>JAGIQG010000019.1:3160329-3760329 GCA_024679065.1 Sphyrna mokarran
CTAAATCACCCTCTATCACATATACACACATACACACACACGCACACACACACATACACATATACACACACATACGCACACACGCACACTCACATACACACACACACAAGCACACACGCACACACCCATATACACACATATACAAACACACACACAGTCACACATATACACACACACTCACACACATATACACATACACACACGTACACACACACAAGCACACACGCACACACCCATATACACATATATACAAACACACACACAGTCACACATATACACACACATACACACACACACACACACATATACACAATCACACACACAGAGCTAAAATGGCTGCTTAAAGCTCACAGAGGAATTTGTGATGTTGCCTCCCGATCCTGTAAATTTTCCTTCTGACATTCGCTGTCCGATCAGCCATTTTCCCACAGCTTCTCGAGCCAATTCCCAGCTCCCCACTGACTGTGGAATGTGCTGCTTTCTCCCTGTCTCCACCCTTACTGACAGCCATGACAATGACCTCAGCTTGAGAAAAATGGGAATGTAATTTTATTACCACTGGCCAGTTTCTCGTGACAATCTGATAAAGATGAATTTCACATAAATGTAAAAACAATAGCAGCCAATATCTGAGTGAGGGAAGGCAATCCCCTCATTCTGCTCCAGCTCCCATTGTGAATAAATGGAATTGAAATCATGAGGCCTCACGTTACACTGACCAGGTCACAGCGCGCCTGCAACCCCCGGTTAATGTTACCCACAGGAATGGGGGACAGACACAAAATACACCCAGCAGGCTGGCAACGGCGCTCGATTGGAGCAGAGTTAATTGTTTCAGGTTCCTGACCTTTCAAAAGGGAAGGGATGTATTGCCATCACATATTAACAGGTGATACATAAATGCAGGTTATTGTTGGTCTCATCTGCTGTCTTTTTTTTCTCATCTCCACACAATAACTTTTGTCTTCAAATATTTATCCAATTCTCTCGAGATTGAATTTGTATCCGTCAACTTATTCCAATCCAAACCCACAATGCATTAAAATGCCTTTTGTCTTTGCATCTTTTCCCAATCACCGTAAATCCCTAGTTAACATCTCCTCAGCCATTCAAAAAGGTTTCTCTTTATTTACTCTTCACCATTTTAAACATCTCTCCCAGACCTCCTCTCTGCTTTAAGGGGAGCTCCCATTTCTACGTGTGAATATATTCTCTCATCCTTCGAAATTCCTTCTGCACAGTTTCCAAAACCTTCCTCTTTTTCCTACAATTAGTGCTCAGAATGAATCATAGAAACCCTACAGTGCAGAAAGAGGACCTTCGGCACATCGAGTCTGTACCAAACACAATCCCACCCCGGTCCTACACCCATATCCCTACATATTACACCACTAATCCCTCTAACCTACACATTCCTGGACACTAAGGGACAATTTCTTAGCGTGGCCAATCAACCTAACCCACACATCTTTGGACTGTGGGAGGAAACCGGAGCACCCGGAGGAAGGAGAGGGGCTTGTTGACAGCTCCTGTCTCTGAGGGAGCTGTGGACCAGTTGAGGGAAATATCCATACCGAGGGAGGGAGTGTTAGAGCTTCTAGGTAGCATTAAAACTGATAAATCTCTGGGGCCTGATGGCATTTATCCCAGGCTACTTAGAGAGGTGCGAGGTGAAATTGTTGGGCCTCTGACGCAAATCTTTGTCTCTTCCTTGGACAAAGGTGAGGTCCCAGAGGACTAGAGAATAGCTAATGTTGTACCGTTGTTTAAAAAGGGTAGTAGGGATAACCCTGGAAATTATAGGCCGGTGAGTTTGACGTCTGTGGTAGGGAAGCTGTTGGAGGGGATTCTTAGAGATAGGATGTATAGGCACTTAGAGCGTTGCGATCTGATTAGGGATACGCAGCATGAATTTGTTAAGGGGAGGTCGTGCCTTACAAATCTGGTAGAATTTTTTGAGGAGGTGACGAAATCAGTGGATGAAGGGCGAGCCGTTGATGTTGTCTATATGGATTTCAGTAAGGTGTTTGACAAAGTGCGTCATGGGAGGTTAGTCGAGAAGGTCAAGGCAAATGGGATACAAGGACAGGTAGCTAGATGGATAAGTAATTGGCTTGGTAATAGGAGACAGAGAGTAATAGTGCAAGGGTGTTGCTCTAGCTGGAGGTCGGTCACTAGTGGTGTGCTGCAGGGCTCGGTACTGGGACCTCTTCTATGTGTAATATATATAAATGACTTGGAAGAGGGAGTAAGTGGAGTGATCAGCAAGTTTGCAGACGATACAAAGATGGCTGGACTTGCGGATAGTGAGGAGCATTGTCAGGCGATACAGCAGGACATAGATAGGCTGGTAGCTTGGGCAGACAGATGGCAGATGGAATTCAATCCTGATAAATGTGAGATGATGCATTTCGGGAGAAAGAATGTAGGGGGGAGGTATATGATAAAGGGTAGACCTATTAAGAGTATAGAAACGCAGAGGGACCTGGGGGTGCAGGTGAACAAGTCTCTGAAGGTGGCAGAGCAGGTGGAGAAAGTTGTGAAGAAAGCATATGGTATGCTAGCCTTTATAGGAAGGGGTATAGAGTACAAGAGCTGGCCTTTAATGTTGCAGTTGTATAAAACGTTGGTTAGACCTCATTTGGAATACTGCGTCCAGTTCTGGTCGCCTTACTACTGGAAGGATGTGGAGACTCTGGAGAGAGTGCAGAGGAGGTTTACCAGGATGCTGCCTGGTATGGAAGGTCTGAGTTACGAGGAGAGATTAGGCAAATTGGGACTGTTTTCCTTAGAAAGATGTAGACTTAGAGGAGATCTGACAGAGGTGTACAAGATTTTGAAGGGGATAGATAGAGTAAACAGGGTTAAGCTTTTTCCTAGGATGGACTCAAATAGCACGAGGGGTCACGGGCTTAGGGTGAGGGGGATAAGGTATAATTTGGATGCTAGAGGGAGTTTTTTCACACAGAGGGTGGTGGGGGTATGGAATGCGCTGCCAAGTAAAGTGGTGGAGGCAGGTACTCTGGAGTTATTTAAGAAATACTTAGATGGGCACATGAACAGAATGGGAATGGAGGGGTATAGAAAACTGATTTAAAATAGGGATCATGAGCCTTGGGAGTCCCTGGGAAGTGTGTAAATAGATGATGATATTGATGTACTTGTTTTTATCCTACAGGTGCTTTGGTCCACCTTGTTGTCTAACGAGGGGCATACACGCGATGGGTCGTGAGAGGGCTGCTCTTGGATTTTTTTCAAGAGTATCCTAGTGCTTCACGTCGTTAGTGTACGCTTGACCTGGACCATTTGATGGGCAACACGACAGCTCAGTGACTATCGCTGTGCTGTGCAGATACATGGATTTGGGCCTTGTCTGTGGGAGTTTGCGCATTCTCCCCGTGCTTGCGTGGGTTTTCTCCGGGTGCTCCGGTTTCCTCCCACATCCCAAAGATGTGCTCTTAGGCTAATTGGCAAAACAAATTCTCCCTAAATTGTCTCAAATTTGGTTTTTAATCCATAGATCTATAAACATAGACAGGGATCATGGGTAGAGGTGGGAACATCGGGGTGGCGGTGTGGGCTCGTTGGGCCGAAGGGCCTGTTTCCCGTGCTGTTTTGTTCTTTGTTCTTGCTCTTTGTTCTTTGAAACCCACACAGACATGAGGAGAATGTGCAAACTCCACACAGACAGTGACCTGAGCCAGGAACCGAACCCTGGTCTCTGGAGCTGTGAAGCAGCAGCGCTAACCCACTGTGCTACCCATGGGTACAAAATTCCACCTGAAATCAAGCTGGTGTTTTGCATGTTTATTTTCCATATATATAAATGTCCTTTTTTTCACTTTTTGCCTTGATTTATAAAGCCCAGGTTTTCCTACACTTTTGTTAACTGTCTTATTAATCTGTTCTGCCACCTTAAAGATTAATGCACAAAAAACTCGAGATCTCTCCGTTCTTGATCCTGCTTTATGTATCATTTAATATGTATTGTTTTGTGGTCATTGTTAGAGTTTTAATTCCAGATTTTTTATTGAATTCAAATTCAACTATCTGACATATTGGGATTCAAACCTGGGTCTCCAGAACATGTGTGTGAGTCTCTGGATTACGAGTGCAGTGACATTACCATTTATCCATTGCCTCCCCCATTCTAAGCTATGCCTCTCCATCCATCCACTGCAGTCCCCATCCATGCCAAGTTATGCCCATTTCCATGCCCATTTACTGCGTAGAGCCAACGAGCCCTGAAGTGACAAAAAACTTTCGTAAAATCATCCGTACTTTTCACTTTCTTAAACAAAATCTTCTTTTACCCCCCAGTCCAATAAAAGTGTTAAAGCCATCTAAATTCTTTAAAGAATGATCAACAGAAACTGCAATTGCAAAGAGACCTCTTTAGCTTATGTGTAAATAAGTATTGTGCAATTGATAGAATTGATCAGAGAGCCTGAACTCTCAATTAAGGAATGTTTTTCCCACAGCCTAATCCGGAATTGGGCCTAGATAAAGGATATTCACAGCGTGACCACTGTGGTTTGTGGAATCAATGGGAGGGGAGCTCAGGTGGGCGATGTAAACACTGTATCTCAAAATCATAGAACATAGAACACTACAGCACAAACAGGCCCTTCGGCCCACAAGTTGTTCCCATCATATCCATACCTACTAGGCCATAGAACTATCTGTAACTCCCAATCCCATTACATCCCATGTACTCATCCAGAAGTCTTTTAAAAGACCCCAGCGAGTTCGCCTCTACCACCACTGACGGCAACCGATTCCATTCACTCACCATCCTCTAAGTGAAAAACTTACCCCTAACATCCTCTCTGTACTTGCCCCCCAGCACCTTAAACCTGTGTCCTCTCGTAGTGACCATTTCAGCCCTGGGAAATAGCCTCCGAGAATCCACTCTATATATTCCTCTCAACATTTTATAAACCTCTATCAGGTCGCCTCTCAACCTTCGTCTCTCCAGGGAGAACAGTCCCAGCTCCCTCAACCTGTCTTCATAAGGCCTGCCTCCCAATCCTGGCAACATCCTTGTAAATCTCCTCTGCACCCTCTCAATAGCTTCCACATCCTTCCTATAGTGAGGCGACCGGAACTGCGCACAGTACTCCAAGTGGGGTCTGACAAGGGTCTTATAAAGTTGTAGCATATCCTGCTGCCCCACACATGCCAACTATTATGGGGGAACGGGGGGAGCGAGGGGAAGAGTCCAGATACTTACCCCCACACCGAGGATTTTATTTTTATTGCCCATTGATCGTGTAACTGAGACAATGTAAAAGAAATCAAGTTCAGGAACTTGCTTGCCCATCTTCAGGGGATCCAGTGCAAACTTTCCCTCGGTGGGGTCTGAGTCCTCTCTCCTAGGAAGTGAACATTTCATTATCTTTAATATTCAGTTTTATATCACCTTTCCTCAGATGGAGATGGATAACACGAGGGGACATCGCTTTAAATTAAGGGGCGGTAGTCATAGGATGAATGTTAGAAGTGGGTTCTTTACCCAGAGGGTAGTAAGGGTGTGGAATGCCCTGCCTGCAGCAGTTGTGGACTCGCCAACTTTAAGGACGTTTAAATGGTCAGTGGATAGGCATATGGATAACATTGGAATAGTTTAGGTTAGAGGGTCATTAGATTGGTTCCACTGGTCGGCGCATCATTGAGGGCCAAAGGGCCTGTACTGCGCTGTAATGGTCTATATTCTAAATATCAACAGGGAAGCAGGAAGGTTCACCCTAGAGAATCTCAGTTCAGCTTCTCGAACATGGCTCGCTCTACAAGATTTCTCTTGTGGTCAACTTGGATTTCCAAACTAAGATTGGGATCCCTGTTTGCCTGGCATTCTGTCGCACTCTCATCAGTCACGATGGGCAGTCGATCGAGGAAGGACAGCCACTTTGTGTGAGAGTCGATAATCGCGCTGAACCACAGAGTCACCAAACTCTGAGCTGTCATGTTGCCTATCAAATGGTCCAGGTCAAGCATACGCTAACGATGTGAAGCACTAGGATACTCTCGAAAAAAATCCAAGAACAGCCCTGTCACAACCCATCGCATGTATGCCCCTTGTTAGACAACAAGGTGGACCAAAGCACCTGCAGGATAAAAACAAGTACATCAATATCATCATCTATTTACACAGTTCCCAGGGACTCCCAAGGCTCATGATCCCTATTTTAAATCAGTTTTCTATACCCCTCCATTACCATTCTGTTCATGTGCCCATCTAAGTATTTCTTAAATAACTCCAGAGTACCTGCCTCCACCACTTTACTTGGCAGCGCATTCCATACCCCCACCACCCTCTGTGTGAAAAAACTCCATCTAGCATCCAAATTATGCTCTTGGATGCTGCTTCAAGAGTATCCTAGTGCTTCACGTCGTCAGTGTACGCTTAAACTGGACCAACTGATGGGCAACACGACAGCTCAGTGACTATCGCTGTGCTGTGCAGATACACAGATTTGGGCCTGTGTCTGTGGGAGTTTGCGCATTCTCCCCGTGCTTGCATGGGTTTCCTCCGGGTGCTCCGGTTTCCTCCCACGTCCCAAAAAACGTGCTCTTTGGCTGATTGGTGCTAAAAAATTGTCCCTAAATTAGGCATGTCCCTCAATCTGGTTATGATTCCTTTATTGTGGAGTCCAATACATGTAGACAAAGGTCATAGGTACAAGAGAGCACTCACAATGTTAAAATGGGCGGTACAGGCTTATTGGGCCGAAGGGCCTGTTTCCTGTGCTGTGTTGTTCTTTGTTCATGACTCTGAAACTCTAAGGAGATGTTTACCCAGTCGCCCAACCTCGATTTTCAAATCAAATTGCACAGTAAATGATGCAAAGGCAAATAAATTCTGCCTTAAAGCTGATTAATTAAAATAAGATCTTTTCAGGAATGTCCAAGTGTGCTGCTGCTGTAACTTCAAACTTTTCGATTCATTATCAAAAACTAAACGTTGTTTTAAAACTAAATGGTTGAGTTACAAGTGCCATTGAGTCACCTCAGTCCTGTGCCAACCAATTTGACAATTTGCTTGCTGAATTTTCCTACAAAGCAGAACGACACTCCAAAAGTACGCCAGCAATTCAAAATATTCTTGAATGCAAGTTGGTTCTTGTACAGAAATGTACAAATTCAGGCAGTGGGTCTCTGTTACAGAGTGAAAATGTTCCGAGTGAATTGTTTGTCAGACAGAAAGTGCAGCTGTAAATAACGTACCTGATTAGAAAAAGGTCAGAGAACATAGTGGCCCCGGGGCAGTCAATAAAGCACCAGAGACACGTCTTAAAAATAACAGAACACAACGGCAAAAGTGCAGAAGCAGCAAAGGTACCAGTTTTCTCATTACAGCTAATGTCCATTGTAACAAAAATAACACAGAAAATAGGACACTAACAGGCCCTTCGGCCCACAAGTTGAACCGATCATATCCCTACCTACCAGGCCTATCTATAACCCTCAATCCCATTAAATCCCATATAGTCATCCAGAATACTCTTAAATGACCCCAGCAAGTTTGCCTCTACCACCACCAACGGCAGCCGATTCCACTCACTCACCACCCTCTGAGGGTGGTTATCCCTGACATCTCCTCTGTGCCTACTCTCAGCACCTTAAACCTGTGTCCCCTCGTAGCGACCATTTCAGCCCTGGGAAATAGTCTCCGAGTCCAAAGATGTGCAGTTAGGTTGATTGGCCATGCTTAGAAATTGTCCCTTAGTGTCCAGGGATGTGTAGGTTAGAGGGATTAGTGGGTATAATATATGGGGGTAGGGCCTGGGTGGGATAGTGTTGGGTGCAGACTCGATGGGCCAAAGGGTCTCTTTCTGCACTGTAGGGTTCTATGAATCCACCCTATCTATTCCTTTCAACATTTTATAAACCTCTATCAGGTTGCCTCTCAATCTACGTCTCTCCAGTGAGAAGAGTCCCAGCTCCCTCAACCTATCTTCATAAGGCCTGCCTCCCAATCCAGGCAGCATCCTTGTAAATTTCCTCTGAACTCTCTCAATAGCCTCTACATCCTTCCTATAATGAGGCGACCAGAACTGCGCACAATACTCCAACTGGGGTCTGACAAGAGTCTTATAGAGCTGCATCATTACCTCCTGACTCCTAAACTCTATTCCTCGATTAATGAAGGCCAGTACACCGTACGCCTTCTTGACCACTTCCTCCACCTGTGAGGCCGATTTAAGAGTCATATGGACCCGGAACCCGAGATCCTTCTGCTCTACAACACAGCTAAGACTCCTACCCCTTATATTGTACTCCTTCGTCCCATTATTCCTGCCAAAATGGACCACTACACATTTATCTGCGTTGAAGTCCATCTGCCACTTCTCCGCCCAGTCTTGCATCCTGTCTATGTCCCGCTGCAACTTTTGGCATCCCTCCAGACCATCCACAACACCACCGATCTTTGTATCGTCGGCGAACTTGCTAACCCATCCCTCCACTTCCTCATCCAGGTCATTTATGAAAATGACAAACAGCAGGGGTCCCAGAAAAGATCCCTGGGGCACTCCACTGGTTACTGACCTCCATGCAGAACAAGACCCATCCACAACCACTCTCTGTCTTCTGCCGGCAAGCCAGTTCTGGATCCACGAGGCAAAGCCCCTTGGATCCCATGCCCTCTCACCTTCTCCAGAAGCCTTGCATGTGGGACCTTATCAAACGCCTTGCTAAAGTCCATGTACACTACGTCCACCGCCCTTCCTTTGTCAATGTGTTCAGTCACATTTTCGAAGAACTCAACTAAGCTCGTAAGGCATGATCTGCCCTTGACAAAACCATGCTGACTATTTCTAATCAGTCCAAACTTCTCCAAATGTTCATAAATCTTATCCCTCAGAAGCGTCTCCATCAGCTTACCAACCACTGAAGTCAAATTCACCGGTCGGTAATTTCCTGGACTATCCCTGTTCCCTTTTTTAAAGATAGGAACCACATCCGCAATCCTCCAATCCTCCGGAACCTCTCCCGTTTCCATGGACGACGCAAAGATCATCACCAGGGGCTCTGCAATCACTTCCCTCACCTCCCACAATAACCTGGGGTACATCCCATCCGGTCCCGGTGACTTGTCTATCTTGATAGAATTTAACAGGTCTAACACATCCTCTTTCCTAACATCCACATACTTAATCTTTTCCATATGCCGCAAACCTGCAGTGTAATCTCCCAGCCTTTGTGGATGAAGCAGCGCCAGGTAGAGCAGTTTTGTATTAGCGTTTCCCAGGTGGTTGTGTCAATGTCAAGTGAATTCAGGGAGGCTTTGAGTGTGTCTTTAAAATGTTGCTTCTGCCCTCCAAGTGAGCGTCTTCCAGCAGAGAGTTCCCCAAAAAGGAGTTGCTTGGGTATGCGCTGGTCTGACATACGGATGACATGACCTGCCCACCGGGTCTGCACTCTCATCAGCAGTGTGTGGACTGATGGTAGACTTGCTCTAGAGAGAACTTCAGTGTCTGGTACTTTGTCTTGCCATCTAATGCGTAATATTCTACAAAAACAAGTCATGTGGAAATGATTGAGTTGTCTTGCATGCCTTTGATACACAGTCCATGTTTCACAGGCATACAGGGGGGTCGTGAGTACCAGTCACTGTAGACTTTCAGTGTTGTTGCTAGGCTGATTCCTCGACATTCCCATACAGTGGAGCGCGGTCTACCGAAAGCAGTACTTTTGCTATTCTGCAGTTAACTTCTGCATCAATAATCATTGCTTGGGAGAGGGTGCTGCCAAGATAAATGGTTCACTGTCTGTAGTTTCTGCCCTTTAATTGTGATTATGGGTTTTGTATACGGTACATGAGGAGCAGGCTGGTGCATGACTTTGGTCTTTTTAATGTTGATGGTGAGTCCAAAGTTGTCACAAATTTGTCCGTACTGACTTGCATTTCTGGCTGTGAGCCAGCATACAGGACACAGTCACAGGCAAAGAGGAAATCTCTCAGAACAGTCTCCTTCACTTTGGTAATAGCTTGAAGTCTCCTCAGGTTGAAGAGTATCCCATCCACTCTGTACTTGAGGCTGCTTTCAGCAACACTGTCCTGGAAGGCATCATTCAGCATGGCAGTAAACATCATGCTGAACAGTGTGGGTGTGAGCACACAGCCCTGTTTGATGCCATTGGTGACTGGGAATGCCTCAGAGGATTCTCCACCATCCAGTACTTTGGCCATTATGCCATCATGGAACTGGCGTACTATCTGAATGAATTTGGGGGGAGGGCAGCTGAACTTTGACATGATCCTCTGCAGGCTTACAGTATCAAAGGCTTTTGTGAGGTCAATAAAGATTGTGTAGAGCTTGTGATTCTGCTCCTGACGCTTCTGAAGTTGGCGTGCAGCAAAAATCATGTCAGTACTCCCATAATTTTTGCGGAAGCCACACTGTGACTCTGGAAGCAGGCCCAGCTCCAGATGAGTGACCAGACGATTTAGCAGGACTCTTGCGAGGGTTTTTCCTGTGATGGAGAGCAGCGAGATTCCTCGGAGGTTGTGGCATACTTGCCAATTGCCCTTTCTCTTGAAGAGGTGTACAATGGAAGCATCTTTAAGTTTCTGAGGAATGGATCCTTGCTTCCAAAAGGACTGGAACAACTCAGTGCGCTTCTCGATAAGTGCAGGTCCAGCAGCTTTATAGATCTCTGTGAGTATGGCATCTACCACTGGGGCTTTGCCACTGGATAGCTGGCTGACAGCTTTCGTGACTTTGGCTACTATCGGTGGGTCATCCATGATGCTGTTGATATCAAGCTGAGGAATCCTGTCTGTTGTCTCATCATTAATAGATGACAGTCAGTTGAGCTCGGCTTCAAAGTGTTCAGCCCATCTCTGCAGGATATGAGCCTTCTCTATAATGAGAGTTGTCCCATCTGTACTCTGGAGGGAGGAACTTCCGAGAGATTGAGGTCCATAGAGAGTGTTGAGGGCTTCATAGAACCACTTCAAGTTATTTCTGTCAGCATATCCCTGTATTTCATCTGCCTTGGTGCTCAGCCAGGCATTCTGCGTTTTACACAGTTTATTCTGAACTGTCCTGCGAGCACTGGTTGAAAGCATTTTTTTTGGCAGCTGAAGATGGGTTGTTCTGACAGGCCTGATGAAGATGGTGCTTTTCAACAAGTAGAGCCTGTATCTCCTCATCATTCTCATCAAACCAATCATGCTGCTTACGGGTGGAGAATCTAAGCATCTTCAGTATAGATGTATGGACAGCATCTCTGAAGCGTTCCCAGTCTCCTCAGCACTGCCTGCAAGGTGTAGGTCAGCAAGCTTGATTTCTAAGTCTTCAGCCAGTGCTGAAGCTATGCTGGGGTTCTTTAGCTTGGCCGCATTGATTCTTTTCATAACCTTGCTTCCTTGTGGACTCCTCTTGGGTCGGATGCGGAGTCTCATTTTAGAACATAGAACATAGAACATTACAGCACAGAACAGGCCCTTCGGCCTTCGATGTGGCGCCGACCAATATAAAAAGCAATGACCCTCCAAACTAAACCATTCCCTTCTCTTCCATATACTTATCAACTAACCTCTTAAACGCCACCAAACTTGGCGCATCTACAACTGCCACAGGCAGGGCATTCCACTCCCGAACAACCGTTTGGGTAAAGAACAACGCCCTTTACCCAAAAACGAGCCTGTGATCTGTCAACAACGACAACGAGCCTGTGATCTGTCCAGCAGTCAGCACCACACATGGCATTGGTTACTCTGACATCCTGCCTGTCTTTTCTCCTGACAATGATATAATCGATAAGATGCCAATGCTTAGAGTGGGGGTGCATCCAGGAGGTCTTGTTACAGGTAGGCAGAAGGAAGGTTGTGTTGGTGATGAGGAGGTCGTGTGCTGCACAGGTCTTCAGTAAGAGTAGGTCATTACTGTTACACTTGCCCACTCCATGCCTCCCAATGACTCCCTGTCAGACTCACACCCTACTCTTGCATTGAAATCGCTAAGCAAGATCAACTTGTCGGTACTATTTACTGCTAATAGTAGGGCGTCTAGTTCTTCGTAGGACTTGTCTTTCATCTCCTCCGACTTGTTCACTGTGGGGCATAGGTGCTGATCAGGGTGGCTTGACTTCTGTTCTTTAGTGGAAGCTGTAACATTATAAGCCGGTCGTTCGCACCCTTGGGTAGACTATCAAGTTTCCGAACAAGGTGACTCCTGACGGCGAATCCATCTCCAGCATTGTGACACTTATCGCTGCCACGATTACTCCAGAAAGAAGTGTATCCACCTCCAGTTTCAGTCAACTGACCTACATTGGCAAGACGAGTTTCGCTCAGGCCTACAATGTCAATGTTGTATCTTGCAAACTCTCTGGCAACTAAAGCTGTTCTTCTCTCTTCTCTGTTTGCTGTAGTGTTGTCCAAAAGCGTGCACACCTTCCAAGTGCCAGTGATGAGCGATGTCTCTTTGTGTTTTATTTTGTGTGTTCGACCGCAAAACGGGACCCCTGCCAGCCGTGGTAAACTGACCAGGGTGTAGTGAAGTAGGCAATGTTTAGAGCACCTTTTCTAGCCCCTTCCTCATTCTATGGAGGTGAGCAGTGCGTTCCTGAAGAGGACCGCAGATAGACGCCGAGTTCCACTGTAGCTTCGATCAGCGGAAAATGACTATTAGACCTGAGCCGCCTGCGTACAGGTCCATGATTACAACTCCCAGTGTATCCACAGCTGCTGCTTCGCCGCGTGTCCATCACCACAGGACTTCAAGGGTTGAACAGGACACATGATGATGATGGTGTCGAAACTAGCACTTGATTTGGATTAAAGTGAGGGAGGGTTGCGCAGTGTTAGCCCCACTCTCTTCCCAATTCCCATCTAAATGACAAGAGTTAAGACGGCTAGAGCTAGGACTAGGCACAGTGGATGACCAAGACGTCTTCTGTGTCTTGTTCTGCTCTTTATGTTCCACGACGCTTGCAGAGACCGCCTTCTTGACCGTTAGACCTTCCATTGGTCTCATCCACTCAATTTGCTGCACTTTGTCTTCACGTGCTGGGATAGACATCTCCCTAGCTCACTGAGGGTCGAGACCCGTCGGCTACCCTCACCTGGTTTAGCTGGCTTGTCGAGGCCGTTGCCCAGGATGTAGCCGCTGTCGCAGGCAAACATCTGTGGGGAGCCACAGGTGAGAGCTGAGTGCCAGGTGGGGACAAAGGATGGACAAACTGCCTTGAAAGGATGCGACATGTTCCCTCACCAAAGGTATTACCCCTCCCTGACACCCCATACACACCTCATTATACCATATTCAATCCTCAATGTGATTCAATGAGCCCACTTAATGTGATTTACATGGATTTCAGTAAGGCGTTTGATAAGGTCCCCCATGCAAGATTTCTTGAGAAGGTGAGAGGACATGGGATCCAAGGGCCTTTGTCCGGCGCAACATCGAGGGCCGAAGGGCCTGTACTGTGCTGTAATGTTCTATGTTCTACGTTCATGGATCCAGAACTGGCTTGCCCGCAGAAGGCAGAGAGTGGTTGTGGATGGGTCTTGTTCTGCATGGAGGTCGGCAACCAGTGGAGTGCCCCAGGGATCTGTTCTGGGACCTCTGCTGTTTGTCATTTTCATAAATGACCTGGATGAGGAAGTGGAGGGATGGGTTAGTAAGTTCGCCGACGATACAAAGATCGGTGGTGTTGCGGATGGTCTGGAGGGATGTCAAAAGTTGCAGCAAGACATAGACAGGATGCAAGACTGGGCGGAGAAGTGGCAGATGGACTTCAAAGCGGATAAATGTGTAGTGGTCCATTTTGGCAGGAATAATGGAATGAAGGAGTACAATATAAGGGGTAGGAGTCTTAGCTGTGTTGTAGAGCAGAAGGATCTCGGGGTCCGGGTCCATAGGACTCTTAAATCGGCCTCACAGGTGGAGGAAGTGGTCAAGAAGGCGTACGGTGTACTGGCCTTCATTAATCGAGGAATAGAGTTTAGGAGTCTGGAGGTAATGATGCAGCTCTATAAGACTCTTGTCAGACCCCAGTTGGAGTATTGTGCGCAGTTCTGGTCGCCTCATTATAGGAAGGATGTAGAGGCTATTGAGAGGGTTCAGAGGAGATTTACAAGGATGCTGCCTGGATTGGGAGGCAGGCCTTATGAAGATAGGTTGAGGGAGCTGGGACTCTTCTCACTGGAGAGACGTAGGTTGAGAGGCGACCTGATAGAGGTTTATAAAATGTTGAGAGGAATAGATAGGGTGGACTCTCAGAGACTATTTCCCCGAGCTGAAATGGTCACTACGAGAGGACACAGATTTAAGGTGCAGGGAAGCAAATACAAAGGAGATGTCAGGGGTAGGTTTTTCACTCAGAGGGTGGTGAGTGAATGGAACTGGCTGCTGTCGGCGGTGGTTGAGGCAAACTCACTGGGGTCTTTTAAAAGTCTTCTGGATGAGTATATGGAACTAATGGGATTGGGGTTATAGATAGGTCTGTAACCTAAAAATATTTGGTAGGTTTTGATGTGATCGGCGCAACTTGTGGGCCAAAGGGCTTGTTTGTGCTGTAGTGTTCTATGTTCTATCTTCTATGTCCTCATTATATTCTGCGCGATGTGACTCAATGATTGAACTATCCTCAAAAACAGCTGCATAAATGTATGCGATGATTCATTTTGGAGACGCTCTGCTATATCAGTGTCAACAAAGAATTCACACAAGTGCTCAGCTGGAAAGAAACGGAATTAGATTTTCCAAAACACTTGAGCTGCTCTTAAAATGTTGAGACTGATTAAAAAATAAAAGCCACGGCAAACTCTCCGATTACATCCTTTAACTGTACAGGATAACACCTAAGAAATATGCACCAGGATGCTTTAGTGAAACGGAAAAGTCCTTTAATGAGATGTTTCATGATAAGAGGTTTAATTATAGATTTTCGTGGCTCCTGGCAACGTGTGATTACAATTTTTAACAGTTTATGAAAGTATTGTACTGCAGGCTCCATTCAACCAAGTTGGTTGGGATTAGAGTGATGTTCTGTGAGAAATAACAGGGTTAGTTCCCCTTTTATTTTCAGAATGAAGAAAGGAGCTATTGTGCAAAATAATATTTTCAGTTCCAATAAATACTTCCCCAACTTTCCATGTTACTTTCCCTGCCTCTGGACATTTTGTATGAGGCTCTCGGAGAGAGAATTCTGTTTTCAGCGAGCAAATATTTCCAACAACACTAAAACTGAAATGAATTCACAGTATCAGCGTGTAACCATCTGGAGTTAGTAACCAAGATGAGGCTAATTTGGCATGGTGGCGCAGTGGTTAGCGCTGCTGTTTCACAGCTCCTGGGGAGTTTGCACATTCTCCTCGTGTCTGCGTGGGTTTCCTTTCAGGTGCTCTGGTTTCCTTCCAAAGATGTGCCGGTTAGGTTGATTGGCCATGCTAAGGAATTGCCCCTTAGTGCCCACGGATGCGTAAGTTCGAGGGATTAGTGGGTATAATAATATGGGGGTAGGGCGTGGGTGGGATGCAGACACGATGGGCTGAAGGGCTTCTTTCTGCATTGTAGGATTCTATGATCTAAGGAGAGTGAGCCTGCCACTGACTCAACCTAAAAGCTCTGTCAAGGGCCAAACCACTCATTTTGACAACATCAAAATAAATGATGCGAGAAAACTATCCAATTAGTTGTTTTCCTCTGCCTGACCTGATTAACAAAACAGAAGAACATAAGAAATAGGAGCAGGAGTGGGCCATCCAGCCCCTCGAGCCTGCCCCGCCATTCAATAAGATCGTGGCTGATCTGAAGTGGATCAGTTCCACTTTCCTGCTTTCTCCCCATAACCCTTAATTCCCTTGTCTATCAGAAATCTACCTACCCATGACTTAAATATATTCAGCGAGGAGCCTCCACCACTTCAATGGGCAGAGAATTCCAGAGATTCACCATCCTTTGAGTGAAGAAGTTCCTCCTCAACTCCGTTCTAAACCCCCCCCCCCCACTATTTTGAGGCTCTAGTCCTGCTTCATCCAGAGAAACTGAATAGAGATTTCAACCAGGCTGTTCCCCTTCCAAAGTGAAGCAAATTGATCCTATACTCTTATCTAATTGGGACAGAAGGGGTTTATTCAACCTCTGAAGCCACTTCCGCTATTCAGTTACATAACGTTGTTCATACAGGTACAGCAAATTCCCTGAAGTAACTCCATCCTAGCAGAAGATTGCCAGCAAACACTTTAGCAATATCCCTGAAGAGGTCAAACATCTCCTGCAGCTCACAGGAGTCCCGGGCTTGTGTCCGACCAAAGCAGAGAAAGTTCATTCAGGAAACACATTGATAGACTCTGCCAGGAGTATACAGAGGTGAAAGTGAGGCATCGGAGTGAGCACACAAACCCTCCAAACACCTCATTCACCCAACCCTTCCAGCACACACGTAACAGAGTCTGTAGGTCACGTATTGGTAATCATCTCGTAACCCATCGAACCGGAATGGAAATAGTTACCAGTAGGAATTAAGGGTTATAGAACATAGAACATAGAACAGGCCCTTCGGCCCTCGATGTTGCGCCGACCAATTAAGAAAAAGCAGTGACCCTCTAACCTAAACCATTCCCTTTTCATCCATAAACTTATCTACTGACCTCTTAAACGCCACCAAACTTGGCGCATCTACAACTGATGCAGGCAAGGCATTCCATACCCTTACCACCCTCTGGGTAAAGAACCTACCTCTGACATCTGTCCTAAAACCACCACCCCTTAATTTAAAGCTATGTCCCGTCATGCTAGCTTTCTCCATCCTAGGAAAAAGGCTATCGCTGTCCACCCTATCTAAACCTCTAATCATCTTATGGGGAGAAAGCGGGAAAGTGGAACTGATCCACTTCAGATCAGCCATGATCTTATTGAATGGTGGGGCAGGCTCGAGGGGCTGGATGGCCGACTCCTGCTCCGATTTCTTATGTTTTTATGTTCATGAGGGAGTGAGGGAGTACTCAATCATGAGGGAGTGACTAAGAAATGACAGGTCTGCACCTTAACTCCCTTTACTCACCTTATCCTATTAATAAACTATCAATCTCACTTAGAACAATTACAAAAGACCCAACATTTTGGAGAATAGATTTATAAACATGACATAGAGCAGATGCTTTAATATTTTATCACCTTGCTATAGTAAGAGATTGCTTTGTACAGATTATTTTTAAACAGTGACAACCATAAAGTATTTCATTAGCTGGTCAAGCACTTTAAGACACTTTGAGGATGTGAAAGGCAGTATATAAATGCAAACCTTTCTTCCTTTTGCATGTTATATAAAAAGTAAGGAAGCATTAACTGTATCAAAAAGTTGTTTTAGAAATGAATGCAAAGCACCATTGGTGCAATGTGCGGACTGTCCAATGGGCTCTCTTGGTTTAGACTAACGATGGTGAGGCAATGATCTATTGCTGGGTTACTAATCCAGAAACTCAGCTAGTATTCTGGGTTCAAATCTCGCCACAGCAGATGGTAGAATTTGAATTCGATAAAAATATCTGGAATTAAAAGTCTACTGATGACTATGAAACTATTATTCCATATTGTCAGGAAAACCTACCTGGTTCACTAATGTTCTTTAGGGAAGGAAATCTGTTGCTGTTCCCCAGTCTGGTCTACATGTGACTCCAGAGCTGCAGCAAAGTAGTTGTCTCTCAATTACCCTCTGAATTTGCCTCGCAAGCCACTCAGTTGTACATCCTTAGACAGTGCTTTCCAAACCCATGACCATTTCCATCTAGAAGGACAAGGGCAGCAGATACACGGGAGCAGTGATACTGCAAGTTCCCCTCCAAGCCACTCACCATCCTGGCTTGGAAATATATCGGCTGTTCCTTCGCAGTCACTGGGTCGAAATCCTGGAGTTCCCTCGCTAACGGCATTGTGCGTAAATCCACAGCAGATGGACTGCAGCGATTCAGGAAGGGAGCTCACCATCACCTTCTCAAGGGCAGGAAGTAAATCCTGACCTCACCAACAGCACGCGTGTCCCACGAAAGAATAATTAAAAAAAACTAAAGACTTGCATTTCACAACTTCTGGATCTCCCCGTGTAAATATAGGAAACTTGGCGACCAATTTACAACGATCAACAGAGAGCAATAATCTGTTTTAGCAATGTTGGATGGGGAGGGAAATCTATCAGGTGCTTCCTTGAGTTAGGCACATGAGCGGACTAGAGATGGAGGGATACAAAAGACTGTTCTAAATAAGGATCAAGAGTCTCAGGACGTTCCTGGGAATCAATAGATTCCTATGGGCCTTCCAACATATTGTATGGCTGACCTGTTTTATGTTTGACCTTCTGGGGATCTTCTTGTGTATGTTGATTGGTGTCTTTTTTTCACATCCACAGCTGATTTGGTCCGCCTTGTTGTCCAACAAGAGGCACACACATTGGGTTGTGCGAGGGCTGCTCTTGGACGTTACTTAGAGAGTATCCTAGTGCTTCACGTCATTACTGTACGCTTAAACTGGACCAACTGATGGGCAACACGACAGCTCAGTGACTATCATTGTTTGCTGTGCAGATACAGAGACCCAGGTCGGATCTCCCACTTGGGTCACTGTCTGTGTGGAGTTTGCACATTCTCCCCGTGCTTGCGCGGGTTTTCTCCGGGTGCTCCGGTTTACTCCCAAAAATGTGCTGATTGGTGTTAACAAATTATCCCTAAATTAGACCTCCCCAAATCTGGCGTAGAGAAAAGTCATAGGGAGAAGAAAGTAGATGAGGAATTCACTGAGTGTTAAAATGGGCGGTGCGGGCTCGTTGGGCCGAAGGGCCTGTTTCCTGTGCTGTGTTGTTCTCTGATCTTTGAAATATTGACAAGGAACTTTTTACCCCCACGATCTTAGGGATCTGCTGCTCATTGGGAGGTGTTGTTCTTGAGAAAATTGACATTGGACACCAAATACAAGACTCTTTATCCTGATAGGAACTCTTAGAAGATTGGCTTGACATTGATGCAGTCACATTGTAGCTACAGAAGAATTGAAGATTATCGTGCTGGATCTGGAGCTCACACCTCCTGCTGGAATTTGCTTTGGACACTGGCCCCCACATCTTCTCACGGATGAGTTATATATTTAAAACTCCTAGTTATAATCCCCATAGAAGCCAGAATTCTACTACTATAGTGAGGAGCATTGTCAGGCGATACAGCAGGACATAGATAGGCTGGTAGCTTGGGCAGATAGATGGCAGATGGAATTCAATCCTGATAAATGTGAGGTGATGCATTTCGGGAGAAAGAATGTAGTGGGGGAGGTATATGATAAAGGGTAGACCTATTAAGAGTATAGAAACGCAGAGGGACCTGGGGGTGCAGGTGAACAAGTCTCTGAAGGTGGCAGAGCAAGTGGAGAAGGTTATGAAGAAAGCATATAGTATGCTAGCCTTTATAGGAAGGGGTATAGAGTACAAGAGCTGGCCTTTAATGTTGCAGTTGTATAAAATGCTGGTTAGACCTCATTTGGAATACTGCATCCAGTTCTGGTCGCCTTACTACCGGAAGGACATGGAGACTCTGGAGAGAGTGCAGAGGAGATTTACCAGGATGCTGCCTGGTATGGAAGGTCTGAGTTACGAGGAGAGATTAGGCAAATTGGGACTGTTTTCCTTAGAAAGACATAGACATAAAGGAGATCTAATAGAGGTGTACAAGATTATGAGGGGTATAGATAGAGTAGACAGGGTTAAACTTTTTCCTAGGATGGACTCAAATAGCACGAGGGGTCATGGGCTTAGGGTGAGGGGGGTAAGGTATAATTTGGATGCTAGAGAGAGTTTTTCCACACAGAGGGTGGTGGGGGTATGGAATGTGCTGCCAAGTAAAGTGCTAGAGGCAGGTACTCTGGAGTTATTTAAGAAATACTTAGATGGGCACATGAACAGAATGGGAATGGAGGGATATAGAAAACTGATTTAAAATAGGGATCATGAGCCTTGGGAGTCCCTGGGAAGTGTGTAAATAGATGATGATATTGATGTACTTGTTTTTATCCTACAAGTGCTTTGGTCCACCTTGTTGTCTAACGAGGGGCATACACGCGATGGGTCGTGAGAGGCTGCTCTTGGATTTTTTTCGAGAGTATCCTAGTGCTTCACGTCGTTAGTGTACGCTTGACCTGGACCATTTGATGGGCAACACGACAGCTCAGTGACTATCGCTGTGCTGTGCAGATACAGGGATTTGGGCCTGTGTCTGTGGGAGTTTGCGCATTCTCCCCGTGCTTGCATGGGTTTTCTCCGGGTGCTCCGGTTTCCTCCCACATCCCAAAGATGTGCTTTAGGCTAATTGGCAAAACAAATTCTCCCTAAATTGTCTCAAATTAGGTTTTTAATCCATAGATCTATAAACATAGACAGGGATCATGGGTAGAGGTGGGAACATCGGGGTGGCAGCGCGGGCTCGTTGGGCCAAAGGGCCTGTTTTCCGTGCTGTTTTGTTCTTTGTTCTTTGTACTCGCCCACCACGGAGTTGGAGCGGGCAAAGATCCAACAGAAATCTCTGTTGCCCTGGGGCGAATCTTTCCCGTCCGTTTGTAAAATCCCGTCTGCAGTGTATGGATCATACTGGGCACAGAAAGAGGAGCTTCTGTACTAACTGGAATTCAAGAGAGTTTGATGCTCATTCCACCAAAAATATATTTCATTCCAAAGCAAATTACACCCCGCGTCGCAACAACTCCACTGAAATCTCAAATGTGTAATTTAAAGACAAATTCTTTGAACTATCTAAATACCCCTCCTTTCTGGACAAGCTTTGTAATTAATTTTCAGATACTCTGTAACACGATCCCTCTCTGGAGATTCTGTTGAATATTTCTTTGCTTCATGAGGGTCTGTAAATTACTGAACATCAGTTCGCTTCAATCGCTCAGTGGTGGTAAATGGGTGTGTTCGGAGTTTACTAATGGAAAATATAAGAACATAAGAAATAGGAGCAGGAGTCGGCCATCCAGCCCCTCGAGCCTGCCCCGCCATTCAATAAGATCGTGGCTGATCTGAAGTGGATCAGTTCCACTTTCCCGCTTTCTCCCTGAATTCCTTTGTCTATCAGAAACCTATCTACCCGTGACTTAAATAGATTCAGCGAGATAGCCTCCATCACTTCAATGGGCAGAGAATTCCACCCTTTGAGTGAAGAAGTTCTTCCTCAACTCTGATCTAAACCGACCCCCCTTATTTTGATTCTGTGCTCTCTAGTCCTGCTATCCTTTCTAAGCGGGAAGAGTCTCTCTACCTCTACCCTATCCATCCCCTTCATTATCTTATACATCTCAATAAGATCCCCCCTCAGCCTTCTAAACTCTAACGAGCACAGGCCCAGTCTGTTCAATCTCTCTCATAAGCTAACCCCCTCATCTCCGGTATCAGCCTGGTGAACCTTCTCTGTATTCCCTCCAAGGCCAATATATCCTTTCGCAAATGCGGTGACCAAAACTGCACACAGTACTCCAGTTGTGGCCTCATCAGTGCCCTATACAGTTGCAGCAAGACCTCCCTGCTTTTATATTCCATCCCCCTCACTATAAAGGCCAACATCCCATTCTTGATCCACTCATCCACTGAAGGAGCAGCACTCTGAAAGCTCGTGATACCAAATAAACCTGTCAGACTTTAACCTGGTGTTGTAAGACTTCTTGTAGTTGAGATAGTTATGGCAGCATTCCACCTATCAGAGATTCCCCCTCCTGAGATTTGAGACAATATTGCGACCATTTCTAAAGGAGTCGGATATTCTGTGACAACAGCTTATGGAAAAATCTGAAGGTGGGGAGGTTGCTGTAGTGGGGGCCGGGGGAGCGGAGGGTTTCCCGTGGTCTGGGCAATATTTATTTCTCAGTTAACACCTATCACCAATTATCTGGCTATTCATAGAATCACAAAACCCTACAGTGCAGAAAGAGGCTCTTCGGCCCATCAGGATCCCCCCTCAGCCTTCTAAACTCCAAGTACAGACCCAGTCTATTTAATCTCATAAAATATTGATTTTATGAGTGGATAATCAGTGGTACAGTTTCACTTTGTGGCTGCAGTATCAGCTGTGTTTCAGTGCGAATTTCTGGATCAGAGGCTCATTCTGAAGCCACGCTGGAAGTTCATAACCTCAACATCGGAATTTGGAGCAGAAGTAGGCAAATTCAGCCCTTTGAGCTGTTACTGTCATTCAAACAGATCATGAGCTCTCCCCAATCTCAAATCCATCTCCCCACCTGTTCCCCCGATCCCTTTAACCCATTATTTTAAAATCAAAACTATATCTTGAGACCATTTAATGACTCAGGCTTCACCGCGTTATAGGGGACAATGTGTTCTACAAATTCGCCACTCTCTATGAGAAATATTTCCTCCTCACCTGAGTTTTAAATCTACCTGTGACCTCATCTTCTGGATTGCCCCACAGGAAGAAACATTTGGTCTATATTTACTTTATCGATCCCTTTTAGTAATTTATATACCTCGATCCGATCCCCCCTCGATCTGCTACCACCCTAATGCAGGACTGAGGGAGTGCGGCATTGCCGAAGGGGCTACTTTGGATGTAATATTAAGTTGATGCCCCATCCCATTCACTGACCTGCATCTTGCTGCAACTGTACAGGGCAGTGGTGAGGCCGTAGCTGGAGTACTGTGTGCAGTTTTGGTCGCCGCGTTTGCATAAGGATATATTGGCCTTGGAGGGAGTGCAGAGAAGGTTCACCAGGCTGATACTGGAGATGAGGGGGGTTAGACTATGAGGAGAGATTTCATCCATGGCTAACTAAGAAAATTAAGAATAGCATCAAATTGAAAGAAAAAGTGTATAATACTGCATAGATTAGTGGTAAGATTGGGAAAATTTTACAAACCAGGAATGTTGCAGTTGTATAAAACGTTGGTTAGACCTCATTTGGAATACTGCGTCCAGTTCTGGTCGCCTTACTACCGGAAGGACGTGGAGACTCTGGAGAGAGTGCAGAGGAGGTTTACCAGGATGCTGCCTGGTATGGAAGGTCTGAGTTACGAGGAGAGGTTAGGCAAATTGGGACTGTCTTCCTTAGAAAGACGTAGACTTAGAGGAGATCTAATAGAGGTGTACAAGATTATGAGGGGTATAGATAGAGTAAACAGGGTTAAGCTTTTTCCTAGGATGGACTCAAATAGCACGAGGGGTCACTGGCTTAGGGTGAGGGGGGTAAGGTATAATTTGGATGCTAGAGGGAGTTTTTTCACACAGAGGGTGGTGGGGGTATGGAATGCGCTACCAAGTAAAGTGGTGGAGGCAGGTATTCTGGAGATATTTAAGAAATACTTAGATGGGCACATGAACAGAATGGGAATGGAGGGGTATAGAAAACTGATTTAAAATAGGGATCATGAGCCTTGGGAGTCCCCGGGAAGTGTGTAAATAGATGATGATATTGATGTACTTGTTTTTATCCTACAGGTGCTTTGGTCCACCTTGTTGTCTAACGAGGGGCATACACGCGATGGGTCGTAGAGGGCTGCTCTTGGATTTTTTTCTAGAGTATCCTAGTGCTTCACGTCGTTAGTGTACGCTTGACCTGGACCATTTGATGGCAACACGACAGCTCAGTGACTATCGCTGTGCTGTGCAGATACACGGATTTGGGCCTGTGTCTGTGGGAGTTTGCGCATTCTCCCTGTGCTTGCGTGGGTTTTCTCCGGGTGCTCCGGTTTCCTCCCACATCCCAGAGATGTGCTCTTAGGCTAATTGGCAAAACAAATTCTCCCTAAATTGTCTCAAATTTGGTTTTTAATCCATAGATCTATAAACATGGACAGGGATCGCATGTAGATGTGGGAACATCGGGGTGGCAGCGTGGGCTTGTTGGGCCGAAGGGCCTGTTTCCCGTGCTGTTTTGTTCTTTGTTCTTAAACCAGCAAACGATGACTCAAAAAAGGAGAATTAGGAGTACAAGTGAAAAACTGTAAAAAAAATAAAGCTTCTATGAGTGTAAAACAAAAAATGAACAGCTAGAGTAAGCTTTAGCCCCTTAGAGAGTGAGACGGGGGATTTAATAATGGCATACAAAGAAATTTTGACCAAGTATTTTTGTATCTGTCCTCACAAGACCCAAAAAGCATCCCTAGTATAGTCATAAATTAAGAGACAAATAGGAGGGAGATACGTAAAACAATCATGATTCCAATAGAAAAAGAATTAGGGAACTAATGGGACTGATGGTTAACAATTCCTCTGGTCTGGTCCAAAGATCTTAAAAGAAGTGGCTGTAGAGATAGTGGATACATTGGTTATAATCTTCCAGAATTCCCAAGGCCCCATTGGATTGGAAAACTGAAAACATGACGATACTGTTCGAGGAAGGAAGGAAATAGAAAGCAGGAAACTTGAGGCCAGTTCATTGGGAACTGCTGGAATCCATTGTTAAGGAAGTAGTGGCAGGAAAAGTATAATATTATCAGTTTTGTGGTTTTGTGAAAGAGACACTGAAGTTGACAATTTCATTCGAGTTGTTTGAGGATACAACAGGGAGGATGCAACTTCAGAGGTACGTGCAGAGGCTGGATTTTGACATGTGATATAGGTTGATAGTTTTTCACCCATTGTACAAAGAAACCTCAGCTTTTGTCGCAACTCTACGGAATTCCTACAGAAACTCAGCAGGTATGATCCAGGAACACTTCTCGTCACTATGGATGTCTCAGTGCTCTATACCAGCATCCCAACGGTGATTGCATTGCTGCAACTGTCTCAGTATTCAATATCGACATCTGCCAGTTTCCAGATGCAATTTTATAACTCATCCTGGACTACAATGAGTTCACCTTCAACAACCAATTCTTCATCCAGATACACAGAACAGCCACAGGGACCAAATTCACACCTCAATATTCCCATATCTTCACACAGGTTTGAACAAAACTTCTTCACCGTGCAGGACCTTCAACCGATGCTGTACACTAGATCCATCAATGACATTTTCTTCCTTTGGACTCATGGTGAACAATCACTGAAACAACTATATGATGACATCAACAAATTCCATCCCACCAGCAGATTGACCATGGTCCGCTCTCCAGAATCGGTGGCATTCTTGGACACACGCATCTCCATCAAGGACGGTCACCTCAGCACCTCACTGTACCGCAAGCCCACGGATAACCTCACAATGCTCCACTTCTCCAGCTTCCACCCTAAACACGTTAAAGAAGCCATCTCCTATGGACAAGCCCTTCATATACACAGGATCTGCTCAGATGAGGAGGATCGCAACAGACACCTCCAGACGCTGAAAGATGCCCTTATAAGAACAAGATATGGTGCTCAATTCATCGATCAACAGTTCCAACACACCACAGCGAAAAACTGCACAAACCTCCTCAGAATACGAACACGAGACACAGTGGACAGAGTACCCTTTATCATCCAGTACTTCCCTGGAGCGGAGAAGCTACGACATCTTCTCCAGAGTCTTCAACATATCATTGATGATGATGAACATCTCACCAGGGCCATCCCCACCCCCCCACTTCTTGCTTTCAGACAACCGCACAACCTCAAACAGACCATTGTTCGCAGCAAACTACCCAACCTTCAGGAGAACAGTGACCACAATACCACGCAACCCTGCCACAGCAACCTCTGCAAGACATGCCAGATCATAGACATGGACGACATCATCAAACGTGAGGATACCATTCACCAGGTACACGGTACATACTCTTGCAACTCGGCCAACGTTGTCTACCTAATACGTTGCAAGAAAGGATGTCCCGAAGCATGGTACATTGGGGAGACCATGCAGACACTACGACAGCGGATGAATGAACATCGCTCAACAATCACCAGGCAAAACTGTTCCCTTCCTGTGGGCGAACACTTCAGCGATCACGGGCCTTCGGCCTCCAACCTTCGGGTAAACATTCTTCAAGGGGGCCTTCACGACACACAACAGCGCGGAGTCGCTGAGCAGAGACTGATAGCCAAGTTCTGCACACATGAGGACGGTCTTAACAGGGATCTGTAACTCCCTGAACTTGCAAAATCTCACTAACTGTCCTGTCTGGAGACAATACCCATCTCTTTAACCTGTGCTTAACCCTCTCTCCACTCACATTGTCTGCACCTTTAAGACTTAATTACCATAATTTGTAAATAATTACCAATCATTACCAATTGTAATGATTAATTACCATTATTTTGTAAATTGAGTTTGTGTCTTTATATGCTCTGTTTGAGAACAGAATTCCCACTCACTTGATGAAGGAGCAGCGCTCCGAAAGTTAGTGGCTTTTGCTACCAAATAAACCTGTTGGACTTTAACCTGGTGTTGTGAGATTTCTTACATTGACACGTTACAGGGTGTGAACCTCAGAACCACTGAATGTTTCCTCAACTAGACCAACCCTCCTACAACTAGAACATAGAACATTACAGCGCAGTACAGGCCCTTCGGCCCTCAATGTCGCGCCGACCAGTGGAATCAATCTAATGACCCTCTAACCTAAACTATTCCAATGTTATCCATATGCCTATCCACTGACCATTTGAACGCCCTTAAAGTTGGCGAGTCCACAACTGCTGCAGACAGGGCATTCCATGTCCTTACTACCCTCTGAGTAAAGAACCTACCTCTGACACCCGTCCTATAGCTACCACCCCTTAATTTAGAGCTACATCCCCTCGTGTTAGCCATCTCCATCCGAGGAAAAAGGCTCTCACTATCCACATTATCTAACCCTCTGATCATCTTATATGTCTCAATTAAGTCACCTCTTAACCTTCTTCTCTCTAACGAAAATAACCTCAAGTCCCTCAGCCTTTCCTCATAAGACCTTCCCACCATACCAGGCAACATCCTGGTAAACCTCCTCTGCACCCAAGGTGAAAGATCACAGCTTCGAGTAAAGCACATCATTGAGGTCTTTATAAGACCCTTGACAGACCCCATAATGCGCAGTTCTGGTCGCTTCACTATAGGAAGGATGTGGAAGCTACTGAGAGGGTGCAGAGGAGATTTACAAGGATGCTGCCTGGATTGGGAGGCAGGCCTTATGAATATAGGTTGAGGGAGCTGGGACTCTTCTCCCTGGAGGGGTGACCTGATAGAGGTTTATAAAGTGTTGAGAGGAATAGATAGAGTGGATTCTCAGAGGCTATTTCCCAGGGCTGAAATGGTCACTATGAGAGGACACAGATTTAAGGTGCAGAGAAGCAAGTACAGAGGAGATAGAACATAGAACATAGAACATTACAGCGCAGAACAGGCCCTTCGGCCTTCGATGTTGCGCCGACCAACTATGAAAAAAGCAATGACCCTCCAAACTAAACCATTCCATTTTCATCCATAAACTTATCAACTAACCTCTTAAATGCCACCAAACTTGGCGAATCTACAACTGTAGCAGGTAGGGCATTCCATACCCTTACCACCCTCTGGGTAAAGAATCTGCCTCTGACATCCGTCCTATAACTATCACCCCTTAATTTAAAGCTATGTCCCCTCGTGCTAGCTTTCTCCATCCTACACTGCTGATTAATGAGCACAAAAGGAATTTGAAAACAGGACCTTCACCCTCTAACCTCCTCAGTAGATTCGCTGGGTAACTTCACTTACCACTTGATAGGAGTCTTTGTTCTTGCTGAATGAGAAAGAGGACAATGGAATATCATCATCAGTAACATTGTGCTGTGTTGTTTAAGAACAAAACAACAACTGTATTATTATTTGCAGCGGGGGAATTCACTGTGGGAGCGTTAACCGTGTGGGCTCTGCGTGCAATTAACGACATCGCCTCATCGGGAATCAGATATATTTGCGAGCCTTGTGATGTTCGCAACAAAATCGCTCCAAGCGGCCTGAGTCAATCAGGAAAATATAAGACCCAAAACCCCCTGGATTAAAGTCAAGATCAATTAGCCTTGAAAATTGCTACGTGGCTCAACAATTTTGAACTGTAAATATCTGAAATGAACTTCCTTTCGAAATCTCTTGTGGAGGATTACAATCGGGACTGGGTATGAACGGGCAGTTTGTGTGTTACTCTGAGGAGCTGCTTTGACTGATGGATAATCTTTTTAACTTTAGATAGGAAGTTAACTGCCTCTAGTATACATCCTTTTGGGGTGACTTTAACACAATGGATTGGAAATGGATCAGTTGCTGGAAACTTTACAAAGTGTTGTAGGTTCAAACCCATAGGATTGATGACATAATCCAAACTGGAATTCTGGTGCAGGATTGAGAAGATATTTTAGAGTTGGGGTGAAATGTTACATTTTGATTCTCTCACGTGGACATTCACACTCGATCCAATTTTGCTCTTTCATTTGTGTTTTGAACCGTACAGTTTGTTCTCCTTTTTCAAAATATTTATTACCTTTAAACTTTAAGCAAACATCAATTTCACAATACAATATTAGAGGCATTACTAGCTCATCATATCAAGTAATCAACCCTAACTTTTTCTCTTTATTCCTTTGTGGGATTTGGTAAGGCCTTGATATATTGGCCTTGGAAGGAGTGCAGAGAAGGTTCACCAGGCTGATGAGGGGGTTCACTAATGAGGAGAGATTGAATAGACTGGGTCTGTACTCACTAGAGTTTAGAAGGCTGAGGGGGGATCTTATAGAGACATAGAAGATAATGAAGGGGATGGATAGGGTAGAAGTAGAGAGATTCTTCCCGTTTACAAAGGAAAGTAGAACTAGAGAGCACAGCCTCAAAATAAGGGGAGGGTTGGTTTAGATCGGAGTTGAGGAGGAACTTCTTCACTCAAAGGGTGGTGAATCTCTGGAATTCTCTGCCCATTGAAGTGGTGGAGGCTTCATCACTGAATATATTTAAGTCACGGGTAGATAGATTTCTGATAGACAGGGGAATTAAGGGAGAAAGCGGGAAAGTGGAACTGATCCACTTCAGATCAGCCATGATTTTATTGAATGGAGGGGCAGGCTCGAGGGGCTGGATGGCCGACTCCTGCTCCTATTTCTTATGATCTTATAACCCATCCCTAACTGCCCCTGAACTCAGTACCGTTCTCAGCCATTTCTCGGCATTGTTGTAGATCATGTAGGCCAGACAGGGTAAGTACGGCAGATTTCCTTCCCTAAAGGATATGAGTGAACCAGATGGGTATTTACTACTATCAGTGACAATTGTCATGGTCACCATTAGACCAGCTTTATATTCCCGATTTGTTAATTGAACTTAAATTCAAATTCGAAGGAGGAAGTTGCTCGTGATGGAGAGCTTGAGGAAGCATTGGCCCAAAATCACCAAATCCTTCAAGGCTTGCTACAAGTATTACATGCTGATGCCATGTCTCAGTCACTCACCATCTGAACTGGCCTTGTTGGGGTGGTGGCACAGTGCTTGGCACTGCTGCCTCACAGCGTCAGGGATCCAAGGATCAATTCCAGCCTTGGGTCACTGTCTGTGCGGAGTCTGCACATTCTCCTTATGCCTGCGCAGGTTTCCTCCGGGCACTCCAGTTTCCTCCCACAGTCCCCACATGTGCGGGTTAGGAGAATTGGCCATGCTCAATTAGTGTCAGAGGGATTAGCAGGGTACATAAGTGGGGTTACAAGGGTAGGGCCTTGGGGGGGGGGGGGGGTGGTCGGTGCAGGCTCGATGGGCCAAATGACCTTCTTGTGCACTGTAGGGATTCTATGATGTAAAATTACACTCAGATTCTACTGAACGGCCTTTATAGGCTCCTAACTACCAGCCATTTCAGACTAAGTAGTTGTCACCCTCACTTTGTCACTCACTCACCCTGGAACTTTTACTATTTATGTACATATTGAAGATTTCAAATTGCTTTTCATATTGGCCGCTAGTCCCTTCTTATATTCTCTCTTTGCTTCTCATAAGATCATAGAACATAGAACATAGAACATTACAGCACAGAACAGGCCCTTCGGCCTTCGATGTTGTGCCGACCAATATAAAAAGCAATGCCCCTCCAAACTAAACCATTCCCTTCTCTTCCATATACTTATCAACTAACCTCTTAAACGCCACCAAACTTGGCGCATCTACAACAGCTGCAGGCAGGGCATTCCACTCCCTAATCACTCTTTGAGTAAAGAGTAAAGAACACTACAGCACAAACAGGCCCCTTGGCCCACAAGTTGCGCCAATCATATCCCTACCTACCAGGCCTATCTATAACCCTCAATCCCATTAAATCCCATGTACAAAGAACAAAGAACAAAACAGCACAGGAAACAGGCCCTTCGGCCCGCACCGCCACCCCAATGTTCCCACCTCTACCCACGATCCCTGTCCATGTTTATAGATCTATGGATTAAAGACCAAATTTGAGACAACTCAGGGAGAATTCGTTTTGCCAATTAGCCTAAGAGCATATCTTTGGGATGTGGGAGGAAACCGGAGCACCCGGAGAAAACCCACGCAAGCACGGGGAGAATGCGCAAACTCCCACAGACACAGGCCCAAATCCATGTATCTGCACAGCACAGCGATAGTCACTGAGCTGTCGTGTTGCCCATCAGATGGTCCAGATCAAGCGTACACTAACGATGTGAAGCACTAGGATACTCTCAAAAAAATCCAAGAGCAGCCCTCTCACGACCCATCGCGTGTATGCCCCTTGTTAGACAACAAGGTGGACCAAAAGTACTCATCCAGAAGACTTTTAAAAGACCCCAACAAATTCGCCTCCACCACCACCGACCGCAGCCGATTCCATTCACTCACCACCCTCTGAGTGAAAAACTTACCCCTAACATCTCCTCTGTACCTGCTCCCCAGCACCTCAAACCTGTGTCCTCTCGTAGCGACCATTTGAGCCCTGGGAAACAGCCTCCGAGAATCTACTCTATCTATTCCTCTCAACATTTTCACAACATTCTCAGAATGTGCAAACTCCACACAGACAGTGACCCGAGCCAGGAATCGAACCCAGGACCCTGGAGCTGTGAAACAGCAGTGCTAACCTACTGTGCTACCGTGCCACCCATATGGAGATGTGGAAGTTGCTATATTTCTTAGCTCTGAAAATTTACTTCAACAATAGATCAAGATCATGCAATTAAAGCTGCCTAATATAATCCTGCAAATTTACCTGGAACTAGTAATTCCAGTGAAGGGTTATATTGTGCGCAAGCTGAAACAAATGGTTGATCTGAAAAATTGCCATGACTTGTTGCGGAAGTAAATTCTCCTGCACTTTTTGCAAGATTGTGATTAAACAAAATCAAACCCAAATTGGGGAGCAATTAACTAATTGGTTAATGGAAAAAACACATTAATGAAACACTTAAAAAAAAATACAACAAGGTATTTGAAAATACTTTCGGGGAAATGACTCAAAGCACAGCTTAAGATAAAACCTATTAGCAATCCAAAAGACTTAAAGAACTGTGCCTTACGCGATCAAACTGAAATTTAACCAGGGTTTCAAATCATTTGCTCCTCGCTATTTCTTCCAGCTGCACACAATAATTGGTCTTCACGTCTGCAGCAGTTTCATTGCTAAGACTCTTTCCTCGGTGTATGGAGACTCCAGTACTTCATTAATCTCACAGCGATAATAATCCCTGGTTAACAAGCAGATCTGACTGATTCAGGTCAGGCAGTTCTCTTCCATCACCATGGAAGTGGCCCAGTTAATCAGAGATGGAGAGATTTGAGACTGTAACCATGGACGGTCAACTCCGTTAAATTAGATTGTTAAGAAGGTGTGCGGTGTGTTAGCTTTTATTAGTAGAGGGATTGAATTTCAGAGCCGTGAGGTCATGTTGCAACTGTACAAAACTCTAGTGCGGCCGCACTTGGAGTATTGTGTGCAGTTCTGGTCCCCGCATTATAAGAAAGATGTGGAGGCATTGGAGAGGGTACAGAGGAGGTTTACCAGGATGTTGCCTGGTATGGAGGGCAGGTCTTATGAGGAAAGGCTGAGGGATTTGAGGTTATTTTCATTAGAGAGAAGAAGGTTAAGAGGTGACTTAATTGAGGCATATAAGATGATCAGTGGGTTAGATAAGGTGGACAGTAAGAGCCTTTTTCCTCGGATGGTGATGGCTAACACGAGGGGACATAGCTTTAAATTGCGGGATGGTAGTTATAGGACAGATGTCAGAGGTGGGTTCTTTACTCAGAGGGTAGTAAGGGTGTGGAATGCCCTGCCTGGAGCAGGTGTGGACTCGCCAACTTTAAGGGCGTTCAAATGGTCAGTGGATAGGCATATGGATAACATTGGAATAGTTTAGGTTAGAGGTCATTAGATTGGTTCCACTGGTCGGCGCAACATTGAGGGCCGAAGGGCTGTAACATTCTATGTTCTAGATGGTTCCATATAGACCTTGCAGTGATTTCAAAGCGATGATTAATCCAGTGCTGTGTGATCAATCAGCACCCTTTTACCATTGATTGAGGGCCTATTTCCTAGATTGTCTGGAGTCAGATAGAATTGTCCCAAACATATATTCAAGTGAAGGTGGCAACTGAGACGCAACCACTGCTAACGATTGTCCCGGTATAAACATCTACCATTCAGAAAAACATTGGCGCCAACCTTACTGCAAAAGTCAATGGACCAAACCCAAAGTGGTTTTAACAGTGTTATCTGGATGACATTTTAATCATGGACAAAGATGATGAGTACATGGGATTGAGGGTTATTGATAGGTCAGGTAGGTAGGGATATGATCAGCGCAACTTGTGGGCCAAAGGACCTGTTTGTGCTGTAGTGTTCTATGTTCTATGGTTCTATGTTCTATGTTCTATGTTCTATGGTTCTGTGTTCTATGTTCAACGTTCTATGTTCTATGGTTCTATGTTCAATGTTCTATGTTCTATGGTTCTGTGTTCTATGTTCAACGTTCTATGTTCTATGGTTCTGTGTTCTATGTTCAACGTTCTATGTTCTATGGTTCTGTGTTCTATGTTCAACGTTCTATGTTCTATGGTTCTGTGTTCTATGTTCAATGTTCTATGTTCTATGGTTCTATGTTCTATGGTTCTATGTTCTATGATCTACAACATTTACTGAACTTAGAAGAAGCACTGGAGCACCCGGAGAAGAACCTTCTTTGGGTAAATGAAGGCAAATGCAAACTTTTCAAATCTTCACTAAGCTCCCTGGACTCTGTAATTGATAAAGACGGACTACACAAGTGACCCAAGAAAATAACACTCATTTTAACTGCAGTTAGACCACAGAATGTATCGTAACTGAGAACGTTCTTACCCATTACTGTGGAAAATTTATTCTGAATCTTGCTACTAATTAAACCATTCTATACATAATTAGTGCAAACCAACAATGGACTGGGACAAAAGACTATGAACAGGCGTACAATAAAGTCAAAAGTATGCTAACAAAATTAAAAGTCTTAGTTCATTTCAATTCTATTGTTAAAATACAGCTCACATATGATACAACGCCTTATGGGGTGGGTGCAATTGTCTTTTATATATTGCCAAATGGAGATGAAAGACCAATGGCTTTCATCTTGAGAACATTGCCAAGAGCTGCATAAAATGATGCTCAATTAGGAAAGGAAGCCCCAAGTATAGTTTCTGGAATCAAGGGATCTCTTCATGGAAGACATTTTACCTCATTAACAGGCCGCAGGCCTTTAACAACAATCCACACAAAGGAATTCCGTCTCAAACTGTGAATCATCTTATCAGCATATAATTATGAGATGAAATACAGAAGATCTGAGCAATCTGTGGATGCTGATGCTCTATCATGTCTACCAATTCAGTACAAATCCAAATCACAGGAGAACGATGTGACCATCTTGTATTTTTCCCCAGTAGATTGGGTATCTATTACAGCCTGTCACATGCAAAGACACACTAGGTCAGATCCAGCGATGAGGAAGGTGATGGATGTGATTTTGAAAGGGAATACTATTAGATATAGGAAGGAAGGATCAAGAATTCAGACCGAGCAAAGGAGTAAAAACTTGACAAAGAGTCATCTGCCCTCTTTTCTCTCTTTACAGATGCCGCAAGACTTGCTGAGATTTTCCAGCATTTTCTCTTTTGGTTTAAGGAAGGTTGAGTTCATGGTACAAAATGAAATGCTGTTATAGAGGATCATTCCTCCATGTTTGGAACATAAAACACTACAGCACAAACAGGCCCTTCGGTCCACAAGTTGTGCCGATCATATCCATACCTACCAGGCCACAGCACTATCTGTAACTCCCAATCCCATTAAATCCCATGTACTCACCCAGAAGTCTCTTAAAAGACCCCAGCAAGTTCGCCTCCACCACCAACAGCAGCCAATTCCACTCACCCATCACCCTCTGAGTGAAAAACCTTACCCCTAACATCTCCTCTGTATTTGCTTCCCTGCACCTTAAACCTGTGTCCTCTCGTAGTGACCATTTCAGCCCTGGGAAATAGCCTCTGAGAATCCATCCTATCTATTCCTCTCAACATGTTATAAACCTCTATCAGGTCGCCTCTCAACCTTCGTCTCTCCAGGGAGAACAGTCCCAGCTCCCTCAACCTGTCTTCATAAGGCCTGCCTCCCAATCCAGGCAACATCCTTGTAAATCTCCTCTGAACCCTCTCAATAGCTTCCACATCCTTCCTATAGTGAGGCGACCAGAACTGCGCACAGTAATTCAAGTGGGGTCTGACAAGGGTCTTAAAAAGTTTGTGGAGTCATATACTAGAGCAAGTTCACTAAGGCCACCAGGAGTTGTATGTATGTTACAAGTCGCAAAAAGTTATTTCTGGAAGCTACAACCGGTCTGTCAGATTGAAGATGAAGTAAGACAGAGTCAGTTAAAAGCAAAATGCTGCTGGAATCTGAAACAAAAACAGAAAATGCTAGAAAGTCTCAGATCTGACAGCAACCGTGGAGAGAGAATAGAGTCAAATTTTCAATCTCAGACCTGCTGAGATTTTCTAGCATTTTCTGTTTTTGTTGAACACAGTGTCAATCTTGTGCTAAGATATCAAATATTCCATCTCTTCAACCACTTTATCTATGGGATTGGTTGAGACAACTTTGTTGAAGAGTACAGATTGACTTTACGGAACCTATTGGGGGAATATATGTTTGTTATCCGAGTGAGGGCAAATTCCAAATGACCCGAAATCATCGTGATACAGTTAACAATTACTGAAAATACAATTGGAACGATTTGACAAAGTGTTTGCACAATTTGGAAGTTCGGGTCAGTTAGTTAACGATAGCAGAACTCTGTTCACGTCGAAAGAATTTGTGGACAACTCAAAAACCATGACAGTCTATCATTCCTGCGCCTCATCATCTGATGGATTAGCAGAGAGATCGGTACAGTTATTGAATAATCTTATTAAAGCGTCAAAAGATGAAATTAGCCAAAAGAATAAACAATTTTCTCATAAAATTGGGGCTTTAAACTGATTCGGGGGGGGTGGGATCCTAAGTAGTTGGGGTGCTAAGAGGGATGAGAGTAAGGGGGTCATAGAGGAACGCTGTAAAACACAGCAGCGTACGGGTGGGGTAGGGCATGGTTTGAAATGCATATACTTTAATGCAAGGAGTATTCGCAATAAGGGGGAGGAACTTGCAGCTTGGACCAGTACCTGGAACTTCGATGTTGTGGCCATTTCAGAGACTTTGGTAGAGCAGGGACAAGAATGGATGTTGCAGGTTCCGGGGTACAAATGCTTTAGTCGGAGTAGAGAAGGAGGTAGAAGGGGGGGAGGAGTGGCATTATTGGTCAAAGACTGTATCACGGTGATAGAAAAGAAGTTTGATGGGGACTTGTCTGTTGAGGTAGTATGGGCTGAGATTAGAAACAGGAGAGGAGAGGTCACCCTGTTGGGAGTTTTTTATAGACCTCCTAAAAATTCTAGAGAGGTAGAGGAAAGGATTGCAAAGTCCATCCTGGACAGGAATGAAAGTAATAGGGTAATTGTTATGGGGGACTTTAACTTTACTAATATTGATTGGAATAGCTATAGCTCTAGCTCGTTAGAGGGGTCAGTTTTCGTACAGAGTGTGCAGGAAGTTTTTTTGACTCAGTATGTAGATAGGCCAACTAGAGGTGAGGCTACATTGGATTTGGTGCTGGGCAATGAGCCAGACCAGGTGATAGGCTTGGAAGTTGGTGAACATTTTGGTGATAGTGACCACAATTTGGTTACTTTCACCTTAGTGATGGATAGGGATAGGCATGAAGCTGGGGGCAGTAGTTATAGCTGGGGGAAGGGTAATTATGAGGCCATCAGGAGAGAAGTAGGGTGCATAGATTGGACTAGGAAACTACAGGGACTGGGAACATCTGGAATGTGGAGCTTATTCAAGGAGCAGCTGCTGCGCGTCCTTGATAAGTATGTCCCTGTCAGGCAAGGAGGAAATGGTCGAGTAAGGGAACCTTGGTGTACAAAAAAAGTTGATTCGCTGGTTAAAAGGAAAAAGGAGGCTTATGTCAGGATGAGGCTTGAAGGCTCAGTTAGTGCAATGGATAGCTATAGATTAGCCAGGAGGGAGCTAAAGAGTGAATTGAGGAGAGCTAAGAGGGAACACGAGAAGACTTTGGCTGATAGGATTAAGGAGAATCCTAAAGCTTTCTTTAGATATGTTAAGAATAGAAGATTGGTTAGGACAAGATTAGGTCCAGTCATAGACAGCAGTGGGAAGTTGTGCGTGGAGCCTGAAGAGATTGGAGAGGCACTGAATAAATATTTCTCTTCGGTATTCACGCAGGGTGATGTAAATGTAGTTATGGAGAACACTGAGGTACAGGGTAGCAAACTGGAAGGTATCGAAGTAGATAGGGAGGATGTGCTAGATATTCTCGAGGGTTTGACGTTGGATAAGTCCCCTGGGCCGGACGGGATTTACCCTAGGATTCTCTGGGAGGCAAGAGAGGAGATTGCAGAGCCTCTGGCTCTGATCTTCAGGTCCTCGTTGGTTACGGGTGTGGTTCCGGAGGACTGGAGGATAGCGAATGTGGTCCCATTGTTTAAGAAGGGGAAGCGAGACCTTCCAGGGAATTATAGGCCAGTGAGTCTTACTTCTGTTGTGGCAAAGTATTGGAGAGAATTATTAGGGATAGGATTTATAGTTATTTAGAGAGAAATGAATTGATTGGGGATAGTCAGCATGGTTTTGTGAAGGGTAGGTCGTGCCTTACTAACCTCATTGAGTTTTTGAAAAAGTGACTAAAGAGGTGGATGGGGGTAAGGCGGTTGATGTGGTATATATGGACTTTAGTAAGGCGTTTGATAAGGTGGCACATGGAAGACTTCTGCAGAAAATGCAGATGTATGGGATTGAGGGTGATTTAGCTAATTGGATTAGGAATTGGCTGGCAGATAGAAGACAGAGGGTGGTGGTTGATGGGAGATATTCATCGTGGAGTTCGGTGACAAGTGTGTACCTCAGGGGTCTGTTTTGGGGCCCCTGCTGTTTGTAATTTTTATAAATGATCTGGATGAGGTTATTGAGGGATGGATCAGTAAATTTGCAGATGACACTAAAGTCGGTGGAGTGGTAGATAGTGAAGAGGGGTGTTATAGGTTACAGAGTGACTTGGACAAGTTGCAGAGCTGGGCCGAGAGGTGGCAAATGGAGTTTAATGTGGACAAGTGTGAGGTAATTCACTTTGGCAGGAATAACAAATGTGTAGAGTATAGGGCTAATGGTAGGACTCTTAATAGTGTTGATGAACAGAGGGATATTGGTGTATATGTGCATAGATCCCTGAAAGTTGGCAATCAAGTCGATAAGGTTGTTAAGAAGGCATACGGAGTCTTAGCTTTTATTTGTAGGGGGATTGAATTTCGGAGCCGCAACGTCATGTTGCAACTGTACAAAACTCTAGTGCGGCCGCACTTGGATTATTGTGTGCAGTTCTGGTCCCCACATTATAAGAAAGATGTGGAGGCATTGGAGAGGGTACAGAGGAGGTTTACCAGGATGTTGCCTGGTATGGAGGGCAGGTCTTATGAAGAGAGGCTGAGGGATTTTGAGGTTGTTTTCGTTAGAAAGAAGGCGGCTAAGAGGAGACCTTATTGAAACATACAAGATGATTAGAGGTTTAGATAGGGTGGACAGTGATAGCCTTTTTTCCTAGGATGGAGAAAGCTAGCACGAGGGGACACAGCTTTAAATTAAGGGGTGATAGTTATAGGACGGATATCAGAGGTACGTTCTTTACCCAAAGGGTGGTTCGGGAGTGGAATGCCCTGCCTGCAGCAGTTGTAGACGCGCCAAGTTTGATGGCGTTTAAGAGGTTAGTTGATAAGTATATGGAAGAGAAGGGAATGGTTTAGTTTGGAGGGGCATTGCTTTTATATTGGTCGGTGCAACATCGAAGGCCAAAGGGCCTGTTCTGTGCTGTAATGTTCTATGTTCTATGTTCTATATCCTACTCAGCTCATGCAACAACGCAAAACTCACCAGCAATATTGTTTACCAAGAGGAAATTGAGAACCAAATTTGATTTGCTTTTATCGTCTGACAGTTCCACCATGGCAGAGAGATAACTACAAAACCAAGTTACTCACTGTGAGGGAGACCAAGAGGTTTTGATCAAAGAGAAAGAGTTTTCTCCTGAAACTGCTCTTCAAGTGAGAAGTGGCCACCTGCCTCACAGAGTCAGGGATTATTTCTCGTAAGGTGCAAAGTGATGATGAGAGAGTTTGGAGGAGAACGCAGATCAAGTCCTTGCTTCAGGAAGGGAATTTGCGGAGGCAGTATGTGAATGACCAACAGCTGACGCTCAAGTTTGGAAATCCCTGAACAGGGAACCACGATTGAACCGAATTTAGATTGTACACCCGCTGAACCAACAGTGTCTGCAGAAGAACCAAGTTTAGCAGATAATGTGCCTGAGCAAAGTGGTGAGCAGATCATCGAGAGTGTGAAAGCAAAGATTCCTAAACGATGGATTTTGCCTAAGCAGGACCAATATTCATCTAAAAGACTCGCACAAACTGTCTAAATATAAAACTGTACGTGCTGATACTTGGTCAAATAATTATTCCTCACAGTAAGAGTTAATGTTAGTTGTTGCAGAGTAAAGGGGGAGGGATGTCATGTATTTTAAACCAATTGTGTGTAATGATTATGTGGGGACAACAGATTTTGGGAGATTTTCTCTCTCTTCCATCCTGTAAGCGAGCAAAACTCTATCTAATAAAGCTCCATAAACTGGTTAAATAACTCCCCATCTGGCCATCTTTTCATTCTTTTATTTTTATTGTTAAAGTGAGCAGACCACTGTAATTACAACACACACAGTAAGTTATAAAATGTGGTAATTCTCTAACATCGGTAACAATTCCTGAGTTTCGTTTACAGAAAATTAGCCGTGTTGGATGCTTCATTTTTGCAGCTATCAAAAAATATCCTGCTGAACTGCACAGAGAGAAAATACCCTCCCCAATCGACACTGTACATGGAGAACTCAGTGTCCCCACTATACTCTGTGCTGAGGGAGTTCACCCTAACAATTATTATACTGTACAGAGATCTCACCCCATCTACTTTACTGTATCTATGAAGAACTCACTCTAACAACTACTATACTGTACATAGGGATCTTACTCTATCTAAAAAAAAGAACATAGAACAGTACAGCACAGTACAGGCCCTTCGGCCCTCCGTGTTGTGCCGAGCTATGTCCAATCCCAAGATCAAACTATCCCCTCCCTATCATTCTGGAGTGCTCCATATTCCTGTCCTTGAAAGTTCCTAAAGTGTCCAACTCCACTATTACAGCAGGCAGTGCATTCCACACCCCTCTGAGTGAAGAATCTACCTCGGACATCCCTCCTATATCTCCCACCATGCATCTTATAGTTATGCTCCCTAGTAACAGCTACATCCACCCAAGGAAATAGTCTCTGCACATCCACTCTATCTATCCTCCACATCATCTTATAAACCTCTACTAAGTTGCCTCTCATCCTCCTCCACTCCAAAGAGAAAAGCCCCAGCTCCCTCAACCTTTCCTCATAAGACCTAACCCCCAAACCAGGCAGCATCCTGGTAAATCTCCTCTGCACTCTCTCCAATGCTTCCACATCCTTCTTATAGTGAGGTGACCAAACTGAACACAATATTTCAAATGTGGTCTCACAACGTCCAGTATAGCTGCAGCATAACCCCACAGCTCCTAAACTCAAACCCCCTGTTAATAAACACTAACACACTATAAACCTTCTTCATGGCTCTATCCACTTGAGTTGCAACTTTCAGAGATCTGTGGATATGAACCCCAAGATCTCTCTGTTCCTCCCCATTCCTCAGAACCCTGCTGTTGACCCTGTAATCAGCATTCAAGTTTGCCCTACCAAAATGAATCACCTCGCACTTATCAGGGTTAAACTCCATGTGCCACTTTTTGGGCCCAGCTCTGCATCCTATCAGTGTCTCTTTACAACCTGCAACAGCCCTCCAACTCATCCACTACTCTACTGTATATAGGGATCTCACCATACGTACTTTTCTGTACATAGAGAGAGCTCACCCTCTCTGTAACTGTGTGAAGTGATATCGGTTTTTCTGTCTTAAAGATAGTGGGAAAGAGTGTAGGTGGGGATAGTGAGACACATGGAGGGAAATCCCATGATTAGGATTGAAACATTGCCACAAATGGTGGAGTGATGAAAGGGTAAGAATTGGAGGATGCAGAGATCTCAGAGGGTTTAGTGTTGGAGGGACCACAGACTGGGGACATCTCTCAGTAACCATGTAGGGTCCAAGGAGGTCATGTTCGAATGATTGGATTGCAGAGTAATGATGGAGGAATCACATGATATGTTATTTGTGCACCACTAGAAGTCCCAACAAAGTGTGTTTGAATGAGGATCCGGCCTCTGAAGATCTTGTTCAAAATATTTGTCTTATATTACACAGCTACTGGTGAGAGCTAAGTGCCGGTGCACAGTAAGATTCATCTTACTGTACAGAGAACCATGGCAATGTATGGCCCAGGGTTTTGGTGATGTGCACGTTGCTGGTGAGGCTACAGCCCATCCTTCTTCCTTTTGAGAAGTTGCTCCTGTCTGAAGAAATGAACCCATTTGAATTGGGCACTTTCCAACCTTCCCGAGTGAACATTGAATTCAATAACTTCAGAGCAAGAACTCTACCTTCACCCCACTTCCATTCATTTCATCTCATTCATCCATCTTATCATTTCTCCTTTTTCACTTCTATCTTTCCATTTTTCCATTCCTGCTCTCCTTCTTTCCACTCCCCTACCCCCCCCCCCCCACCTTCAGTGTAATTGCCACATTCCTCAGACAGTCCTTTAACCATCTGTACCCACATTCACACATCCTGATCACACAATGCACATCCTTAGCACCTTCTCACCTTCTGTGTCCTTGTTTACATTCCTTTTGTCCCATTCCATCTCCCCCCCTCCCATATTCCATTCAACTCCCACCCTCCATATTATAAATCTCTGCTGATTCTCTTTGTTGGACTTTAACCTGGTGTTGTGAGACTTCTAGCTGTGTTTACCCCAGTCCAACGCCGGCATCTCCTCATCACGATTCTCTTTGCTCTCAGCTCTGACAAAGAGTCATCCAGACACGAAACATTGGCTCTATTCCCTCCCCTGTCAGACCCGCTAAGATAGAACATAGAACACTACAGCACAAACAGGCCCTTCGGCCCACAAGTTGTGCAGATCATATCCATACCTACCAGCCTATCTGTAACTCTCAATCCCATTAAATCCCATCTACTCATCTGGATATCCCTTAAAAGACCCCAGTGAGTTTGCCTCTACCACCACCAACGGCAGCCGATTCCACTCACTCACACCTCCTGAGTGAAAAACTTACCCCTAACATCTCCTCTGTACTTGCTCCCCAGCACCTTAAACCTGTGTCCTCTCGTAGTGGCCATTCCAGCCCTGGGAAAAAGCCTCCGAGAATCCACTCTATCTATTCCTCTCAACATTTTATAAACCTCTATCAGGTCGCCTCTCAACCTTCGTCCTTCCAGGGAGAAGAGACCGAGCTCCCTCAACCTATCTTCATAAGGCACGCCTCCCAATCCAGGCAACATCCTTGTAAATCTCCTCTGAACTCTCTCAATAGCTTCCACATCCTTCCTATAGTGAGGCGACCAGAACTGCGCACAGTACTCCAAGTGGGGTCTGACAAGGGTCTTATAAAGTTGCAGCATTACCTCCCGACTCCGAAACTCAATCCCTCGATTAATGAAGGCCAGTACACCATACGCCTTCTTGACCACATCCTGCAAGGCCGATTTGAGAGATCTATGGGAAGATTTTCCAGCAGTTTCTGTTTTTGCTTTAAATTCCAGCATCTGCAGAAGCTTGCTTTGATCTTAGGAACCCACTTGAGCCCTTCAAAGGTGGCAAAGAACACTGGAGATCAATTAATTACAAACCTGATAATACTTTTGATATATTTTAAATGGCAGATATTGTATATCTGAACAAAACAAAACAGGAAATGCTCAGACATAAGCTCGGGGCAGTTGGGAGGATTAACATTTTTCAGTTAGCTGCTTCCTCACTACAAATACATACTTTAAATATTTCCTACGTTTTAATTTATTGTACATTTTTGTCGGTACAAGCAAGTGATGTGTGCGGTTGAGATTCATTGAGTGCTTGAGATTATTAACACAGCGGGAAAGTAAACCAAACATGATCAATTTTTTTTTGAAGAGTGGGTAAGAATATTTCTCTCTGTTACACATGTTTTCTTTCCCCTTGATGTTCCTCTGAGGTTAGAACATCATACACAAGCTAGGTAAAGGAATGAGAGGCATTTCCACGGCATCTTTCACCACCCCAGGGGTCACCCAAAGTATCATTGAATTTAATTCCTGTTGTAGAAAATACGGCGGGGGAAAATGGCAACTTCTTGCAAGCCACGCCCAACACACCTCGTTGGAGTGGAAAAGCGAATCGCGTGGAGGGCGCGGAAAGTCTGCAGAGGGATCTGGGTAGGCTGAGTGAATGGGCGAGGATAATGTTGTGAAGTTATCCACTTTGGAAGAAATAATAGTAGGATGGAATATTATTTAAAGGGCAAAAAGCTGTAGCGTGCTACGGTGCAGAGGGACCTGGGTGTCCTTGTGCACGAATCGCAAAAATTCATCTGCAGCAGGTGATCAAGAAGGCGAATGGGATGTTGGCCTTTATAGCGAGAGGGATAAAATATAAAAGCAGGGAGGTCTTGCTGTGACTGTACAGGGCACTGGTGAGGATACAACTGGAGTACTGTGTACAGTTTTGGTCACCGCATTTGCAGGATCTTGGAGGGAGTACAGAGAAGGTTCACCAGGCTAATACTGGAGGTGAGGGGGTTAGTTTATAAGGAGAGAATAAACAGACCGGGCCTGAACCCGTTAGAGTTTAGAAGGCTGAGGGGGGATCTTATAGAAACTTACAAGATAATGAAGGGGCTAGATAGGGGAGAGGTAGAGAGATTCTTCCTGCTTAGAAAGGAAAACAGAACTAAAGGACAAAGGTCCTATGAAGGTCCTATGAAGGTCCTATGAAGAGAGGTTGAAGGATTTGAGGTTGTTTTCGTTAGAAAGGAGGCAGCTAAGAGGGGATCTTATTGAAGCATATAAGATGATTAGAGGTTTAGATAGGGTGGACAGTGATAGCCTTTTTCCTAGGATGGGGAAAGCTAGCACGAGGGGACACAGCTTTAAATTAAGGGGTGATAGTTATAGGACGGATATCAGAGGTAGGTTCTTTACCTAAAGGGTGGTTCGGGAGTGGAATGCCCTGCCTGCGGCAGTTGTAGATGCGCCAAGTTTGGTGGCGTTTAAGAGGTTAATTGATAAGTATATGGAAGAGAAGGGGTTGGTTTAGTTTGGAGGGGCATTGCTTTTTATTTTGGTCGGCACAACATCGAAGGCCGAAGGGCCTGTTCTGTGCTGTAATGTTCTATGTTCTATGTTCTAAAGCTTCAAAATAAGGGGGGTGCAGTTTAGAACGGAGTTGAGAAGGAACTTCTTCACTCAAAGGGTGGTGAATCTCTGGAATTCTCTGCCCATTGAAGTGGTGGAGGCTCCTCACTGAATATATTTAAGTCACGGGTAGATAGATTTCTGATAGACAAGGGAATTCAGGGAGAAAGCGGGAAAGTGGAACTGATCCACTTCAGATCAGCCATGATCTTATTGAATGGTGGGGCAGGCTCGAGGGGCTGGATGGCCGACTCCTGCTCCTATTTCTTACGTTCTTTCTTGTGTACAGTATGTTCTGTGTGTGTAGCGCACAAGAAACAATACTTTTCACTGAATGCTAACACGTGACAATAATAAATCATATCACTTTCTGCACAGCAAGATCCAACAACTAGCAAGGAGGCAATGGCATGACTGAGAATAGCAAGGCAGACTGCTTTAGCCGTGATGTTGGATAAGAAATGAACATTGATCAGGGCGCGGTGGCACAGTGGTTAGCACTGTTGCCTCACAGTGCCTGGGACCTGGGTTCGATTCCCGGCTTGGGTCACTGTCTGTGTGGAGTTTGTACATTCTCCCCGTGTCTGCGTGGGTTTCCTCTGGGCTTGGACTGTGGTTTCCTCCCACAGTCCCAAAGACGTGCAGGATAGGAGTGTTGGCCATGCTAAATTCTCCTTCGGTGTACCCGAACAGGCGCCAGAGTGGAGGACTTTCGCAGTAACTTCATTGCAGTGTTAATATAAACCTATTTGTGAGACTAATAAACTTTAAGTTATTGTTCTATATGAGTCTCCTCATCCTTAGAACATAGAACATGTTCTAAGTATGAAGGGACTCATATAGAACAATAATTTAAAGTCTATTAGTCTCAGATTTGCCTCATACTTGTCTACATTTAATCCTATCTGAACTTTAAGAACATAGAACAATATAGCACAAACAGGCCCTTCGGCCCACGAGTTGCGCCGATCACATCTACCAATCCACAGACCTATCTATAACCCCCTATCCTATTCTTTTCCATATACTCATCCAGAAGTCTTTTAAAAGACCCCAACGAGTTTGCCTCAACAACCTCCGACGGCAGCCGATTCCATTCACTCACCACCCTCTGAGTGAAAAACTTACCCCTGACATCTCCTTTGTATTTGCTTCCCTGCGCCTTAAATCTGTGTCCTCTCGTAGTGACCGTAAAGAATTGAAGAAACAGAAGTAAACCATACAATTTTTCTGCTCTGCTCCAAAGTGGGATTTTTAAAATGCACCCAAAGGAACCTCATTCCGAACACAGAGTTTCCAACAGTGCGGCATTCCCTCGATAGGGGCGTCCTGGACTTTTGCCGAACTGGGGAGTGAACCTGAAGCCTTCTACAAGCATGTATAACGATATCACTCACTGAGACCTCAGCAGCAATTCAGAAAGCAACTCTCTTTGATTGCACCGTCTTTTACTTTTCAGACGCCTGGCACACACTGAGGGGGGTCGGAAGACTGCGATGTGGTTAGTAATAGCATGTTACGCTGTGTGAAAGTTGTACTATTTCCACCCAGTAACAGCTACAGAGAACTAAAAAGCATAGAGTGTGCTCCTTTTCTTACTGATACCAGTTGGTGCTCCCCATATAATTATTATCTCCAGTAATCATTCAGCATATTCTCACTTCAACCACAACGGTGATCTTAAGTGTGAATCAAGATAAAAAGTCCTGACCACTTTATCGCAGAATGCGAAACGCTCTTTTCAAATTGCAAAGGAGTTTACAATTCCGATTACAATTATTTCTGGCTGTGTGTGGTTGCCATTGGAATATTTTTCTCATAATTTTTCTGTAACTTGCTAACTGCATCAGACCAAAAATTTATATTTGGACCAGGATATTTTCACAAGTGAGATCTCAGTTGCTTGGTTTTGTTCAGAGGTGGAGATGTCGGCGTTGAACTGGGATTGGATGAAGGAGCAGTGCTCTGAAAGCTCGTGATTCCAAATAAACCTATTGGATTCTAACCTGGTGTTGCGAGGTTTCCTAGTTCAGAGGTAATGCAAGCTGGATGAACTGAACAGGATTCTCTGTGCTGTCCTCACATAGAGCTCATTCCAGATATATAGAACATAGAAGACTACAGCACAAACAGGCCCTTCGGCCCACAAGTTGTGCTAATCATATCTCAACCTACCAGGCCTATCTATAACCCCCAATCCCATTAAACCCCATATACTCATCCAGAAGTCTTTTAAAAGACCCCAGCAAGTTTGCCTCTACCACCACTGACAGCAGCCGATTCCATTCACTCACCACCCTCTGAGTGAAAAACTTACTCCCGACATCTCCTCTGTACTTGCTCCCCAGCACCTTAAACCTGCGTCCTCTCGTACTGACCATTTCAGCCCTGGGAAATAGCTTCCGAGAACCCACCTTATCTATTCCTCTCAACATTTTATAAACCTCTATCAGGTCACCTCTCAATCTTCGTCTCTCCAGGGAGAAGAGTCCCAGCTCTCTCAACCTATCTTCATAAGACATAACCCCCAATCCAGGCAACATCCTTGTAAATCTCCTCTGCACCCTTTCAATAGCTTCCACATCCTTCCTATAGTGAGGTGACCAGAACTGCACACAATACTCCAAGTGGGGCCTGACAAGGGTCTTATAAAGTTGCAGCATTACCTCCCAACTCCTAAACTCAATCCCTCGATTAATGAAGGCCAGTACACCATACGCCTTCTTAACCACATCCTCCACTTGCGAGGCCGATTTAAGAGTCCTATGGACCCGGACCCCAAGGTCCTTCTGCTCTTCAACACTGTATATAGAACACTATAGAAATGCATCAAGTTACAACATTGAAACAGACCACTTGATATCTGCTAATAGCCACAATCATATTTCACAGAATCACACCAATACAGATTGCTGGATCATACAGTGCAGGAGAGGCAAATTGGCTCATCGAGTCTGTGTCAAAACACGAGAAATACTTGACCTTTTACCAGCACTTGGCCCATTGCCTTGAATGCAATGAGCTGCCTACTGCTCACCCACGTACTTCTTAAAGAATGTGAGGCAACTCACCCTCACAGACAGCGCATTCCAGACCCTCACCATCCTCCGGTAAAAAGGCATTCTCCCTAAACCTCCTGCCTCTAACCTTGAACCTACTCTTCAAACAAGGAGACAGCTGCTCCCTATCTTTCTTTCCAGGCCTCTCCATCAGGCCCCCCTTCCCTCAGAATCTCTGCTCCTGATATCCTGAAGTGGTCAACAATACTCGAAAAATACAGGCTGTTTTTTTCTCTCTCTGATCAAACCATCCGTATCCTCACGGATTAACTCCAATACTCGCAGCTAACAACGCTGGGAATTCTCCTGGGGATTTTGCTGCCTCATCTTCAAATTGGCCACTGAAAACTCAGCAGACGATTGGGCCAAACTCAGGACGCATTGCGTCAACAGAATTTCTACCAATTGAAGGACTTTCTGGTATTTCTCTCTAAGATAAGTTGTTTGAATCATAGAGTTTTCCAGCACAGAAAGAGGCCCTTCGGCCCATCGAGTCTGTGCTGAACACAATCCCACCCCCTTATCCCTACACATAATGCCCACTAATCCCTCTAACCCAGCCCTAAACACTAAGGGGCAATTTCTTAGCATGGCCAATCAACCTAACCTGCACATCTTTGGACTGTGGGAGGAAACTGGAGCAGCTGGAGGAAACCCACGCAGGCACAAGGAGAATGTGCCAACTCCACACAGACAGTGACCTGAGCCGAGAATCGAACCCAGGTCCCTGGAGCTGTGAAGCAGCAGTGCTAACCCCTGTGCTACCGTGCCGCGCCTGTCTATTCTAATTCTATTTTCCAGCACTTGCTCCATAAACTTGAGTGTATTGACATTTCAGATGGTCAAATAAAGGCTTGTTATATGTTGTAAGGGTCCTTGCCTCTACCATCCTTTCAGGCAGTGAGTTCCAGATTCCCATCACAATCTGGGTTAAAAATCTTTTCCTTAAATCTCCTTTAAATCTCCTGTCCTGACTTTAAATCTGTACCCCCTGATTACTGATCCCTGATAACCAAAGGGAAAAAAAAGTTCCTTTCTATCTACCTTATCAAAGTCCCTCATAATTCTGTACATCTCACTCAGGTCCCCCCACCTCAGCTTTCTCTGCTCTAAGGACAGCAACACAAGTTTACCCAGCCTCTCTTCATAGTGAAACATTCCAGGCAACATCCTGGTGAATCTCCCCTGCACCTTAGTGGAATTACATCCTCCCTGTGATGTGGTGACCAGAACTGCACACAGTATTTCAGTTGTGGCCTGGCATTTTATATAGCTCCATCATAACCTCCCTGCTCTTATAGTCAATGCCTCAGCTAATAAAGACAAGTATCTCAAATAGCTTCTTAACCATCTTATCTACCTGTCCTGTTGCCTTCAAAGATCTCTGGACAAGTATCCCAAGATCCTTCTGGTTCTCTGTACTTCCCAATATCCGACAGTTCATTGCGAGTTCCCTTACTTTCTTAATACCCCCCAAAATTTCACACTTTTCAGGGTTAAATTCCATTTGCTACCTGACCAGCCCATTAAATCACCCAGCAACTCTAAGGCTTTACTTCTTGCTATTTACCAGACCACCAATAATCATATCATTGGTGATCTTACTGATCTTATCCCCCACATTCTTGCCTAGATCATTAATGTACACCACAAACAGCAAGGGACCCGGTTACCGAGCCCTGTGTTATACCACGGGATGTAGAGATGTCGGCGTTGGACTGGGGGTAAACACAGTAAGAAGTCTCACAACACCAGGTTAAAGTCCAACCGGTTTATTTGATAGTAAACTCACAAGCTTTCGAGGTTGGGTCAAAACCTCGAACTTCTTACTGTGTTGTACCACAAGGCACGGACTTGCAATCACAAAAACAATCACCAACCATCATCCTCACCTCCTGCCACTAAGCCAATTTTGGATCCAATTTGCCAAATTCCTCTGGATCCCATGAGTTCTTACCTTCTTACTTTGTTTCCCATGTGGGACTTGGTCAAAAACTTTATTGAAGTCCATGTACACTCCCTCATCTGTACTGTCCTCATCTACACAACGAGATACCTCCTCAAAAAATTCACTCAAACTTCTTAGACATAATCTCCCCTGACAAAACCATGTGAAAAAAGGCAGGGAAGTCTTGCTGCAATTGTACAGGGCACTGGTGAGGCCACAGCTGGAATACTGCATGCAGTTTTGGTCGCTGCATTTGTGAAAGGATATATTGGCTTTGGAGGGAGTACAGAGAAGGTTCGCCAGGCTGATACCGGAGATGAGGGGGGTTAGCTTACGAAGAGAGATTGAGTAGATTGGGCCAGTAATGTAGGAGTTTAGAAGGCTGAGGGGTTATCTTATAGAGACATATAAGGTAACGAAGGATCTAGATAGAATAGAGGCAGAGAGGTTCTTCCTGCTTAGAAAGGAAACCAGAATTAAAGCCCACAGCCTCAAAATAAGAGGGTGGGGGGGGAGCAGTTTAGATCGGAGTTGAGGAGGAACTTTTTCACTCAAAGGGTAGTGAATCTCTGGAATTCTTTGCCCATTGAAGTGGTGGAGGCTACCTCGCTGAATATATTTAAGTCACGGGTAGATAGATTTCTGATCGATAAGGGAATTAAGGGTTATGGGGAGCAGGCGGGTAAGTAGAACTGATCCACTTCAGATCAGCCATGATCTTATTGAATGGCGGGGCAGGCTCGAGGGGCTGGATGGCCGACTCCTGCTCCTATTTCTTATGTTCTTATGACTTTCCTTGATTAATCCTTGCCTCTCCCAGCAGAGATTAATTCTGTCCTTCAGAAGCCTTTTCAATAATTTCCCTACTACTAATATTAGACTTGTAATTATCTGTCTTTTTTCCCCCTTACTTCCCTTCATGAACTACATTAGTTGTACTCCAGCCCTCCGGCATCTCTCCTGTGACCAGAGAGGACTTAAAAATTAGTGTCAGAGTCCCTGCAATCTTCTCCCTTGCCTCATGCTGGGCCTGGCAATTTATCCACCTTATTTATCCGCTCTAATAGCTGCTCCCGCTCCACTTTGGCCAGATCTTATTTTATCCCATTAAAAATCAACCTTCCTCCAATCCGGAGCCTTTATTTCCAGACTATCTTTGACCTTTTCCACAATTACCTTAAATCTTACTGAGTTATGATCACTATCAGCAAAATGCTCCCCCTATTGGCACTTATAATACCTGCATGGCTTTATTCCTTAAATTAAGGCCAAATATCAGCTCCTCTCTTGTAAGATTTTCTACACATTGGCTGAAAAAATTCTCCTGAATGCACTTTAAGAATACTATCCCCTCTTAGCCTTTCACACTTTGCCTATCCCAATTAATATTGAGGAAGCTGAAATCCCTTTTATTACCCTGTTGTCTTAACACTTCTCTGAGATTTGTCTGTATATCTGCTTTTCAAAGATCAAAGAACAAAACAGCACGGGAAACAGGCCCTTCGGCCCAACGAGCCCGTGCCGCCACCCTGATGTTCCCACCTCTACCCGTGATCCCTGTCTATGTTTATAGATCTATGGATTTAAAACCAAATTTGAGACAATTTAGGGAGAATTTGTTTTGCCAATTAGCCTAAGAGCACACCTTTGGGATGTGGGAGGAAACCGGAGCACCCGGAGAAAACCCATGCAAGCACGGGGAGAATGCGCAAACTCCCACAGACACAGGCCCAAGTCGCTGAGCACAGCGATAGTCACTGAGCTGTCATGTTGCCCATCAAATGGTCCAGGTCAAGCATACACTAACAACGTGAAGCACTAGGATACTCTCGGAAAAGAAAAATCCAAGAGCAGCCCTCTCACGACCCATTGCGTGTATGCCCCTCGTTAGACAACAAGGTGGACCAAAGCACCTGTAGGATAAAAACAAGTACATCAATATCATCATCTATTTACACACTTCCCAGGGACTCCCAAGGCCCATGATCCCTATTTTAAATCAGTTTTCTATACCCCTCCATTCCCATTCTGTTCATGTGCCCATCTAAGTATTTCTTAAATAACTCCAGAGTACCTGGCTCCACCACTTTACTTGGCAGCGCATTCCATACCCCCACCACCCTCTGTGTGAAAAAACTCCCTCTAGCATCCAAATTATACCTTACCCCCCTCACCCTAAGCCCGTGACCCCTGGTGCTATTTGAGTCCATCCTAGGAAAAAGCTTAACCCTGTTTACTCTATCTCTACCCCTCATAATCTTGTACACCTCTATTAGATCTCCTCTAAGTCTACGTCTTTCTAAGGAAAACAGCCCCAATTTGCTTAACCTCTCCTCGTAACTCAGACCTTCCATACCAGGCAGCATCCTGGTAAACCTCCTCTGCACTCTCTCCAGAGTCTCCACGTCCTTCCGATAGTAGGGCGACCAGAACTGGACGCAGTATTCCAAATGAGGTCTAACCAACATTTTATACAACTGCAACATTAAAGGCCAGCTCTTGTACTCTATACCTCTTCCTATAAAGGCTAGCATACTATATGCTTTCTTTCCTGTTTCTCCCTGACTGTTTGCCCACCTCTTTTCCCTCACCGGCTCCCCTAGAGGCTCTATACCCTGGTATGTTGAGCTGTTAGTCCTGGCCCTCCCTCAAACATGCCTTTGGGAGAGCATTAATGTTAACTAAAATAGAATTAAACCTCCAAAATCCACAGGCTCAGGAACTTCTGCCACATCAATTACTCCCACTTGGAGTACTGTGCGCAGTTCTGGTCGCCTCACTGCAGGAAGGATGTGGAAGCTACTGAGAGAGTGCAGAGGAGATTTACAAGGATGTTGCCTGGATTGGGGGGCATGCCTTATGAAGATAGGTTGAGAGAGCTGGGTCTCTTCTGCCTGGAGAGACAAAGGTTGAGAGGTGACCTGATAGAGGTTTATAAAAAGTCGAGAGGTATAGATACTGAGGCTATTTCCCAGGGCTGAAATGGTCGGTACGAGAGGTCACAGGTTTAAGGTGCTGGGGGGCAAGTACAGAGGAGATGTTAGAGGTAAGTTTTTCACTCAGAGGGTGGTGAGTGAATGGAATCGGCTGCCGTCAGTGGTGATGGAAGCAAACTCGCTGGGGTCTTTTACAAGACATTTGGATGAGTATGTGGGATTTAATGGGATTGAGAGTTATAGATAGGCCCAGTAGGTATGAATAATGATCGGTGCAACTTGTGGGCCGAAGAGCCAGTTAGTACTGTAGTGTTCTATGTTTCTTTTGAGAAAGGAGAAGTGAAATGCCTGATCATTGAGTTAATTATAGTAAAAGAGACATTCTGGAACTCTGTGAGAGTTGGAAATCTATCTGAAGGATAGATGCGTATGTCCCCCCAGGGCTGTGTAGGCAGACATGCCCCAGGAACAATTGTTTAGGGTTCTTGAACTAGTTGGTTATCCCAATACCTCAACAGGATGGACAATACATTGTGAAGAGGAACTCAACTTGGTTTTAAAGCTATAGGACTGTCTGTTTTTGGACTACCTGATTCACAAGCTCATCATTCATCATAAACATATTATTTAGGATAATTACAGCTTCCTCGGTGAAGATGTGAACTTTCAACTCTAACAGAACTCCCTCTAACTCCTCTGTTTTTCACTCTGAACCCTCCTTGTGTCTCTATTGACTCCATCCGACCTCTTGCCCTCACGCTTGCTCCCTCATTGAAGTTGTTCTCTGATGTTGGATAAGGTTTCTCTCTGTAGCCCCTCTGCCAGGGAAGTTTTACTGGAGTGGTGCAAAACCGGTGCAGTTGATGGTCACACTAATTTTTTTTTGAAATTCACCAGATTATCCTGAAATGAATCCTCAGTGGAGATTACGGTCCGCGGAAGATTGTTCCATTCCTGATTCATTCTTGGGGAAAAGGAGTTAATAAAGGAAGTGCATCGAGATGTACAGTTGAAGGTGAAGTCTTTGAACTTGATCATTTTCAGGGCCAGTGTGCTGCTTAGCAATGTTTAATTGTTCAAAATTCTAAATTTCATTGAAGCAATCGACTTCTCTTTGGTTCTGCAGTTTGTGCAAGTCCAGCGTCACTGACCAACTGTCAGACTCCAGAATCTTACAAATAATTCTTTGTAACAAGTTGAACTTTCCCTTGGAAGGGTTTATATTTTTAGAAGTGTATTAATCCCAAAAGATGATGCCCACCCCCCCCCCGGCCTAGATTTTCTTATGCTGTACACTAAACGTACAACATCCCATTTACTTTTTCATCCGTTACTTAATTTTTATCTCTCCATCTTTATTCTCTATCCTTCTTGCATGGCACGCTGGTTAGCACCACTGTCTCACAAAGCCAGGGACCAGGGTTCAATTCCCGCAGTGGGTCACTGTCTGTGTGGAGTTTGCACCTATTCCCCCATGTTATGGGTTTCCTCCAGGTGCTCCGATTTCCTCCCATAATCCAAAGATATGCGGGTTAGGGTGATTTGCCATGCTAAATTGTCCCTTAGTGTCCAAAGATGCGTAGGTTAGGTGGATTGGCCATGCTAAATTGTCCCTTAGTGTCCAAAGATGCGTAGGTTAGGTGGATTGGCCATGCTAAATTGTCCCTTAGAGTCCAAAGATGTGTAGGTTAGGTGGATTGGCCATGCTAAATTGCCCCTTAGTGTCCAAAGATGTGTAGGTTAGGTGGATTGGCCATGCTAATTGCCCCTTAGTGTCCAAAGATGTGTAGGTTAGGTGGATTGGCCATGCAAAATTGCCCCTTAGTATCCAAAGATGTATAGATTAGGGGGTTACCATGCTAAATTGTCCCTTAGTGTCCAAAGATGTGCAGGTTAGGTGGATTGGCCATGCTAAATTGCCCTTAGTGTCCAAAGATGTGTTGGTTAGGTGGATTGGCCATGCTAAATTGCCCCTTAGTGTCCAAAGATGTGTAGGTTCGGTGGATTGGCCATGCTAAATTGCCCCTTAGTGTCCAAAGATGTGTAGGTTAGGTGGATTGGCCATGCTAAATTGCCCCTTAGTGTCCACAGATGTGTAGGTTAGGTGGATTGGCCATGCTAAATTGTCCCTGAATGCCGAAAAATGTGTAGGTTAGGGGGATTGGCCATGCTAAATTGTCCCTTAGTGTCCAAAAATGTGAAGGTTAGGGGGATTGGCCGTGCTAAATAGCCCCTTCATGTAGGTTAGATGGTTTAGCCCTAGGAATTGTATGCGGGCTTACAGAGATAGGATAGGTGGACAGAATCTCTCACATCACAATATAACCTCCGTTGGCTGGAGTTGGATGTAGGGCGGAAAGTGATGAAACTAAGCCTCCTAGTACAATAGGGATAAAGTTCAAGTTATTTCTGTACCAACAAAACAACTTCTACCCGGTTGTTTAGAAGTTGTTTAGTCGATACAGGAATAACTGAACTTTATCCCCATTGAACCAGGAGGCTCAGCTTCTAACTGGCATCTAACTGGCAGAGTGAAAAGCCCAAACTCCCTCAGAACAAAGTCTCTGAGCACTGGGGGGAAAGAGAGACAGGGTCCACAGCTAACACAGACTGGTCTGGACTACAGTGAGAGAGACACACACTGTCTCTTCACACACAGTGTGAAAATGGAGTTAATAGATAGAGAACGAGACAGACAAAGAAATAGAGTGAGCCAGAGAAACAGAGAGAGTGTGAGAGAGAAACAGATCCTGAAAGAGAGAGACAGAGCGAAAGCGAGAAATGGAAAATAGAGCGATAGAAAAATAGAGACAAAACTTCGAGAGAAGTGGAGGAATAGAGAGATAAATAGAGAAACAGTGAGAGAAACAGTAAGAGAGAAATGGTGAGAGGTAGAGAAACAGATAGAAAGAGAAATAGAGACAGAATTAGAGTGGAGTAGAATTAGACAGAGAAATAGAATGGGACAGACAAAAAGAGACTGAGAAATAGAGAAGGGGCATAGACAGGGGGAACAGAAGGATACAGAGATGATACAAGCAGATGAAGAGAAATAAAAATAGAGAGGGACATGGAGAAGCAAAGACTGAGACAAAACCAGTCTACAGCACAAAAAAGAATACTTTTTACTGTCTACTAATGATTGCGAGAATAATAAATCAAATCAAATCAAAACCAGGGGTAATAAAAGTCCAGATTTCAGAGAGAGAGGAAAGAGATACAGAGTGGGACTGAAAAGAGAGGGGGCAAAACAGCCATGGAGGTAAAAAGAACATTCTCATTGAGAAAGAAAGAGTTACAGATTAGAAGGAAAAGAAGCTGAGAGCAAGAAAGATATAAGGGGGAAGAATGAGAGCCCGGCAGAGAAATGGAAGATAAAAGGAACAGAGAGAGAAAGTTAGAAAGAATGTGTGAAAGAAGGACAATTAGGGGAGAGAGAGAGAGTGTGACTGATGTTAGAGAGAGGGAGGAGAGATATGAAAGCAGCAATTAGAGGGAGGGAAATACAGAGAGAAGGAGGTGTATAAATACAGAGAGAGAGAGAGAGAGAGGGAGAGAGAGAGTGTGTGTATAAATACAGAGAGAGAGGGAGGAGAGGCTGCAGTAATCTCTCTCAGTGTGTGTGTGTCTCTCTCTCTCACGGTGTGTGTCTCTCTCTGTGTCCATGCTGAGCAGCAGCAGCCGGGGCCGGGAGGGATGCGGATCGCCAGGAGATCCCGGGAGAGAGCAGCCTAACGCCGGGCTCGGGACAGCCTGAAGCCGCCAGCCATTCACACCGAGAGCCGCCGAGATGAGGAGCCTGTGGGCGGCCGCCTGGGTGCTGCTGTCCCTGGGCAAAGCGCCCGGCTCAACCGGTAAGGACCGAGAGAGAGACCCGGGGGGGAGCCTCACCCCTCCCCACCCTCACCCTCCCTACCCTCACCCCTCCCTACCCTCACCCCCTCCTCACCCTCTCACCCTCTCATCCTCACCCCCTACCCTCACCCTCTCTACCCTCACCCCCCCCATCCTCACCCCCCCCATCCTCACCCCCCCCTACCCTCACCCCCCCCCATCCTCACCCCCCCCCTACCTCACCCCCCCCCATCTCACCCCCCCCCACTCACCCCCCCCATCCTCACCCCCCCATCCTCACCCCCCCCATCCTCCCCCCCCCCCATCCTCACCCCCCCCATCCTCACCCCCCCCCATCCTCACCCCCCCCATCCTCACCCCCCCCATCCTCACCCCCCCCTCCTCACCCCCACCCATCCTCACCCCCCCATCCTCACCCCCCCATCCTCCCCCCCCATCCTCACCCCCCCTACCCTCACCCTGTCATCCCCTCACCCCTTCATCCTCATTACTCTCACCTTCTCACCTACCTTCACCCTCTCTCATCCCCTAACCCCTGTACCCTGACCCTCTCTGCCCTCACCCCTCCCCTCCCCCCCTCTCTGCCCTCGCCCCTCCCCCCTCTCTGCCCTCGCCCCTCCCCTCGCCCCTCCCCCCCTCTGCCCTTGCCCCTCCCCCTCGCCCCTCCCCCCCTCTCTGCCCTCGCCCCTCCCCCCTCTCTGCTGCCCTCGCCCCCTCCCCCCTCTCTGCCCTCGCCCCTCCCCCCTCTGCCTTGCCCTCCCCTCGCCCCTCCCCCCTCCTCTGCCCCCACCCCTCCCCCCGCCCCTCCCCCCTCTCCCCTCGCCCCTCCCCTCGCCCCTCCCCCCCTCTGCCCTCGCCCCTCCCCCCTCTCTGCCCTCGCCCCCTCCTCCCCATACCCGCCCCGCCCCCACCTTCCTATGCCCGTCCCCTCCTCCCCTCTGTTCACTTTGCCTTCACCCTCCTTCCTGCCCTTGCCTCCCCCCTCCCCCCCCCACTAAGCCCTCACCCCTCCTACCCTCGCTCTCTATTTCTACAATTTTCCCTGAGGTTTGGGAAGTTTGAGGTCTTTGATGTAAGCCCACACAGGGAGATCCACTGGATCCTGTTGGATCTCCGTTCTTGCCCTTGAGGGAGGCTAACACCATGGGAAGTCTAGAACTGACCAATCACAGGGAGAGAGAGGGTGAACTGGATGGGCTAGAGCAACAAACCAACCAATCCCAGGGGACAGACTGATAGAACTGACCAATCAGAGGAGGCAGCGATTGGCCAGGGGGCATCAAACTGACCAATCACTGGGGATTAATGAGCTTGGCTGGGCAGGCTATGGGGGGAGGGGGGAATCTGGAATGGCGGCAGTTTGAGGAGTGACCTTCCCTCCGACTATGTAAACATTCTCACCTCAAAAAATACCTGTCCCACAATCACCTCCTCTCGCATTTTTGTTATATTTTACATATAGATAACATTTTAAAATTGTGGTGAGATTGGAGTGAGAGTGGATTAAAGTTTGGAGTTGGAGGCATTTTGGTGATGAGGGACTTTGTATCCAGGGTCTAATGGTTGGGGTGGGGGGGTGGGGAGTTTGGGAGGGATGGGGGTGGGGGTGGGGAGGAGATGGGGGGAGGTGGGGTGGGGGGTGGGGAGAGGTGGTGAGGGGGGTGGGGTGGGGAGGTGAGGGGGTGGTGTGGGTGAGGGGGTGCGGGGGTGGGTGAGGGGGGTGGGGGTGTGGGTGTGGGAGGGTGGGTAAGGGGGGTGTGTGGTGGGTTTGGGGGCGGGGCAGTTGGGGGGTGGATCGGGGGGGTTGGGGGATGGTTGAGGGTGGAGTGCTGGGTGGGTGGGGTGTGTGAGGGGGTAAGGCCAGACTCGACGGGCCGAAGGGCCTCTCTCTTTCTGTATCTCTGAGCAGATTAACATGTCCGGGATTTGAATTGGTGTCCGCAGGTGTGCCCGGGGTGAGGCGGCACTGTGATTCCGGAGCCTGTAACCCCCGGCTGGGGAACCTGGCGGCCGGCAGGGAGCTGCGGGCCAGCACCGCCTGCGGCCTCGACTCCACCGAGCTCTTCTGCTCGTTCTCGGGGAGGAGCTGCGAGGACGCGCCCCGGTGCGGGAAGTGCAGTGCCAGCCGCGGGCACCCGCCCTCGGCCATGACCGACTCGGCGTTCCGGTTGCCTCGCACCTGGTGGCAGTCGGCGGCGGGCAGCCACAGAGAAACCATCCGGCTGGACCTGGAGACCTACTTCTACTTCACCCACCTCATCGCCATCTTCAAGTCCCCCCGGCCGGCTGCCATGGTTCTGGAACGTTCCCAAGACTTCGGCTCCACTTGGAAGCCCTACAAGTATTTTGCCACCAACTGCAGTGACACCTTTGGACTCCCGGACGACCAGGATGAGACGGGGGTGATTTGTACTTCCAGATACTCGAGTCCGTTCCCCTGTGCCCGAGGAGAGGTAAGAATCTTGCCCATCTTTCCTCAGAATGGAATGGACAGATTTGTCGGTGGAATCTGTTCAAAGATTGAAGAATGACCCCCCCCCCAATTCTCTGGCCAAGTTTACACTGACGTTCTCACCTCCCCTCGTTGCCCCACAATAACCTCCTCTGAAATACCATTTCAATTTAACATTTGTCTAAGGGTTATATTCCATCTGTAAGCAACATTTCACAAAGTAGCCTCGTTAACATTAGCTTGGAGTGACAGTGAAAAGATTTGATCCGCCTTGTTGACCAACAAGGGTCATACACACGGTGGGAGGGATGCTCTGGGATATTGCTTCGAGAGTTGCCTAGTGCTTCACGCCATGATCTTGTTGAATGGCAGGGCAGGCTCGAAGGGCGAGATGGCCAATTCCTGCTCCTATTTCTTATGTTCTTGTCAAAAAGCAAAAGAGTGTGTGTGAAGGTGGAAGTTGTGACAGGTTTCTTAGCGAATATTTTGCATCAGTGTTAACGGGTCAATGCAGATGTTGTAGTTAAGGAGCAGGTCAGGGATTAGCGCCTTCTAATGTGCTCAGTCCTGCACATCACTGATGTGCCAGGCTGATAAAGGGGCATGGCTTCTTGGTCCCATAGTCACCTAGTTACAGGAAGGATGTAAATAAGGTTGAAAGAGTGCAGAGAAGGTTTACGAGGATGTTGCTAGGATTTGAGAAGCTGAGTTACAGAGAGAGATTGAATAGAGCAAAGAACAAAACAGCACGGGAAACAGGTCTTTCGGCCCAATGAGCCCGCACCGCCACCCCGATGTTCCCACCTCTACCCGTGATCCCTGTTTATGTTTATAGATCTATGCATTGAAACCAAATTTGAGACAATTTAGGGAGAATTTGTTTTGCCAATTAGCCTAAGAGCATGTTTTTGGGATGTGGGAGGAAACCCGGAGCATCCGGAGAAAACCCATGCAAGCACGGGGAGAATGTGCAAACTCCCACAGACACAGGCCCAAATCCATGTATCTGCGCAGCACAGCGATAGTCACTGAGCTGCCGTGTTGCCCATCAAATGGTCCAGGTCAAGCATACACTAAACGTGAGGCACTAGGATACTCTTGAAAAAAATCCAAGAGCAGCCCTCTCACGACCCATTGCGTGAATAGGTTAGGACTTTATTCCCTGGAGCATAGAAGAATGAGGGGAGATTCAATAGAGGTGTATAAGATTTTGATGGGTATAGATAGAGTGAATACAAACAGGCTTTTTCCACTGAGGCTAGGGGAAAAAAAACCAGAGAGCATGGGTTAAGGATGAAAGGGGAAAAGTTTAGTGGGGATTCTTCACAGAGTGTGGTGGGAGTGTGGAATGAGCTGCCAGATAAATGCGGGGTCACTTTTAAGAGGAACTTGGACAGGTACATGGATGTGAGGGGTGTGGGGGGATATGGTCCAAGTATAGGTCAGTGGGAGTAGGTAGAAAAATGGTTCAGCACAGACAAGAAGGGCCAAAAGGCCTGTTTCTGAGCTGTAATTTTCTCTGGTTCTACGGGAAGGAATGCCACACGCTCTGAGCATCATTTTCCGAAGGCTACAGGTATATAACTGAGAGACAGAAAACAGCCTCTCAAAAGGAAGAGAGCTCAATTAGGCCAAACCTCAAAACAGTGAAAATTGTTAGCAGTGAAAAAAGTTCCAAGGGGTAATATTCCTGAGCATTTTACAAAGCATGGATTAACCAAAGATAGCATGAATTTGTTAAAGAAATATCTGACTAAAGTGACTGAATTTTTTTTTGAGATAACAAGGATTGAGGATTTACATAATCTGTGTGGATTTTAACATAGTTAGAAGTCTGACAACTTCAGGTTAAAATCCAACTGATTTATTTGATAGTAAACTCACAAGCTTTCAGGGTTTGCCCCTTTGTCAGGTGAATGGAGAGTTCTGACCTCAGACAGAGCATATAACAGCACAGACAGTTTACAGATTACTGATTAGAATGCGAGTCCTTACACCTAACCTGCTATTCAAGTCTTAAAGTGGCTAACAATGTGAGTGGAAGGAGCACTGAGCACAGATTAGAGAGATGTGTATTGTCTCCAGACAGCACAGTATGTGAGATTTTGCAAACCCAGTACAGTAAGTGAGGTTACAGATAGTGTGACATGTCACACTATCTGTAACCCCCATGACTTGCCTGTTAGTCATATAACCCCCATGACTTACTGTCCTGTCTGGAGAAAATACACATCTCTTTAACCTGTGCTCAGTGCTCCTTCCACTCGGATTGTCGGCATCTTTAAGACTTGAATAGCAGGTTCGTTGTAAAGGTTCGCATTCTAATCAGTAATCTGTAAACTGTCTGTGCTGTTATATGCTCTGTCTGAGACCAGAACCACCTGACAAAGGGGCAAACCCTGAAAGCTTGTGAGTTTACTATCAAATAAATTGGATGGATTTAAACCTGGTGTTGTCAGACTTCTAACTGTGTTTACCCCAGTCCAACACCAGCATCATGGATTTTAACAATCATGATGTGGAGATGCCAGTGTTGGACTGGGGTAAACACAGTTAGAAGTCTGCCAACACCAGGTTAAAATCCAACCTGTTTATTTGATAGTAATTCCACAAGCTTTCGGAAACACTGTTCCTTTGTCAGGTGTGTGGAAGGTTAGAGAATAAAGAACCTTCCACACACCTCACCAAAGAACACTGTTTCCGAAAGCTTGTGGAATTACTATCAAATAAACTGGTTGGACTTTAGCCTGGTGTTGTGAGACTTCTTACTGGATTTTAACAGTGTCGGATGTTCAGAAAATAAATGTCCATGGGATCTATTGGTTAGCAGTAATTTGGATCCAATACGGGCTGTGTGGTAGGAAGCACAGGGTTAACATCAGTGAGTGCTTTGTGTGAGTGGGAATTTGTTTGCACCAGGCTGATACTTGCTCTTGTGCTGATCATAGTGTAGATCAACAATGTCATCATTAACGTAGGTTTTACAATTCAGACATTGGTACAGAAATTGGCAGTGTGGTTGATATTGAAGATGGAAGATGTGATCTGCAGGAAGAGAGATCAGTGGATTGGGCAGACGGACAGAAACCATGGCAAATTGGAACTCATTCCAGAGAGGGGTGAGCTGATGCATTTGGCGAGGGTTAACAAGGCAGGGGATACACAATAAATGGGAGGGTATTGGAAAGTGCGAGGAACGCTGGGGTCCTCGGAATGCTTGCCCACAGATCCCTGAAGGTAGCAGGAGAAGTGGATAAGTTGGTTATGAAGTTGCATGAAATTCATGTCAATATAAGCTGAGTAAAAGAATATAAGATGATATTAAATCTGGATAAACACTAATTGGGTGTCACGGTAGCACAGTGGGTTAGCGCTGCTGCTTCACAGCTCCAGGGTCCTGGCTTCGATTCCCGGCTCGGGTCACTGTCTGTGTGGAGTTTGCACATTCTCCTCGTGTCTGCGTGGGTTTCCTCTTGGTGCTCCGGTTTCCTCCCACAGCCCTAAGACATGCGGGTTAGGTTGATTGGCTGTGCTAAGGAATTGCCCCTTATTGTCCAGGGATGCGTAGGTTAGAGGGGTCAGTGGGTATAATATGTAGGGATATGGGGGTAGGGCCTGGGTGGGATTGTGTTCAGTGCAGACTCGATGGGCCGAAGGGCCTCTTTCTGCACAGTAGGGTTTTATGAATTGAGGTGTATAAAACTGAGAGGCTTGAATAGAGGGGATGGGCCTAATCCTCTGAGCAGGGAGGTAGGTGATAAGGTGGGGAATAGATTTAAAGTTATTGACAGATGAGTTGAGGAGTGATGGCAGTGTCATAATCTTAACGTAAAAAATGTCATCATTTTCAATCATTCGTTCCTTCATGGGAAAGATTTGTAATTCAGTTATGAATAAGTATTATGTTTTAAAACATAAGCGTGTTTTTAAAAGAATCTCAAGCCGTGTGATGGACGGTTTGAAGTGCTCATCATTCAGTTTTTCTATTTCTTGCTGTTAAGAACATGAAGATAGGACCAAGAGTAGAAAACTCGGCCCATCAAAGCCTGCTCAGCCATTATTGATCCGGGCTAATCTTCCACCTTAGCTTCACTTTCTTGCCCATATCCCGAATCTGAGAGCAGTAACTGTCTACTCCAGCCAAGGAGGGTGCATCCACAAGTCTGGGGAATTCCAAACATTCAGAACCCTTTGCATGAAGAAATTTCTCTTCATTTCAGTTCTAAATGTTTGATTTTTAGCCTGAAATTGTGCCGCCGTGTTTTAAATTCCCCCAGCCAGGAGGAATTTAATCACTCAGTGTCTACTTTTCATCGTTAGTTTACGCTTAAACTGGACCAACTGATGGGCAACACGACAGCTCAGTGACTATCACTGTTTGCTGTGCAGGTACAGGGACCCGGGCTGGATTGGGTCGGTGTCTGTGGGAGTTTGCACATTTTCCCCGTGCTTGCGTGGGTTTTCTCCGGGCGCTCCGGTTTCCTCCCACACCCTGAAAATGTGATTTTAGTCTGGTGTTCACAAATTGTCCCTAAATTAGACCTCTCTTAATCTGGCGCACATATAATTCTCTAAATTTGCACCCCCTTTATTGTGGAGTCCAAGAGGCGTAGACAAAAGTCATTGGTAGAAGGAGGATTGGAATGAGACTAGGGCTAACAAAGGGGTCAGAGGTTAGGCAGCAATGTGGGGTTAGGGATACCCGCGGAGGGAGGGACTTCCAGGACTTTTGACCCAGCGACAGTGAAGGAGCATTAATAAAGTTCCAGATCAGATTGGCGAGTGGTTTGGAGGGGGGGGGGGGTGGTTTCCATCTCCCCTTGCCCAGAGATGTTTCTACAGGATGTTGGTGTGACCACATCTGGAACACCATCCAATTTCTGTCTCCCAAAGCGTTTCAGATTTAATTTATTTAGGAAATGAACACATCAGAAAGTGTTCAGAGAAGGGTCACTTGACTGGGATGGGGGGTTTATCTAACGAAGGAAGGTTGGAGAGGTTAGGCCTGTGCACATTAGAAGATTGAAAGATGGTCTTATCGAAACTTACAAGACCCTGAGGAGGTTTGATGGGATGGAAAGGATGTTCCCGCTTTGGGGAGAGACTAGAACCAGGGGACACCATTTAAAAAGAAGGCTTTCTCACTTTAAAACATGAGAAGGAATGTTTCCTCTTAGAGAATAAGTCCATTAGGAACAGCAGAACACCATTTGGCCCCTCAAGCCTATTCCATCCTTCAATAGGATCCGAGATGTCCATGCCCCATAATCATAGAAACCCTACAGTGCAGAAAGAGGCCCTTCAGCCCATCGAGTCTGCACCAACACAATCCCATCCAGGCCCTACCTCCATATCCCCACACTAATCCCTCTAACCTACGCATCTCAGGACACTAAGGGACAATTTTAGCATGGCCAATCAACCTAACCCACACATCTTTGGACTGTGGGAGGAAACCCATGCAGACACGACGAGAATGTGCAAACTCCACACACCCGAGCCAGGAATCGAACCCAGGTCTCTGGGGCTGTGAAGCAGCAGTGCTAACCACCGTGGCGTCCTGGATTTCTTGAATCCTTAATTCTTTTGCTAATCAGAATCTCTCTCAGTCTTCAACATACACAGGGACTCTGCTCCCACTGTGGCAAGGAATTCCAAAGAGTCTCGACCCTCTTGAGAGAAGGAATCCCTCCTCATCTGGGTTTTATACAGGCCGCCCCTTTATCCTGAGACTAGGGCTAACAAAGGGGTCAGAGGTTAGGCAGCAATGTGGGGTTAAGGTTACAATCCAATCAGCCATGGTCTTATTGAATGGTGGAGCAGGTCAAGGTGTCGAATGGCCCGCTCCTGTTCCTATTTCATATTTGTATTTATTTATTCAATTTCCTTTTTGAAAGTTCCTATTCATTCTGTGTTGATTATTACACCAGGCAGTGTAATCCAGATCCTAACCACTCACTGTAGAAAGGATTTTCTTCAGCTCAGCCCTGCCTTTTTGCCAATCACTTTTCAAATCTATGATTATTGACCCTAAGATAGAATTCTCTATGCTGCGGAAGAAGACCATTTGATCCATTGATACAATCCCACCCAGGCCCTATTCCCTTAACCCCCACTAATCCCCCTAACCTACACATCTTTACTTTAGTAAGGCGTTTGATAAGGTGGCCCATGGAAGACTTCTACAGAAAATGCAGATGTGTGGAATAGAGGGTGATTTAGCTAATTGGATTAGGAATTGGCTGGCAGATAGAAGACAGAGGGTGGTGGTTGATGGGAGATATTCATCGTGGAGTTCGGTGACGAGTGGTGTGCCTCAGGGGTCTGTTTTGGGGCCCCTGCTGTTTGTAATTTTTATAAATGATCTGGATGAGGGTATTGAAGGATGGATTAGTAAATTTGCAGATGACACTAAAGTCGGTGGAGTGGTAGATAGTGAAGAGGGGTGTTATAGTTTGCAGAGAGACTTGGACAAGTTGCAGAGCTGGGCCGAGAGGTGGCAAATGGAGTTTAATGTGGAAAAGTGTGAGGTAATGCACTTTGGCAGGAACAATAAATGTGTAGAGTATAGGGCTAATGGTAGGGCTCTTAATAGTGTTGAGGAACAGAAGGATCTTGGTGTATGTGTCAATAGATCCCTGAAAGTGGGCAGTCAAGTGGATAAAGTTGTTAAGAAGGCATATGGAGTCTTAGCTTTTATTGGTAGGGGGATTGAATTTCGGAGCCGCAACATCATGTTGCAACTGTACAAAACTCTAGTGCGGCCGCACTTGGAGTATTGTGTGCAGTTCTGGTCCCCACATTATAAGAAAGATGTGGAGGCATTGGAGAGGGTACAGAGGAGGTTTACCAGGATGTTGCCTGGTATGGAGGGCAGGTCCTATGAAGAGAGGTTGAAGGATTTGAGGTTGTTTTCGTTAGAAAGGAGGCGGCTAAGAGGGGATCTTATTGAAGCATATAAGATGATTAGAGGTTTAGATAGGGTGGACAGTGATAGCCTTTTTCCTAGGATGGAGAAAGCTAGCACGAGGGGACACAGCTTTAAATTAAGGGGTGATAGTTATAGGACGGATATCAGAGGTAGGTTCTTTACCAAAGAGTGATTAGGGAGTGGAATGCCCTGCCTGCAGCAGTTGTAGATGCGCCAAGTTTGGTGGCGTTTAAGAGGTTAGTTGATAAGTATATGGAAGAGAAGGGAATGGTTTAGTTTGGAGGGGCATTGCTTTTTATTTTGGTCGGCACAACATCGAAGGCCGAAGGGCCTGTTCTGTGCTGTATTGTTCTATGTTCTATCTTGGGATTCTAAGCAACATGTCCAATCAATCTAATCTGCACGTCTTTTCAAGTGTGGGAGAAAACTTGGAGGAAACCCACGCAGACACGGGGAGAACATGCAGGTACCAGACAGTGCCCCAAGCCGGGAATCGAACCCGGGTCCCTGGTGCTGTGAAGCAGCAGAGTTACTCACTGCGCTACCCTTTATCTACTGGAATCAGTTTCTCTTTTTACTCCATCGAAATCCTTTGCGAGTTTGAATGCCTCGATCAGATGTCCCCTTAACTTTCTCTCCAATACAAGAAATATCCCAACTTCTCCAATCTCTGTAATCTCTTGTAGAATCCTTACACTGCAGAAGTAGGCCATCTGTCCATCAATCTCTGGAACTATTCGAGTGAATCTCCTGTTTCAAGATTTTTGCAATCCTTCCTTAAGGAAGGTGCCCAGAATTGAACACTAGTACAGCTGAGATAGAGGCAGTGATTAGTATAGCTGTAGCATAACTTTCAAACATTTAAGGTTATTTATTAGTCACAAGTAGGCTGATATTAACACTGCAATGAAGTTCCTGTGAAAGTCCCCTCCGGCACTTGTTCATAGAAACCCTACATTGCAGAAAGAGGCCCTTCGGCCCATCGAGTCTGCACTGACCACAATCCCACCCAGGCCCTATCCCCAATCCGAACATATTTTACCTACTAATCCTCTCTCTAATCTACACATCTACAGTCAGTTTAGCATGGCCAATCAAACCTAACCCGCACATCTTTTGGACTGTGGGAGGAAACCCACGCAGACACGAGGAGAATGTGCAAACTCCACACAGTGACCTGAGCTGGGAATCGAACCCAGGTCTCTGGAGCTGTGAAGCAGCGGCACTAATCACTGTGCTCAGTTTGGGCGCACTGAGGGAGAATTTAGCACGGCCGATTCACCCTAACCAGCACAAACTCTCGGACTGTGAAAGGAAACCAGTGCAAACGTGTGCAGACTCTGCACAGAGACAGTGACCCGAGTCGGCAATCGAACCAGGGTCTCTGAAGCTGCGAGACAGCAGTGCTAACCGCTGTGCCACCATTCTGCTAATAAAGCCAAGAATCCCACGTGCTTTATCCACAAACTGACTCCACAGGCTCTAAAAGCCAAGAAAAGGTCACCACCAGCTGTTTATCATCCCTTTTATAAAATGGTATCAGTTAGTTCAGAACGAAGGGGTGATAGTATTTGTTGACTGGGGAACGGGTATCTGTCAACCTTCCACCAATAAAATAAATAATGGGATCTTACATAGAACACTACAGCATAAACAGGCCCTTTGGCCCACAAGTTGTGCCAATTATACCCATATCTACTAGACCATAGAACTATCTGTAACTCTTAATCCCATGTACTCATCCAGAAGTCTCTCAAAAGACCCCAGCGAGTTTGCCTCTACCACCACTAACGGCAGCCGATTCCATTCACTCACTAGCCTCTGAGTGAAAAACTTACCTCTAACATCTCCTCTGTACCTGCTCCCCAGCACCTTAAACCTGTGTCCTCTCGCAGCGACCATTTCAGCCCTGGGAAATAGCCTCCGAGAATCCACTCTATCTATTCCTCTCGACATCTTATAAACCTCTATCAGGTCGCCTCTCAACCTACGTCTCTCCAGGGAGAAGAGTCCCAGCTCCCTCAACCTATCTTCATAAGGCATGCCCCCCAATCCAGGCAACTTCCTTGTAAATCTCCTCTACATTCTCTCAATAGCTTCCACATCCTTCCTATAGTGAGGCGACCAGAACTGCGCATAGTACTCCAAGTGGGGTCTGACAAGGGTCTTATAAAGTTGCAGCATTACCTCCCGACTCTGAAACTCAATCCCTCGATTAATGAAGGCCAGTACACCTGTATTGTTGTATTTAACTTAGAGAGAGTCAGCCTGGGAACACAACATAGCACCGGAGTCCCCTGTGTGTATTGTGTAATGTTGAGTTGTGCCGTGCATTCTGTCACTATAATTCTCAGCTTTTTGGAATTCTCTGGGTGAAATTATTGGAGGTTAGTTTGCACACATCTCCCTGAAATGCGGCAACTCCAGCCCAGCGACACACACGCTTCAAAGAATGGGACTGCTTCAGGGTGTGGGGTCAGGAAGGGGAGGAAGAATTTGAAAAGAATTCTGAAACATGTTACCTCACGCACTGGGCACAGCAGTGATTACACACTCTGAACGTCAGTGCCATTTTTGACAAAGTTGAAAAATACTTCAAATTCATCACACTCGCTGACTCACCGCCTCGTTGCTACGGAGATGGGGGCTTCATTTGCGAGCGGTTCCAAATCGAATGGTCGGCAGGGGTAGGGTACGCACCAAATTCTCTCTGATAAACATAAAGATCAGCGATTCTTCCCCCCCCCCGGTTTATTTCCAATGCAGACCCTTTACTGAGAGACCCCTCAAACCTCACTTTAAGAAATAGGAGCAGGAGTCGGCCATCCAGCCCCTCGAGCCTGCCCCGCCATTCAATAAGATCATGATGATACTAAATGATGATACTAAAGATGCAGATGATACTAAAGTTGGTGGTGTGGTAGATAGTGAAGAGGGGTGTTTTAGTTTACAGAGTGACTTGGACAAGTTGCAGAGGGGCCGAGAGGTGGCAAATGGAGTTTAATGTGGAAAAGTGTGAGGTAATGCACTTTGCAGGAACAATAAAGTGTAGAGTATAGGGCTAATGGTAGGGCTCTTAATAGTGTTGAGGAACAGAAGGATCTGGTGTATGTGTCAATAGATCCTGAAAGTAGCAGTCAAGTGGATAAAGTTGTTAAGAAGGCTTATGGAGTCTTAGCTTTTATTGGTAGGGGGATTGAATTTAGGAGCCGCAGCATCATGTTGCAGCTGTACAAAACTCTAGTGCGGCCGCACTTGGAGTATTGTGTGCAGTTCTGGTCGCCACATTATAAGAAAGATGTGGAGGCATTGAGAGGGTACAGAGGAGGTTTACTAGGATGTTGCCTGGTATGGAGGGCAGGTCCTATGAAGAGAGGTTGAAGGATTTGAGGTTGTTTTCGTTAGAAAGGAGGCGGCTAAGGGGGGATCTTATTGAAACATATAAGATAATTAGAGGTTTGGATAGGGTGGACAGTGATAGCCTTTTTCCTAGGATGGAAAAAGCTAGCACGAGGGGACAAAACTTTAAATTAAGGGTATGAGTTATAGGACGGATATCAGAGGTAGGTTCTTTACTCAAAGATTGATTAGGGAGTGGAATGCCCTGCCTGCAGCTGTTGTAGATGCGCCAAGTTTGGTGGCGTTTAAGAGGTAGTTGATAAGTATATGGATGAGAAGGGAATGGTTTAGTTAGGAGGGGCATTGCTTTTTATTTTGGTCGGCCAAAACATCGAAGGCCGAAGGGCCTGTTCTGTGCCGTATTGTTCTATGTTCTTGTTCTATGGCTGATCTGAAGTGGATCAGTTCCACTTTCCTGCTTTCACCCTTAATTCCCTTGTCTATCAGAAATCTATCTACCCGTGACAAAGAACAAAGAACAAAACAGCACGGGAAACAGGCCCTTCGGCCCAACGAGCCCACGCCGCCACCCCGATGTTCCCACCTCTACCCGCGATCCCTGTCTATGTTTATAGATCTATGGATTAAAAAACCAAATTTGAGACAATTGGGAAATTTGTTTTGCCAATTAGCCTAAGAGCACATCTTTGGGATGTGGGAGGAAACCGGAGCACCCGGAGAAAACCCACACAAGCACGGGGAGAATGCGCAAACTCCCACAGACACAGGCCCAAATCCATGTATCTGCACAGCACAGCGATAGTCACTGAGCTGTCGTGTTGCCCATCAGATGGTCCAGGTCAAGCGTACACAAACGATGTGGAGCACTAGGATACTCTCGAAAAAGATCCAAGAGCAGCCCCTCTCACGACCCATTGCGTGTATGCCCCTTGTTAGACAACAAGGCAGACCAAAGCACCTGTAGGATAAAAACAAGTACATCAATATCATCATCTATTTACACACTTCCCAGGGACTTAAATATATTCAGTGATGAAGCCTCCACCACTTCAACGGGCAGAGAATTCCAGAGATTCACCACCCTTTGAGTGAAGAAGTTCCTCCTTAACTCTGATCTAAACCGCACCCCCCCTTATTTTGAGGCTGTGCTCTCTAGTTCTGGTTTCCTTTCTAAGTGGGAAGAATCTCTCCACCTCTACCCTACCCAGCCCCTTCATTATCTTATAAGTCTCTATAAGATCTCCCCTCAGCCTTCTAAACTCTAACGAGTACAGACCCAGTCTATTCAATCTCTCTCATAAGCTAACCCCCCTCATCATGGAAATGTAGCTGTGGAGAGCACTGAGGTACAGGGTTGCAAATTGGGGAGTATTGTAGTAGATAGGGAGGATGTGTTAGAAATTCTCGAGGGTTTGAAGTTGGATAAGTCCCCTGGGCAGGACGGGATTTACCCTAGGATTCTCTGGGAGGCAAGAGAGGAGATTGCAGAGCCTCTGGCTCTGATCTTCAGGTCCTCGTTGGTTACGGGTGTGGTTCCGGAGGACTGGAGGATAGCGAATGTGGTCCCATTGTTAAAGAAGGGGAAGAGAGACCTTCCTGGGAATTATAGGCCAGTGAGTCTTACTTCTGTGGTGGGCAAGGTATTGGAGAGAATTATTAGGGATAGGATTTATAGTTATTTAGAGAGGAACGAATTGATTGGGGATAGTCAGCATGGTTTCGTGAAGGGTAGGTCATGCCTTACTAACCTCATTGAGTTTTTTGAGAAAGTGACCAGAGAGGTGGATGGGGGTAAGGCGGTTGATGTAGTATATATGGACTTTAGTAAGGCTTTTGATAAGGTGGCCCAGGGAAGACTTCTACAGAAAATGCAGATGTGTGGAATAGAGGGTGATTTAGCTAATTGGATTAGAAATTGGCTGGCAGATAGAAGACAGAGGGTGGTGGTTGATGGGAGATATTCATCGTGGAGTTCGGTGACAAGTGGTGTACCTCAGGGGTCTGTTTTGGGGCCCTGCTGTTTGTAATTTTTATAAATGATCTGGATGAGGGTAGTGAGGGATGGATCAGTAAATTTGCAGATGACACTAAAGTCGGTGGAGTGGTAGATAGTGAAGAGGGGTGTTATAGTTTACAGAGTGACTTGGACAAGTTGCAGAGCTGGGCCGAGAGGTGGCAAATGGAGTTTAATGTGGAAAAGTGTGAGGTAATGCACTTTGGCAGGAACAATAAATGTGTAGAGTATGGGGCTAATGGTAGGGCTCTTAATAGTGTTGAGGAACAGAAGGATCTTGGTGTATGTGTCAATAGATCCCTGAAAGTAGGCAGTCAAGTGGATAAAGTTGTTAAGAAGGCTTATGGAGTCTTAGCTTTTATTGGTAGGGGGATTGAATTTAGGAGCCGCAGCATCATGTTGCAGCTGTACAAAACTCTCGTGCGGCCGCACTTGGAGTATTGTGTGCAGTTCTGGTCGCCACATTATAAGAAAGATGTGGAGGCATTGGAGAGGGTACAGAGGAGGTTTACTAGGATGTTGCCTGGTATGGAGGGCAGGTCCTATGAAGAGAGGTTGAAGGATTTGAGGTGTTTTTCGTTAGAAAGGAGGCGGCTAAGGGGGGATCTTATTGAAGCATATAAGATAATTAGAGGTTTGGATAGGGTGGACAGTGATAGCCTTTTTCCTAGGATGGAGAAAGCTAGCACGAGGGGACACAACTTTAAATGAAGGGGTATGAGTTATAGGACGGATATCAGAGGTAGGTTCTTTACTCAAAGAGGGATTAGGGAGTGGAATGCCCTGCCTGCAGCTGTTGTAGATGCGCCAAGTTTGGTGGCGTTTAAGAGGTTAGTGGATAAGTATATGGATGAGAGGGAATGGTTTAGTTAGGAGGGGCATTGCTTTTTATTTTGGTCGGCACAACATCGAAGGCCGAAGGGCCTGTTCTGTGCTGTATTGTTCTATGTTCTATGTTCTATGTTCTATCTCCGGTATCAGCCTGGTGAACCTTTTCTGTTGTCCCTCCAAGGCCAATATATCCTTTCGCAAATAAGGGGACCAAAACTGCACACAGTACTCCAGTTGTGGCCTCATCAGTGCCCTGTACAATTGCAGCAAGACCTCCTGCTTTTATATTCTATCCCCCTCGCTATAGAGACCAACATCCCATTCACCTTCTTGATCACCTGCTGCAGAATGGGATTTTGCGATTCGTGCACAAGGACCCCCAGGTCCCTCTGCACAGTAGTGAGTCAAGGGAAGCCGATGGCCTATTGGATTATATTTTGGCTATCCAGAGACTCAGCTAACGTTCTGGGGACCCAGGTTCAAATCCCGCCACAGCATAATTAGAATTCAATAAAAAAAACTCTGGAATTTACCGATGACCATGAAACCATTGTCGATTGTTGGAAAAACCCATCTGGTTCACTGATGTCCTTTAGGGAAGGAAATCTGCCGTCCTTATCTGGTCTGGCCCACATTTGATTCCAGAGCCACTGTGCCACCCAATTGCCGAATGTGGAAACTTCCTTTACACCAGGGTAGCTGCTACCTGCACGATGATAGCTAAGCTGCACAGGCACTCATCAGCTCAAATAAATATTGGAATTATTTGACTGACTCTCAGCTGCCCCACCAAGGGTAACTAGGGGTGGGCAATAAATGCTAGCCAGCCAGTGACACCCATGTCCCACAAATGAATAAAAAAATTGGCCCTGCAGAGGCCAAAGCTGAACACACTACATCCAGACGGGGTCTGACCCAGGCTCGGAAATGCCACAAAATGTGGTAGAAGCAGAGCTGCATTGACATAGCGCCTTTCACAGCCTTAATGCCAATATTTATTTGAGCTGATGAGTGCCTGTGCAGCTTAGCTATCATTGTGCAGGTAGCAGCCACCCTGGTGTAAAGGAGGTTTCCACATTCGGCATTTGGGTGGCACGGTGGTTAGCATTGCTGCTTCACAGCTCCAGGGTCCTGGGTTCGATTCCCGGCCTCGGGTCACTGTCTGTGTGGAGTTTGCACATTCTCCTCGTGTCTGCGTGGGTTTCCTCCGGATGCTCCGGTTTCCTCCCACAGTCCAAAGATGTGTGGGTTAGGTTGATTGGCCATGCTAAGAAATTGTCCCTTAGTGTCTCAGGATGTGTAGGTTAGAGGGATTAGTGGGTATAATATGTAAGGATATGGGGTTCAGGTCTGGGTGGGATTGTGGTCGGTGCAGACTCGATGGGCCGAAGAGCCTCTTTCTGCACTCTAGGGTTCTGTGATTCTATGAATAGCCAGATAATTGGTGATAGGTGTTAACTGAGAAATAAATATTGCCCAGACCACGGGAAACCCTCCGCTCCCCCGGCCCCCACTACAGCAACCTCCCCACCTTCAGATTCTTCCATAAGCTGTTGTCACAGAATATCCGACTCCTTTAGAAATGGTCGCAATATTGTCTCAAATCTCAGGAGGGGGAATCCCTGATAGGTGGAATGCTGCCATAACTATCTCAACTACAAGAAGTCTCACAACACCAGGTTAAAGTCCGACAGGTTTATTTGGTATCACGAGCTTTCAGAGTGCTGCTCCTTCAGTGGATGAGTGGATCAAGAATGGGATGTTGGTCTCTATAGCGAGGGGGATAGAATATAAAAGCAGGGAGGTCTTGCTGCAACTGTACAGGGCACTGATGAGGCCACAACTGGAGTACTGTGTGCAGTTTTGGTCCCCTTATTTGCGAAAAGATATATTGGCCTTGGAGGGAGGACAGAGAAGGTTCACCAGGCTGATACCGGAGATGAGGGGGTTAGTATATGAGGAAAGATTGAGTAGACTGGGTCTGTTAGAGTTTAGAAAGCTGAGGGGTAAACTAATAGAGACGTATAAGGTAATGAAGGGGATGGATAGGGTAGAGGTAGAGAGATTCTTCCCGCTTAGAAAGAAAACCAGAACTAGAGGGCACAGCCTCAAAATAAGGAAGGGACAGTTTAAATCGGAGTTGAGGAGGAAATTCTTCACTGAAAATCTCTGGAATTTTCTGCCCATTGAAGTGGTGGAGGCCACCTTGCTGAATATATTTAAGTCACGGGTAGATTGATTTCGGATAGACAAGGGAATTAAGGGAGAAAGTGGGAAAGTGGAACTGATCCACTTCAGATCAGCCACGATCTTATTGAATGGCGGGGCAGGCTCGAGGGGCTGGATGGCCGACTCCTGCTCCTATTTCTTACGAAGGAGCAGCGTTCGAAAATTCGTGCTACCAAATAAACCTGTCAGACTTTAACCTGGTGTTGTGAGATTTCTGACTGTGTGCCTGCCCCAGTCCAACGCCAGGATCTCCACATCTTTTCCATCGCAACATCCTTTCCCAGCTCAGTTTGAGGGCAGTGCTTTGGGGGCAGCTGAGATAGTGACCAACTTTCACAAGCAAGTTCTTGGCATGGTAAACAGGAAACAATTCAAATCACAAACATTTCACTCCTATTTCCAAATCTCTTTTATCCAGTTTTATTTTGAACTCTTAAAGTTCAGCCACTGGTCGTTGGTGCGAATTTATACAGCGCTACATAATCTTCCAACAAACAGGGAGACCATTCAACCCATCATGTGCCTGTCTGTTCTGTCCTGCTAACCAGTTTGTTGCCCACAGCTCTGTATTTTCTCCTCCCTTCTCGAGTTATCCAATTTCCTCTTGAAAATTACAATTTATCTGCTTCTCCGGCAGTGCACATCACATGCTATTTCCCAGTTGGTCTTTTAGCAATCATCTTAAATCCATCCGTTGGATTTTCCAGCCTTTGCACCAGTGGGATGTTCCAGTCCCACCAATGGCAAGTTTTCCAGCAAGCAACACAAAACAGCGTTGACATCATAGAAATCCTACCGTACTGAAAGAGGCCCTTCGGCCCATCAAGTCTGCACCAACCACAATCCCATCCATATCCCCTACGTGTTTACCCACTAATCCCTCAAACCTACCCGTCTCAGGACACTAAGGAGCAATTTCTTAGCACGGCCAATCAACCTAACCCGCACATCTTTCGGAGGAAACTGGAGAAAACCCACAGAGACACAAATAAAATGTGCAAACTCCACACAGACATTGACCCAAGCCAAGAATCGAACCCAGGTCCCTGGAGCTGTGAAGCAGCAGTGCTAACCGCTGTGTTACCATGCTGACATCGGCGGGACTGGAAGATCCCACCGATGACCAACTGCTGGCAAGCACAGCGGAGGAGTGGAAAATCACCCCCTGCGTCCTTAATTCCTCTGCTAGTCTCCCTGAGGTCAAAATCCTTTGGAATTGTGAACACCCTTGATCCGATTCCCCAGTTAAACCTCTCTGCTCCAGGGACAACAGGCCCAGTTTTCCCCAGCCTTTTCACCATTCCTATAAATCTCCGTTGCACCCTCCTCAAGCTCTTCACATCAGGAATAAGACTCCCACTAATAGAAGCCAGGTCTTGTGAGTCCCTGCAGTGTCCTTGTACCCTACACGGGGACAGGGGATCTGTGTCACTCCGCACACCAGGAAGTGTTCTGCCCAGAAAGAAATGGACTTGCCTGACACTAACTCATTCTCAACTTCCCTGAATTTAGTCGCTGGGGAAACGGGGATAGAGGGCAGAGAGGATAATTGGGGCTATTCAACCCCCATTTTAAGCTCATGCATTATGTCCCTGTTTTAATATTTTTAATGTAAATGTGTCTTGCTTTGATTAAACTTTTTTGCCCACAGTGACACGAGTTTTGATTGTGAATGTAAAGTTTATTGTGGAAAATTGATGGGAATGGAACCTGCCGGATGGTGATCTAATAATCCACCAATATCTTGTATTGATGTTAAAATCACGTCGCTTTCCTTGCTGAAGCAGAAATGAAGCAAATCCGCCACTTAACAGCATGGATAAACACAGGAATCGCAAACTATAATATAAATTATACATGGGGGTGGCACAGTGGTTGGCACGGCTGCCTCACAGGGACCTGGGTTCGATTCCTGGCTCGGGTTTGCACATTCTCCTCGTGTCTGCTTGGGTTTCCTCCGGGTGCTCCGGTTTCCTCCCACAGTCCAGAGATGTGCAAATTAGGTGGATTGGACATGCTAAAATTGCCCCTTAGTGTCAGGGGGACTATCTAGGGTAAATGTGTGGGGTTATGGGATGGGATTGTGATTGATGCTGACTCAATGGGCCGAATGGCCTCCTTCTGCACTGTAGGGATTCTATAGAAATGAAGGATTCTGTTTATAATCAAGACTTGAAGTATTTCTCTTGCCAGGCATATTCATTCATTATTATTTTTGTTCTAACACAGGAGGAGGTTGTTCAACTAACTTTCTGCTGTGCAATCCAATCAAAGAACAAAGAACAAAACTGCACAGGAAACACCCTTCAGCCCAACGAGCCCACGCCACCAACCCAATGTTCCCACCTCTACCCGTGATCCCTGTCCATATTTATAGATCTATGGATTAAAAACCAAATTTGAGACAATTTTGGGAGAATTTGTTTTGCCAATTAGCCTAAGAGCACATCTTTGGGATGTGGGAGGAAACCGGAGCGCCCGGAGAAAACCCGCGCAAGCACGGGGAGAATGCGCAAACTCCCACAGACACAGGCCCAAATCCATGTATCTGCACAGCACAGCGATAGTCACTGAGCTGTCGTGTTGCCCATCAAATGGTCCAGGTCAAGCGTACACTAACGACGTGAAGCACTAGGATACTCTCGAAAAAAATCCAAGAGCAGCCCTCTCACGACCCATCGCGTGTATGCCCCTCGTTAGACAACAAGGTGGACCAAAGCACCTGTAGGATAAAAACAAGTACATCAATATCATCATCTATTTACACACTTCCCAGGGACTCCCAAGGCTCATGATCCCTATTTTAAATCAGTTTTCTATACCCCTCCATTCCCATTCTGTTCATGTGCCCATCTAAGTATTTCTTAAATAACTCAGTCCCGTTTTCCTGCTCTCGCAGGGCTGCAAGTTTATTTCTCTCAAGACCTGATGAAGTTCTTTCTCACTTCCTCTTGTCCAAACCCTCTAACTTGTAGCACCAGCGCTTTGTAGCAATGCAAACAACCTTTCTTTGCCTACTTGACTGTTTTGCCTCCTTAAGGGAAGGTTTTGCCCTCCTTTACTTTGTCCCTCAGTCTTTTCTCCGGATGCTGCAGTTTCCTCCCGCCCTCCAAAGATGTTAGATACATTGGCCATGATAAATTGTCCTTTAGTGTCCTGGGATATTAGGTTAGAGGGATTAGCGGGGTAAATGGGTGGGATTATGGAGAGAGGATCTGGGTGGGATTGTTGTCAGTACAGAATCGATGGAGCGAGTGGCCTCCTCCTGCACTGTAGGGATTCTGTGATTAATCTGAAACTGGGACGAGTTTGCAGGCAGCTAAACCGTGGATATTTGCCCTTGTCATCTGGTTTTTTTTTTGCTTTCTTCAAACAGGTTATATTCCGTGTTCTGTCTCCACCGCATTCTGTCGCCGACCCATACAGCGTTCAAGCTCAGGAGCTGCTGAAGGTCACCAATATCCGTGTGCGTCTGTTGAAACGCCAGCCGTGCCCCTGCCAGGCCCAGGCAGGCGGCCTCAAACCCCAGCGATTCGCGCACTACGCAATCTACGACTTCATCGTCATGGGGAGCTGCTTCTGTAACGGGCACGCCGAGTCATGTGAACCTGCAGCCGGTTTCAGAGCTGCCAGGGGCAGCGTCCCTTCTGTGGTACGTGTACTGACCATTACTGTGCGGGGAGCGTGTACGCACTGTGCGGGGAGCGTGTACGCGCCGTGCGGGGAGCGTGTACGCGCCGTGCGGGGAGCATGTACACCAGCATGCAGGCTGAAAAGAGGGTGTGTCACAAATGCAATGAACTCTGTTTCTATCCTGTTTACAGAAGCACAAAAAGTCCTTTTCTCAATCGCACTGCCCCATGCATACAGAAATCATTTCTATTTTATGCAACAGCTGATATTCTTCATTCTCGTAGCCACTGTCACCGTTACCACCAGGATGGAGAATTTAGCACTTAGTCAAAATTCCATTCACTGCAGCGGGATTGGCGGATCCTGGTCCCGGGTGAGGTCAAGGGGGATCCTGGGCGAGGTTGGGGGGGAGATCCCGGGTGAGGTTGGGGTATCCTGGTCCTGGGTGATGTCGGGATATCCCGGTCCTGGGTGAGGTCAGGGGGATCCCAGGTGAGGTCAAGGGATCCCGGGCTGAGATATTTCACGTGCCCGGACATGCTTATATTCCACGTGACTTTTGACCAACAAGAGGGTAAAAGGTTACTGGGGGTATGTGGGACTGAGGAGTTAAATCCATAATCAGATCAATCACCTTGCTATTGAAGGGACAGAGCAGGCTGGGGTGGACTACTCCTGGATCTCTCACTTGTAAAAACCTCAATCCAGCCATTGCCTGAAACATCTCTTTTCTAGAGGCTCCAGTCTTTTCTGTGAACTATAACCTGGCATTGACTCTGTAAACAAATGGTTATGTTACTGACAGAGAGAGACCTTCCCCCAGACAGGGGGAATGAGTGAATTGCTGATCGGCCTGTTGGTGTTTGCTGAGGAAGGAATGTTATATAATTGCACAGTCTAACCCTTGGTGAAAGAGCTGCTGTGATGGACAGTTCCTCCAGCAGTGTCGGTCTCCCGCGGTACAGCACTAACAACGTCAGCATGGATCAGAGTGAGAGATACCCTCACACACACTGACACGGTACCCTGCTGTGGGTGCGTGTAACCCACCCGTACTGAAAAACACCAACCCCCATTTCACTGCAATCTCATTCCCCAAAGCTTCTCAGTCCAAAACAAATCACCAAATTGCAGAAAACAAAAATTCTGATTTTGCTTTTCAGTCTTTGTCGATAGATTTTTTTTCTGAAAATCTTGTCGCTAAACCTCGCTCATCTCACCCCTATCCCACACCTTCTTGAATCGCTGCAGTCCATCTGCTGTGGGTTGACCGTTAGGGAGGGAATTCCAGGATTTTGAGCCAGTGACAGTGAAGGATATATTTCCAAGTCAGGATGGTGAGTGGCTTGGAAGGGAACTTGCAGGGGTGGTGTTCCTATGTATCTGCTGCCCTTGTCCTTCGAGATGGAAGTGGATGTGGGTTTGGAAGGTGCTGTATAAGGATCTTTGGTGAATTGCTAAGTGTGTCTTGTAGCTAGTATACACTGAGTGTCATTGGTAGAGGGATTGAATGTTTGTACATGTGGTGCCAATCATAGAACATAGAACACTACAGCACAAACAGGCCCTTCGGCCGTCAAGTTGTGCCGATCATATCAGTACCTGCCAGGCTGTAGAACTATCTGTAACTCCCAATCCCATTAAATCCCATATACTCATCCAGAAGTCTCTTAAGAGACCCCAGCAATTTCGCCTCTACTACCACTGACGGTAGCCGATTCCATTCACTCACCACCTCTGAATGAAAAACTTACCTCTAACATTTCCTCTGTACTTGCTCCCCAGCACCTTAAACCTGTGCCCTCTCGTAGCGACCATTTCAGCCCGAGGAAATAGCCTCCGAGAATCCACCCTATCTATTCCTCTCGACATCTTATAAACCTCTATCAGGTCGTCTTTCAACCTACGTCTCTGCAGACAGAAGAGACCTAGCTCCCTCAACCTATCCTCATAAGGCATGCCCCCCAATCCAGGCAACGTCCTTGTAAATCTCTGCACCCTCTCAATAGCTTCCACATCCTTCCTATAGTGAGGCGACCAGAACTGTGCACAGTACTCCAACTGGGGTCTGACAAGGGTCTTATAAATTTTCAGCATTACCTCCCGACTCCGAAACTCAATCCCTCAATTAATGAAGGCCAGTACACTGTACGCCTTCTTGACCACATCCTCCACTTGCAGGGCAGATTTAAGAATCCTATGGACCCAGACCCCAAGATCCTTCTGCTCCTCAAAACTGCCAAGACTCCTACCTTGATATTGTACTCCTTCATCCCATTGATCCTGCCAAAATGGACCACTACACATTCATCCGCGTTGAAGTCCATCTGCCACTTCTCCGCCCAGTCTTGCATCCTATCTATGTCTTGCTGCAACTTTTGACATCCCTCCAGACTATCCACAACACCACTAACCTTCATATCGTCGGAGAACTCACTAACCCATCCCTCCACTTCCTCATCCAGGTCATTTATGAAAATGACAAATAGCAGGGGTCCCAGAACAGATCCCTGGGGCACTCCACTGGTGACCGACCTCCATGCAGAAACAGACCCAACCACAACCACTCTCTGCCTTCTGCAGGCAAGCCAGTTCTGGATCCACAAGGCCAAAACCCCTTGGATCATGCAGGTGCTTTGTCCTGGATGGTGTCAAGCTTCTTGTGTTGTTGGAGCTGCACCTATCCAGGCAAGTGGGGAGTATTCCATTACCCTCCTGACCTGTGCCTTGGAGATGGTGGATAGGCTTTGGGGAGTCTTGCTCTTGTGTTTGTATGGCGAATCCAGTTGAGTTTCTGGTCAATGGTAACCCCGAGGATGTTGACAATGAGGGATTCGGGGATGGTTACTGAATGTTGAAGAGAGGTGGTTAGAGTGTCTCGTATTGGTGATGGGTGTTGCCTGGTGTTTGTGCGGTTGAAATAGTAATTGTCAGGCCAAGATATCGTCCAGATCCTGAACATGGATTGCTTCAGTATCTGAGGAGTTGAAAGTGGTGCTGAACATTATGCAATCATCGAACATCTCCACTGCTGACCTTACGACGGAGGGAAGGTCATTGATGAAGCAGCAGAAGATGGCTGGGTCCCTGAGGGACTCCTGCAGAGACGTGGAGCTGAGATGACTGACCTTCCACAACCACAACCATCTAAACCAGCGGAGAGTTTGCCCCCATTAATTCCAGTTTCACTGAAGCTCCTTGATGCCACACTCTGTCGGACGTGGCCTTGATGTTTAAGGGCTGTCAGCCTCACCTCTGGAATTCAGCTCTTTTGTCCGTGTTGGAACTATGAGGTCAGGAGCTGAGGGGCCCTGAAGGAATCCAAACTGGGCGTCACTGAGCAGGTTATTGCTGAGGTAGTGGTTGAGGGTTTAATAGTGGCCGGGGCATGGGGAAGAAGCCTCCAGCTCCTCTGAATAATCCTCTGTCGAAATGGGTCTGTTGAGAACATTGAGTGGTGTTGGTGAACGCTGGGAGCATTTATTAATAACATTTCCAATGAGGTGCACACACTTTCGCCGTGAACTGCAAACAACTAATCCGCTTATAAGGATTAACCTCGCTTCCCGACTGTGTGAGAGATCAGATTATACATCCACAACAGGGTCTGTTGTTAAAAGTGACACTCAGTGGGAGACTGGGAGTTGTTGAGTGTAAATACGACTCGATTCTGAGAGTGTAAAGGAATAATGACAGTGCAAAATGGTGAGACTAACTCTTTAGCACCGGTTGTTAAACTGACCTGAAGCCGAGAGGGAATTCCGTTGAGGATAGTGGCACTGTGCACGGATTGACGGAGGTAGCGGTGATGGATTACTGATCCTGAGGTATCCCACGTACTGAGGGAGGAGGGGGGTTGGTGAACATATTTCACCCCTCCCCAGCCTGCCTGACTCCTTATTAACGCTCCCAGGCAGACGTGGGAGTTTGTGAGCAAAGATTCCCAGAGGACGGAGATCATTCCGGATGGGAAACACCATTCCCTTCCCACAACTGCCGGTTGCTTAGCAACTTTGGTAGCAGATTACAAGGGAAAGGTCTTTCTTGTTTCGTGAATGAATGAGCGATTGTGTCCTGGGAATATCGACGTTGGGAATGAATTTCCGAGGCTGTAACTGAAACTCTGAGCCAGCCTATTGTCCGTGAATGAGAGGTTGTGACCCCACTTGAGTGGTAGAACAGAAGTTTGAAGTTTATTTATTAGTAGATTTACATTAACACTGCAATGAAGTTACTGTGAAAATCTCCTAGTCACCACGCTCTGGCATCTGTTTGGGTGCACTGAGGGAGAATTTAGCACGCCAATACACTTAACCAGCACATCTTTTGGACTGTGGGAAGAAACTGGAGCACCCAGAGGAAACCTATGCAGACACAGGGAGAATGTGCAGGCTTCGCACAGACCAAGGCCAGAATCGAATGCAGGTCCGTGGAATTATGAGGCAGCAGTGCTAACCACTGCGCTGCCCAGAACTAAGGGATTAAACTGGGCGGCACGGTGGCACAGTGGTTAGCACTGCTGCTTCATAGCTCCAAGATTCGATTCCCGGCTCGGGTCACCGTCTGTGTGAAGTTTGCACATTCTCCTCATGTCTGCGTGGGTTTCCTCCGGGTGCTACAGTTTCCTCCCACAGTCCAAAGATGCACCGATTAGGTTGATTGGCCGTGCTAAGAAATTGCCCCTTAGTATCCAGGGATGCAGAAGTTAGAGGGATTAGCAGGTAAATATGTAGGGATATGGGGGTAGGGCCTGGGTGGGATTGTGTTCGGTGCAGACTCGATGGGCTGAAGGGCTTCTTTCTGCACTGTAGGGTTCTATGGTCTAAGCTGAGGGTAGGACAGAATAGTGACAATCCCTTCAAGCTGACTGCTTCTTCCCCTGAGGCCTAACATCGTTGCTGTTTCTCCCAGTGGACAGTAGCTGGGGACTGGAGTCAAACTGAAGGCAGTGTGAAATACAGTCTGCTGAGTGGATACAGAGGGAACTGGCCACACTCGCTCTGCAGAGGAAAAACACTCAGTAAAACAAAAGGACTAATCACCCAGAGGTGGGGGTCAATTACCAATACAACACTGAGACTGAGGGGCAATTCCACTGCCATCCTCCTCGTTGGGTATGGCATGGATCCTGCTAAAACGCTGCTTTCTGTTCAATCACCAGGCTCCAAGCGGAATCTCATCCACGGTCAAACCTTCAAACGGGAAATGGGTGGGAGGAGGGAATGATTCCATTGAAATAACTTCCCTGCTCCGTATCAGCCACACACCAGCGTTGGAACTTATCCCGTCGTTTTTTAAAAAAAATAATTTATGGGATGTGGCATTGCTGGCCATTCCTAATAACCATCCAGCAAGGTGATGCGGAGCTACCTTCTAGAACCACTGCAGTCCCTGAAGTGAAGATACACCCACAGTGCTGTTAGGGAGGAAATTCCAGCATTCCTACCCTGAAGGAATGGGGATATGTTTCCAAATCAGGATGGTTACTGACTTGTACGAGGGATTATTATTTAAAAGGCAAAAAGCTGCAGCGTGCTACTGTGCAGAGGGATCTGGGTGTCCTTGTGCACGAATCGCAAAATCCCATTCTGCAGCAGGTGATCAAGAAGGTGAATGGGATGTTGGCCTTTATAGCGAGGGGGATAGAATATAAAAGCAGGAGGTCTTGCTGCAACTGTACAGGGCACTGGTGAGGCCGCAACTGGAGTACTGTGTGCAGTTTTGGTTGCCGCGTTTGCAAAAGGATATATTGGCCTTGGAGGGAGTACAGAGAAGGTTCACCAGGCTGATACCGGAGATGAGGGGGTTAGTATATGAGGAGAGATTGAATAGACTGGGTCTGTACTCAGAGTTTAGAAGGCTGAGGGGGGATCTTATAGCCTCAAAATAAGGGGGGGTGGTTTAGATCGGAGTTGAGGAAGAACTTCTTCACTCAAAGGGTGGTGAATCTCTGGAATTCTCTGCCCATTGAAGTGGTGGAGGCTCCTCGCTGAATATATTTAAGTCACGGGTAGATAGGTTTCTGATAGACAGGGGAATTAAGGGAGAAAGCGGGAAAGTGGAACTGATCCTCTTCAGATCAGCCGTGATCTTATTGAATGGTGGGGCAGGCTCGAGGGGCTGGATGGCCGACTCCTGCTCCTATTTCTTATGTTCTTATGGTCAGTGACTTGGAGGGAAATTCTAGATGATGGTGTTCCATTTAGCAGAGTCCAGCCAACACTGACCAATCCCTGTTTGGGACAGGAGTGGTCTCTTGGAGGCCGCTGCACCGTTCAATCTGATCCTCTATCTCAACATCATTCTCCCAGTCTCTCCCCAAGTTCCTTGCCACCTTTTGGAGTCAAGAAGTCTGTTTTGTTTTTAAATGTATTCAGTGATCAGCCTCCACAACTTTCTGTGCTGGAGAATTCCAGGGTTCACCACACTCTGAGGGAAGAGGTTTCTCTCTACCTCAGTCCTAAATGGTCTAGCCTCAGATTGTGATTCCTCGTTCGAGACCCCTCCCAGGAGGAAAGAACATCCTTGTATCCAGTCTGTTCAGCTCGATAAGAATTTTATACATTTCAATGAGATACCTTTCACTCTGCTAAACTCCAGGGAATACAGGCCAAACTGATCCAATCTCTTCTTAAACAACAATGCTATCATCCCATCTTCTGTGGTCAATGTATCCTTTCTTAGATAATACTGCACACAATACACCAGGTATGATCTCACCAAGGTTCTCTCTGTACTGTTGCATTAAGAAGTCTGACAACACCAGGTTTAAGTTCAACCGATTTATTTGATAGTAAACTCACAAGCTTTCGGGGTTTGCCCCTTCGTCAGGTGAATGGAGAGTTCTGGCCTCAGATGGAGCATATAATAGATTACAGATTACTGATTAGAATGCAATTCTTTACACCTAACCTGCTATTTAAGTCATAAAGTGGCTAACAATGTGAGTAGAAGGAGCACTGAGCACAGGTTAGAGAAATGTGTATTGTCTCCAGACAGCACACTAAGTGAGGTTTTTTGCTAACCCAGACAAGTCATGGGGGTTACAGATAGTGTGATATGAAGCCAAGATCCCTATTAAGACCATCCTTGTGTGCGGAACTTGGCTATCAGTCTCTGCTCAGCGACGCTGCACTGTCGTGTGTCGTGAAGGCCGCCTTGGAGAACACATGCTAATCAGTAATCTGTAAACTGTCTATGCTGTTATATGCTCTGTCTGAGACCAGAACTACCTGACGAAGGGGCAAACCCCGAAAGCTTGTGAGTTTACTATCAAATAAATCGATTGGACTTTAACCTGGTGTTGTGAGACTTCTTACTGTGTTTACCCCAGTCCAATACCGACATCTCCACATCAGTTGCATTAAGACATTTCTGCTGTTGCACTCAAATTCTCTTCAATGAAGATTAAATCATCAGGACAGTGATCCCAGAGAACTCAATACAAAAGTGCACCAATCAAGTCATGGTAGCTTTAGAAAATTGAGAGGTGATCTTATTGAGTGATATAAGACCCTGAGTGGGATTTGACCGTGGATACTTGTGGGAGAGACTAGAACTCGGTTTAAAAATAAGGTTTAAAAATTAAGGGCTCCCCCATTTTACAACGGTGACAGGAAGAAATATTCTGGGTTTGTGGATCTTTGGCAATTTCTTTTCCAGGGAGTCGTGGAGGTGAGATCATTGAATATTTTTCAACTAGAAAGATTAATACAGGGATTACAGGTTTCCCAGGGGTAGGCAGAGAGAGGAGTTAAAGCCACAATCAGATCAGCAATGGGTTTATTGAGTAGAGTGTGCTCGCGGGGATAAAATGTTTGTATGTTGTTAATATTGAAACTTGTTCATGCAGAGAGCATAATAACCAGCACAGTGTGCCACAGCCTAATCAGTAGTGACGCAGATTGGCAGAAAGCAGCAAGTGCCTCGTAAGAAATAGGAGCAGGAGTAGACCATCCAGCCCCTCGAGCCTGCCCCGCCATTCAATAAGATCATGGCTGATCTGAAGTGAATCAACAAAGAACAAAACAGCACGGGAAACAGGCCCTTCGGCCCAATGAGCTCATACCACCACCCCGATGTTCCCACCTCTACCTGTGATCCCTGTCTATGTTTATAGATCTATGGATTAAAAACCAAATTTGAGACAATTTTGGGAGAATTTGTTTTGCCAATTAGCCTAAGAGCACATCTTTAGGATGTGGGAGGAAACTGGAGCACCCAGAGAAAACCCATGCAAGCACAGGGAGAATGCGCAAACTCCCACAGACACAAATCCATGTATCTGCACAGCACAGCGATAGTCACTGAGCTGTTGTGTCGCCCATCAAATGGTCCAGGTCAAGCGTACACTAACAATGTGAAGCACTAGGATACTCCCAACAAAAAAAATCCAAGCCCTCTCACGACCCATCGCATGTATGCCCCTCGTTAGACAACAAGGTGGACCAAAGCACCTGTAGGATAAAAACAAGTACATCAATATCATCATCTATTTACACACTTCCCAGGGACTCCCAAGGCTCATGATCCCTATTTTAAATCAGTTTTCTATACCCCTCCATTCCCATTCTGTTCATGTGCCCATCTAAGTATTTCTTAAATAACTCCAGAGTACCTGCCTCCACCACTTGGCAGCGCATTCCATACCCCCACCACCCTCTGTGTGAAAAAACTCCCTCTAGCATCCAAATTATACCTTATCCCCCTCACCCTAAGCCCGTGACCCCTCATGCTATTCGAGTCCATCTTAGGAAAAAGCCTAACCCTGTTTACTCTATCTATACCCCTCATAATCATGTACATATCTATTAGATCTCCTCTATGTCTACGTCTTTCTAAGGAAAACAGTTCTTCCACTTTCTCCCCATAACCCTTAATTCCTTGATCGATCAGAAACCTACCTACCCGTGACTTAAAACTATCAATCGATCACTTGGTGTTAATGATGAAAGATTGGTAAATGGATGCTCCTGTTTGGAACAGTCTGCAGTTCAGGCATTCAATATTACCGTCTGTCTGAACATGCCCCACTATCCTTCCCTGTAGCTACGTGATGACTTTGGGGCTCCCACATCCGAACTTCACCGAGGGAGGGTGTTTGCAGCACACTAACTGCAGCTTTGGAAGAAATCTTCTCAAGGTGGACAGACAATCCCACCCCCCCAACATCCTGGATTATTAAATCTATCCCAAACCAAAGCAATCCCGATCAAATTTATTTTCTTCACTCTTCCTTCATTCTTAATCCTCTGGGCTCAAATTAGCAACAGGGAAAAGCTACACTCAGCACCAGGGACCCAGGTTCAATTCCAGCCTCAGGTCACTGTCTGTCTGGAATCTGCACATTCTCCCCAGGACTGAATCCAAGAAACCCGACAGTGCAGAAAGAGGCCCTTCGGCCCATCAAGTCTGCACCGAACACAATCCTATCCTACCTCCATATATTATACCCACTAATCCCTCTAACCTACACATCCCTGGACAATAAGGAGCAATTTCTTAGCACAGCCAATCAACCTAACCCACACATCCTTTGGACTGTGGGAGGGAACCAGAGTACCCAGAGGAAACCCACACGGACACGAGGAGAATGTGCAAACTCCACGCAGACAGTGACCCAAGCTGGGAATCGAACCCAGGACCCTGGAGCTGTGAAGCAGCAGTGCTAACCACTGTCATCCACCATGCCATCCACTGCATGGGTTTCCTCTGGGTGCTCTGGTTTCCTCCCACACTCCAAAGATATGCAGGTTAGATGGATTAACCGTGCAAAATTGCCCCTTAGTCTTGGGGATTAACAGGGTAAATGTTTGGGGTTATGGGGATAGGAGTTGGGTGGGATAGTGACAATAATGGTTAGATGTTTGGAGTAGGGTTTTTGGTCCAGGGGGAGATAGGAGGAAGTGTCCGAGAATTGACCTCCACCTCTGTGAGGTAAAGGTCGGTATGCCAGAGTTATGGGGGTTGGGGAAGGTTGGGAATAGACTGGATGGGATATTAATGAGTCTGAGTACCAGAGAGTGTGGTATTGTGTGGTATATTTTACAGAGTTGTCAATGCCACAGATTGAAATAATTGAATGCTTCATGCAGTGAAGGACTGATAGAGAGTTTAGCTCTCTGAGCTGTCACACCAACATCCTTCTCAGGGAAAACACAAAGATTCTATGGCACCAGACTAACATACTCTCCCTCAACCATCACTCCCAAAATAGATTATCCTCGCTGTGAGCCACATTTGCCCACATTGCATTCTCTTCCGAACTTATTGGAATGACCTGAGCTTATGAAAGGGCTCAGTATATTTACATATTTTTCTTAAGAGTTGTGAGGAATGTGTAAGAAATGGGAAGAAGTGATCCATAGGGAAATATTCGCGCAGATTGGGTTTGTTTGTTGATCTGTAGCCACTGCTGAGCAGTGGATGAGGTACTAAGGTGGGTATGAATTTCCCCAACATCCCAGTGTGAAGGCCACTGCCCCCCCTGCCCAGCCTGTAAAAGGTGTTATACAACTGCAAATCTTTCTTTGTTTCTTCCAGTCTGTCACTGGCTGACAAAGTCTTTTTCCCTGGCTCATTACAAAGACGTTGCCTGGATTGGGAGGCATGCCTTATGAGGATAGGTTGAGGGAGCTCGGTCTCTTCTCCCCGGAGAGACGAAGGTTGAGAGGCGACCTGATAGAGGTTGAGAGGAATAGATAGGGTGGATTCTCAGAGGGTATTTCTCAGGGCTGACATGGTTGCTTCGAGAGGACACAGGTTTAAGGTGCTGGGGAGCAAGTACAGAGGAGATGTCAGGGGTAAGTTTTTCACTCAGAGGGTGGTGAGTGAATGGAATTGGCTGCTGTCAGTGGTGGTGGAGGCAAATTCGATAGGGTATTTTAAGAGACTTCTGGATGAGTATATGGGATTTAATGGAATTGGGAGTTACAGATAGTTCTATGGCCTGATATGTGTGGATATGGTCGGTGCAACTTGTGGGCCAAAGGGCTGGTTAGTGCTGTAGTGTTCTATGTTCTATATATGTTCTGTTACGTTTTCTCTTCATTTCTGTAACAGGTCCATGGCAAGTGTATCTGTAAGCACAATACTGTGGGTGAACACTGTGAAAGGTGTGAGCCTTTATACAACGACCAGCCCTGGAGACCTGCAGATGGCAAGAGGGGAACTGCCAACCAGTGTCGCAGTAAGTCACGAGGTGTCTGCCGAACTCTCTGATCTTTCCGGAGACGGCGCTTGAGGGGAGTTACTGGAATGGGAACAGGGATGGGGGAGTGCCGAGACTGAGGAAGCTGGGATTATTCTGGAACGGAAGAGAGATTTAATAGACGTATTTGGATTTTGATGGCGTAGTCTCCAGTGACAAGAGAATCAGCAAGCAGACTGTCAGAGATTGAATAGTATTGGGTGGGAGATGAGGGGAAAATAATTCATCTAGGGAATTATAATCTGGAATACACTACCTGTCAGTGGCTGATAGAAACATTTTCAACAGTGAAAATTGGATGAATATTTGAAAAAGGAGAATTTTGCAGGATGATGGAGACAGCTCGGATTGGTATTAACATAAATAGGAGCAGGAGTCGGCCATCCAGCCCTTCAAGCCTGCCCCACCATTCAATAAGATCATGGCTGATCTGAAGTGGATCAGTTCCACGTTCCGTCTTTCTCCCTTAATTCCCTTGTCTATCAGAAACCTATCTACCCGTGACTTAAATATATTCAGTGATGAAGCCTCCACCACTTCAACGGGCAGAGAATTCCAGAGATTCACCACCCTTTGAGTGAAGAAGTTCCTCAACTCCGTTCTAAACTGCACCCCCCTTATTTTGAGGCTGTGCCCTCTAGTCCTGCTATCCTTTCTAAGTGGGAAGAATCTCTCTACCCTATCTAGCCCCTTAATTATCTTGTAAATCTCTATAAGATTCCCCCTCAGCCTTCTAAACTCTAACGAGTACAGACCCAGTCTATTCAATCTCTCCTCAAAAGCTAACCCCCTCATCTCCGGTATCAGCCTAGTGAACCTTCTCTGCACTCCCTCCAAGGCCAATTAATTGGACAGATCTCTCAAAGAGCTAGTACAGACACGATGGCCTGAATTGCCTCCTACATTTTGAGATTCTGACAAGGAAAGGTTAGAGCAGGAGGGAGATGTGGCTGAGGTTAGGTCCCAAAGGTGTAGAATAAATCGGAGAAGATGTTGAGAGACGCAAGCGTTCACCTTAACACCGGTCAGAATTTTCCGGATCCACTAACGGCAACCCCCCCCCCCCCCCCACCCCCGCAGGCTCCTCAGTAACAGAGGCTGCAAATAAGAAATCCCATCAACAGCAGCGAGACGATATGATCCCACTGTCGCACTGCCTCCACTGTGGCAAAAGAGGCTGTGACGAGAGGGCACAGAGAATAAAGAACAAAACAGCATGGGAAACAGGCCCTTCGGCCCAATGAGCCCGCGCCGCCACCCTGATGTTCTCACCTCTACCCATGATCCTGTCTATGTTTATAGATCTATGGATTAAAAAGCAAATTTGAGACAATTTAGGGAGAATTTATTTTGCCAATTAGCCTAAGAGCACATCTTTGGGATGTGGGAGGAAACCGGAGCACCCGGAGAAAACCCACGCAAGCACGGGGAGAATGTGCAAACTCCCACAGACACAGGCCCAAATCCATGTATCTGCACAGCACAGCTATAGTCACTGAGCTGTCGTGTTGCCCATCAGAAGGTCCAGGTCAAGCGTACACTAACGATGTGAAGCATTAGGATACTCTCGAAAAAAATCCAAGAGCAGCCCTCTCACGACCCATCGCGTGTATGCCCCTTGTTAGACAACAAGGTGGACCAAAGCACCTGTAGGATAAAAACAAGTATATCAATATCATCGATGATTTACAGACACTGTCCAAAATCAGCCCTATCCCTACCCCCCTGCCCCATCTCACCACCTCCACCCCTGATTCACCATATTGGCTGCCACATCACCACGGTATATCCACAAGCATCTTTGCAGCTCCTCATGAGGTGGTGAACCGCAGTGGGGAGGTGGTGTTATCTTTCCAGATCCCAGGGGAGCGATGGTGAAGCCACTTCTTTCCAGTGGTGGGACAGGGCCCCACTTGCTCTCCCTCTGAAAGCTCACCTCCTCAAGGCCTCAGGCTCAGGCCCGGAGCAAAGGTCACATTTCCCATCATGCTGTGTGACCCACTGCCCCCCCACCCCGATCCCACAGAGATTTTTCATAAAAAGCATTTTCAACAGGCTCTGTGGGTGATAACTCTGAAGAAGGATGGACATTATCTTTACTCTTTCCTCACCCCTCTCTGATAATTAAACGCGACATTCTTATTGGGCAGCACGGTAGCACAGTGGTTAGCGCTGCTGCTTCACAGCTCCAGAGTCCTGGGTTCGATTCCCGGCTCGGGTCACTGTCTGTGTGGAGTTTGTACATTCTCCTTGTGTCTGAGTGGGTTTCCTCCAGTTTCCTCCACAGTCCAAAGATGTGCGGGTTAGGTTGATTGGCCGCGCTAAAAAAAAATTGCCCCTTAGTGTACTGAGATGCATAGATTAGAGGGATTACGGGTAAAATATGTAGGCATGTGGGGGTAAGGCCTGGGTGGGATGGTGGTAGGTGCAGACTCAATGGGCCGAAGGGCCTCTTTCTGCACTGTAGGGTTACTATGATTCTATTATCTAATCTGGTGCAGGGGGTTAAAAACAGGCCCTGGGTTTTACATTTCTATTTGTTGAGTGTGCAAGGATGTGGAGGGATTGGAGCAGTATCAGCACAGAGGGGCTTAGGAGGTTCTTTGGGTAGAGGATGAACATTAACATGGATTATCAACTCCAAACGGAGTTCAAACCAACGGCTGGGATTTTCCAGTCTCACCGTGGAGATGGCCACTGGAGGCTGGAGGGAGCAGTGGGGGGGCACCTTCAGTGGCAGGGCAAGAAAATCCCAGGCTGGATTTGAGGGAAAATTCAGGACCGATGAATGATCGAACCTTTCATTCAAGCAGTCACGTTTTGTTGCGATCAGTCTTGTCTTGCTCCGTTTGAAAGGATTTTAAATCTCTCACCTTTCCTCAGAATGCAAATGCAATAACCACGCAAACAGCTGTCACTTCGACCTCGGGGTGTGGCTGGCATCGGGTAATCACAGCGGGGGGGTCTGTGACAACTGCAAGCACAACACAGCAGGGCAGCACTGCCAGCGATGCCAAGAAGGATTCTACAGGAACCCCAGCGTCCCTGTCTCTGCCCCAGACACCTGCCTGGGTAAGATTGTTTCTGCCTTTGCCCACATCTGCGTTGACAAATCTGAGAGTTCTGTCTCCTGATATCTAGGAGCGTTCCTACATTGCATCCCTGCGGAGTGCTCTGGGAGGTTTAGCCGTGTGAACAATGCTGTATAAACATGTCATTGAGGGGTTTGGGCAAGTCTAACGTGTTTAAAGGAACACGTGAGTCTGAATCAAAAGTTCTCTCCAGCTCTATTTGAAAGGATCACCTTAGCCCCACACTATCCCTTCCTTTTCTTGTCTACCCACCATCTCTAAGTTGGCAGACATTAATTGTTGGAAATTGAATGGTTAACATTACAGATAATGGAATAAGATCAATCATAGAACCATAGAAAATTACAGCTCAGAAAACTCAACCATTTTTTGCCTAGTCCACTGATCTGCACTTGGACAAATTCCCCCCACACCCCTCTCATCCATGAACCCATCCAAGTTTTTAAAAGTGACCCTGCTTTTACCACTTTGCCCGACAGCTAATTCCACACTCCCACCACTCTCTGTGTGAAGAAGCCCTCTTAATATTCCCTTTAAACTTTTCTCCTTTCACCCTTAACCCATTCCCTCTGGTTTTTTTCTCCTCAGTGGAAAAAGCCTGCTTGCATTCACTCTATCTATACCCATCAAAATCTTATACACCTCTATCAAATCTCCCCTCATTCTTCTACGCTCCAGGGAATAAAGTCCTAACCTATTCAATCTCTCTCTGTAACTCAACTTCTCAAGTCCCGGCAACATCCTTGTGAACCTTCTCTGCACTCTTTCAACCTTATTTACATCCTTCCTGTAACTAGATGACCAAAACTGTACACAATACTCAAAATTCGGCCTCACCAATGCCTTATGTAACCTCACTATAACACTCCAACTTTTATACTCGATACTCCGATTTATAAAAGCCAAGGTGGAATTCGATGGGCTGTTGCCAAATATATAGGATTAGGGTTGATGAAAGTTGGGATGTGGTGGATAGGTGGGTTAGATAGGGTGACTGGGGCAAGGCTGGAATCACTGTTCCCATCTGGAAATGGATGCAATGGAAAATCTGGCAAAAAAGAACTGCTGATTGGCTGTGGCGTATTCTGCTCTGCATGGTCACACTTATTCACAGCACAGGTATACCTGAGAGAAAGATGGGAATTTGGCGGAATTCTTCGAGAATGTTACATGTGCAGTGGACAATGGGGAACCTGTGAATGTGGTGTATCTGAATTTCCAGAAGGCATTTGACAAGACTGCTACGTAAGACAAAGTTGCACTGTGTTACGGGTAATGTATTAGCATGGATAGAGGATTGGTTAACTGAGTGGGGGATAAATGGGTGTCTTTCTGGTTAACATAGAACATAGAACATTACAGTGCAGTACAGGCCCTTCGGCCCTTGATGTTGCGCCGGCCAGTGGACCCTCTAACCTAAACTATTCCAATATCATCCATATGCCTATCCACCGACCATTTGAATGCCCCAAAGTAGGCGAGTCCACAACTGCTGCAGGCAGGGCATTCCACGCCCTCACCACCCTCTGTGTAAAGAACCTGCCTCTGACATCCGTCCTATAACTACCACCTCTTAATTTAAAGTTGTGTCCCCTCGTGTTGGTCATCACCATCCGAGGAAAAAGGCTCTCACTATCAACCCTATCCAATCCCTTGATCATCTTATACGCCTCAATTAGGTCACCGCGTAACCTTCTTCTCTCTAATGAAAATAACCTCAGGTTCCTCAGCCTTTCCTCATAAGGCCTTCCCACCATACCAGGCAACATCCTGGTAAACCTCCTCTGCACCCTTTCCAATGCTTCCACATCTTCCTTATAATGCGGCAACCAGAACTGTACGCAATACTCCAAGTGCGGCCGCACCAGAGTTTTGTACAGTTGTAACATAACCTCACGGCTCCTAAATTCAATCCCTCTACCAGTAAAAGCTAACACACCGTACGCCTTCTTAACAATTTTATCAACCTGGGTGCCAACTTTCAAAGAGCTATGTACTTGTACCCCAAGATCCCTCTGCTCGACAACACTATTAAGGGTCCTTCCATTATGGACTTTAGTAAGGCGTTTGATAAGGTGGTCCATGGAAGACTTCTGCAGAAAATGCAGATGTATGGGATAGAGGGTGATTTAGCTAATTGGGTTAGGAATTGGCTAGCAGATAGAAGACAGAGGGTGGTGGTTGATGGGAGATATTCATCTTGGAGTTTGGTGACAAGTGGTGTACCTCAGGGGGTCTGTTTTGGGGCCCCTGCTGTTTGTAATTTTTATAAATGATCTGGATGAGGGTATTGAAGGATGGATTAGTAAATTTGCAGATGACACTAAAGTCGGTGGAGTGGTAGATAGTGAAGAAGGGTGTTATAGTTTACAGAGTGACTTGGACAAGTTGCAGAGCTGGGCCGAGAGGTGGCAAATGGAGTTTAATGTGGAAAAGTGTGAGGTAATGCACTTTGGCAGGAACAATAAATGTGTAGGAGTATAGGGCTAATGGTAGGGCTCTTAATAGTGTTGAGGAACAGAAGGATCTTGGTGTATGTGTCAATAGATCCCTGAAAGTAGGCAGTCAAGTTGAGAAGGTTGTTAAGAAGGCATATGGAGTCTTAGCTTTTATTGGTAGGGGGATTGAATTTCAGAGCCGCATCATCATGTTGCAACTGTACAAAACTCTAGTGCGGCCGCACTTGGAGTATTGTGTGCAGTTCTGGTCCCCACATTATAAGAAAGATGTGGAGGCATTGGAGAGGGTACAGAGGAGGTTTACAGGATGTTGCCTGGTATGGAGGGCAGGTCTTATGAAGAGAGGCTGAGGGATTTGAGGTTGTTTTCGTTAGAAAGGAGGCGGCTAAGAGGGACCTAATCGAAACATATAAGATGATTAGAGGTTTAGATAGGGTGGACAGTGATAGCCTTTTTCCTAGGATGGAGAAAGCTAGCACGAGGGGACACAGCTTCAAATTAAGGGGTGATAGTTATAGGACGGATATCAGAGGCAGGTTCTTTACCCAAAGGGTGGTTCGGGAGTGGAATGCCCTGCCTGCAGCAGTTGTAGATGCGCCAAGTTTGGTGTCGTTTAAGAGGTTAGTTGATAAGTATATGGAAGAGAAGGGAATGGTTTAGTTTGGAGGGGCATTGCTTTTTATATTGGTCGGCGCAACATCGAGGGCCGAAGGGCCTGTTCTGTGCTGTAATGTCCTATCTATCTATCTATCTATCTATTAGCCCTATATTTCATATGCCTGTTACTCCTACCAAAGTGAATCACCTCACACTTATCCGTATTGAATTCCATTTGCCACCTCTGCAACCAGCTCTGCAACCTATCTATGTCCCTCTGCAAACTGTAACATCCATCCTCGCTGTCTACAACTCCCCCCACTTTGGTATCGTCAGCAAATTTACTAATCCAACCCTCTACACCCTCATCTAGGTCATTTATAAAAATTACAAACAGCAGTGGCCCTAAAACAGATCCTTGAGGTACACCACTTGTAACTGCACTCCAGGTTGAATATTTCCCATCAACCACCACCCTCTGTCTTCTATCAGGTTGGAGATCAGTGACTAGTGTGTGCCTCAGGGTTCAGTGTCAGGACCGCAATTGTTTACGATTTACATAGATGAGTTGGAATTGGGGACCAAGTGTCAAAATTCGCAGACGACTAAGATGGGTGGAAGAGCAAAGTGTGCAGAGAACGCTGAAAATCTGTAAAGGAATACAGATAGTCTAAATACGTGGGTGAGGCAGATGGAGTACAATGTTGGTAAATGTGAGGTCAACCATTTTGGTAGGAATATCAGCAAAATGGACTGTTATTTAAATGGTAAAAACTTGCAATGTGCTGCTGTGCAGAGGGATCTGGGTGTCCTTGTGCAAGAATCTCAAGGAGATGGTTTACAGGTACTTTACAGGTACAGGTAATTAAGAAGGCAAATGGAATTTTGTCCTTCATTGCTAAAGGAATAGAGTTTAAAAGCAGCGAGGTTATGTTGCAACTATATAACGTGCTGATGAGGCCACACCTGGAGTTACTGTGTACAGTTCTGGTCTCCTTACTTGAGAAAGAATGTACTGGTACTGGAGGGGGTGCAGAGGAGATTCACTAGGTTGATTCCAGAGTTGAAAGGGTTGGCTTATGAGGAGAGACTGAGTAGACTCATTGGAATTGAGAAAAATGAGGGGAGATCTTATAGAATCATATAAGATTATGAAGGGAATCGATAAGATAGAAGCAGGGAAGTTGTTTCCATTGGTGGATGAAACTAGAACTAGGGGGGAAAGCCTCAAAATAAGAGGGAACAGATTTAGATTGACTTGAGTAGGAACTTCTTCATACAAAGGGTTGTGAATCTGTGGAATTCCCTGCTCAGTGAAGCAGTTGAAACTACCTCATTTTTAAGGCAAGGATAGATAGATTTTTGAACAGTAAAGGAATTAAGGGTGATGGTGAGCAGGAGGGTAAGTGGAGCTGAGTCCACAAAAAGATCAGCTGTGATTTTATTGAATGGCGGAGCAGGCTCGAGGGGCTGGATGGCCCACTCCTGCTCCGAGTTCTTATGAATTCCTGGATAGGAGCAACCCAGCTCCATCTCGATCATCATCTACTTCCCTGCTATTCCCACAATCCAGTATTGGAGACATTGACCGTCCGGACAATCTCTAGCAGTTAGTCTCCAAGAAAGGCAGGAAAGGCAGTTGGAGAGAACGTTTGATTCAGGTTCACGTGTTTGTATCAAACGTGTTAAGACTTGCCCAAACACCAAGGTCAATGACATGTCTATACAGCACCTTCAACACGGTTAAACATCCCAGAGTACTTCACAGGAGAATGATGAAGCAATATCAGGGTGATTTTTAAGTCAGATAACTAAAAGCTTGGTCAAAGAGGTCAGTTTTATGTGTTGTCCTAAAGGAAGGAAATGAAGATAGAGAGCCAGAGAGGTGTTTAGGGAGGGAATTTCCAAGTATGGGATCCCAAGCAGCTGAAGGCACAGCCACTAATAGTTTATATTGTCACGCACTGCCTCAAATTACTTATATACTGGATCTCCACTACGTTATTGAGGAAATGACCCCTTTATTTATCTAGCACCTTCAGTGCGATATAACGTAGATAAATTCCACGTCTGTCACTCCCAGCGACTTGCAAACGGAAGTTATTTTCTCGCGTTGCTTTTTGACGTTTGTTTTCAACAACTACGGCAACATTACAGCGGAGAACCGGTGGTTCAAAGCAATCATAGTGCGAGTCAAATACGACGCCCAAGCTGCTTCCCCATCACCGCCAGCCAACGTTCCCACTCAAGGAGTTTGAGGATGAGTTGGGGACCTTCCCCAGTGTTCTGGCCAATATCTACCCTTCAATCGAAGCCGCAAAAAACATATTATCTGCTGATTTTCCACATTGCTGTTTGGGATCTTGCTGTGCACTAATTGGCTGCCCCTACAACAATAACGGGTGGATTCGATAAGGTCTTTTAAGAGTCTTCTGGATGAATACCTGGGACTTACTAAGAGGGTTATAGGTAAGTCTGGTAGGTAGAGATGTTCAGCGCAACTTGTGGGCCGAAGGGCCTGTTTATGCTGTAGTTTTTCTAAGTTCTATCTACAACAATACTTCATCAGCACTTACTTTGGGATGTGTGGTTGTCATGAAAAATATTATAGAAATACAAGTCTTTCTGATCCCGTTACGTGGGCATCGCTGGCTAGGCCAGCATTTTTGCCCATCCCTAGTTGCCCTGGAGAAGGTAGTGATGAGCTGCCTTCTTGAAATCCGTGTGAAGTAGATACAGCCACAGTGCTGTTGCTGGGGAAAGGGGGGTGCTTCTGGGTTTCGACCCAGTGACTGCGAAGGAATTTCCAAGTCAGGGTGGCGAGTGTCATGGAGGGGAACCTCCAGATGGTGGGGTCCCCTGCTGCCCTTCTAGGTGGTTGTGTGTTCAGAAGGTGTTGCCTGAGGGACCTTGCGGAGAGAGTGGGTGTTGAGGTACCAATCCAGTGGAGTTGGGCGGCATGGTAGCACAGTGGTTCGCACTGCTGCTTCACAGCTGCAGGGTCCTGGGTTCGATTCCCAGCTTGGGTCACTGTGTGTGTGGAGTCTGCACATTCTCCTCATGTCGGCGTGGGTTTCCTCTGGTTTCCTCCCACAGTCCAAAGATGTGCGGGTTAGGTTGATTGGCCACGCTAAGAAATTGCATGTCTTTAGTGTCTAGAGATGCGTAGGTTAGAGGGATTAGTGGGTATAATATGTAGGGATATGGGGACAGGGCCTGGGTGGGATAGTGTTCGGTGCAGACTCGATGGGCCGAAGGGCCTCCTTCTGCACTGTAGGGTTCTTTGATTCTATGACCTCTTGAGTGTTGTTGGAGCTGCACTCATCCAGTCAAATGGAGAGTATTCCATCACACTCGTGACTTGTGCTCTGTGAATGGTGGCCAGATTTTTGGCAGTCAGGAGGTGAGTTAATCTCTGCAGCCTCTGATCCGTTGTTGTAGCCACTATATCCATGTGGCGACCTCAGTTCACTTTCTGGTCAATGGTAGCCCCTACCACGCACCTCCCTCCCCCTCCTCCGGTTGTTGACGGATACACTAAAACTCTTCCCTTTATCTGTTTGCCTCTAGCTTGCGTGTGCCACCGAGTGGGCTGTGCCCACTGTGACCCTGTCACTGGGGACTGTTTGTGTAAGCCTGGCGTGGCTGGGCCCCACTGTGACAAGTGCATGCTGGGATACTGGGGCCTCGGAGAATATGGCTGCCAACCATGTGACTGTGCGGGGAGCTGCAATGCTGACACCGGGGACTGTACGAACAGGTGGGTACATGGGAACTGTACACCAGGAGGCTGTACCAACAGGTGGGTACATGGGAACTGTACCCAGGGGCTGTACCAACAGGTGGGTACATGGGAACCGTACACTGGGGACTGTACCAACAGGTGGGTACATGGGAACTGTACACCAGGGGGCTGTACCAACAGGTGGGTACATGGGAACTGTACACCAGGGACTGTACCAACAGGTGGGTACATGGGAACTGTACACCAGGGGGCTGTACCAACAGGTGGGTACATGGGAACTGTACACCAGGGGGCTGTACCAACAGGTGGGTACATGGGAACTGTACACCGGGGACTATACCAACAGGTGGGTACATGGGAACCGTACACCGGGGACTGTACCAACAGGTGGGTACATGGGAACTGTACACCAGGGGGCTGTACCAACAGGTGGGTACATGGGAACCGTACACCAGGGACTGTACCAACAGGTGGGTACATGGGAACCGTACACTGGGGACTGTACCAACAGGTGGGTACATGGGAACCGTACACCGGGGACTGTACCAACAGGTGGGTACATGGGAACCGTACACCGGGGACTGTACCAACAGGTGGGTACATGGGAACCGTACACCAGGGGACTGTACCAACAGGTGGGTACATGGGAACTGTACACCAGGGACTGTACCAACAGGTGGGTACATGGGAACCATACACCGGGGACTGTACCAACAGGTGGGTACATGAACCTACCGGGCTGTACCAACAGTGGTACATGGAACTACACCGGGAGACCAACGGTGGGTACATGGGAACCGTACACCGGGGACTGTACCAACAGGTGGTACATGGAACCATACACCGGGGACTGTACAACAGGTGGGTACATGGGAACCGTACACCAGGGGGCTGTACCAACAGGTGGGTACATGGGAACCGTACACTGGGGACTGTACCAACAGGTGGGTACATGGGAACCATACACTGGGGACTGTACCAACAGGTGGGTACATGGGAACCGTACACCGGGGACTGTACCAACAGGTGGGTACATGGGAACTGTACACCAGGGGACTGTACCAACAGTGGGTACTGGGAAACCGTACACCAGGGGGCGTACCAACAGGTGGGTACATGGGAACTGTACACTGGGGACTGTACCAACAGTGGTACATGGGAACCGTACACCGGGGCTGTACCAACAGGTGGGTACATGGGACCGTACACCAGGGACTGTACAACAGGTGGGTACTGGGAACCATACACCAGGGGGTGTACCAACAGGTGGTACATGGAAACCGTACACTGGGGGCTGTACCACAGGTGGGTACATGGGAACCGTACACAGGGGACTGTACCAACAGTGGGTACATGGGAACCGTACACTGGGGACTGTACCAACAGGTGGGTACATGGGAACCATACACAGGGGATGTACCACAGGGGTACATGGGAACCGTACACTGGGGACTGTACCAACAGGTGGGTACATGGGAACCACACCAGGGACTGTACCAACAGGTGGGTACATGGGAACCGTACACCAGGGGGCTGTACCAACAGGTGGGTACATGGGAACCGTACACTGGGGGGCTGTACCAACAGGTGGGTACATGGGAACCGTACACCGGGGACTGTACCAACAGGTGGGTACATGGGAACTGTACACCAAGGGAGGCTGGGCCAACAGGTGGGTACATGGGAACCTTTATACCAGGGGCTGTACCAGCGGATGGGTACATGGGAACTGTACACCAGGAGCTGTACCAACAGGTGGGTACATGGGAACCGTACACTGGGGACTGTACCAACAGGTGGGTACATGGGAACCGTACACTGGGGACTGTACCAACAGGTGGGTACATGGGAACCGTACACTGGGGACTGTACCAACAGGTGGGTACATGGGAACCGTACACCAGGGTCAGTACCAACAGGTGGGTACATGGGAACTGTACACCAAGGGAGGCTGGGCCAACAGGTGGGTACACGGGAACCGTACACCGGGGACTGTACCAACAGGTGGGTACATGGGAACCGTACACCAGGGTCAGTACCAACAGGTGGGTACATGGGAACCGTACACCAGGGGCTGTACCAACAGGTGGGTACATGGGAACCGTACACCAGGGGCTGTACCAACAGGTGGGTACATGGGAATTGTACACCGGGGGGCTGTACGAACAGGTGGGTACATGGGAACCGTACACCAGGGGCTGTACCAACAGGTGGGTACATGGGAATTGTACACTGGGGGCTGTACCAACAGGTGGGTACATGGGAACTGTACACCGGGGGCTGTACCAACAGGTGGGTACATGGGAACTGTACCTGGGGCTGTACCAACAGGTGGGTACATGGGAACTGTACACCAGGGGGCTGTACCAACAGGTGGGTACATGGAACTGTACACTGGGGACTGTACAATAGGTGGGTACATGGGAACTGTACACTGGGGACTGTACCAACAGGTGGGTACATGGGAACCGTACACCAGGGGCTGTACCAACAGGTGGGTACATGGGAACCGTACACTGGGGACTGTACCAACAGGTGGGTACATGGGAACCGTACACTGGGGACTGTACCAACAGGTGGGTACACGGGAACTGTACATCAGGGGGCTGTACCAACAGGTGGGTACATGGGAACTGTACACCAGGGACTGTACCAACAGGTGGGTACATGGGAACTGTACACCAGGGGGCTGTACCAACAGGTGGGTACATGGGAACTGTACACCAGGGGGCTGTACCAACAGGTGGGTACATGGGAACTGTACACTGGGGGCTGTACCAACAGGTGGGTACATGGGAACCGTACACCAGGGGGCTGTACCAACAGGTGGGTACATGGGAACCGTACACCAGGGGGCTGTACCAACAGGTGGGTACATGGGAACTGTACACTGGGGGCTGTACCTGCAGGTGGGTACACGGGAACCGTACACCGGGGGGCTGTACTAGTAAGTGGGTACACGGGACCCTTATATTAGGGACTGTACCAGCAGGTGGGGTACATGGGAACCATACACCAGGGGGCTGTGCCAACAGGTGGGTACATGGAACCTTGGCCCAGCTCAATGGAAGGTAGAAGATGAACCAGCTTAGAACAAAGAACAATACAGCACAGGAAACAGGCCCTTCGGCCCTCCAAGCCTGCACCCTTCATTGGTCCAACTAGACCATTCATTTGTATCGCTCCATTCCCAGTCTGCTCATGTGACTATCCAGATAATTATTAAACAATCCCAGCGTGTCCGCCTCCATCACCCTGCTTGGCAGCGCATTCCAGGCCCCCACCACCCTCTGTGTAAAATACAGCCCTCTGGTATTTGTGTTAAACCTCGCCCCCCTCACCCTGAACCTGTGACCCCTCGTGTTTGTCACCTACGACCTGGGAAAAAGCTTCCCACTGTTTACCCTATCTATACCCTTCATAATTTTGTACACCTCTATTAGGTCTCCCCTCATTCTCCGTCTTCCCAGGGAGAACAGCTCCAGTTTATCCAATCTCTTGAAGGTACAATGAGATATTTTCCTCTAACTATGAGATATAGTTATCAGTGGAAGGAGCACTGAGCACAAGTTAAAGAGATGTGTATTGTCTCCAGACAGCACAGTAAGTGAGGTTTCTGAGACTGATAGCCAAGTTCCGCGCACATGTGGATGGTCTGAACCGGGATCTTGGGTTTCTGTCACACTATCTGTAACCCCCATGACTTGCCTGGGTTTGCAAAATCTCACTGCACTGGAGACAATACACATCTCTCTAACCTGTGCTCAGTGCTCTTTCCACTCACATTGTTAGCCACTTTAAGACTTGAATAGCAGGTTAGGTGTAAAGATTCACATTCTAATCTGTAAACTCTCTGTGCTGTTTATATGCTCTGTCTGAGGCCAAAACTCTCTATTCACCTGACAAAGAGGCAAACCCCAAAAGCTTGTGAGTTTACTATCAAATAAATCGCATGGATTTAAACCTGGTGTTGTCAGACTTCTTACTGTGTTTACCCCAGTCCAACGCCGGCATCTCTACATCATGGTTGCTAATTTAACCAGTCAGCGGCTCTTAAGCTAACAGCAAAATGTTACATTTGCATGCAGATTCCTGCGAGATGTGAATGAAGCTGTTTCCTCATTAATCAACTATTGTAGCATAAAGGGAACTCACAGATCCTATCACCACCAACCCCTCCCCACCCACTGGCAGTAGCCATGGGCTTGTGAACTCAAATAGCTTTTGGGTGGGGTATGCCAAGCGGGCCCCCAGCATCTCCCCACCTCCGCCTTTCAAACTTCCCCAAACCTCTGGTCCCCTTATTGGGGAAGGATTACACCCCCCCCCCAACCCCCTCAGCCCCAAACTGTGCAGCTAACCAGAACAGGAAGGGGTAAGGTTGGGTTTTAAATAGTTTCCGATGCAAATTTGAAAGCAGCTTCATTAAAAGAGTCTGGGGGGGAGCTCTGGACTCGAGGTAAAGTCAAATTGGAGTGGGTGACGTACAAACCCAGCTTCCCCTGGTCGGGGTTTGCAGTCAAGGCTGAAAGCAGGAGAGAGACGTTTGTCAAGGACACGTCCCAGAGGTTTGTTTGGGAAATTGGGCTGCAGTGGTGAACCAGTCACCATTGTAAGAGAAAGGGAACAACAGAGGAGAATATTTGAATTTCCTTCGAGCTGCTGACATTCCTTCATTGAACCTTGCAGCACTGCCAATGCAAAGTGGTTTCGTCGGCCTGCAGATGGAGCACAGAACCAGGTCCTCGCCTCTGCCCTCACTGGGAGAGAATTCACCTGGGACTGGGAAGATGAGCAGGGTTTCTCCGCACTTAGACATTCAGGTGAGCAACATCATTCTTCAAGTCATCTTCACCAAAGATCTCAGTTCACTACTTCATTTATTTATTAGGAGGCTTACATTAACACTGCAATGAAGTTATTGTGAAAATCCCCTAATTGCCACACTCCGGCGCCTGTTCGGGTACACTGAGGGAGAATTTAGCATGGCCTGTAACCAGAATGTGGGAGGAAACCCACGCAGACATGGGGAGAATGTGCAGTCTCTGCACAGACAGTGACCCAAGTTGGGAATCGAACCCGGATCCCTGGTGCTGTGAGGCAGCAGCGCTAACCACTGCACCACTCTGCTCTCTCACAATCTCACCAAATGAGATTGCCTTAAGTGCATTCTGTGACTTTGAGTGGTAATTGTGACAGTTTGTCATAGGACCTTACAAAACCAAGACCATTCGATCCATTATGATCTGCACTAACTCTTTGAAAATGCTATCAAATTGGCTCCCCTCCCCCCTGCTCTCTCTCCTTATCTCTGTAATGTATGTTTTGTTTAAAGTATTTATCTAATTCCTATCTGAATTATTACTGAATCTGCTTCTGGGTCGTAACCACCTGCTATTTGAAAAGTCTCTCTTCCTATCGGAATTATCTGAATCCTGTGACCTCTGACCCTCTGCCATTGGAAAATGTTTCTCATCGTTCAGTCTATCAAAACCCCTCAACAATCCCGAACACCTCCAGTAAATCTTCTCTTCACCTCCCCCAGCCCCGTACCCCGTACCGTCCAGGAGTGTTAATCACATTGTTCTTGAATGTAATCGAAGTCATAAAAGCCTACAGTGCAGAAGAAGGGCCTTCAGCCCATCGAGTCTGCATCGAACACTATTCCACCCAGGCCCTACCCCTATATCCCTACATATTTTACCCACTAATTCCTCGAACCTAAGCATCCTAGGAAACTAAGGGGCAATTTTAGCATGGCCAATCAACCTAACATCTTTGGATTGTGGGAGGAAACTGAAGCACCCGGAGGAAACCCACGCAGACATGAGGAGAATGTGCAACCTCCACACAGACAGTGACCCGAGCCAGGAATCGAACCCAGGACCCTGGAGCTGTGAAGCAGCAGTGTGCTACCGTGCCACTCCATTGGAGACATCTCATAACCTTCAAATAACAAATGTGTAGAGTATAGGGCTAATGGTAGGACTCTTAATAGTGTTGAAGAACAGAGGGATCTTGGTGTATATGTGCATAGATCCCTGAAAGTTGGCAATCAAGTCGATAAGGTTGTTAAGGAGGCATACGGAGTCTTAGCTTTTATTGGTAGGGGGATTGAATTTCGGAGCCGCAACGTCATGTTGCAACTGTACAAAACTCTAGTGCGGCCACACTTGGAGTATTGTGTGCAGTTCTGGTCCCCACATTATAAGAAAGATGTGGAGGCATTGGAGAGGGTACAGAGGAGGTTTACCAGGATGTTGCCTGGTATGGAGGGCAGGTCTTATGAAGAGAGGCTGAGGGATTTGAGGTTGTTTTCGTTAGAAAGAAGGCGGCTAAGAGGAGACCTTATTGAAACACATAAGATGATTAGAGGTTTAGATAGGGTGGACAGTGATAGCCTTTTTCCTAGGATGGAGAAAGCTATCATGAGGGGACATAGCTTTAAATTAAGGGGTGATAGTTATAGGACGGATATCAGAGGTAGGTTCTTTACCCAGAGGGTGGTAAGGGTATGGAATGCCCTGCCTGCTGCAGTTATTGATGCGCCAAGTTTGGGGGCATTTAAGAGGTTAGTAGATAAGTTTATGTACGAAAAGGGAATGGTTTAGGTTAGAGGTCATTGCTTTTTCTTAATTGGTCGGCGCAACATCGAAGGCCGAAGGGCCTGTTCTGTGCTGTAATGTTCTATGTTCTATGTTCTCACCCAGAGTTGGTTTGGTTGTTGATGTTGGAATAGGGAATTGGAAAAGACAAGCATTGGTTTGTGGAGGCCTGAACTCATAATGTATTCACTGCCTCTCAGTTCAGGAACATGTGTGTGTGTGTGTGTGTGTGTGTGTGTGTGTAAATAACAGACATCAGACACACACAGTCATACAGAGAGACAAACCTGCTGCATCGAGCCTGTTGCAAACAGCCATGGAGTAACTAACTCACAATTAGAATGTAGAACACTACAGCACAAACAGGCCCTTCGGCCCATAAGTTGCGCCGATCATATCCCTACCTACCAGGCCTATCGATAACTCTCAATCCCACTAAATCCCATGTACTCATCCAGAAGTCTTTTAAAAGACCCTAGTGTGTTTGCCTCTACCACCACCGACAGCAGCCGATTCCGCTCACTCACCACCCTCTGAGTGAAAAACCTACCCCTAACATCTCCTCTGTACTTGCCCCCCAACACCTTAAACCTGTGTCCTCTCGTAGCGACCATTTCAGCCCTGGGAAATAGCCTCCGAGAATCCACCCGATCTATACCTCTCAACATTTTATAAACCTCTATCAGTTCGCCTCTCAACCTTCGTCTCTCTCAGGGAGAAGAGACCAAGCTCTCTCAACCTATCCTCATAAGGCATGCCCCCCAATCCAGGCAACATCCTTGTAAATCTCCTCTGCATCCTCTCAACAGCTTCCTCATCCTTCCTATAGTGACGTGACCAGAACCGCGCACAGTACTCCAAGTGGGGTCTGACAAGGGTCTTATAAAGACCTCAGTATTCCCTTTGTCCCAGCTGCCAGGTCTCCTGAGAGAGGGAAAGAACCAGATTTATTTTAAAAAAAAACAAGGCAATGAAACCTGGTTCCAGGAGGTCATGTTGACCATTTGCCATTGTTCCACTCTCTAGCTTCTGTATTAGAACAGTGTTACAGAACGGTGACAGTAACAGTGAGGAGTTCAGCGAGCTCCTTCTCACTCACTGGAATTTGTTCATACAATATCAGCTTGGTCCAAGAGTCAATCATCCTCCACACAAAGAAAAAGCTCTGGAAAAAAAAACCATACAACCGTTAGTGTACGCTTAAACTGGACCAATTGACGGGTAACACGACAGCTCAGTGACTATCACTGTTTGCTGTGCAGATACGGGGACCCGGGTCGGATCTCTCACTTGGGTCAGTGTCTGTGGGAGTGTGCACATTCTCCCCGTGCTTGCATGGGATTCTCTGGGTGCTCCAGTTTCCTCCCACACTCCCAAAAACGTGCTTTTAGGCTGATTGGTGTTAATAAATTGTCCCTGAATTAGACCTCCCTTAATTTGGCGCACAAATAATTCTCTAAATTTGCACCCCCTTTGTTGTGGAGTCTAAGAGGTGTAGGCTAAAGTCATAGGTAGAAGGATGATTGAATGAGGCATTCAGTGAATGTTAAAATGGGCAGTACGGGATTGTAGGGCCAAAGGGCCTGTTTCCTGTGCTGTGTTGTTCTTTGTTCTTGTCCTGGGCATGTAATTTGTACCCGTGACTCACTCCTTGTTCCCACTGCACTATCGAGTTTAGTGACCTGTTCGAACAGGCACAGTCTAGTGTGCTGAATGGGTAGCACTGATAGGGAACTGGACGGATGAGAACTGAGACTCCAGCTTTCTTCCAAAGGTATGTATGTTAGGTGGATTGGACATGGTGAAAGCACAATGTTATGGGGATGTTGTGGTAGCACCAGAGTGGGGGTAAGGGGAGTAGCCTCGGTGGGATGCTCTTTCAGAGAATTGATGCAAACTCAATGGGCTGAATTCCTCTTTCTGCACTGTAGCAATTCTATGGAAATGATGTGATGTCCTTCAGCATAACATGAGGGTGATTTGAGACACCACATCTAAGGTTTTCAATGCTGATGAAATCAGGACCAGGATTTAGTCCCCTAGGTTGGGAATCATTTCACCCCATCCCATCTAGCTCAAAACTAAATTTCCCATTTTCCACAGAGTGTTATTTAATTCCCCACTGAAATCATCAGAGGTTGAAATGATCATAATTGTGACTAAAAGATATGAATTGTTATAGGCAGAGAGGAGGTGGGGAGACTGGAGAAGACTTGGACAGATCAGGAGAATGGGCAAAGAAGAGGCAGATTGAATACAACATTGGGGAAGCAGGAAGAATAAAGGCATAGACTATTTTCTAAATAGGGAGGGAAATCGGAAGCGCAAAGGGACTTGTGAGTCCTAGTTCAAGAGTTTGCAGGTTGATTTGATAGTTAGGAAAGCAAATTTTTTTTTAATATATACTTTATTCCAATTCAATCAAATCAAATCCAATTCAGAGTCTCAACAAGTCGAGACATTCCCGATCCAAGCTGACAAGACAGGGCTCTCACCTCCTATCTTGGGCTTGATCTACATGATCCAACCCTGATTGAAGTAGGCTTAGCTCCTCCTCCAAGGCTTGATCTCATTTGCATCTTAGTCAAAAGGCCGAGATGGCGCTTTTAAAAAATTGCTTCAAATGAAGCTAAAATGTAACCTAATGATTTCAAGTATGTCGATACTACACTTGATCTTAGCCAAAAGGCCAAGAAGTAAAAATGCAATATTAGCATTTGGAAAGGACCACAGTACAAAAGCAGGGATGTACTGCTGAGGCTTTGTAAGCCTCTGGTCAGATCACATTGAGAATGTTGTGAGTAATTCTGGACCCTGTGTGTAATGAAGGATACGCTGGCCTTGGAGAGGGTCCACAGAAGGTTCATGAGGATGATCCCGGGAATGAAAAGCTTGAAGGAGTGTCTGAGGACTCTGGATCTGTATTCAGTGGAGTTTAGAAGGAGAAGGGGGGAAATCTCATTGAAACTTACAGAATAATGAAAGGCCTGGGAAGAGTGGATGTGGAGAAAGATGTTTCCACTAGTTGGAGAAACTAGGATCTGAGGGCACAGCCCCAGAGTAAAGGGACAGCTCTTTAGAGCCAAGATGAGGAAGGTGGTGAATCTCATTGGAACTCATTGCCACAGAATCCAGTGGAGCTCAGGTCATTGTGTGCATTTAAGACAGAGATAAGTAGATATGTTCTTGATTTGTAAGGGGATTAGGGGTTATGGGGAAAAAGCAAGAGAATGGGGTTGAGAAACCTATAGCCATGATGAAATGGCAGAGCAGACTGGATGGGGTGTTAGCCTAAGTTCTGCTCCTATATCTTATAGACTTATGAAAACATAAGAAATAGGAGCAGGAGTCGGCCATCCAGCCCCTCGAGCCTGCCCCACCATTCAATAAGATCATGGCTGATCTGAAGTGGATCAGTTCCACTTTCCTGCTCTCTCTCTTAATTCCCTTGTCGAACAAAGAACAAAACAGCACGGGAAACAGGCCCTTGCCCTTCAGCCCAACGAGCCCGCGCCGCCACCCCGATGTTCCCACCTCTACCCGCGATCCCTGTCCATGTTTATTGATCTATGGATTAAAAACCAAATTTGAGACAATTTAGGGAGAATTTGTTTTGCCAATTAGCCTAAGAGCAGATCTTTGGGATGTGGGAGGAAACCGGAGCACCCGGAGAAAACCCACGCAAGCACGGGGAGAATGCGCAAACTCCCACAGACACAGGCCCAAATCCATGTATCTGCACAGCACAGCGATAGTCACTGAGCTGTCGTGTTGCCCATCAAATGGTCCAGGTCAAGCGTACACTAACGATGTGAAGCACTAGGATACTCTCGAAAAAGATCCAAGAGCAGCCCTCTCACGACCCATCGCGTGTATGCCCCTTGTTGGACAACAAGGTGGACCAAAGCACCTGTAGGATAAAAACAAGTATATCAATATCATCATCTATTGTCTATCAGAAACCTATCTACCCGTGACTTCAATATATTCAGTGATGAAGCCTCCACCACTTCAATGGGCAGAGAATTCCAGAGATTCACCACCCTTTGAGTGAAGAAGTTCCTCCTCAACTCCGATCTAAACTGCATCCTCCTTATTTTGAGGCTGTGCCCTCTAGTCCTGCCATCCTTTCTAAGCAGGAAGAATCTCTCTATCTCTACCCTATCCATCCCCTTCATTATCTTGTAAGTCTCTAGAAGATTGGAATATTGATTGGAATAGCTATAGCTCTAGCTCGTTAGAGGGGTCAGTTTTCGTACAGAGTGTGCAGGAAGGTTTTTTGACTCAGTATGTAGATAGGCCAACTAGAGGTGAGGCTACATTGGATTTGGTGCTGGGCAATGAGCCAGACCAGGTGTTAGGCTTGGAAGTTAGTGAACATTTTGGTGATAGTGACCACAATTCGGTTACGTTCACCTTAGTGATGGATAGGGATAGGCATGAAGCTGGGGGCAGTAGTTATAGCTGGGGGAAGGGTAATTATGAGGCCATCAGGAGAGAATTAGGGTGCATAGATTGGACTAGGAAACTACAGGGACTGGGAACATCTGGAATGTGGTGCTTATTCAAGGAGCAGCTGCTGCGAGTCCTTGATAAGTATGTCCCTGTCAGGCAGGGAGGAAATGGTCGAGTAAGAGAGCCTTGGTGTACGAAAAAAGTTGATTTGCTGGTTAAGAAGAAAAAGGAGGCTTATGTCAGGATGAGGCTTGAAGGCTCAGTTAGTGCAATGGATAGCTATAGATTAGCCAGGAAGGAGGTAAAAAGTGAATTGAGGAGAGCTAAGAGGGGACACGAGAAGATGTTGGCTGATAGGATTAAGGAGAATCCTAAAGCTTTCTTTCGATATGTTAAGAATAGAAGATTGGTTAGGGCAAGATTAGGGCCAGTCATAGACAGCAGTGGGAAGTTGTGCGTGGAGCCTGAAGAGATTGGTGAGGCACTGAATAAATATTTCTCTTCGGTATTCACGCAGAGTGCTGGAAATGTAGCTATGGAGAGCACTGAGGTACAGGGTTGCAAATTGGGAAGTATTGTAGTAGATAGGGAGGATGTGTTAGAAATTCTCGAGGGTTTGAAGTTGGATAAGTCCCCTGGGCCGGACGGGATTTACCCTAGGATTCTCTGGGAGGCAAGAGAGGAGATTGCAGAGCCTCTGGCTCTGATCTTCAGGTCGTCGTTGGTTACGGGTGTGGTTCCGGAGGACTGGAGGATAGCGAATGTGGTCCCATTGTTCAAGAAGGGGAAGAGAGACCTTCCAGGGAATTATAGGCCAGTGAGTCTTACTTCTGTTGTGGGCAAAGTATTGGAGAGAATTATTAGGGATAGGATTTATAGTTATTTAGAGAGAAATGAATTGATTGGGGATAGTCAGCATGGTTTCGTGAAGGGTAGGTCATGCCTTACTAACCTCATTGAGTTTTTTGAGAAAGTGACCAAAGAGGTGGATGGGGGTAAGGCGGTTGATGTAGTATATATGGACTTTAGTAAGGCGTTTGATAAGGTGGCCCATGGAAGACTTCTACAGAAAATGCAGATGTGTGGAATAGAGGGTGATTTAGCTAATTGGATTAGGAATTGGCTGGCAGATAGAAGACAGAGGGTGGTGGTTGATGGGAGATATTCATCGTGGAGTTCGGTGACGAGTGGTGTGCCTCAGGGGTCTGTTTTGGGGCCCCTGCTGTTTGTAATTTTTATAAATGATCTGGATGAGGGTATTGAGGGATGGATCAGTAAATTTGCAGATGACACTAAAGTCGGTGGAGTGGTAGATAGTGAAGAGGGGTGTTATAGTTTACAGAGTGACTTGGACAAGTTGCAGAGCTGGGCCGAGAGGTGGCAAATGGAGTTTAATGTGGAAAAGTGTGAGGTAATGCACTTTGGCAGGAACAATAAATGTGTAGAGTATAGGGCTAATGGTAGGGCTCTTAATAGTGTTGAGGAACAGAAGGATCTTGGTGTATGTGTCAATAGATCCCTGAAAGTAGGCAGTCAAGTGGATAAAGTTGTTAAGAAGGCATATGGAGTCTTAGCTTTTATTGGTAGGGGGATTGAATTTAGGAGCCGCAGCATCATGTTGCAACTGTACAAAACTCTAGTGCGGCCGCACTTGGAGTATTGTGTGCAGTTCTGGTCCCCACATTATAAGAAAGATGTGGAGGCATTGGAGAGGGTACAGAGGAGGTTTACCAGGATGTTGCCTGGTATGGAGGGCAGGTCCTATGAAGAGAGGTTGAAGGATTTGAGGTTGTTTTCGTTAGAAAGGAGGCGGCTAAGAGGGGATCTTATTGAAGCATATAAGATGATTAGAGGTTTAGATAGGGTGGACAGTGATAGCCTTTTTCCTAGGATGGAGAAAGCTAGCACGAGGGGACACAGCTTTAAATTAAGGGGTATGAGTTATAGGACGGATATCAGAGGTAGGTTCTTTACTCAAAGAGTGATTAGGGAGTGGAATGCCCTGCCTGCAGCTGTTGTAGATGCGCCAAGTTTGGTGGCGTTTAAGAGGTTAATTGATAAGTATATGGAAGAGAAGGGAATGGTTTAGTTTGGAGGGGCATTGCTTTTTATTTTGGTCGGCACAACATCGAAGGCCGAAGGGCCTGTTCTGTGCTGTAATGTTCTATGTTCTATGTTCTAAGATCCCCCCTCAGCCTTCTAAACTCCTAAATAACTAGGAAGTTATTTAGCTGTGAAAAAGCTATATAAAAAAACTAGAAAATCATCTGAGGAGTGAAGTGAAATGGTTTTGAAACATAACTAATTGGATTTTCCCCTTTGAGTTGGAATACACGAGGCAGTTCATTTTCTGATGTCACATTCCCGTATTCGGATAGTCAGCACGGTCGCATGGAATTCTCACCTTCTGGAATCAGACGGGAGTTAGGTCCAACATCTCCCAATGCAGAGCTTGGGCACAAATTTCAAAGCCCACTTCCATTCACTTGAATATCAGAACAGTTCTCTACACGGCTGTTAGGTCCTCTAGCCCAACCCTCATCCATCTCACACTCCCCATGCCCCTTCCATGCCTCCCGAATCCCAGGCATGCCACATATCCACACACCAAGTGTACACTATGCATAGAGCTAATGAGCCACGTAATAACACTGAGATATGCTCACAAAATAATATAGCAGTCAAACCCCAGTTAAAGAAATTGCCCCTGTTAAAAGCTGATCAAACTATTAATCAAACACATAGCCATTGAATCTCCCCTTTGAAAAAACACTTTTTTCTTGAAAGTGCTCTTTAATCTATCAGAATAAACAAAAAGCCATTCAAAAATCACTTCAAAATGTTTAATCCTTTTTCTCCCATAAAACTGTCAATTAACTAAAACACACAATTCACTCCATAGCTGTGACAACAACCACTGTTTGACTAAGTCTTAGCTCAGTGGGGTTTGGACTGAACCATGCATTCATAATGAAGTTACGTTGCACAGTTAATGAAAATGCTCCACACAGCTCCATAGAATAATCCTGGAGAGTGTTTGACCAACCAACTGCTCCACTTTTACAAAGGCTGAACAGAGTTTCAATCAAACAAGTTTGGAATCTTTTCACCTTTTTACAATGTTTTAACATATGTCTGAACTTTATATTAATGTAAAAAGGCACATTGTCTAGATATTCATTTAAATCAGCCTTCCAATGCAATGGATAGCTATAGATTAGCTAGGAGGGAGCTAAAGAGTGAATTGAGGAGAGCTAAGAGGGGACACGAGAAGATGTTGGCTGATAGGATTAAGGAGAATCCTAAAGCTTTCTTTAGATATGTTAAGAATAGAAGATTGGTTAGGGCAAGATTAGGGCCAGTCATAGACAGCAGTGGGAAGTTGTGCGTGGAGCCTGAAGAGATTGGAGAGGCACTGAATAAATATTTCTCTTCGGTATTCACGCAGGGTGATGTAAATGTAGTTATGGAGAACACTGAGGTACAGGGTTGCAAACTGGAAAGTATCGAAGTAGATAGGGAGGATGTGCTAGATATTCTCGAGGGTTTGAAGTTGGATAAGTCCCCTGGGCCGGACGGGATTTACCCTAGGATTCTCTGGGAGGCAAGAGAGGAGATTGCAGAGCCTCTGGCTCTGATCTTCAGGTCGTCGTTGGTTACAGGTGTGGTTCCGGAGGACTGGAGGATAGCGAATGTGGTCCCGTTGTTCAAGAAGGGGAAGAGAGACCTTCCAGGGAATTATAGGCCAGTGAGTCTTACTTCTGTTGTGGGCAAAGTATTGGAGAGAATAATTAGGGATAGGATTTATAGTTATTTAGAGAGTAATGAATTGATTGGAGATAGTCAGCATGGTTTTGTGAAGGGTAGGTCGTGCCTTACTAACCTCATTGAGTTTTTTGAAAAAGTGACTAAGGAGGTGGATGGGGGTAAGGCGGTTGATGTGGTATATATGGACTTTAGTAAGGCGTTTGATAAGGTGGCCCATGGAAGACTTCTGCAGAAAATGCAGATGTATGGGATAGAGGGTGATTTAGCTAATTGGGTTAGGAATTGGCTAGCAGATAGAAGACAGAGGGTGGTGGTTGATGGGAGATATTCATCTTGGAGTTCGGTGACAAGTGGTGTACCTCAGGGGTCTGTTTTGGGGCCCCTGCTGTTTGTAATTTTTATAAATGATCTGGATGAGGGTATTGAAGGATGGATTAGTAAATTTGCAGATGACACTAAAGTCGGTGGAGTGGTAGATAGTGAAGAGGGGTGTTATAGTTTGCAGAGGGACTTGGACAAGTTGCAGAACTGGGCCGAGAGGTGGCAAATGGAGTTTAATGTGGAAAAGTGTGAGGTAATGCACTATGGCAGAAATAATAAATGTGTAGAGTATAGGGCAAATGGTAGGATTCTTAGTAGTCTAGATGAACAGAGGGATCTTGGTGTGTATGTGCATAGATCCCTGAAAGTAGGCAGTCAGGTCGAGAAGGTTGTTAGGAAGGCATATGGAGTCTTGGCTTTTATTGGTAGAGGGATTGAATTTCGGAGCCGCAACGTCATGTTGCAACTGTACAAAACTCTAGTGCGGCCGCACTTGGAGTATTGTGTGCAGTTCTGGTCCCCACATTATAAGAAAGATGTGGAGGCATTGGAGAGGGTACAGAGGAGGTTTACCAGGATGTTGCCTGGTATGGAGGGCAGGTCTTATGAAGAGAGGCTGAGGGATTTGAGGTTGTTTTCGTTAGAAAGGAGGCGGCTAAGAGGGGACCTAATCGAAACATATAAGATGATTAGAGGTTTAGATAGGGTGGACAGTGATAGCCTTTTTCCTAGGATGGAGAAAGCTAGCACGAGGGGACACAGCTTTAAATTAAGGGGTGATAGTTATAGGACGGATATCAGAGGTAGGTTCTTTACCCAAAGGGTGGTTCGGGAGTGGAATGCCCTGCCTGCAGCAGTTGTAGATGCGCCAAGTTTGGTGGCGTTTAAGAGGTTAGTTGATAAGTATATGGAAGAGAAGGGAATGGTTTAGTTTGGAGGGGCATTGCTTTTTATATTGGTCGGCGCAACATCGAAGGCCGAAGGGCCTGTTCTGTGCTGTAATGTTCTATGTTCTATGTTCCAATACTGTTGAATGCATAAGAGTGCTTTATCCTTTGGATAAAGTACTTTAATGCATGTGAACACTTGCATACAGCTGGTAATCGACCTTTTAATAATCGAATCCTAGGCTGCATTGGCTGCATTGAAAGCTACTTAAGTTGTCATACACCATTAAATTATAATATTTGAAGTTGGCAAGACGTTTTAAACTTGCCTTTCTAGAGGTCCCCCACAGCAGACACAGTTCACAAATGTACTTATTTGGTGTAGTTCCTGATTTGCATCAGGTTTGATGCAGTAGGCAATCATTTGCTGTTTGTCTCTCTCTGCATGATTGTGTATGCCTGTTGTCCATTATTTACACATGCACGGGTAGCATAATGGCACAATGGTTAGCACGGCTGCCCCACAGCACCAAGGACCCGGGTTCGATTCCGAGCTTGGGTCACTGTCTGTACAGAGTTTGTACATTCTACCCGTGTCTGTGCGGGTTTCTTCCGGATGCTCCGGTTTCCTCCCCCGGTCCAAAGATGTGCAGATTAGGTGAATTGGCCATGCTAAATTCTCCCTCAGTGTACCCAAACAGGCACCGCACTGTGGTGACTAGGAGATTTTCACAGCAACTTCATTGCAGTCTTAACGTAAGGCTACTTGTGATTAATAAATAAACTTTATTTCTATTTACTTTCCTGAGTTGAGAGGCTATGACCCCAGCAGCCAATTTCCAACATCGACAACCAAACTAGGGTCAATAACCTACTGCAGAGGTGTTATGAGGTGGGTCCCAGCTGTCAGGAAGCTACCTGCCTCAATGAAAATACCAATATCAGGGAAAATAGCTTCTGGATAAAGTACTTTAATGCATGTGGACACTTGCATACCACTGGTCTTTTAATAATTGAGTGTGGGGATTCTCACAGTAACTTCACTACAGTGTGAATGTACACTGACTTGTAAGAACATAAGAAATAGGAGCAGGAGTAGGCCATCCAGCCCCTCGAGCCTGCCCCACCATTCAATAAGATCATGACTGATTCCACTTTCCCGCTTTCTCCCTGTAACCCTTAATTCCCTTGTCTATCAGAAACCTATCTACCCGTGACTTGAATATATTGAGCGAGGTAGCCTCCACCACTTCAATGGGAAGAGAATTCCAGAGATTCACCACCCTTTGATTGAAGAAATTCCTCCTCAACTCCAATCTGAACCGCGTCCCCCCCCCCAATCTTGAGGCTGTGCCCTCTAGTCCTGCAATCTTTGCTCAGCAGGAAGAGTCTCTCAATCTCTACCCTATCCATCCCCTTCATTATCTTATACATCTCTATAAAATCCCCTCTCAGCCTTCTAAACTCCAATGAGTACAAACCTAGCCTATTTAGTCTCTCTTCATAATCCAACGCCCTCATCTCCAGTATCAGCCTAGTAAACTTTCTCTGTACCCCCTCCAAGGCCAATATATCTTTCCTCGAATGTGGAGACCAAAACTGCACACAGTACTCCAGCTGCGGCCTCACCAGTACCCTATACAGCTAAAACAGAACCTCCCTACTTTTATATTCTATCCCCCTCGCTATAAAGGCCAACATTGCATTTGCCTTCTTAATCACAAATGAAGTTAATTTAAAAGCTTACATGTTGTCAATTGTATCCTACCCACCTAAGGAAAATTGTGGACGAGGTTTTGTAAAGTGTTTCCTGGTGACTCTAATTTTAAACATCAGTGAATCGAATGCTTTTCCCTCCCAACTCGCACTTTTAACTCTTGTTTTCTCTTTCAGGGAAGTGTGAGTGCAGGAATCACATCTTGAGAAATCCCAAAGGATTCTGCAGTATGAAGTACACATATGGTGAGTTATGGAGACACTTGTCTCGTTAATCAGGTCCTCAAGATTTAAAATACTGAAGCTGTTCTCCACAGGAGTTGCAGGGGGGAGAAAGACCCTTCCCACCCTTGTCTTTGGGGAAAGTGTCTAGGGAACGCCCCTGAGCGGAATTCTCCAGCCTCGCTGCTCCAATAGTTGGAAATTCCCGCCTGACTGTCTATTGGTTTCACACTGACTGCAGCCCACCTGCTGAACTGCCAGCGGCGAGCAGGATGGGAGAATCTTGGCCACTGTTTGTCCTTCCCAGATCCCAGCTGAGCTCTCGCCAGTTGCAGTTTTCCAGGAGACCGCCTGGTTTTGGTGATGAGTTGAATGCAGACACGTGGGGAGTTCTGGGTTACCAGGCTGGGTGCTTTTTTTTCAGGCTGAAGATAGTTAACATAGAACACTACATCACAAACAGGCCCTTCGGCCCACAAGTTGCGCCAATCATATCCCTACCTACCAGGCCTATCTATAACCCTCAATCCCATTAAATCCCACGTACTCATCCAGAAGTCTCTTAAAAGACCCCAGCGAGTTCACCTCCACCACCACCGTTGGAGCGAATTCCATTCACTCACCACCCTCTGAAAAACTTACTCCTAACATCTCCTCCATACCTACTCCCTAGCACCTTAAACCTGTGTCCTCTCGTAGCGACCATTTCAGCCCTGGGAAATAGCCTCCGAGAATCCACTCTATCTATACCTCTCAACATTTTATAAACCTCTATCAGGTCGCCTCTCAAACTTTGTCTCTCCAGGGAGAAGAGACCCAGCTCCCTCAACCTATCTTCATAAGGCATGTCCCCCCAATCAAGGAACAAAGAACAAAAACAGCATGGGAAACAGGCCCTTCAGCCCAACGAGCTCGCGCCGCCACCTTGATGTTCCCACTTCTACACGCGATCCCTGTCCATGTTTATAGATCTATGGATTAAAAATCCAGGCAACATCCTTGTAAATCTCCTCTGCACCCTCTCAATAGCTTCCACATCCTTCCTGTAGTGAGGCGACCAGAACTGCACACAGTACTCCAACTGGTGTCTGACAGGGATCTTATAAAGTTGCAGCATTACCTCCCGACTCCTAAACTCAATTCCTCTATTAATGAAGGCCAGTATACCATATGCCTTCTCGACCACATCCTCCACCTGCAAGGCCGATTTAAGAGTCCAGTGGACCCAGACCCCAAGTTGGCACTCTCTCGGCTCAGGCAGAACATGGATATCTCAGAGCAGGGGCAGGCTCAGCATACTTGCTGTGTCTATTGTACCTCGGGTCTGCCAGAGGCAACGATACTCTGCAAAGTCACCATGATCTGTGGGTGAGCCCATTCCCAAAGATGGCATCTTTAGGTTTGAGTATCACTCAGTTCCCCTGGCATAGCATGGGCTCTGTAATAAGCCATGTATGAAGAAACCATTTGCCCAATTTTGGAGCTTGACGTATCATAGACACACATTCTGGGAATGAGATGAGCTGGAAACTCTGTTTGGTCCAGATTTCAGAAGCTGGTCTTCTCTCCCTCCCCTGGTTTATCCCACTTTGCCAATCTCAGGTCAGTTTGACGGGGGCACCAGGATGGGTTTGGCCAACTGTGATTGGCTCCCTTTACGTCCTACTCCAAACGTCTCAGTGGCAATTGCTCCCTACTCCAACCCAGTGATGGCAAAGAGTTTGGACCAGAAATTTCCGGCCATTCCTGTCAGCGAGCTTCTCCAGTCCCGCTGCACTAAACGGAGATTTGGCTGAGATCCAAATTTTCCACCAGGCGGGAGTGGCTGGAATTGTGAACGTGAAGTTCAACACTAAAAGCCTGCAGTCAAGAGCATTAAATTGCATTTATGTAGCACCGTTAACAGGTGACAAAACGTTCCAAGGCACTTAGAATTGTAGATTCCCTGCAGTGCCAAAAAAAGAGGCCATTCGGCCCATCAAGTCTCAAGTATGAAGTGTACATTTGGTGAGTTATGGAGACACTTGTCTTCAACTCTCTGAAAGCGCATCCAACTCAGGCCCTCCCCTGTGTGCCTAACCTACACAACTTCAGACTGTGGGAGGAAACCGGAGCACCTGGAGGAAACCCACACAGACACGGGGAGAATGTGCAAATTCCACGCAGACAGTGACCTGAGGCCAGAATTGAACCCGGGTCCTGGCGCTGTGAGACAGCAGTGCTAACCACCCTGCAACTTGCTGTCCCCGAGGTTTTGATCATGGAGTTGATGGATGTTTTAGCATGGTGGCATTGCTGTCTCACACAGCTAGGGACCGGGTTCAATTCCTGCCTCGGGTCACTGTCTATGTGGAGTTTGCACATTCTCCCCATGTCTGAGTGGGTTTCCTCCGGGTGCTCCGGTTTCCTCCCACAGTCCAAAGATCTGCAGGTTAGGTTGATTGGCCATGCTAAAATTGCCCCTTAGTATCAGGGAGATTTGGAGGGTCAATATGTGGAGTTACAGGGATAGAGCCTGGGTGAAACTGTCATCAATGCAGGCTCGATGGGCTGAATGGCCTCCATCTGCACTGTACATTGTGCTGACTAAGAGTTTGGTCAAAACGGGAGGTTTGAATGGTCCTGGGTTCGATTCCCGGCTCGGGTCGCTGTCTGTGTGGAGTTTGCACATTCTCCTCGTGTCTGTGTGGATTTCCTCCGGGTGCTCCGGTTTCCTCCCACAGTCCAAAGATGTGCGGGTTAGGTTAATTGGCCATGCTAAGAAATTTTCCCTTAGGGATGTGTATGTTAGATGATATGCAGGGATATGGGCCTGGGTGGGATTGTGTTCGGTGCAGACTCGATGGGCCGAAGGGCCTCTTTCTGCACTGTAGGGTTCTGTGATTCTATTATCTTAAAGGAGGACATAAGAATGGAGAGAAGTTTAGGGAGGGAATTCCAGAGCTTTAGACCTTGGCTGATGTAGATAGAGCCACCAGTGATAGAGGCAGGAAGTGGGGGTAGACAGAGTGTGGTGTGAGTGGGGTCCAGGGATGGTGGGGCTAGAGGAGGTTGCAGAGATGAGGGAGCAAGCGTGAGTCCACAATGAGATTCAAACACAGGGATGGGAATTTAATATTTGAAGCGTTCGATTTCTGGTGCTTTGGGTGAGCACGTCTTTAGGATAAGGTACAAGTAACAATCTCCAGCCTATCACCTCAATTCGAATGGATGACCTGATAGAGGTTTATAACATGTCGAGAGGAATAGATAGGGTGGATTCTCGGAGGCTATTTCCCAGGGCTGAAATGGTCGCTACGAGAGGACACAGATTTAAAGTGCTGGGGGGCAAGTACAGAGGAGATGTTAGGGGTAAGTTTTTCACTCAGAGGGTGGTGAATGAATGGAATCGGCTGCCGTCAGTGGTGGTGGAGGCGAACTCACTGGGGTCTTTTAAAAGACTTCTGGGTGAGTACGTGGGATTTAATGGGATTGGGAGTTACAGATAGTTCTATGGCCTGGTAGATATAGATATGATCGGTGCAACTTGTGGCTGAAGGGCCTGTTTGTGCTGTAGTGTTCTATGGACAGCTAATGTTTTGAGTCTGGATGACCCTTCATCAGAGCTCTTTTTTTTGAAAGGAGAAATTGTTGAGTGAGAGAAGAAGTTCACCCAGATGAAGGAGAGTAGTGCTGGATGAGGATTTCTCTGTTCAAGGAAGAAGCGGAGAGCCCTGAGGCCATCCTGGTGGGGGGAATGGAGGTGTAGAAGGATTGGATATACATGGTAAAGAAAAAGCAGGTTGGGCAAGAGAACTTGAAGTTGTTGATATGATGTATCATATCAACATAAGAAGCATCAGTAGATCGAAAAGAAATAGATTAGAGAAGAGAGGATGGAGGCAAGACAGGAAGAAATGAGTTCAGTGGAGGTGACATGGTGGCACAGTGATTAGCACGGCTGCTTCACAGCTCCAGGGACCCAGATTCGATTCCCAGCTCGGATCACTGTCTGTGTGAGTTTGCACATTCTCCTCATGTCTGCGTGGGTTTCCTTTGGGTGCTCTGGTTTCCTCCCACAGTCCAAAGATGTGCAGGTTAGGTTGATTGGCCATGTTAAAATTGCTCCTTAGTATCTTGGGATGTGTAGGTTAAAGGGATTGGGGATATGGGGGTAGGTAGGGCCTGGGTGGGATTGTGTTCGGTGCAGATTCGATGGGCTGAAGGGCCTGTTTCTGCACTGTAGGGTTCTATGATTCTATGAATAATGGATACTCGGGAATCATTAGAAAGAGTAATTAATTAATTAACTTCTTAAGTCACCCTTTGAACCTTGTGCTCTGATATAATTCCAGTGTATTCAGGTACACCTCCCGCGCGGAACTGCTTCCTCTGAAACACGTGACTGTCCTGTCCCGTCAGGGTAAGTCATAGAACATAGAACATTACAGCGCAGTACAGGCCCTTCGGCCCTCGATGTTGCACTGGCCAGTGGACCCTCTAACCTAAACTATTCCAATATCATCCATATGCCTATCCAACGAACATTTGAATGCCCCCAAAGTAGGCGAATCCACAACTGCTGCAGGCAGGGCATTCCACGCCCTCACCACCCTCTGTGTAAAGAACCTGTCTCTGACATCCGTCCTATAACTACCACCTCTTAATTTAAAGTTATGTCCCCTCGTGTTGGTCATCACCATCCGAGGAAAAAGGCTCTCACTATCCACCCTATCCAGTCCTTTGATCATCTTATACGCCTCAATTAGGTCACCGCGTAACCTTCTTCTCTCTAATGAAAATAACCTCAGGTCCCTCAGCCTTTCCTCATAAGGCCTTCCCACCATACCAGGCAACATCCTGGTAAACCTCCTCTGCACCCTTTCCAATGCTTCCACATCTTTCTTATAATGCGGCGACCAGAACTGTACGCAATACTCCAAGTGCGGCCGCACCAGAGTTTTGTACAGTTGTAACATAACCTCACGGCTCCTAAATTCAATCCCTTTACCAATAAAAGCTAACACACTGTACGCCTTCTTAACAACTTTATCAACCTGGGTGCCAGCTTTAAAAGAGCTATGTACTTGTACCCCAAGATCCCTCTGCTCGACAACACTATTAAGAGTCCTTCCATTAGCCCTATATTTCATATGTCTGTTATTCCTACCAAAGTGAATCACCTCACACTTATCCGTATTGAATTCCATTTGCCACCTCACAACCCAGCTCTGCAACCAAAGTCGGATAAATGATTGTCTCTTTATCTCCTTTTCATTGCCTCAGTTCTGAAAGTAAAAGTTCTCTCGGCTCATGATAAAGGCTCGCACGCAGAGGTCAACGTGAAGGTCAAGAAGGTGTTGAAACTGACAAAGTTAAAGATTCACCGAGGCAACCGGATATTGTACCCGGAGTCCTGGACTAACCGGGGCTGTACGTGTCCCGTCCTAAACCCTGGTAAGAAGCAATGTCCACCACAGATCACACAACGCAAACGTATCATCCTCCTGCTGAATACTCATTGCCCAGCCTCACCCCCAGTGTTGATCAGAGCTGCAGTGTAATCAGCAATCCCCCTTTGGAATCAATAGTGATAAAGGAATGTCTGCCCCACCAACCATTCCCGTCACAAGGGTGAGAGCCTAGGAACAGTGATGGAGCAAAGGCATCCCCATAAACATTCACTAAAATCTAATATATCTAAACCAAAATCTAAAAGCTTAAGGAAATGTTGGCCCTTATCTCAAAGAGGCTTGAGCAGAAGGGAGAGATGGTTCAGTCAGGCCCCTTCTGGAGTAACTGTGTTCAGCTCTGGGCTTGTATCTCAGGAAGGTCACATTCTAAGGGGTGCAGTGTAGATTTTCCAGTACGATACTAGATTCAAAACGTTGTATTCTCAGGCAAAGTAGCAGCGGACTCCTCTTCCCCCTCACTGATCTCAGGCAGAGTGGTAACGGATCCCTCTTCTCCCTCACTGATCAGAGGCAGAGCGGCAACAGACTCTCCCTTCCTCCCACTGATCTCAGGCAGAATGGCAGCAGAGCCCCCACTTTCCCTCCACTAATCTCAGACAGATGACCCCCCCCCACCCACCGATCTCACGCATAGAGCCATCAGACACTAAGCACTCACCTCCTCACTAACCCTCACTGACGGAGTGCCCTTTATTGGCAAAACAAATTGTCCCTAAATTGTCTCCCCAATTTGGTTTCTGTGCAGATTTCCATAAACATAGACAAGGGTCATGGGCCAAAGTGGGAATGTTAAAATGGCGGCGCGGGCTCGTTGGGCCAAAGGGCCTGTTTCCCGTGCTGTGTTGTTCTTTGTTCTATATGGAGCGTGTCTGTTTTGTACTGATTCCGGATTGGCAAACGTGATGGTAAAAGGGGAAGTGCCGGTAAAATTGGGCGTGCAGCCCATTAAGTCAATTTAAATACATGCAAATATATTAAACTGGCTGTTTCAGATATGGTCTTGATTGCGGCCATTTTCAGGCCTTGGTAAGCAGAGGTGGGCACGGATCACACTACTCCCTTCACACCCAACTTTACCAAATTTTCATGCTTTTTTTTAACCCCTGAACTAATCCTAATTGCCCACATTTGGCCCATATCATTCTATACCCATCTTACCCATGTAACTGTCTAAATACTTTTTAAAAAGTAAAATTGTACCTACCTCAACTATTACCTCTGGCAGCTTGTTCCAGATACTCAGCACCCTCTGTGTGAAAAAACTGCCCCTCTGGACACTTCTGTCTCTCTCCCCTCTGATCTTAAACCTATTCCCTCTGGTTTTAGACTCCCCTACCTTTGGGGGAAAAGATATTGACTATCTCGCTGATCTGTGCCCCTCATTATTTTATAGACCTCTATAAGGTCACCCCTCAGCCTCCTACACTGCAGAGAAAAGAGTCCCAGTCTGTCTAGCCTCTCCTTATAACTCAATCCATCAAGTCTTGGTCGCATCCTAGTAAATCTTTTCTGCACTCTTTCTAGTTTAAGAATATCCTTTCTATAATAGGGTGATCAGATCTGTATACAGTATTTCCATGTGTGGCCTTACCAATATCTTGTACAACTTCAACAAGACGTCCCAACTCCTGTATTCAACATCTGACCAATGAAACCAAGCATGCCGAATGCCTTCTTCACCACTCTGTCCAGCTGTGACTCCACTTTTAAGGAGCTACGAACATGTACCCCTAGATCTCTTTGTTCTGTAACTCTCCCCAACACTCTACCATTAACTGAGTAAGTCGTGTTGTGGTTCAATCTACCAAAAATCACCTCGCATTTATCTGAATCAAACTCCATCTGCCATTCAAACATCCTGAGTTTAGTTTCTGATTTCCAAATCCACACTCCTAATGGAAACTCTCTATGTAAACTGTCACGCTGCAATCACGCCTTCACACCAGGAGCTGGCGCTGTTTGAGGGTTTGATTACAATGTGACAGGGGATGAAATGTCCATATAAATGTGAACAGAAGCTTTATAATGGCAAAAGTTGACAGAGAGGATAAAGCCAAAGAAAAATGTATTATGATTTCTCAGTACTCATTGGAGTTTAGAAGGCTGAGGGGGTATCTTATAGAAACTTACAAGACAATGAAGGGGCTAATTAGGGTAGAGGTAGACAGATTCTTTCTGCTTAGAAAGGATAGCAGAACTAGAGGGCACAGCCTCAAAGAAACAGGGGGCGCAGTTTAGATCGGAGTTGAGGAAGAACTTCTTCACTCAGAAGGTGGTGAGTCTCTGAAATTCTCTGCCCATTGAAGTGATGGAGGCTACCTCGCTGAATATATTGAAGTCACGGGTAGATAGATTTCTGATAGACAAGGGAATTAAAGGAGAAAGCGGGAAAGTGGAACTGATCCACTCTCAGATCAGCCATGATCTTATTGAATGGCGGGACAGGCTCGAGGGGCTGGATGGCCAACTCCTGCTCCTATTTCTTATGTATACACAGGGTGTAGAGGCAAGCGCAGTGAAACCAGTTGCCTGGCCAGCTAAACAAGCCCATTCTGCCTATCCCCATGACTCCGTACAATCCTTGTATTTTCCTACATTATTCTCCACCTACCAGTTTTTCTTTGCCAGTTCATTTAACCTGCTTATGTCCCTTTGCATCCTCCTCACAACTTTTAGAACATAGAACATTACAGCGCAGTACAGGCCCTTCGGCCCTCGATGTTGCGCCGGCCAGTGGACCCTCTAACCTAAACTATTCCAATATCATCCATATGCCTATCCAACGAACATTTGAATGCCCCCAAAGTAGGCGAGTCCACAACTGCTGCAGGCAGGGCATTCCACGCCCTCACCACCCTCTGTGTAAAGAACCTGCCTCTGACATCCGTCCTATAACTACCACCTCTTAATTTAAAGTTATGTCCCCTCGTGTTGGTCATCACCATCCGAGGAAAAAGGCTCTCACTATCCACCCTATCCAATCCCTTGATCATCTTATACGCCTCAATTAGGTCACCGCGTAACCTTCTTCTCTCTAATGAAAATAACCTCAGGTCCCTCAGCCTTTCCTCATAAGGCCTTCCCACCATACCAGGCAACATCCTGGTAAACCTCCTCTGCACCCTTTCCAATGCTTCCACATCTTTCTTATAATGCGGCGACCAGAACTGTACGCAATACTCCAAGTGCGGCCGCACCAGAGTTTTGTACAGTTGTAACATAACCTCACAGCTCCTAAATTCAATCCCTCTACCAGTAAAAGCTAACACACCGTACGCCTTCTTAACAACTTTATCAACCTGGGTGCCAACTTTCAAAGAGCAATGTACTTGTACCCCAAGATCCCTCTGGCTCGACACTATTAAGGGTCCTTCCATTAGCCCTATATTTTTATTGGCTTTTATTGGTAGGGGGATTGAATTTCAGAGCCGCAACGTCATGTTGCAACTGTACAAAACTCTAGTGCGGCCGCACTTGGAGTATTGTGTGCAGTTCTGGTCCCCACATTATAAGAAAGATGTGGAGGCATTGGAGAGGGTACAGAGGAGGTTTACCAGGATGTTGCCTGGTATGGAGGGCAGGTCTTATGAAGAGAGGCTGAGGGATTTGAGGTTGTTTTCGTTAGAAAGGAGGCGGCTAAGAGGGGACCTAATCGAAACATATAAGATGATTAGAGGTTTAGATAGGGTGGACAGTGATAGCCTTTTTCCTAGGATGGAAAAAGCTAGCACGAGGGGACACAGCTTTAAATTAAGGGGTGATAGTTATAGGACGGATATCAGAGGTAGGTTCTTTACCCAAAGGGTGGTTCGAGAGTGGAATGCCCTGCCTGCAGCAGTTGTAGATGCGCCAAGTTTGGTGGCGTTTAAGAGGTTAGTTGATAAGTATATGGAAGAGAAGGGAATGGTTTAGTTTGGAGGGGCATTGCTTTTTATATTGGTCGGCGCAACATCGAAGGCCGAAGGGCCTGTTCTGTGCTGTAATGTTCTATGTTCTATATTTCATATGCCTGTTATTCCTACCAAAGTGAATCACCTCACACTTATCCGTATTGAATTCCATTTGCCACCTCACGGCCCAGCTCTGCAACTATCTATGTCCCTCTGCAAACTGTAACATCCATCCTCGCTGTCTACAACTCCCCCCACTTTGGTATCATCAGCAAATTTACTAATCCAACCCTCTACACCCTCATCTAGGTCATTTATAAAAATTTATAAAAATTTATAAAAAAAACATTAACTTTTGTATATTCAGCAAATTTGCTGACATTACACTCGATCCCTTTATCCAGGTCTTCGATATGGTGAATAGCTGCGGTCACAGAGCATGTGGCACTCCACTAGTCGCCAACTTGTAAATGATCCATTTCTCCCAACTCTCAATCCTCTATCCTCCCTAATATATCACCTCCCCGAGGTGTGCTTTAATCGTTCTCCCAGTGATGAGCATTGCACTGATCATTCACTCTTCAATAGGTACAACGTATCTCGTAGCGGGGCAGGAGGATGTTCACAGTGGCCGACTGATCATCAACATGAAGAGCTTCGTCCAGGCTTGGAAACCAGAGCTAGGCCGGAAGATATCTCACATCCTGAGAGCAAAGTGCTAGCCACGTGCAGTGTGCGTGCAACCAATGTTCCCTGATGGTGTTGAGCTGGTCTCTGTCCGAAGGGAATCGTGTCAGCCAAGGATTGTTACGCTCCCACGTCTGCTGAGCTGGTTGAATTATTTTCTTTCGAGAAGAAAACTTCTTGCTTCTTTGATGTGTAATAACGCACTTTATTAGCTGACGGGTCATAAAGCGGGGGGAGAGATTATTACGTACGCAACTTGAAAAGTTAGTGAGTTATGGGTGACAGGAGGGTCTGTAACACCTCTCCCCCCCACTCTGCAAAGACACTAAACCCAAAAGACTCAGAGACTTTGCATCAAGAAAGCTTTCTGCATTTACTAGCCCAAGTCCGTTGGATTTTTTGAACCTGATAATTGCCTGTTGGCTCTTTTCATATCGATCCCGCAGACCGAGAATAAGCAAAGCTAAGCACTCCAGATAATTTGACAGAATGCAGAATCGGTGTGGTCAGAACGCATCCTTGAACTGATTTTGAGTCTCCGTGTACCCGGAGCTTCGAACATTAATGGTTTTCTGCAAACAAATGATAGTTTTACGTAGACTTACACCTTATGCACTGGACCTTAAAAGGGAAATTTGCAGTGTTACGTGATGATGTGTAGGCTTGGAATGGCGATGTATAGAAATGCGTATGCACTTAGCAGTCCTGTGGATTTGCAAAAATTGACATTTTGCCATTTATTTTTTACTTCTAAATTTACACAATAAAATTGACCAAACTGTACACTCACCAAATCCTCTCTGCTCCATTCAACAGGAAATTATTGGCCTGAAGTATCATTCTTTATCCTGCTTTGTAGATTTAGGTGGGTCAGGGTTTGGAATTGAGGATATTCAGTCCTGTGAGGAGGAAATTGGATTTTATATTAGCAACAGCATCTCCTCTCATATACAGACCGTGACCTGAAGCCGGAATTGAACACGGGTTCCTGGCGCTCTGAGGCAGCAGTGCTAACCACTGTGCCGCCCCAAACTGCTGTTTAGGATCTCAATTGCTGAGGAAATAAAGCAGAAGAATCAAATGACTAAATTAATATTTAAGTCACTGCTTGAATACTGGTTTGAAAGCATGTGAATGTGTCCTTTTAGACTGAATACGCAGTGAGTAACACTGAAATCAGCACTTGTGCGGGATTGCTTAACTCCATCAATTGCTGCTGTTTGGCACGCAGTCATATAGCCCTGTGTTGTAGCTTCATCAGGTTGACCCCCTCATTTTTTAGGTGTGCCTGGTGCTACTTCTGGACATGCCCCTCTTGCACTCTTCATTGAACCAGGGTTGAACCCCTAGTTTCATGGTAAGAAGTCTGACAACACCAGTTGAAGTCCAACCGATTTATTTGATAGTAAACTCGCAAGCTTTCGAGGTTTCCCTCTTTGTCATTCCCTCTTGAATAGCAGGTTAGTTGTAAAGATTTGCATTCTAATCAGTAATCTGTAAACTGTCTGTGCTGTTATATGCTCTGTCTGAGGCCAGAACTCTCCATTCACCTGGCGAAGAGGCAAACCTCAAAAGCTTGTGAGTTTACTATCAAATAAAGTGGTTGGACTTAAACTTGGTGTTGTCAGACTTCTTACTGTGTTTACCCCAGTCCAATACCGGCATCTCTACATCTTGATGGTAATAGCAGAGTTGGGGATATGCTGGGCCGTGAGGTTACGGATTGCGATGATAAAGGGTAGACCTATTAAGAGTATAGAAACGCAGAGGGACCTGGGTGTGCAGTTGAACAAGTCTCTGAAGGTGGCAGAGCAAGTGGAGAAGGTTGTGAAGAAAGCATATAGAACATAGAACATTACAGCACAGAACAGGCCCTTCAGCCTTCGATGTTGTGCCGACCAATTAGGAAAAAGCAATGACCTCTAACCTAAACCATTCCCTTTTCGTCCATAAACTTATCTACTAACCTCTTAAATGCCACCAAACTTGGCGCATCTACAACTGCAGCAGGCAGGGCATTCCATACCCTTACCACCCTCTGGGTAAAGAACCCACCTCTGACATCCGTCCTATAACTACCACCCCTTAATTTAAAGCTATGTCCCCTCGTGCTAGCTTTCTCCATCCTAGGAAAAAGGCTTTCACTGTCCACCCTATCTAAACCTCTAATCATCTTATATGTTTCAATAAGGTCTCCTCTTAGACGCCTTCTTTCTAACGAAAACAACCTCAAATCCCACAGCCTCTCCTCATAAGATCTGCCCTCCGTACCAGGCAACATCCTGGTAAACCTCCTCTGTACCCTCTCCAATGCCTCCACATCTTTCTTATAATGCGGTGACCAGAACTGCACACAATACTCCAAGTGCGGCCGCACTAGAGTTTTGTACAGTTGCAACATGACGTTGCGACTCCGAAATTCAATCCCCCTACCAATAAAAGCTAAGACTCCGTATGCCTTCTTAACAACCTTATCGACTTGAGTGCCAACTTTCAGGGATCTATGCACATATACACCAAGATCCCTCTGTTCTTCAACACTATTAAGAGTCCTACCATTAGCCCTATACTCTACACACTTGTTATTCCTGCTAAAGTGAACTACCTCACACTTTTCTGCATTAAACTCCATTTGCCACCTCTCGGCCCAGCTCTGCAACTTGTCCAAGTCTCTATGCAAACTATAACACCCCTCTTCACTATCTACCACTCCACCGACTTTAGTGTCTTCCGCAAACTTACTAATCCATCCTTCAATACCCTCATCCAGATCATTTATAAAAATTACACACAGCAGGGGCCCCAAAACAGACCCCTGAGGTACACCACTTGTCACCGAACTCCAAGATGAATATCTCCCATCAACCACCACCTCTGTCTTCTATCTGCTAGCCAATTCCTAACCCAATTAGCTAAATCACCCTCTATCCCATACATCTGCATTTTCTGCAGAAGCCTTCCATGGGCACCTTATCGAACGCCTTACTAAAGTCCATATATACCACATCAACTGCCTTACCCCCATCCACCTCTTTGGTCACTTTTTCAAAAAAACTCAATAAAGTTAGTAAGGCACGAACTACCCTTCACAAAACCATGCTGACTATCCCCAATCAATTCATTTCTCTCTAAATAACTATAAATCCTATCCCTAATAATTCTCTCCAATACTTTGCCCACAACAGAAGTAAGACTCACCGGCCTATAATTCACCAGAAAGTCTCTCTTCCCCTTCTTGAACAATGGGACCACATTCGCTATCCTCCAGTCTATAGTATGTTAGCCTTTATAGGAAGGGGTATAGAGTACAAGAGCTGGCCTTTAATGTTGCAGTTGTATAAAACGTTGGTTAGGCCTCATTTGGAATACTGCGTCCAGTTCTGGTCGCCCTACTACCAGGAGGACGTGGAGACTCTGGAGAGAGTGCAGAGGAGGTTTACCAGGATGCTGCCTGGTAAGAAAGGTCTGAGTTACGAGGAGAGGTTAGGCGAATTGGGATTGTTTTCCTTAGAAAGATGTAGACTTAGAGGAGATCTAATAGAGGTGTACAAGATTATGAGGGGTATAGATAGAGTAAACAGGGTTAAGCTTTTTCCTAGGATGGACTCAAATAGCACGAGGGATCACGGGCTTAGGGTGAGGGGGGTAAGGTATAATTTGGATGCTAGAGGGAGTTTTTTCACACAGAGGGTGGTGGGGGTATGGAATGCGCTGCCAAGTAAAGTGGTGGAGCAGGTACTCTGGAGTTATTTAAGAAATACTTAGATGGGCACATGAACAGAATGGGAATGGAGGGGTATAGAAAACTGATTTAAAATAGGGATCATTAGCCTTGGGAGTCCCTGGGAAGTGTGTAAATAGATGATGATATTGATGTACTTGTTTTTATCCTACAGGTGCTTTGGTCCACCTTGTTGTCTAACGAGGGACATACATGCGATGGGTCGTGAGAGGGCTGCTCTTGGATTCTTTTCGAGACTATCCTAGTGCTTCACGTTGTTAGCGTACGCTTGACCTGGACCATCTGATGGGCAACACGACAGCTCAGTGACTATCGCTGTGCTGTGGAGATACATGGATTTGGGCCTGTGTCTGTGGGAGTTTGCGCATTCTCCCCGTGCTTGCGTGGGTTTTCTCCGGGTGCTCCGGTTTCCTCCCACATCCCAAAGATGTGCTCTTAGGCTAATTGGCAAAACAAATTCTCCTAAATTGTCTCAAATTTGGTTTTTAATCCATAGATCTATAAACACAGACAGGGATCACGGGTAGAGGTGGGAACATCGGGCTTTTTGGGCCGTAGTGCCTGTTTCCCGTGCTGTTTTGTTCTTTTTTCTGCTGCCAATGAGCCTTGTGGGTGCCCAGCTTTTTTCATAATAAGATCTGCTCGAAATCTATCCCATTTAGCCTTACTTGGGTATCTACTATATATATGATGGGACTTTGTCTCTGAAGAATTGTACAGTGATCAAAACTGTCAGGGGAGGTGCGTCTGTGAGAGAGATCGCTGATAGATTCCTGTAGGGTATCTCAGGTAGGTTTTTCCCTCCGACAGTCCCTCAGAGCAGTTATTGTCCTTTAGAACTCAGTCAGTGCTAGCGAACCACGCTAGGTGATTGGCATTGAAGAGCTCACCCAGAGTACCTTCAGCACTTGTTGCTACTCTCAGTGCTTCTCCCAACTGGTGTTCAACATGGAGTAGTATTGATTCATCAGCTGAGGGATTAGTTAAGTGGTAATCAGCAGGTTTCCTTGCCCATGTTTGACCTGATATAATGAGAATTTACATGGTTCTCAGTCAATGTTGAGAACTCCCAGAGCAACTCTATAACACTGTGCCACTACCACTTGTAGGTCTGCCCTGCCAGTGTCCTGCTGGGACGTAGCCAGGGATGGTGATATCTGGGACATTTCTCCCCTCAATCTGGTTTCCAATGTGAGATTTCCAAAAGCGTAGATAAGGGTGGAAGAGGGAACTCACACTGTTAAAATGGCGGCGCGGACTCGTTGGGCCGAAGGGCCTGTTTCCCATGCTGTGTTGTTCTTTGTTCTTCATTATCCATAAGGTAAGAGAATGACGGTGAGACACCTCTTCCCAATTTTGGTACAAGTCCCCAGATGTCAGTGAGGAGGATTTTGAAGCATCGACAGAGCTAGGTTGTTATTTCTGGTGCTCTGTTTTGGTTTCATTCCTTTCTGTACACTTTATGACTTTTTTTGTATAATTCGGTGTCCCATTTCAGAGGGCAGTTAAGAGTCAACCACATCTGGAGTCACAAACCAGCCAGACCAGGGAAGGACGGCAGATTTCCTTCCCTAAAGGAGGTTAGTGAACCAGATGGGTATTTTATGACAATGGTTTCATGCTCACTGTTACCAAGACTAGAATTTAATTCTAGATTCCTTTAAATTTCACCATATACCATGATTTGAATCCATGCGGAAAATCAATGGGGTGATAATTATAGGACGGATGTCAGAGGTAGGTTCTTTACTCAGAGAGTAATAAGGGCTTGGAATGCCCTGCCTGCAGCAGACTTGCCAACTTTAAGGACATTCACATGGTCAGTGGATAGTCATATGGATAATACTGGAATAGATTAGGTTAGAGGGTCATTAGATTGGTTCCACTGGTCGGTGCAACATCAGGCCCCTCCAAAGGGCCTGCACTGCACTGTAATGTTCTATGTTCTATGTCCCTCGAACATTACCCTGGACATTTAGAAAAAAGAGAACAAAGAACAAAACAGCATGGGAAACAGGCCCTTCGGCCCAACGAGCCCGCGCCGCCACCCCGATGTTCCCACCTCTACCCATGATCCCTGTCTGTGTTTATAGATCTATGGATTAAAAACCAAATTTGAGACAATTTAGGGAGAATTTGTTTTGCCAATTAGCCTAAGAGCACATCTTTGGGATGTGGGAGGAAACTGGAGCACCCAGAGATAACCCACGCAAGCACGGAGAGAATGCGCAAACTCCCACAGACACAGACCCAAATCCACGTATCTGCACAGCACAGCGATAGTCACTGAGCTGTTGTGTTGTCCATCAAATGGTCCAGGTCAAGCGTACACTAATGACGTGAAGCTCTAGGATACTTTCGAAAAATCCAAGAGCAGCCCTCTCAATTTACATTACTAGTCTGGCAATTATTACCCGGAGTCCACTTCATTCTTCAATAGGGAATATATATGTTACTGACTGCCACAAACGTGTGAGGAATAAACACTTTGGTTGGTACACTATTTAGTCAGAAAGAGACTGAGCATCTTAGTTAACTGAACATCCAGCCAAGTGAGTGAAGGAGGAATGGAAATAACAACCTTCATGGGCGACAGAAAAGTATCCTTGATTTTAATTTCTCAAATTGGAAACTATGGAGATAAGAAAAACCCTTGAATGTACAGCTGCCTCAATTCCTAAAAATAGACAAATAGTTGTTATGTTACAAGGTGGAATTCACTGTGAAAGACTTTTTTATATCTGGTAGCAAGATATAATTTTCTATTTTGTACTATCAAACGCGATACGGGGGAAAAAAACATTTTCAATGGATGGCAAATCTGAAACAAAAACCAAGAATCTTTATTATTGAACTTGTCAACAAGTTAAAAACCATCTCATTGATAGGGATAGTGGTAACATTCCGAAAACCTGCGGTGATTACACACAGAGAGATGAATGAACAGAACCAAATGTCCACTTAGAAGTTTTGCCGATTCATTCGCCACAGGTGTTCACAGGTGTGTGACCCTCCACCCACCCCCCGCCCATATCTTTGTAATTCTGGTGAAACATCTGTCAATTAGTATTTAATTTAATAAGTATGAGAGCCTCTCATTATCCTTCACATTGTTTATTCTATTTCCATGTTTTATACCAGCACGGTAGCACAGTGGGTTAGCACTGCTGCTTCACAGCTCCAGGGTCCTGGGTTCAATTCCCAGCTCGGGTCACTGTCTGTGGGAGCTTGCACATTCTCCTTGTGTCTGCGTGGGTTTCCACTGTGTGCTCCGGTTTCCCCCCACAGTCCAAAGATGTGCGGGTTACATTGATTGGCCATGCTAAGAAATTGCCCCTTAGTGTCCAGGCATGTGTAGGTTAGAGGGATCAGCGGGTATAATACGTAGGGATATGGGGTAGGGTGGGGGTGGGATTGTGTTCAGTGCAGACTCGATGGGCCAAAGGGCCTCTTTCTGCATTCTATGATTCTATGTTGAAATCAAAAACAAAATGGGAGTGGTGCTCAGAATTCTCAAAGAATCAAAAACAATGGTGTTTACATGGCAAAAGTTGCCTTTGTGTTGATCAAATGAGCTTTGCACATATTGTGGTGAACAGTGGTTGGATTTTCACCCAGTCTCATTGTCCTATCAGCCAACAGCACTATGATAGTGTTAAATTCCAGCTCAGCACAAAAGGCTTTGATATGTGTAATGCAAACTATTGTGATTCTACATCATTACAAAATGAAACGTTAGACAGATGTAAACTGAAGAGACCATTGAGAAGTGGTAACCGGATTTGATCCAATGCTACCTCAGGTTTTCAATCACTTTCTCCTTCACTTCATGTTTAAATCCATCTTTTTTTAAACACAGTAAGAAGTCTCACAACATCAGGTTAAAGTCCAAAAGGTTTATTTGGTAGCAAAAGCCACTAGCTTTCGGGACTTTCTCCCTTCGTCAGGTGAATGGGGGGTTCTGGAATCACAAACACAGCATATAAAGGCACACACTCAGTTTACAGAATACTGATTGGAATGTGAATCTTTACAACACTGGCAACTCCACATCGTATTTTTTTTAAAGCAGTTGAACCTTGAACGTGTGAAATAGCGGACCATAAAGAAGGTTTGTCAATGTCTATTACGTCGTTCAGGGAAACAATTGGGTGGCACAATGGTGAGCACTGCTGCCTCACAGCGCCCGGGATCTCGGTTCAATTCCCAATTTCTTGGGTAACTGTTTGTGCGGAGTCTGCATGTTGTGTGCATGGATTTCTTCTGGTTTCCTTCCACAGTCCAAAGATGTGCAAATTAGGTAGATTAATCACAGATTACCCCTTAGTGTCAGAGGGACTAGTAGGGTAAATATGTGAGATTAAGGGGATGGGACTTGGGTGGAATTGCTGTTGGTGCAGGCTCAATGGGCTGAATGGCCTCCTTCTGCGCTATAGAACATAGAACACAACAGCACAAACAGGCCCTTTGGCCCACAAATTGCGCTGATCATATCCCTACCTACCAGGCCTATCTATAACCCTCAATCTCATTAAATCCCATGTACTCATCCAGAAGTCTTTTAAAAGACCCCAGCGATTTTGCCTCCACCACCACCAACAGCAGCCAATTCCACTCACTCACCACCATCTGAGTGAAAAACTTACCCCTGGCATCTCCTCTGTACCTGCTCCCCAACACCTTAAACCTGTGTCCTCTCGTAGCGACCATTTCAGCCCTGGGAAAAAGCCTCCGAGAATCCACCCTATCAATACATCTCAACATTTTATAAACCTATATCAGGTCACCTCTTAACCTTCGTCTCTCCAGGGGGAAAAAGACTCAGTTCTCTCAACCTATCCTCATACGGCATGCCTCCCAATCCAGGCAACTTCCTTGTAAATCTCCTCTGCACCCTTTTCAATAGCATCCATATCCTTCTTGTAGTGAGGCGACCAGAACTGCGCACAGTACTCCAAGTGGGGTCTGACAAGGGTCTTATAAAGTTGCATAGGGATTCTATCATTCAGATTCTATGAATTGATGGGTATTTGAACACATGAAGAAATAGCTGTGACATTGGGTGAGAAGCTTTGACTCTGAACCAAAGTTTATGTTTTTGTTGCGACTTCACCATCTAATGCAGATCTTGTTAATGTTGGCTGTGACGTAAGGCAGAAACCTCCCAAAGGGTTTCTCTCCATTTCCGATACAACCCACCATGCTGGTGGAAAGGCGGGGGTGGTGGGAGCGCAGAGAATAAAGCAGGAAATTGTGTAGTTTAGCCCAGTGATAAAGGAAAGACTTACACTGCCCTCCACCCTAGAATCCCAAAGTGGCTTTACAACCAATGAGGAAGTTTGAGGTGGAGTCGCTGTTCTTAGGGAAGAAATTTATACACAGCAAGCTCCCAGAAACTGTTTTGAAATAAATTACCAGATTAATTGGTTAAAGTGGCTTTGGTTGAGGGTTAAATATTGGTGAGGAAAGCTTCCCTATTTTTGTTCAAATAATAATAAGAATTCTTCACATCCTCTTGTGAGAAGGTTCACCAGGCTGATACTGGAGATGAGGGGGTTAGCCTGTGAAGAGAGATTGAATAGACTGGGTCTGTACTCGTTGGAGTTTAGAAGGCTGAGGGGGGACCTTATAGAGACTTACAAGATAACGAAGGGGCTAGATAGGGTAGAGGTAGAGAGATTCTTCCTGCTTAGTAAGAATAGCAGAACTAGAGGGCACGGCCTCAAAATAAGTGGGGGGGGGGGCAGTTTAGAACGGAGTTGAGGAGGAACTTCTTCACTCAAAGGGTGGTGAATCTCTGGAATTCTCTGCCCATTGAAGTGGTGGAGGCTTCATCACTGAATATATTTAAGTCACGGGTAGATAGGTTTCTGATAGACAAGGGAATTAAGGGAGAAAGCGGGAACGTGGAACTGATCCACTTCAGATCAGCCATGATTTTATTGAATGGCAGGGCAGGCTCGAGGGGCTATAGGGCCTACTCCTGCTCCTATTTCTTATGTTCTTATGAGAGCAGACAGGGCTTTGATGTATCGTCTCATCTGAAAGGGGATTCTGCACTCAAAGCAGTTAACAAAGAACAACATAGAACAGGAAACAGACCCTTCAGCCCAACGAGCCCATGCTGCCATTTTAACAATGTGAGTTCCCTCTTCCACCTATGACCCTTGTCTATGCTAATGGAAATCCACATTGGAAACCGGATTGAGTTGTCTGGATTGTGTGCTCAAAATCTCTGCAGTGGGATTTGAACTCACAGCTCTGCCTGACTGGGAGAGAGAGGAGTGTTAGCACTGAGCCAAGGCTGATATCAGGACCTGTGGACAAGCTGCATCAAGGTGACATTGGCACTGAGGTGTAGCTGCTCCACTGTGGAAAGCCGCTGCCTCTCGGGAGTGCATACCTGGAATTCTTTCAACCAGAGTCTGTAAACAGGTTCATTCTGATCATAACCCTAGCGTGACATTTTAAGATAAAAGAATTTTGTCACAGTTTGCTACTCTATTGCTGCAGTAAGTCAAGAAATGACCTTGACGGATTAAAGCCAGACAATACAGCATTTGTGTGCTAAACAATCACATTCTTGCTTTTGTTACAGTCACGTTCCTGTGTTTAAACCGCCCTTTCTTGCAAGCTTAGGAATTTCTCGGCCTGAGTGGGAACTTATTTGGCTTTCACAAGCTGGGAGACAAATTTAAACTCGCAGGTAGAGTTCTGACAAAAGGAGACATCCTGCGAAGTGATATAACTGAGACAAGGAACACGTGGCATTTTGGAAATTCCCCGAGGCAAAACATTAACTCTTGGATGGATTAACATCTTATACACAACAACAGAGAGGAACTCCAAATAAAATGAAAATACTGCAAAACACACAAAAATGCTAGCAATACTCGACAGGTCAGACAACATCTGCAGAGAGAGAAACAGAATTAATTGGCAGGATTTTCCAGTCGCGCTAGTCCCAAAAATCACACCCCAACAGACCTTTCCATGGTCTGACCCTCACTCGCTCCAAATCCTGTGGTGTGCAGAATGGGAAAATGTACTCCAATATTTCAATTGAGTTTTCAAACCAGCTTCCCATCCATTGACTCTGTGTACACTTCCCGCTGCCTTGGTAAAGCAGCCAGTATAACTAAGGACCCCACGCATCCCCGGACATTCTCTCTTCCACCTTCTTCCTTTTTAATAAAATTCTGAGGTCACATATCAACTGACTCAAAAACAGTTGCTGCCATCAGACTTTTGAATGGGCCTACCTTATTCAAACTCAATTTTCAGACCAGTGGGCAGATGGCAGATGGCAGATGATTGGAAAGAACCTTAAATTGAATAGATTTTGACTCAGGTGGGAATGTGGGGGGGGGTTCCTAAAGACCCCCATTGGAAGCCACTTCTGCCTGGGGGCTCCCTCTCCTTACAGCCTGGAGGCTTTGATTTCCCCCTTCCCAGCAGGTTTTCCCGAGAACCTCAATCACCCCCATCGCAATTGCTTCCTCAACCCCTTGATTCTGGGATCGCTGCTCCTTACCGGTCCTCTGGTACTTAGTTCCAAAGCAGCTTCTTACTGCTGGAGCTGGATCATCCACTCGGCACTCCTGGCTGAAGATTGTTGCGAATATTTCAGCTTTCTCTTTTGTGCTGATGTGCCGGGCACCTCCATCATTAAGAAGGGGGATATAGGTGGAGCCTCCTCCTCCAGTGAGTTAATTGTCCACCACCATTCAGGACTGAATGGAGCAAGACTGCAGAGCTTAGATCTGATCTATTGATTGTGGGATTGCTTAGCTCTGTCTATCACTTGCAATTTATATTGTTTGAAATGCAAGTAGTCTTGTTTGGAAGCTTCACCACATTGACACCTCGTTTTTAGGTATACCTGGTGTTGTTCTTGGCAAGCCATCCTGCACTCTCCATTGAACTAGGATTGATCGCCTGGCTTGGTGATGATAATAGTTGAGTGAGAATATGATGTGGAGATGCCAGCATTAGATTGGGGTAAACACCGTCCATCTATCTATTGATTTGTCCATCGAATAAATCAGTTGGATTAAACCTGGTGTTGTCAGACTTCTTACCGAGTGGGAATATGTCAGATCATGAGGTTATGGATTGTGTGGAGTACAATTCCACTGCTGCTGGTGACCCACAGTGCCTCGTGTTTGCCCGGTTTTGAGTAATTAGTTCTAAATTTATCCAATTTCGCACAAAGTCCCACACATGATGGAGAATATCCTCAATGTGAAAGTGGGGCTTTGTCTCCACAAAAAATGGTCACTCCTACCGATACTTCATGGACAGATGCACTGATGAGGATGAAATCAGGTATATTTTTCCCTCTTTGGTTCCCTCAGCACCTGCTATAATCCCAGCCTCACAGCGATGTCCTTCGAGACCCATCCAGCTCTATCAGTAGTGCTGCTGCCGAGTCACTCTTGGTGATGGACATTGAAATCCCCCATGCAGATACATTCTGTATCCTCAGTGCTTTCCCCAAGTGGTGTTCAACATGATTCATGAGCGGAGGGGGTACATTATGTGGTGATCAGCAGGAGGTTTCTTTGCCTACATTTGGTCTGGTGTCATGAGATTTCACGGTGTCCTGAGTCAGAACTCCCAGGACAACTCTTTATCGAACGTAGACCACTGTGCCGCTACCTTTACTGATGGGACAAGACACACCCCTTTGGCAAATCAGTCCACAAGGCTGTGCTCCTGCTTACAAGCAAAAACTGAAATGGGAGAATCCATCAAAGGAACTCAGGCAAATTTGGTCTGAGGAATTGGATGATTTCCTGGGACTGCTTAGAGTCAATGGACTGGTCAGTATTTAAAAACTCTGACCAGTACACCTCTATAGTAACTGACTTCATTAGTCAGTGTGTAGAAGGTGTGCCATAGAAGCAAATCCATGTGTTTCCCAACCGGAAACCATAGATGAACAGGAATATCCACTGCTTGCTGAAGCCGAGGTCTGAGGAATTCAAGTCAGGCGACCCTGATTTTTAAAAGACAGACAGATAGGATCCAACAAAGTGACCAAAGACAGTCCCGGACCAAGCTCGAGTTCCAGGCTAGCCACACTGACCCCCGCCAAGTATGGTAAGGTCTGCAAGACATAATAGGCTATAGATGAAGGCTCCAACACTCAATGCATTCTATGCTCATTTTGAGCAAAAGCAAGGGCATTCCCTCCACCCTTGGAAGCCCTGATGAACCTGTATCTGAGGTCATCATTGCAGATGTCAGAGCAGCCTTCTCGAAGGTCAACCCATGGAAAGCGACTGGCCCGGATGGGATACCCTGATCAGCACTCACATCCTGCGTGGATCAGTTGACGGGGATATCTGCAGACATCTTCAACCTCTCTTTACAGCAACCTGAAGTCCCTGTCTGTTTCCTAAAGATGACCATCATCCCTGTACCAAAGAAAAGCCAAGCAGCGTGCCTTAGTAACTACTGACCAGTGGCTCTGATATCTATCATTATGAAATGCTTCAAAAGGTTATGGCAGAAATCAATTCCAACCTTCCGGATTGTCTGGGTCCGCTACAGCGCGTCGCAACAGATCCACAGCAGACACCATCTCCCTGGCCCTGGAACACCCAGATAACATCTACGTCAGTAGGTTTGAATGGACCTACTTGCATTAAGTTGATCTTTCCCTACATCCTGGCTATGACCATAATGCTACATTCTGCACTCTCATTTCCTTCTCTATGAACGGGTATGCTTTGTCTGTGTAGCGCGAGGAACAATACTTTTCACTGTACATTAGCTTTTATTGGTAGGGGGATTGAATTTAGGAGCCGCAGCATCATGTTGCAGCTGTACAAAACTCTAGTGCGGCCGCACTTGGAGTATTGTGTGCAGTTCTGGTTGCCACATTATAAGAAAGATGTGGAGGCATTGGAGAGGGTACAGAGGAGGTTTAACAGGATGTTGCCTGGTATGGAGGGCAGGTCTTATGAAGAGAGGCTGAGGGATTTGAGGTTGTTTTCGTTAGAAAGGAGGCGGCTAAGAGGGGACCTTATCGAAACATATAAGATGATTAGAGGTATAGATAGGGTGGATAGTGATAGCCTTTTTCCTAGGATGGAAAAAGCTAGCACGAGGGGACACAGCTTTAAATTAAGGGGTATGAGTTATAGGACGGATATCAGAGGTAGGTTCTTTACTCAAAGAGTGATTAGGGAGTGGAATGCCCTGCCTGCAGCTGTTGTAGATGCGCCAAGTTTGGTGGCGTTTAAGAGGTTAATTGATAAGTATATGGAAGAGAAGGGAATGATTTAGTTATGGGGGGGCATTGCTTTTTATTTTGGTCGGCACAACATCGAAGGCCGAAGGGCCTGTTCTGTGCTGTATTGTTCTATGTTCTATGTTCTATGTTCTAAACCTGGGAATAGTGATGGTGGAATCTGGTGTATTATTTATAAGGTATGATTCTGAGTCAGGCTCTTGCTTGGCTAGTTTGTGAGACGGTTCTCCCAATATTAGCACTACCTCCCGTATGTTAGTAAGGAGGACTTTACAGAGTCAACAGGTCTGAGTTTGCCATTGTCATTTCTGGTGCCTAGGTCAATACCGAGTGATCTGAATGGTTTCATTCCTTTTTTTGTGTTTAATAATAGAACTGAGTGGCTTACTAGTCACTTCAGAGGGCATTTAAGAATCAACCAATTTGCTGTAGGTCTGAGTCACATGTAGGTCAGACCAGGTAAGAATGGCAAAAGTGAACCATAGAACCATAGAAAATTGCAGCTCAGAAACAGGCCTTTTGGCCCTTCTTGTCTGTGCTGAACCATTTTTTGCCTACTCTCACTGACCTGCACTTGAACCAATTCCCTCCACATCCCTCTCATCCATGAACTCATCCAAGTTTTTCTTAAATGTTAAAAGTGACCCCGCATTTACCACTTTTATCCAGCAGCTCATTCCACACTCCCACCACTCTCTGCATGAAGAAGCGCCCCCCACCCCCACCCTCCCCCTCCCCCAAATATTCCTTTAAATTTTTCTCCTTTCATCCTCAACACATGTCCTCTTTTTTTTTTCTCCCCTAGCCTCAGTGGAAAAAGTCTGCTTGCATTCACTCTATCTATAGCCATCCAAATCTTATACATTAGATGGGTTTTTACAACAATGGTTTTATGGTCTTTATTAGACTTCAATTCCAGATTTTTATTTCTCAATTTTCACCATCTGTTGTGGTGGGATTTGAACTTGGGTTCCCAGAGGGGTTTTTGGATTACTAGTCCAACAACAATACCACTGTACCACCACCTCCTATAATCATTCCCATGCTGTCTTTACAAACACACAAATAAAGCTACTTCATGCAAAAGCTGAAAAATGGAATAAAACATGGAAGGATGCGATAAAACGCAATCACACTGTTCCTACATTGACAATTAAATCCTGGTCGTTAGATTTAAAGGTGGTATTTTGGCTTCAAGTGCAGAATTGCTGTAGAAATCCACACCAGGTTAGATACACAATGTGTGTTCACACACAGACTTCCAGGGACTACTGCTATATTGGCATGATATCACAGTGATTAGCACTGCTGCTTCACAGCTCTAGAGTCCTAGATTTGATTCCTGTCTCGGGTCACTGTCTTTATGGAGTTTGCACATTCTCCTCGTGTCTAAGTGGGTTTCCTCTGGGTGCTCTGGTTTCATCTCTCAATCCAAAGATGTGTGGGTTCGGTTGATTAGCCATACTAAGAAATTGCCCCTTAGTATCTAGGTTAGAGGGATTAGTAGGTATGATATGGGGTAGGGCCTGAGCGGGATTATGTTTGGTGCAGACTCGATGGGCTGAAGGGCCTCTTTCTGCACTGTATGGTTTTATGATCACCATGTATGCCAAATGCCGCACACGAGGACGGTCTTAACAGGGATCTTGGCTTCATGTCACACTGTCTGTAACCCCCATGACTTGCCTGGGTTAGCAAAAAACCTCACTTACTGTGCTGTCTGGAGACAATACACATCTCTTTAACCTGTACTCAGTGCTCCTTCCACTGACATTGTTAGCCACTTTAAGACTTGAATAGCAGGTTAGGTGTAAAGATTTGCATTCTAATCAGTAATCTGTAAACTGTCTGTGCTGTTTTATGGGCTGTTGAGACCAGAACACCTCATTCACCTGACGAAGACCATAGAGTCGAAAGCTTGTGAGTTTACTATCAAATAAATGGGTTGGATTTAAACCTGGTGTTGTCAGATTTCTTACAGTGTTTATGATCACCATCAGAGGATCAATGGTTGATGATTTGGGACATACCCTGTTTTTTTCAGAGCTGTAACAGGTCATCAGTGCAGGGAGATGGGAAAGGTAATTTCACAGCCACAGTTTAAGCTCCAATTACAAACATTTTGCTTTGAAATGCAGAATTCCTTTCTTCCACATCTAGCAGAGGTTCCTGAAAGAGGCGAGGTATTGAGAAGGTTAAGATGTGTTGCATCTTTTTCAAAGAAACCAGAGCACTGAAGTGTCCAACATGCAAACAGGTGTCACTTTTCCTGACTGCATGCAAGGAGCAAGCATCCTAAGATAAGACTGTGGGGGTTGGAGTACTGGAGGCAGATTTAATAAACTCACTGCTATTCCACCTTAACATAATTGTCTGGTGTTTGTGTGTGTTTAGCTCTTACCCAGCAGAAGTTAGGCACGTTACTGAACTCAATACACCAAGTAATCTGATTTTTATAAACTGCTAAACTGTTTTGAGATATTAGCCATCTTGAAACCTCATAAACATCAGACAAGTCTCCATGGCAATCCAGTTAAGCAAACCACAGCTCACAAAAATAAGTCATTTTTGCAAGACTATTTTTTTTTGCATCAATGCTTTTCCCTTCCAGTTTTCTGAAAAGGGTTAACTCAAACATTCACTCCCAAATCTAGAAGCTTTTTTTCCTAATGTGTGATCAAATGTATCTTCATATAATCTGAAGTCTGGAACAATTAGTTTATCAGAGGACTATGAGAGACATAAGAAATAAGAACAGGAGTCAGCCATCTAGCCCTTCGAGTCTTCCCCACCATTCAATAAGATCATGGCTGATCTGAAGTGGATCAGTTCCACTTTCCTGCTTTCTCCCTATAATCTTTAATTCCCTTGTCTATCAGAAACCTATCTACCCGTGACTTAAATATATTCAGCGAGGGAGCCTCCACCACTTCAACGGGCAGAGAATTCCAGAGATTCACCATCCTTTGAGTGAAGAAGTTCCTCCTCAACTCTGATCTAAACTGCTCCCCCCCCCCCCCCCACCCCCGGCTTATTTTGAGGCTGTGCCCTCTCATTCTGCCATCCTTTCTAAGCAGAAAGAATCTCTCTATCTCTACCCTACCCAGCCCCTTCATTATCTTCTATGTCTCTATAAGATTCCCCCTCAGCCTTCTAAACTTTAACGAGTACAGACCCAGTCTATTCAATCTCTCCTCATATACTAACCCCCCTCATCTCCGGTATCAGCCTGGTGAACCTTCTCTGTACTCCCTCCAAGGCCAATATATCCTTTCGCAAATAAGGGGACCAAAACTGCACACAGTACTCCAGTTGCTGAATCACCAGTGCCCTGTACACTTGCCGCAAGACCTCCCTGCTTTTATATTCTATCCCCCTCGCAATAAAGGCCAACATTTTATTCACCTTCTTGATCACTTAGAGATGCAAGGACTGATTAGGGACAGTCAGCATGGCTTTGTGAGCGAAAAATCATGTCTCACAAATTTGTTTTGAGTTTTTTGAAGGGGTAACCAAGAAGGTAGATGAGGGCAGTGTAGTTGATGTTGTCTACATGGAGTTTAGCAAGGCTTTTGATAAACTATCACATGGTACGTTTTGCATAAGATTAAATCTCACAGGATCCATGGTGGGATAGCCAAATGGATACAAAATTGGTTTGATGACGGAAGACAGAGGGTGGTTGTAGAGGGTCATTTTTCAAACTGCAGGTTTGACCAGTGGTGTGTCCCAGGCATCAGTGCTGGGTCCACTGTTATTTGTCATTTATATTAATGATTTGGATGAAAATTTAGGAGGCATGGTTAATAAGTTTGCAGATGACATCAAGATTGATGGCGTAGTGGATAACAAAGAAGGTTATCTAGGATTGCAAGAGGATCTTGATCAATTGGGCCAGTGGGCTGACAAATGGCAGATGGAGTTTAATTTAGATAAATGCAAGGTGATACATTTTGGTAGATCAAACCAGGGCAGGACTTACTCAGTTAATGGTAGAGCATTGGGGAGAGTTATAGAACAAAGAGATTGAGGGGTACAGGTTCATAGCTCCTTGAAAGTGGAGTCACAGGTGGATAGAGTGGTGAAGAAGTCATTCAGCATGCTTGGTTTCATTGGTCAGAACATTGAATATAGGAGTTGGGACGTCTTGTTGAAGTTGTACAAGACATCGGTATGGCCACAATTGGAACACTGTGTACCGTTCTGGTCACTCTAATATAAAAAGGCTATTATTAAACTAGAAAGAGTGCAGAAAAGATTTACTATGATGCTACTGGGACTTGATGGATTGAGTTATAAGGAGAGGCTGCATAGACTGGGATTTTTTCTCTGCAGCATAGGAAACTGAGGGGTGATCTTATAGAGGTCTGTAAAATAATGAGGGGCATAGATCAGGAAATAGTCAATATCTTTTCCCAAAGGAAGGGAAGTCTAAAACTAGACGGCATAGGTTTAAGTTGAGAGGGAGAGATACAAAAGGGTCCAGAAGGCAATTTTTTCACACAGAGGGTGGTGAGTGTCTGGGTCAAGCTGTCAGAGGTAGTAGTAGAGGCAGATACAATTTTGTCTTTTAAAAAGTATTTAGACAGTTACATGGGTATGATGGGTATTGAGGGATATGGGCCAAATGCAGGCAATTGGGACTAGCTTAGGGCTTAAAAAGGGGTGGCATGAACAAGTTGGGCCAAAGGGCCTGTTTCCATGCTGTAAACCTCTGTGACTCTATGACTGAAATAAGAAGACTTTTCTTCACTCAAAAGATTGTGAATCTTTGGAATTCTCTACCTCAGGTTATTTCCTCCATTGTTGAATATATTTAAGGCTACGATAGAAAGAGTTTTGGTCCCTCAGGGAGAATTAAGGGATATGGGGATGTGGCAGGAAAATGGGAGTTGGAATGCAAGGTTAGCCATGGTCGTAATGAATGATGGGGGACCCTCAGAAGGCCGAATGGATACTTCTTCTCCAATCTCAAGGTCCTACCAAAGGCTAACATTGACCATTATTCTAATATCGTTTCTACCACAACATCTCTAGACCCCTTATTTTAAGAACACAATATTTTTCCCAAAAAAATCAAGAGATATTGTTACAGGTCCACTTTGTTGGCCAACAAGGGGCATACATGCGTTGGGTCGTGCGAGGGCTGCTTTTGGATGTTGCTTCGAGAGTTGCCTGGTGCTTCACATCGTTAGTGTACGCTTAAACTGGACCAACTGACGGGCAACACGACAGCTCAGTGACAATCACTGTTTGCTGTGCAGATATAGGGACCCAGGTCGGATCTCCCACTTGAGTCGGTGTCTGTGGGAGTTTGCACGTTCTCCCCGTGCTTGCATGGGTTTTCTCCGGGTGCTCCGGTTTCCTCCCACACCCCAAAAACATGCTTTTAGGCTGACTGGTGTTAACAAATTGTCCCTAAATTAGACCTCCCTTAATCTGGCGCATGTATAATTCTCTAAATTTCCACCCCATTATTGTGGAGTTCAAGAGACGTAGACAAAAATCGTAGGCAGAAGAAGGATTGGAATGAGGCACTCACTGAATGTTAAAATGGTCGGCGTGGGCTTGTAGGGCCGAAAGGCCTGTTTCCTGTGCTGTGTTGTTCTTTGTTCTAGGTTATAAAGGGTGGCATGGACAAATTGGGCCGAAGGGCCTGTTTCCATGCTATAAACCCCTATGACTTTATGTCTCAAAGAACAAAGAACAACACAGCACGGGAAACAGGCCCTTCGGCCCAACGAGCCCGCGCCGCCGTCCTAACGTCTTAATGACATATAGAGACTAATATAGGGACAATTTGTTACCCAATCAGCCTAAGAGCACATTTTTGGGATGTGGGAGGAAACCGGAGCACCCGGAGAAAACCCACGCAACCATGGGGAGAACGCGCAAACTCCTGCAGACACAGGCCCAAATCCATGTGTCTGCACAGCAACAGCGATAGTCCCTGAGCTGTCATGTGCCCATCAGATGATGGTCCAGTTTAAGCATACACTAACGACATGAAGCACTAGGCCACTCCTGAAGCAACGTCCAAGAGCAGCTCTCGCACGACCTGCCGCATGCATGCATCTTGTTGGTCAACAAGGTGGACCGAACATCCTGTGGAAACAAATAGGATATTTAAACAGTCCTACTATATCCCTCTATCTGCAGACCACTCATGTGGCTGTCCAAGAGACCCTTAAACAACCCTAGCGTGCCTGCTCCCACCACCTTACTCGGCAGTGCATTCCACACCCCCACTACCCTTTGAGTGAAAAACTGCCCTGTAATATTCGTCTTATACATAGCCCCCCTCACCCTAAGGCCATGACCCCTCGTTCTATCCATTTCTAATGGTGGAAAAAGCTTACCACCATTTGCTCTCTCTATACCCCTTATAATGTTATATACCTCTACTAGATCCCCTCTCAGCTGACGTCTTTCAAGGGAAAACAAGCCCAGTGTGTTCAATCTTTCCTCGTAAGACAGCCCTTCCATACCAGGCAGCATCCTGGTAAATCTCCTCTGCACTCTCTCCAAGGCCTCCACATCCTTCCGGTAGTACGGCGACCAGAACTGGACGCAGTACTCCAAGTGAGGCCTAACCAACGTTCTATACACTTGTAACATCAGACTCCTACTCTTGTATTCTATACCCCTTCCTATGCAGGCTAACATACCATACGCTTTCTTTATCACTTTCTCCACCTGTACTGACACCTTCAGAGACTTGTGAACCTGCACCCCCAGGTCTCTCTGCGTCTCTATACTCCTGATAGTTTTACCTTTTATCCTATAACTCCCCTCTACATTATTCCGGCCAAAATGCATCACCTCGCGTTTATCCGGATTAAATTCCATTTGCCATCTATCTGCCCAATCTACCAGCCTATCTATGTCCTGTTGTATTGCCTGGCACTGCTCCTCAGTCCCCGCCAATCCAAGCATCTTAGTGTCAACAGCAAATTTGCTGATCACACCACCTACCCCCTCTTCCAAGTCATTTATATAAATCACAAATAGAAGAGGTCCTAGTACTGAGCCCTGTGGCACACCACTAGTGACAGACCTCCAGTTGGAAAAAGAGCCTTCCACTACTACCCACTGTCTCCTCCTCCCAAGCCAAATTATTATTTGACATTTGGAAAAGTTTTCCCTTGTGTCATTTGCCATGGCCATTTCTGTTTTTTTCAAACAATGTGTGGAGAGGTGATAGCAGGATTGCCAAGTTCAGTCTGAATTTTCTGTAGTAATTTATGAACCCTATGAAAGATTGTAACTTCTGTTGTGATCCTTGGTTGAAGTCCGTTCTATGGCCTTCCCCTTCTCGTTAACAGAGTGTAATCCATCCTTGTCAATTCTGTACCCCAAGGTACATCACCTTGTTTAGGAATGTATTTATCCCTTTTCCGTTGAATGCCAGCATCAAAGAGACACTTCAATGCCTCCTCCAAACACTCCAAATGTTCTTTGCAGTAGCTTTTAAAATATCATCCAGATACACTGCCTCTCTGGGCACTCCTTGAAGGATGTTCGCTTTCAAAAAACAAGACAAAGGCATCCTAAAGGGGAAGTGAGTGCTTTCCTACAGTCCTTTGTATTTGTGGTGACATACTTCCTGGATGACACCTCAGGCTTCAGTTGGAGGTAGGTGTGACTCATATCCAATTTGGAAAATATGACCCCCAGTCAGGTTCAAAATCCAAGTCTTTGGTACGTGACATAAAGTTTCTGTCTAAGCGGGAGGCTCTGCTGCCCATTAACTTATAGTCCACACAGTTAAACTGAATGGTCAAGTTTTAAAACTGGGACTACTGGCATTCCACAAATTGTACAAGGTTAATAATGCCACATTCCTCTAGACATTACAGCTTGGCCGCTATGTTGCCATGCATGACATAGGGGACCAGTGGTCCCTTTACGTATTCAGGTCAGGCTCCTGGGTCCACATAGCTCTTGGCCTTAATGCACCTCATCTTCTCAAGACTTCCTTGGGACACTTTCTAATGACTTTTGATTTGGTGGCACAGTAGCACAGTGGTTAGCACTGCTGCTTCACAGCGCCAGGGTCCTGGGTTCAATTCTCGGCTCGGGTCACTGTCTGTGTGGAGTTTGCACATTCTCCTCGTGTCTGCGTGGGTTTCTTCCGGGTGCTCTGGTTTCCTCCCACAATGTAGAGATGCCGACGTTGGACTGGGGTAAACTCAGTAAGAGATCTGACAACACCAATTTTAAATCCAACCGATTTATTTGATAGTAAACCTGTTAGCTTTCAGCCTTTGTGCCTTTGTGTCACACTATCTGTAACCCCCGTGACTTGCCTGGGTTAGCAAAACACCTCACTTACTGTGCTGTCTGGAGACAATACACATCTCTCTAACCTGTGCTCAGTGCTCCTTCCACTCATATTGTTAGCCACTTTAAGACTTGAATAGCAGGTTAGGTATAAAGATTCGTATTCTTATCAGTAATCTGTAAACAGTCTGTGCTGATATGTGTGCTATTGCAGATCAGAACACCTCATTCGCCTGAAGAAGGCACAAAGGCCAAAAGCTAGCAGGTTTACTATCAAATAAATCGGTTGGATTTAAAATTGGTGTTGTCAGACCTCTTACTGAGTTCCTCCCACATTCCAGAGACGTGCAAGGTAGGTTAATTGGCCATGCTAAAAAGTTGACCCTTAGTGTTCAGGGATGCGTAGGTTAGAGAGATTAGTGGGTATAATATGTAGGGATATGGGGGTAGGGCCTGGATGGTGCAGACTCGATGGGCCAAAGGGCCTCCTTCTGCACTATAGGGTTCTATGATTCTATAAATTGCCAGTACCCATTTTAAAGATCTGTTGCCAATCCAGCAGATTTTCTGTAAACTTTCCTTCCCAAAAGGTTGTGACTCACACCACTACTCAGGGGAGTCAGGCTGTCTGTGCCCCCTGCGTAACTGGGATTAGAGTTCCAATAATACATATGAACTTCACTGTGTATCCAGCCTTAATGTCCCACAGGCTTAAAAGCAATATGCCCAATCCTTGCCTGGGTCTATGACAACAGGTCAGCACGGATGTACTTTATTGTAGAGAGGCTTCCCATTCAGTACTGGAATCGGAGCGCCTCCAACTCCAATTGCCGTTTCTTGGCAGTGAAACATAAAAGCGTTTATTGGTCACTCACAGTTGCTTTCCTCCTCCTGATAAGATGTCACACTGGTGAGTACACTATTGCTCTGCAGTAATGGGGACAGGGCCCAGTAACCAGACTGGGGGGGATCAGAGGCCATTAAAATCCCTAGATGGTCAGGGTATGACCAGGCCTTGGTTGGGCACCATAACTGTGTCAGGAGCAGGACCTGAATGGCGATCGGGCCTAAGTGAGGATGCGGCTATGATGGGGGAGTTCTGCAAGGGGGTTGGTATGCAGGAGAGTTGGTATGCGGCTGGGGTTCTTCCTGCTCTTTAACCTTGTATTCAGCAGACAAGAGAGCTGACACCAGCCATGATTTTACTGAATGCCCTTGCTCCTACATCTAAGTTCCCGAATTCTGATGACGGGTTGAGAGATGGTGTAGGTTGGAGCTCGAAGATTTGGGTGTCAGGTCAGTATCGATGCTGAGTGACTTGGTGACTTGCCTGTTCTGTATCTTCCCAGTGGGTCACTAGTTATAAGGTACACATAGAACATAGAACATTACAGCACAGAACAGGCCCTTCGGCCTTCGATGTTGCGCCGACCATATAAAAAGCAATGACCCTCCAAACTAAACCATTCCCTTCTCTTCCATATACTTATCAACTAACCTCTTAAACGCCACCAAACTTGGCGCATCTACAACCGCTGCAGGCAGGGCATTCCACTCCGAACCACCCTTTGGGTAAAGAACCTGCCTCTGATATCCGTCCTATAACTATCACCCCTTAATTTAAAGCTGTGTCCCCTCGTGCTAGCTTTTTCCATCCTAGGAAAAAGGCTATCACTGTCCACCCTATCTAAACCTCTAATCATCTTATATGTTTCGATAAGTTCCCCTCTTAGCCGCCTCCTTTCTAACGAAAACAACCTCAAATCCCTCAGCCTCTCTTCATAAGACCTGCCCTCCATAGCAGGCAACATCCTGGTAAACCTCCTCTGTACCCTCTCCAATGCCTCCACATCTTTCTTATAATGTGGGGACCAGAACTGCACACAATACTCCAAGTGCGCCCGCACTAGAGTTTTGTACAGTTGCAACATGATGCTGCGGCTCCTAAATTCAATCCCCCTACCAATAAAAGCTAAGACTCCATATGCCTTCTTAACACCTTTATCCACTTGACTGCCTACTTTCAGGGATCTATTGACACATACACCAAGATCCTTCTGTTCCTCAACACTATTAAGAGCCCTACCATTAGCCCTATACTCTACACATTTATTTTTCCTGCCAAATTGCATTACCTCACACTTTTCCACATTAAACTCCATTTGCCACCTCTCGGCCCAGCTCTGCCACTTGTCCAAGTCTCTCTGCAAACTATAACACCCCTCTTCACTATCTACCACTCCACCGACTTTAGTGTCATCTGCAAATTTCTAATCCATCCTTCAATACCCTCATCCAGATCATTTATAAAAATTACAAACAGCAGGGGCCCCAAAACAGACCCCTGAGGTACACCACTTGTCACCGAACTCCACGATGAATATCTCCCATCAACCACCACCTCTGTCTTCTATCTGCTAGCCAATTCCTAATCCAATTAGCTAAATCACCCTCAATCCCATACATCTGCATTTTCTGCAGAAGCCTTCCATGGGCACCTTATCGAACGCCTTACTAAAGTCCATATATACCACATCAACTGCCTTACCCCCATCCACCTCTTTGGTCACTTTTTCAAAAAACTCAATAAGGTTAGTAAGGCACGACCTACCCTTCACAAAACCATGCTGACTATCCCCAATCAATTCATTTCTCTCTAAATAACTATAAATCCTATACCTAATAATTCTCTCCAATACTTTGCCCACAACAGAAGTAAGACTCACTGGCCTATAATTCCCTGGAAGGTCTCTCTCCCCCTTCTTAAACAATGGGACCACATTCGCTATCCTCCAGTCCTCCGGAACCACACCCGTAACCAACGAGGACCTGAAGATCAGAGCCAGAGGCTCTGCAATCTCCTCTCTTGCCTCCCAGAGAATCCTAGGGTAAATACCGTCCGGCCCAGGGGACTTATCCAACTTCAAACCCTCGAGAATATCTAGCACCTCCTCCCTATCTACTTCGATACCTTCCAGTTTGCTACCCTGTACCTCAGTGTTCTCCATAACTACATTTACATCACCCTGCGAGAATACCGAAGAGAAATATTTATTCAGTGCCTCTCCAATCTCTTCAGGCTCCACGCACAACTTCCCACTGCTGTCTGTGACAGGCCCTAATCTTGTCCTAACCAATCTTCTATTCTTAACATATCTAAAGAAAGCTTTAGGATTCTCCTTAATCCTATCAACCAAAGTCTTCTCGTGTCCTCTCTTAGCTCTCCTCAATTCACTCTTTAGCTCCCTCCTGGCTAATCTATAGCTATCCATTGCACTAACTGAGCCTTCAAGCCTCATCCTGACATAAGCCTCCTTTTTCCTTTTAACCAGCGAATCAACTTTTTTTGTACACACGATGTGATGCAAGTTTCATTGGAAGTGTGTGCACGTATTGCAGAGTAACGGGGACTCAGCAACTGCAACCCACCCCTCAATATCTGAACATAAAGCAAGGCTGCCACCTGCAGGCCTCCCAGAATGACACACAACTCAATAATGAGTCAGGGAGAAATGGACCTCATCTTGCTCATTCTCCCCTCTTCCTGGGATCTTTGCCAACGAGGCAAACAACCCAAATGCCAGGGCAGTGAGGAACAGCAGGAGTAAAGTCCCTAGCCCAATTTCTGGTGCTATTTGTGGGCCAGTTTCAACTGGGCATCATTCTCCCAGGACAAAGCAACTTAACTGCCTGTAAGCTCCAGCATTGTTACTCAGCAAGTCCCCAGATCGGAGACAGAAAGCATTCTCTGTGCATCGTAAAAGTATTTTCCCCAAACTCAGGGAGGAGGGGAACAATGTGCTTTAAGGATACATTCAGTGATTGTCCGCAGTTCCACCACCCTCTAGGTGGATGTGAGAGATTCCCCAGTGAGATGTGGAGAAGCAAAGCGGTTTTCCCAGCTACACTGGCCACTATTTAACCCTCAACCCATCTCACACACAGACCACATTGAAATGGAATGGGGCTCCTATTTCTGATGGAGTAGGGAGAGGCAGCTAAGGATAGAGAGTGCAGAATGGGAGCAGCTGAGAATAGGGGCGATCAAAAATGGGGGTTGTCTTTAAACAGTGGGGGAGGCGGAGTGTGAGAATGGGGAGTGTGAGAATGGGGAGTATGAATGGATAGGTGTCTGAGAATAAAGGGGGTGTCTGATATTGGGAGGTGTCTGATATTGGGGGGTATCTGAGAATGCAGAGGGGGTATTTGAGAATGGGGGATGTTTGAGAATAGAGGGGGTGTCTGAGAATGGGGAGTGTCTGAGAATGGGGAGTGTCTGAGAATAGAGGGGGTGTCTGTCAATAGGGGGGTGTCTGAGAATGGGGAGTGTCTGAGAATGGGGAGCTTTGGAAATCAGATATAGAGAATGTTTTGAGAGAATGGATTCATAAGAATGGGTAGGTAATGAGGTGGATTAGTGAGGAGTTAGAAACAAAAAAATCCCTACAGTGCAAAAACAGGCCATTTAGCCCATCGAGTCTGCTCCAGTAACAAACTCACCAGATCCTATTCCCGTAATCCCACATATTTACCCTGCTAATCCCTCCACACTAACGGGCAATTCAGGATGGCCAATCCACCTAACACCCGAACATCTTTGGGCTGCAGGAGGAAACCAGAGCCCCCCAGAGGAAACCCACGCAGATATGGAGACAACATGCAACCTCCAAACACGGTGACCAGAGGCCAGAATTGAACCCTGAGTCCCTGGCGCTGTGAGGCAGCAGTGCTAACCTCTGTTTCGCCCAAGTGAGTGAGAATTGGGAGTGATGATGATGAGAATAAGCCTTGAGAATGGGAGGATGCTGAGAAACTCAAATGGAGTCTGCAAATAGTGGTTGAGAATAGTTGGGTGAGATTGGAGCCAGTACTTTTGCACTCTGCCACCACCGATTTCCCACAGTGAGCATCCTTATCCAGTGCAAATGCAGCCCAAACACCACCCCTACCCCCCCCCCCCGCCCTGCCAATGGGTCCATATAGCTAGGAGTCTGACAGCACAATCAGATAAGAGGTGATGTGTGTAAACTTCTTACTGTTCAATCATTCAGCTCTCACAGCAACGATCTGAGGGTTAGTCACAAGGGGGTGCAGTAAGTACACATTACCTCCTTACCCCAGTTTAGATTTTGGAGCAGCAATGTGAGTTTCAATTTGTGTATGTGTAAGAGAGAGAGAGTTTAAATAGCACATCCTCAGGATTTCTCCATACCAAGATGAATGACTACTGAAGTGCAGATATTGTTTGTCTCTATGTGGCGACTCACAGGGATCCAGATTACCCAGACATTTTCATCAGCCAATAGACGATTACACACTGATGTGAGCTGGGGTAAAACCACAAAATAGTGCTTTTATACAGTTCTATGCAATATCCTCAGGTAGCTGCTGTAATCCTATGGCAAGCCCTTCCTCATCTCCTCACAAATTGAAGCAGAGTTAGTGGCAAGAACAAAGACATCAGTGCATCACCCCGATGGTAGCTCCGTAACATTTAGTCCAAATACAGGCACCTGAATCAATACAACTCACAGCCTGTGACCCACTTTTCACCGATGCACCATACAAAACATTCTTTCTGGACCACAGCTTCTGCTCTGCCCAAGGATGCAAGGGATTACAAAGCCCAATCCATCATGCAAAACAGCTTCCCATCCGTTAACTCTGCCTACACTTCCCGCTGCCCTGGGAAAGCAGCCAGCATAATTAAGGCCCCCATGCACCTCAGACATTCTCTCTTCCACCTTCATCTTGGAGGTATATATATCAAAGTTGGGTGGTGGGAACCAGCTTGGGGGCAAAAACAGGGTGGCATGGACGGATTGGGTGGAGGGCCTGTTTCCATGCTGTAAACCTCTATGACTTATGAGGAGTCTGAGTTACAAGGAGAGCTTAGGCAAATTGGGACTGTTTTCCTTAGAAAGACGTAGACTTAGAGGAGATCTAATAGAGGTGTACAAGATTATGAGGGGTATAGATAGAGTAAACAGGGTTAAGCTTTTTCCTAGGATGGACTCAAATAGCATGAGGGATCACGGGCTTAGGGTGAGGGGAGTAAGGTATAATTTGGATGCTAGAGGGAGTTTTTTCACACAGAGGGTGGTGGGGGTATGGAATGCGCTGCCAAGTAAAGTGGTGGAGGCAGGTACTCTGGAGTTATTTAAGAAATACTTAGATGGGCACATGAACAGAATGGGAATGGAGGGGTATAGAAAACTGATTTAAAATAGGGATCATGAGCCTTGGGAGTCCCTGGGAAGTGTGTAAATAGATGATGATATTGATGTACTTGTTTTTATCCTACAGGTGCTTTGGTCCACCTTGTTGTCTAACGAGGGGCATACACGCGATGGGTCGTGAGAGGGCTGCTCTTGGATTTTTTTCGAGAGTATCCTAGTGCTTCACGTCGTTAGTGTACGCTTGACCTGGACCATTTGATGGGCAACACGACAGCTCAGTGACTATCGCTGTGCTGTGCAGATACATGGATTTGGGCCTGTGTCTGTGGGAGTTTGCGCATTCTCCCCGTGCTTGCGTGGGTTTTCTCCGGGTGCTCCGGTTTCCTCCCACATCCCAAAGATGTGCTCTTAGGCTAATTGGCAAAACAAATTCTCCCTAAATTGTCTCAAATTTGGTTTTTAATCCATAGATCTATAAACATAGACAGGGATCGTGGATAGAGGAGGGAACATCGGGGTGGCGGCACGGGCTTGTTGGGCCGAAGGGCCTGTTTCCCGTGCTGTTTTGTTCTTTTGTTCATCCATCGGGAAAATGATTCAAAAGTCTGAGGTCATGTACCAACTAACTCAAGAAAGATTCTTCCCTGCTGCCATCAGACTTTTGAATGGATCTACCTTGCTTTAAGTTGTTCTTTCTCTACACCCTAAGTGTAATACTACATTCTGTACTCTCGCTTTTCTTTCTCTATGAACAGTATGCTTTGTCTGTACACCACACAAGAAGCAATACTTTTCATTGTATACCAATACATGTTACAATAACTCAAATCAAAATATTTTCAATTCTTGACCAATAGAAAGCACGCTCCTAAATTCCACCTTAATTTGTACCCCTTACCTAGAGGTCCCGTCCTCAGCTTGTTCTTCTAGTTAATTAGTTTTGTTAATTAGTATCTATTTACTGTTAAGCTAGACTGGCTGGAGCACAGATGTGCAAATATGCTGTAGCTGTAACTTCAGCTCCCTTGAAGTGCTCTTTTTTAAACCTATGTTACAGTCTTTAGCACTTAACGACATAATCCAAAATCCACATTCAAATTTTCATCACTAAGCTTTAGGTACAATTTGATGTCAACCTTATTTAGTTGCACGATCAGGTGAAGTCTAATATTGTTGTAGTTGCAGTAGTGACCAATACTCTCCTCTGGCACTGCTGGGACTGCAGAGCTACCAGCCAATCAAGCTGGCTTGCAGCTCTCTAAGTGCAACTCTCTCTCTGAAGGGAGTGAGAGTCCGGTTGAGACTACCTTCAGAGTGCCAACTGCAGTGGGGCAACTGGATGCCTGGCCAATAATAATCAATTTATATAAGATGTGCATGTTATTGATGTTTTTCTCTTTTAATCCATAGGTGCTTCGGTCTGCCTTATTGTCCAACAAGGGGCATACACGCCGTGTGCGAGGGCTGCTCTTGAGTGTTTCGAGAGTAGCCCAGTGCTTCACGTCGTTAGCGTACGCTTAAACTGGACCAGCTAATGGGCAATACGACAGCTCAGTGACTATCATTGATTGCTGTGCAGATACATGGATTTGGGCCTGTGTCTGTGGGAGTTTGCGCATTCTCCCCATGCTTGCGTGGGTTTTCTCCACATGCTCCAGCTTCCTCCCACACCCCAAAGATGTGCTCTGATTGGTGTAACAAATTGTCCCTAAATTGTTTCTCCTCAATCCGGTTTCCAATGTGGATTTCCATAAGCATAGACAAGGGTCATGGGTGGAAGAGGGAACTCACACTGTTAAAATGGAGGCGCGGGCTTGTTGGGCCGAACGGCCTGTTTCCTGTGCTGTGTTTTTCTTTGTTCTTTAATAGAACACTACAGTACAAACAGGCCATTCGGCTCACAAGTTGCGCCGATCGTATCCCAACCTACCAGGCCTATCTATAACCTTCAATCCCATTAAATCCCACGTACTCATCCAGAAGTCTCTTAAAAGACCCTAATGAGTTCGCCTCCACTATCACCGACGGCAGCCGATTCCACTCACTCACCACCCGCTGAGTGAAAAACTTACTCGACATCTCCTCTGTACCTGCTCCCCAGCACCTTAAACCTGTTTCCTCTCGTAGCGACCATTTCAGCCCTGGGAAATAGCCTCCAAGAATACATTCTATCTATACCTCTCAGCATCTTATAAACCTCTATCAGGTCGCCTCTCAACCTTCGTCTCTCCAGGGAGAAGAGACCTAGCTCACTCAACCTATCTTCATAAGGCATAGCCCCCAATCCAGGCAACATCCTTGTAAATCTCCTCTGCACCCTCTCAATAGCTTCCACATTCTTCTTGTAGTGAGGGAAACTGTAACGTGCTGACCAATTTTAAGGTCGGGGGGAGGGGACCCATTTCCAGATAAAATCCACTTCTGTGCTTCTCTGAAGCATTTGCAGAATCTCACACTTGGCCACTCTCATGTGGATTAGCCATGCTTGTTTGTCAGGATGGGCAATTACACCAATCTTCCCCACAATAATGCCACAATCAGAATGAGGGCCGCTCAAATTTGCAACTCCAGATGGGTTCCCCCAGCAGCAGGACATCATTGACCTTTTTTGGTGGTGGTTCGTTCCAGGGATCATCTGTGACATTTCCCAGTCCACAGATGTAAAGAAGTCACGACATGATGTACTGCCAGGTTAGCTGCTATGTTGACTTCACTCCCAATCAGCCAGTCAGGTGAAGAGAAGTGTTGGCGTTGAGCCCGTGGTTGGGTTTCCCAGATACAAGGGATCACTGACTGTACTCAAGTGATGATGTAGAGATGCTGGCGTTGGACTGGGGTAAACTCAGTAAAGTTTTACAACACCAATTTTAAATCCAACCAATTTATTTGATAGTAAATCCGCGAGCTTTCGACTTTACAGCCTTCATCAGGCAAATGCAGTGTTCTGATCTGCAGAAGCACTCATATCCAGTCAGACAGTTACAGATTGCTGATTAGAATGCAAATCCTTACATCTAACCTGCTATTCAAGTGTTAAAGTGGCTAACAATGTGTGTGAAGGGAATCCTGAGCATTGGTTAGAGAATTGTGTATTTTCTCCAGACAGCACAGTAAGTGAGGTTTTTTGCTAACCCAGGCAAGTTACGGGGGTTACAGATAGTGTGACATGAAGCCAAGATCCCTGTTAAGACCGTCCTCATGTGTGCGGAACTTGGCTATCAGTCTCTGCTCAGCAACTCTGCGCTGTCGTGTGTCACGAAGGCCCCCTTGAAGAACATTTACCCGCAGGTCGGAGGCCGAATGCCCATGACTGCTGAAGTGTTTGCCCACAGGAAGGGAACTGTTTTGCCTGGTGATTGTTGAGCGGAGCTCATTCATCCGCTGTCGTAGTGTCTGCATGGTCTCCCCAAGCGGTTTTTGGAAAATTGCCATGTCTTCTGTATCCTTAGTGATTCCTAATATCTTGAGCTTTCACCTTTCCATAGTCAAAACCTGAGGGACAAGAAGTATCCACTCAACATGTGGGTAAATGTGTTCGTGTCTTCACTTCTTTCACCAACCACTCCACTAGGGTCACTAGTCATTTGTGATATAGCTCATAACTGATGTTGCTACAGCAGTGAGTTCGAGTTGTGGTTCGTTCATTTTAATCTGCTCTCTGCATCCTAGAGAGGATGGGGGTAGGGCCTGGGTGGGATTGTGGTCAGTGCAGACTCGATGGGCTGAAGGGCCTCTGTACTGTACTCTAGGATTTCTATGATTCTATGTGGTTTCTGACTCCTTCATGCAATCCCAACACAAACTGAACATTTTCAAGGCTGAGATCAATATTTTTTAAAAATCAGTAGGGTAATAAAGGGCTATGGAAGTAACTGGACATATTGATCAGCCATGATTTTATTAAATGAAGGAGCAGATTCCAAATACTGCATCACTGCATAATGTTCTGCACTTCTATTCCTATCGCTTAGACCTTACCGGGTAGAGGGGACATGTGACTACAAGAGCCCTTGGACATCTGAAGATGGAGTTTCAATGTCCCAATTGATTTGGGGGAGCCCAGCAATATGCACCATCTGGGTACCCTTGATTATCTGGCTGTGTAGAGTTTGCACATTCTCCTTGTGTCTGCGTGGGTTTCCTCTGGGTATTCCGGTTTCCTCCCACAGTCCAAAGATGTGTGGGTTAGGTTGATTGGCCGTGCTAAGAAATTGCCTCTTAGTATCTAGGGATGTGTAGGGTAGAGGGATTAGTGGGTATAATACATAGGGATATAGGGTAGGGCCTGGGTGGAATTGTGTTTGGTGCAGACTTGATGGGCCAAAGGGCCTCTTTCTGCACTGTAGGGTTCCATAATTATTTCCACTGTCTATTGCACAACCTGGTACTTGGAGGGGAGAAGCGCTGGAGGACATTGGATGAGCAGTTTCTTCCCTGCTGCCATCAGACCTGTGAATGGACCCACCTCGCATCAAGTTGATCTTTCTCTACACCCTACCTATGACTGTAATGTTACATTTTGCATTCTCTTTTCGTTTTTATGCTTTGATTGCATAGTGTGCAAGAAACAATACTTTTCACTGTACGCTAATACTAATATATATTTGACAATAATAAATCAAATTCAAATCCACCTCCTCAGAAGAGTGGGATGAGCCTCAAAATGTGCCAACTGATAAACATGGTAGTCCAGCTCACCGGGTAGCAACGTGCATGGCAGGGACACACGTGGCAGGGATACACGTGGCAGGGACACACGTGAGAGAGACTTCCAACTCCTTCATCAGCATACACTTCACATGAGGTCAAATACAAGGGGGCCACCAAAGCACTAAAGTTCTCCCTGAGAGATCTCTGGGTAGAGGACCTTCCTACCTCTTGGTACTATGATCCAAGGCCTTGATGTGAGCTCAAGCACTTCTCAGGAGATGCTCACCTTGACAGGCTCTGCCACATTCTACCATCAGTATGAGGCTGCAGGGTGCAATGATGCACTCCACCAAGCAGCAGCCATGCTGTCAATATGTGCTGACAGAGAATGGTGCTCACACAGAAGCAGAAAATGCTGGTTAATCTCAGCAGGTCTGACAGGCTGTCTCTGGGGAAAGGATCTAGGCCATCTTGATGGGTCTCCTCTGAGAAGGGAGAGGCGTCGTCAGGGCTCCTACGCAATGACGCAGGACGCTGCGCGGTGACGCAGTACATTACGCACCGGCGATGACGCAGCACGCGGCCCGGGCGCTCGCGCCTGAAAGCCACTCCGTTAGAAGATGGCGGCGCTTTAAAAGCGGTGTCCCAGCGGCAGATGGAGCCTCCGCCACACACACATCAACCGAGCCCGAGGCTGCATCGGTAAGAAACGGGCCGCAAACACCAACTTCAGTCAGTGCCTGTTGGTAAATAAGCTCGGGCCCTCCCCGTCCCACCAGGAGAGAGAGAGAGAGAGAGAGAGCGCCTCGGCCGGGCTGCTCGCATGTTGTTGGGAGAGGAGGGAGGAGGGAGTTCTCAGGGGGAGAGAGGGAGGGGTGTGACCCCGGGGGGAGGAGGGAGATGGGGGTCTCCCCCCGGGGTGGGTGAGAGTGAGTGAGTGAGATGGACAGTGGGGGTGTCCCCTGGTGGGGAGGGAGGGAGGGGGGGGTGAGGGTGAGATGGACAGTGGGGGGTCTCTCTTGGAGGGAAGGAGAATGGGCAGCGGGTTCCCCCGCTCCCTCCAAAAAAGAATGGACAGCAGGCTACTCTGCCCCCCACCCCGGGATGGACAGCAGGCTACTTCTCCACCTTCCCCCCCCCCCCCCCCCCCCTCAGGGATGGACAGCAGACTGCTCACCCCCTCCGCTCCCCAGGGGATGGACAGTGGGCTTCTCCCCCCTCCCCTGGGATGGATAGCCCCCCTCCATCCCCTCCCTCCCTCCCCCCCGGGGATGGACAGTGGGCTTGCCCCTGCCCCCAGGGGATGGTTGGGAGAGATTCTCCCAGGAGATTTGGCTGCATAGTTGGTTATAGAGAGGGTGCATCACCCAGGGGAGAGAATGAGTACAATACAACTTTTCTTCAAACAGGATGCTCTGCTGTCAGGTGCTTTAGTACAATTTCAGTACTTCTTGAAGCATAGTGTTTAGTGGTACTGTCTCTGAGTGCCATGGACTCTAATTCAATTCTAGCCTTAGATAACTGTGTGGAATCTGCATGTTCTTGCTGTGTCTGTGTGGGTTTCCTCTGGGTGCTCTGGTTTCCTTCTAGACTTCAAAGATGTGTGGGTTAGGTGGATTGGCCATGCTAAATTGCCTCTTGATGTCAGCTAAATTAGCAGAATAATTGTTGCGTTATGGGGATAGGGTTTGGGTGGGATTGTTGTTGGTGTGGTCTTGATGGGCTGAATGTGCTCCTTCTGCATTGCTTGTATCCTGTTTTGTTCTATATTCATGTTCCATGTTAGGCATACAGCTCCAGGGACTGTACCAATTTTCCAACCATTCTTTGCACAGCAGTTGAAAGGCTTGGATCAGCATTATTTCCATTGTACTTCTGCTGCAAGTTCTCAGCACGTATTCTTGGACTTTGAAATGTGCCAGGCTGCAATGCTTGGCCAAGGATGACTCTTTGTTTTGAAAGATTTAAACCTGAGAGAAATTATTGATTTGTAATTGTTTTGTCCTACAAATTTGTATGATTGTGGGTAAATCTCTGCTTGAGAATAGCTGATCTGGGTCACTCCTGTACTGACTTTTATCATTTAGAATAGATGGTTGCTTGATGGCTGGTGCAGCCTTAATGGGCTGAAGAGCCTCTTTCTGTGCTATAAAACTCTGACTGTATTCTGAAACAGTCAGAGTTGTCATTTGTTTTCTGAATTGCTTTAGGAAACTGTCTATAAATCTGGAACTTCTTGCCATTTTTAAAAGCTGTACTGCAGGATCAGGAAGGGCACGTGGTTTCTGAGTATAGAGACCTTGAGCACATTTGATAAATGGACAGTAATTTGAGATGTTTGTCTGACATCTGAGACTTTTATTGTAACACTGCATGAAAAAGCTAAATCTTTAATTTTTTTGGAGATGACTACTCCAGCTCTCTGATCTGTAAATAGACAGGAAATATGCTTAACAGAGAAGAGCTAAATGTGATAAATACTCTTGAGTTATGAGAGGATGAGCAAAAAAAGGCCACAATAAGTAACAAGTAATTCACTTTTTACAGAAAAGGGATACTGGGAAGGATGGGACTTATTTAAATGGTCTGATTTATCTAAAAGAGAGATGAGATAATTGAACTAAAGTAGGGCAAAGGAACAATCCCTGGTTGATGCAGCTGTGGATCCTGCAGGAAATGTAGAAGAAAATTGCACATTCTTAGAAATTGTACTTCAGAGCTCAATTTGGAATGGTGACACCCTCACTCTGACAACGAATCACCTAGACTTGAAACATTTGCTCTGTTCTCTCTCTACAGATGCTGCTAGACTGCCTGAGATTTCCTAGTTTTAGTTTCAGATTCCAGCATCCACAGTAATTTGCTTTTATTATGAGTCGGCGTGTGCTGGAAGTCTAAATTAGGAGATAATGTACTGATGTGGATTGAGAATTGCTTGATGGACAGAAAATCCAGTGGAGGAATAAGAACAAAGAACAACACAGCACGGGAGACAGGCCCTTTGGCCCAACAAACCCGCGCCGCCATTTTAACAGTATGAGTTCCCTCTTCCACCCATGACTCTTGTCTATGCTTACGGATATCCACATTGGAAACCAGATCGAGGGGAAACAATTTAGGGACAATTTCTTACTCTAATCAGCCTAAGAGGACATCTTTAGGGTGTGGGAGGAAACCGGAGAATGCGCAAACTCCCACAGATGTTGGCCCAAATCCACGTACCTGCAAGGCAAACAGTGATAGTCACTGAGCTGTCGTGTTGCCTCATGTTGGCTCATTCTCAGAGTGACAGACTGTAACTAATGTGGGGAAGCAATGATCAGTGTAATAAGGAAAGTAAATGATGTTAGCCTTTATTGCCTCAGGATTTGAGAACTGTTTTGGTCTCTTTACCTAAGGGACAATGTACTTGCCATAACACAAGAAATGCAATGAAGGATTACCAAATTAATGCCCGGGATGGTTGGATTGTCCTTTGAGGAATGATAGACGAATTGGCTTTTATTCTCTGGAGTTTAAAAAAATGAAAGATAATCTCGTTTAAATATATTACTTTCTTACAGAATGGATGTTTTTTCATCTGTTCATAATGTATATTAATTTAGATGAGGGAACTATATATAATATGAGTTTGCAGATTAGACAAATCTAAGCAAGAGGGTGAGCTGTGAGGAGGGTGCAGCGATGATTCAGTGTAATTGGCACAAGTTGAGTGAGCGGGCAAACGAATGGCAGGTGCAATTTCCCACATTATAAGAAAGATGTGGAGGCATTGGAGAGGGTACAGGGGAGGTTTACTAGGATGTTGCCTGGTATGGAGGGCATGTCTTATGAGGAGAGGCTGAGGGATTTGAGTTTTTTTTCATTAGAAAGGAGGCGGTTAAGAGGAGACCTTATCGAAACATATAAGATGATTAGAGGTTTAGATAGGGTGGACAGTGATAGCCTTTTTCCTAGGATGGAGAAAGCTAGCACGAGGGGACACAGTGTTAAATTAAGGGGTGGTAGTTATAGGACGGATATCAGAGGTAGGCTCTTTACCCAGAGGGTGGTTAGGGAGTGGAATGCCCTGCCTGCAGCAGTTGTAGATGTGCCATGTTTGGTGGCGTTTGAGGTTAGTTAATAAGTATATGGAAGAGAAGGAAATGGTTTAGTTTGGAGGGTCATTGCTTTTTTTTTTCATAATTGGTCGGCGCAACATCGAAGGCCTGTTATGCGCTGTTATGTTCTAATATAATGTGGATAAATGTGAGGTTATCCACTTTGGTAGCAAAACAGGAAAGTAAATTACTGTCTGGCCAAAAATTAGGAGACAGGAGTGTGCAGTGGGATGTGTGCCCTTGTACATCAGCCGCTGATGCTAAGCATGCACATGCAGCAGGCACTAAAAAAAAACTTGCTGGCTTTCTAAGCACGAAGATTCGAGTATAGGAGCATGGAATTCTTGCTGCAATTATGCAGGCCTTGGGAAACCATACCTGGAATATTGAGTGCAGTTGCAGTCTCCTTAGGATGTTCTTACTCTGGATGGAATGCAGAAAAGGATCACCACATTGATTCCAGGAATGGCAGGATTGATGTACGAAGAGAGATTAACATGGAAACCAGAAGCAGGAGTAGGTCTTTTGGTTCTTAGAGCCTGCTCTACCATTCATTACTTGATTTGATTTATTATTGTCGCGTGTGCAGTGAAGTTTTTTTTGCACACTATACAGACAAAGCACACTCTTCATAGAGAAGAACAATGCAGAATGTAGTGTTAGTCATAACTAGGATGTAGAGAAAGATCAAATTAATGCGAGATAGGTCCATTCAAAAGTCTGACAGCTGCAGGGAAGAAGTTGTTCTTGAGTCAATTGGTCCCTATATCTTTTTCCTGACAGAAGAAGGTGGAAGAAAGTATGTCCGGAGTGTTGGGATCCTTAATTATGCTGGCTGCTTTGTCAAGGCAGCAGGAAGTGTAGACAGAGACAGTGGATGGAAAGCTTGTTTGTGTGATGGATTGGGCTACGTTCACGACCTTTATAGTTTCTTGCAGTCTTGGGCAGAGCAGGAGCCATACTAAGCTGTGATACAACCAGAAAGAATGCTTTCTATGATGTATCTGTAAAAGTTGGTGAGAATCATGATGACATGCCAAATCTCCTTAGTCTTCTGAGAAAGTAGAGGCGTTGGTGAGCTTTCTTAACTATAGTGTCAGCATGTGGGAACCAGGACAGATGTTGGTAATCTGGACAGCTAAAAACATGAAGCTTTTGACCTTTTCTACTCAACTACTTTCTGTGGTAGTGAATTCCATGCATTCATCACTTCCTTGGTGAAGAAATTTCTCCTCATTATCCTCAAGCAATGATCCATGATTCTGGACTCCCCATCAGAAACATTCTTCCTAAGTCTACCCTGTCAGAATTTTAGAAGTTTCTCTAAGATTCCCTCTCACTCTTCTAAACTCCAGTGAATATCATCCTTATTGACTTAATCTCTTATGTGATAGAGCTGCCATCCTAGAATCTTCAGTGTAAACTTTCAGCCTGTTCAGTCTTTCTGGTGGTTAAAATCTCCTTTCCTGGCAATAATGTCTGTGTGAGAAAGGAAGCAAAATGAGGACAAAATGCCTGAAATTGTTGAACTCAATTGTTTTCAAAAGACTGTGAAGTGCTTAAATTCCACGTCGGGTCAATCTCATGTTGAGCAGTAAATCAATGTAATACAGTTAATTCACTATTTAGGGCCCTGAAGTGCATTAGCCATACTAGATTCTCTCCCTGGTGAATACAAACATGTGCCAGAGTGTGGCAACTAGGGGCTTTTCACAGTAACTTCACTGCAGTCTTAATGTAAGCTTATTTGTGGCACCAATAAATAAGCCTAAAAAGCCGAATGTTGAGGGCAGATGCTGCATTTGGGGATGATAGAGGAGTTAGACCAGATCATTGTGGTAGAAACAATCACTGTGGAAAGAGAGGGAAGGGTTTTGCTCATCTTTTCAAAACTCCTTTATTCTGTATTGCAATTCAAATTTATTCTTTATCATTCCATTTTATTTTACTTTTGAGTTCCAGCCTAGTTTTCATTTTGTTTGCTCTCAAATGCTGTTGTGTTTTGTGTTGGAAGGACACTAACTCAGACTTGGCGCAATTGTTGCATTCCTTCGTGACCTCAAATCATTCAACTGCTGTGTGAAACCAGTATTTCCAGACCTTGGGCCTGGCAAGATGAGGGCACAGCTGTCACTGCTGGAACAATGAAAATCAGGGATGTGCAAGAGGCCACAATGAGAAGAGCACACGTATCACAGATGGGAATGTATCAGGCAGGGGATGAACAGGCCATGCATCAAGCAACAATTAATTTACACAGCCATGCAGCAATCTGAAAGGCTCTGCATATTTGTAACTAACAAGTTGCACACAGTGCTGGAGATGATTACAAAGAAAGGAAGACTAAGGCCATGGAAAGATTAGAAACTTAAAAAAAGCTATGGCACCAAGCAAGGATATTTAGGCTGTCACTACTTTGTCAGCCAAAAATAACTACACAGCCTAAAGCCACTCTCTTGGTCCATTACTCTCTTGATTATAGGTGCATTCCAAATACTTATTGCAGTGAGGGTTTCTGTCTCTATTATCGTTCCAGGGGTCCACCACCCTCTGGGTGATGAGAATTTTCCTGGACTCGCTAATCCTTTAAATTTTCTCTCCTTATGATCTTTTGGCTGAGGAAAATGTTTTTAACCACTATGTCTGAGACTCACTAAATTTCACACACCTTAATTAAATCAGCCCTCGATCTTCCCAAAAGAACCAACCAGCCCAGTCTTTTGGACAGCTAAAGTCTCCTTTCCTGGCAATACTACTTTAAGCCTCTGTGCCCTCTTGAGTGAGATGATATCCTTCCTATAATGTAGTGATCAGAATTGTATGCAGTACTTTCAGTTGCCTAACTTGTGTTTGATACAATTCTAGATTAACCTACCTGTCCTAATGTTCTTTCCATCAGCTGATAATGACATGTATCCTGTTTTCATTCTAGACCACCTTATCTACCAATCCTATCACCTTCAGGGATCTGTGGTCATTATCTCCAAGGCACCTCTGTTCCTCTACACTTTCTCTGTATCTGATTATTTGCGTATTTCTTTGCCTTTTAACTTTCCCTAAATACAGTACTTCACACTTCTCCAGAATGAATTCATTTGCAACGTTTCTGTCCACCGAATCAATTTATTGATATCTTTCTGCAGCTTTCATCCTGACCATCAATCGCATAAACTATTATTATTATAATATAAAACTGTGGGTGTCAAAATGATTTGTCTGTCTTTGTTCATAAGTCACTGAAAATTAGCATGGATTTCCTCCCACAATCTGAGATGTGCTGTTTAGGTGCAATGACCCAAACAGGTGCTGGAGTGTGACGACTAAGGGAATTTCACAGTAACTTTATCGCAGGGTTAATGTAAGCCTTAATTGTGACTAAACTCTAAAATGTGCGTGTAATGAGCAATTAATAAGATGAGCAGTATATTGGTCTTTATTGCAAGATAAAGTTGGTAGGAACATGGAACTGGTCACTGAATATTAGAAAAGGCTGCATGTTTGTTTTTGAGTATGGGGTTAGGATAATGTTACTGCTGTTGTATAGGACCTTGGTGAAAGCAGACCCTGGAGTATTATGTACAGTTTTGGTCTCCATACCTAAGGAATGTTTAGCCATAGAGGGAGTGTAGCAAAGATTTGCCAGACTGATTACTTGGATGGCAGGATTACCCTACGAGGTGAGATTGTGGAGGCTGTATTTGTATTCCCTAGAGCTCAGAAGAAAGATGATCTAATTGAATTATTCCAAATTCATACAGAGCTTGATAGGATCAATGCAGAAAGGATTTTTCCATTGGTTTTGATGGGGAACGGGTTCCAGAATGTGGGGACACAGTCTCAGAAGGAGTTATGTCATTTGGGACTGAAAGGATGGTGAATCTTTTGGAATTATCTGCAAATCATAAAATTCCTACAAGTGCTGAAGGATGCAATTTGGGCCTGCTCTGACTCTCCAATACAGGCCCTATCCCCATAACATATCCTATTACTCCACTAATCCCCCCAACCCCCACCTTGGGATATTAAGGGGCAATTTAACATGGCCAATCCACATAGTAATGGGAGGAAACTAGACCAACTGAGGAAACCAATGCAGTCACAGGGAGAATGTGCAGAAAGTAGGTCACTCAAGATTGGATTTGAACCCAGAGCCCTGGTGCAGTGAGCAGCAGTGCTAACCTTCTGCTTCTGCTCCTATTTCTCATGTTTGTACCCAAGAGTGCTAGATAGTCCGGTGAACTTTGGCATAGTATCCAAATGGTTTCCACATTTTTAGACCCATGTTGCATGTTTTGCATTAATTAGAAATTCAGTGTCATATATTTCCCACCCTGTACCAAAGTTATTCAAATAATCTTAAAGTACATACTGCTTAATATGTTTGTTTCTTGTTTGTTTTTTTTCAAACTCTTGTTTTTCATGGGATCTTCTTTTTACCTGTCTTTTGTCCTATTTCATAGAATCATAGAAACCATACAGTGCAGAAGGAGGGCATTCAGACTATTGAGTCTGCACTGACAACAGTACCCTGGTAACCCCACATGTTTACCCACTAATCCCGCTAACCCACGGATCACTAAGGGGCAATTGAGCATGACCAATGATCTAACCCACACACTTTTGAGCCCAGAGGAAACCCACGCAGACATGGGGAGAATGTGTGCAACATCCATACAGGCAGCGACCCAAGCCAGGAATTGAACTGAAGTCCCTGGAACTGTGGGGCAGCAGTGCTAGCCACAGTGTCACCCACTTTCGACATTTTTTCCAATCCGACTGGAGTTCCTTGTGACTTCAAAAGTTAAGAATTATGCAGAAGTATGTCAGAAGAAATAAATGATTCTATTTTGTTGCTCTTTCATGTTAATTATATATTCCGTATTGTTCAGTAAACTGATGAAAGTTATTGTTGCTGGTGAATTTATTTCCTTCAGATCATGATATTTGATAGTTATATTGAAACTGGTTATCACCAATAGTGTTTATACTTCATTCTATAGCCAATTTTAGTGTTTCCTGATTCCAATACTTGAGATCGAAACTGTTACCAGTACCTCCCTGTGTATGTATAATCATATCTAAGGCTTATTGAATTTCAAACCAGTGTATTTTTTTCTGTTGAGCCATGAAGATGGCAATAAAAAAGTTGGATATCTTTTTTAACCGACTGCTTTTTACAAAAATTATACAACAATCTGTTCTAATGGTACATTTGTAAAGGAATAGTACTGTTTATCTCAGACTTGGAAATAGCAAGGTCCAGTGTAGTATTTCTGGTTATTGCCATAATCATATTCAAGTTTCTTTCATTGCTTCCTTCCTCCTTTCTCTTATTAAATTGCTTTTCTCCAAGGACGGCACTTTTTTTGGTTTCCTTCTTTTCCCTTTATCTCGTTATCTTTATAGCCATGGCCACAGCTTGCCAAGATGATTAAATTTGCACTCTTATCCCAGTCAGTTTGAGCTAGATAGTAAGTGGGCTCTGAGCTGGTTGTTAGTGAACATTTTGGTGATAGTGACCACAATTCGGTTACGTTCACCTTAGTGATGGACAGGGATAGGCATGAAGCTGGGGGCTGTAGTTATACTGGGGGAAGGGTAATTATGAGGCCATCAGGAGAGAATTAGGGTGCGTAGATTGGACTAGGGAACTACAGGGACTGGATCATCTGGAATGTGGTGCTTATTCAAGGAGCAGCTGCTGAGAGTCCTTGATAAGTATGTCCCTGTCAGGCAGGGAGGAAATGGTCGAGTAAGAGAGCCTTGGTGTAGAAAAGAGTTGATTTGCTGGTTAAGAAGAAAAAGGAGGCTTATGTCAGGATGAGGCTTGAAGGCTCAGTTAGTGCAATGGATAGCTATAGATTAGCCAGGAAGGAGCTAAAAAGTGAATTGAGGAGAGCTAAGAGGGAACACGAGAAGATGTTGGCTGATGGATTAAGGAGAATCCTAAAGCTTTCTTTCGATATTTAAGAATAGAAGATTGGTTAGGGCAAGATTAGGGCCAGTCTAAAGCAGTGGGAAGTTGTGCGTGGCTGAAGAGATTGAGGCACTGAATAAATATTCTCTTCGGTATTCACGCAGGTGATGAAATGTAGTGTGGAGAACACTGAGGTACAGGGTAGCAAACTGGAAAGTATCGAAGTAGATAGGGAGGATGTGCTAGAATTCTCGAGGGTTTGAAGTTGGATAAGTCCCTGGGCCGGACGGGATTACCCTAGGATTCTCTGGGAGGCAAGAGAGGAGATTGCAGAGCCTCTGGCTCTGATCTTCAGGTCCTCGTTGGTACGGGTGTGGTTCCGGAGGACTGGAGGATGGCGAATGTGGTCCCATTGTTTAAGAAGGGGAAGAGAGACCTTCCTGGGAATTATAGGCCAGTGAGTCTTACTTCTGTGGTGGCAAGGTATTGGAGAGAATTAAAAAAAAAAAAAAAAAACACACAAACACCTTACTAACCTCATTGAGTTTTTTGAGAAAGTGACCAGGGAGGTGGATGGGGGTAAGGCGGTTGATGTAGTATAATGGACTTTAGTAAGGCTTTTGATAAGGTGGCCCATGGAAGACTTCTACAGAAAATGCAGATGTTGGAATAGAGGGTGATTTAGCTAATTGGATTAGAAATGGCTGGCAGATAGAAGACAGAGGGTGGTGGTTGATGGGAGATTTTCTTCGTGGAGTTCGGTGACGAGGGTGTGCCTCAGGGGTCTGTTTTGGGGCCCCTGCTGTTTGTAATTTTTATAAATGATCTGGATGAGGGTATTGAGGATGGATCAGTAAATTTGCAGATGACACAAAGTCGGGGAGTGGTAGATAGTGAAGAGGGGTGTTATAGTTTACAGAGGACTTGGACAAGTTGCAGAGCTGGCCGAGAGGTGGCAAATGGAGTTTAATGTGGAAAAGTGTGAGGTAATGCACTTTGGCAGGAAAATAAATGTGTAGAGTATAGGCTAATGGTAGGATCTTAATAGTGTTGAGAACAGAGGATCTTGGTGTATATGTCATAGATCCTGAAAGTAGGCAGTCAAGTCGATAAGTTGTTAAGAAGGCATATGGAGTCTTGCTTTTATTGGTAGGGGGTTGAATTTCGGAGCCGCAACTCATGTTCAACTGTACAAAACTCTAGTGCGGCCGCACTTGAGTATTGTGTGCAGTTCTGGTCCCCACATTATAAGAAAGATGTGGAGGCATTGGAGAGGGTACAGAGGAGTTACCAGGATGTTGCCTGGTATGGAGGGCAGGTCTTATGAGAGAGGCTGAGGGATTTGAGTTGTTTTCGTTAGAAAGGAGGCAGCTAAGAGGGGACCTAATCGAAACATATAAGATGATTAGAAAAACAAACCCCAAAAAACACACAACACACAAAAAAAAAACAACAAACACCAAAAAAATGGAATGCCCTGCCTGCAGCTGTTGTGATGCGCCAAGTTTGGTGGCGTTTAAGAGTTAGTTGATAAGTATATGGATAGAAGGGAATGGTTTAGTTAGGAGGGGCATTGCTTTTTATTTTGGTCGGCACAACATCGAGGGCCGAAGGGCCTGTTCTGTGCTGTATTGTTCTATGTTCTATGTTCTATGTTCATTGTATAAATTAAGATCAAGTATCGACAGCTGGGCAGCACTCTTTGAGTAAACTAAAACCAAATAAACAAATGAACTAACAACCCGTTAAAGAGGCACTGAAACCATAACACAGCTGCAAAGGAAATTTATCAAATTAAAATGATGTTCCTGGGGTTACTGATACATTCCAGTCCCTACAGTGTATTCTACTCCTGAGTTAAATAAACAAGTTGACAGGCTCTGAAAAAGACACTGTAATAAAAACCAAATCCTTATGGTAGTCTTTATATGTGACAAGTAATTATTCATTTATTGCCATTGATGGATTTTTGTGCGTTTGAATCACTTTGAATCTAAAAGAGTAAAATCGCTGACTTCTGGGCTACTCCTGGTTGCCTCCTTCACCATCTGACCAAAAGAAGTGAAACACTGATTTCTAGGATTAAACCCACCAACCAAAACCTGCAGTTTGGGGCTATGAGAGCCATAGAACACTACAGCACAGAAAAAGCCTTTTTGCCCTTGGCTGTGCTGAACCATTTTTCTGCCTTGTCCCACTGATCTGCACCTGGATGATATCCCTCCACACCCCTCTTATCCAAGTACCTATCAAAGTTTTTCTTAAATGTTAAATGTAAAATGTTTTTCTTAATGTTTCTTAAAATGTTAAAATCTTAAAATGTTAAAATGTAAATGAAGCTGTCACTTCATCTGACAGCTCATTCCACACTCCCACCACTTTGTGAAGAAGCCAACCCTAAAATTCCCTTTAAACTTTCCCCCCTTCACCCTTAACCCATGTTCTCTAATTTTTTTCCCCTTAGTCTCAGTGGAAAAAACCTGCTTGCATTCACTCTATCTTACTCATAATTTTATACACCTCTATCAAATCAGCCCTCATTCTTCTACAGTCCAGCAAATAAAGTCCTAATCTATTCAACCTTTCTCTGTAACTCAGTTTCTCAAATCCTGGCAACATCCTTGTAAACTTTCTCTGTATTCTTTCAACCTTATTAATATCCTTCCTGTAATTAGTTGACTGAAATAGCACACAATACCCTAAATTTGGCATCACCAATGTCTTATACAACCTCACCATAATGTTCCAACTCTTATACTCAATATTTTGATTTATAAAGGCCAATGTACCAGTAGCACTCATTACGGTCCTATCTACCTGTGACGCCACTTTTAGGGAATTATGTACCTGTTTTCCCAGATACCTCTGCTCTGCTATACCTTTCAGTGTCCCACCATTTACCCTGTATGTTCTACCTTGGTTTGTTCTTCCAAAGTGCAATACCTCACACTTGTCTGCATTAAATTCTATCTGCCATTTTTCAGCCCATTTTTCTAGCTGGTCCCAATCCCTCTGCAAGTTTTGAAAACCTTCCTCACTGTCCACTGCACCTCCAATCTTTGTATCATCAGCAAATTTGCTGATCCAGTTTATCACATTATCATCCAGATCATTGATATAGATGACAAACAGCAATGGACCCAGCATCCCAGCATTGATCCCTGTGGCACACCACTAGTCACAAGCCTCTACTCAGAGAAGCAATCCTCCACTACCACTTTCTGGCTTCTTCCATTGAGCCAATGGCTAATCTAATTTACTACTTTTCCATGCATACCTGGTGACTGAACCTTCCTAAATAACCTCCCATGCGAGGCCTTGTCAAAGGCCTTACTGAAGTCCATGTAGACAACATCCACTGCCTTCCCTTCGTCCACTTTCCTGGTAACCGCCTCAAAAACTCTGGTTAAACATGACCTACCACGCACAAAGCCATGTTGACTCCCCCTAATAAGTCTCTGTCCAAATATTTGTACATCCTGTCTTATTACTCCTTCCAATAATTTACCTACTACTGACATCAAACTTAACAGCCTACAATTTCCCCAATTACTTTTTGAGCCTTTTTAAACAATGGAACAACATGAGCTATCTTCCAATCATCTACTACCTCGCTTGTGGATATCAACATTTTAAACATATCTGCCAGGCCCCTACAATTTCAAAGCTAGTCGTCTTCAAGGTCTGAGGGGATACCCTGCCCGGTCCTGGGGATTTATCTACTCTGATTTGCCTCAAGACAGCAAGCCCTTCCTCCCCTTTAATCTGTACAGGTTCTATGACTTTCCTATTTGTTTGCTTTATTTCCATAGACCCTCTGCCAGTTTCCTTAGTAAATATGGATGCGAGAAACCCATTTAATATCTTCCCCATTTCTTTTGGTTCCATACAAAGCCAACCACTCTGATTTTCAAGAGGACTAATTTTATCCCTTGCTATCCTTTTGCTCTTAATATACCTGTAGAAGCTGTTAAGATTATTCTTCACCTTGACTGCCAAAGCAACCTCGTGTCTTTTAACCCTCCTCATTTCCTCGTTAAGTAGCTTCTTGCATTTCTTACACTCAAGTATCTTGTTTATTCCCTGTTATCTATACATGCCATACATCTTTCTCTTTTTTTTAAATCAGAGTTGCTTTATCTCTCGAGAACTAACGTTTCTTATTCTAATTCACTTTGCCTTTAATCCTGACGGGAACATAAAAACTTTGTACTCTCAAAATTTCTCCTTTGAAGGCTCCTACTTACCAATCATATCCTTGCTAGAGAATAGCCTGTCCCAATCAACACTTTTTAGATGCTTTCTCGTTTCTTCAAATTTGGCCTTTTTCCAGCTTAGAATCTCAATCCTAGGACCAGATCTATCTTTATTCATGATCAAGTTGAAACTAACGGTGTTATGATCATTGGACAAGTGTTCCCCTACACGCATTTGCATTGCTTACCCTAACTCATTTCCTAATCGGAGATCTAATATTGCATCCTCTCTAGTTGGTACCTCTTTACGTTGATTAGAAAATTTTTCTGAACACGTTTTACAAACTCTTCCCCCCCATCCCCACCCTGTCTAGACCTTTAACAGTATGGGAATCCCAATCTATATGTGGAAAATTAAAATACCCTATTATCACAAATTTGTTTTCTGCAGTTGTCTATCTCTGCAGATTTGCTCCTCCAATTCTTGCTGACTATTGGATGGTCTATAATACAATTTAATGTGGTCACACCTTTTTTGTTTCTCAGTTCCACTCACATAGCCTCAGTAGACAAGCTCTCTAATCTTCCTGCCTAAGCACTGCAACATTTTCCCTGACTAGTAATGTCTTGCCATGCCATGCGCACACATACCACTGTTACCACCTTCATTTCTCTGCCTCTATCACATCTGAAACATTGGAACCCTGGAATATTGAGCTGCTAGTCCTGCCCCTCCTGTAGCCAAATTTCACTAATGGCTATAATTCCATATGTCAATCCATGCCCTCAACTCGTCTGCCTTCTCCATAATACTCCTGGCATTAAAATAGAGCACATCAGAAGATTATTACTACCACACACAACCCTTCTATTTGTGATGTTGCATGAACTATTAACATCAATTATTTTGAATCCTGCTCCACTATCTGCTCTGGCAGTCTTGTTCCCATCTCCCTGCAAATCTAGTTTAAACCCTCCCCAAAGGATTGTGTTTCAGTTTTTTTTCCTCTTTCTGAGAGTACCTTACAGCTGCTCCATGTATTTCCAGAACAACGGAACTCCTGATTAAACATCTTTTGATCTCTTCTCTGCAAAAACATTTAAAGATGTTGCACATAATTGAGTTTTTAAAGGAGAGTATATTTATGAATATTTTTTAAACCATCAGGGAAATATAAAAGTGAGGAGGAATAAATGGATTGCTGCGGTCCTCCATTTGCCCTATGTAAATTCACAGTTTGTCACTCTTGTTCTCAAAGTGAATCCACTATGTTGTCTACAATCTAGAATGAAATGACAAGGTCATTTGTGGACTTCAGAATTTTCTGGATTTTGGATTGGTATTAGAACACCTAACCACAATTGTGTGAACTGGATTATATGATAGGTATAAATAACCTAAAGCAATGGAGAAATATTGTAGAGCAGTAAAATTGTTTTACTACAAATACTGTATCTTGTTTCTGTCCCCAAGTTGTTTTGCTGCAGCTTTTTCAGATACCAAGGTGAGGGTTTAACAAACTATATGCTTGGTTCTGCTCAAAGACAAGGGGAAAAGAGGGGACACAAAGGGAAAAGCAGAGATTTACAGGGAGAGAAATCGAGTGAGCTGAATAAATCAAAAGAGAAAAATTGAGAAATTGACAGAGTAATGCATAAATCAACAAACTGGTGAAGGGAGAAACGGTGGGGAAGAAATGGAGGGGGAGAGAGGGTGAAGGGGGAGGAGGAGGGTGGAATAAGGGGAGAGATCAAGTGGCTTCGCATTCACACCCTAGATTTTCTGTGTCGTTGTAATGTCTGTCCATTTGTCCACATTTTTCTACCTTCAATACAAAGATTGTAAGCCTTCCTGATTTGTTGCAGTCCCCAAACAGTCAAGCGGTTAGCCTGTAGGTTTTCTCAAAAAAAAATTCACACCACTTTTGCTTCCAGATTTGCAGACTAGAAAGATTATAGTGCATTGTTTTTTCATTTATTTCTATGCTTAGCCTCATTTTCTAGCAAAGAATAATTTCATGTTTTGTTGAATATATTTAAGTCACAGGTAGATAGGTTTCTGATGGACAAGGGAATTAAGGGTTATGGGGAGAAAGCGGGAAAGTGGAACTGATCCACTTCAGGTCAGTCATGATCTTGTTGAATCATGGGGCAGGCTCGAGGGGCTAGATGGCCTATTCTTGTTCCTATTTCTTATGTTCTTATGAGTCTGCACAGATCACAATCTCATCCAGGCCCCTAATCCCATAACCTCATGCATTTACCTGCTAATCTGCTTGACGCTATGGGGCAATTTAGCAAGGCCAATTAACCTAACCTGTACATTTTTGGACTGTTGGGGGAAACCAGAACACCTGGAGGAAACCCACGTAGATACAGGGAGAATGTGTAAGCTCCACACAGATAAGTGACTCAAAGTGGGAATCAAACCACGGTGTCTGATGCTGTGAGCCAGCAATGCTAACTGCCATGCCACTGTACTTCTACCTCTCAGACAACTTGAATCCAATATGTCACTCTATTGCATAATTTCCATTGGCCCTGTGGACCATTGCCAATTCCATTGATTCTTTTGCACAGTTTAAATATCTTAGGCTTAGGGGAATAGAAGAGTCCCAGCTTTAGCCTATTTCAGTAATTTCAGCATGTGAGTTGTTAGTGCTGTGTCAAATGGTTGTGGACCCCACAACAAAGAGAAAACAATACAGTGACATTTCAAAGAACAAAGAACAAAACAGCATGGGAAACAGGCCCTTTGGCCCAACGAGACCACACCGCCACCCCGATGTTCCCATCTCTACCCGCGATCCCTGTCTATAGATCAGTGGATTTAAAAACCAAATTTGAGACAATGTAGGGAGAATTTGTTTTGCCAATTAGCCTAAGAGCACATCTTTGGGATGTGGGAGGAAACCGGAGCACCCGGAGAAAACCCACGCAAGCACGGGGAGAATGCGCAAACTCCCACAGACACAGGCCCAAATCCATGTATCTGCACAGCACAGCGATAGTCACTGAGCTGTTGTGTTGCCCATCAGATGGTCCAGGTCAAGCGTACACTAACAACGTGAAGCACTAGGATACTCTCGAAAAAGATCCAAGAGCAGTCCTCTCACGACCCATCGCGTGTATGCCCCTCGTTAGACAACAAGGTGGACCAAAGCACCTGTAGGATAAAAACAAGTACATCAATATCATCATCTATTTACTCACTTCCCAGGGACTCCCAAGGCTCATGATCCCTATTTTAATCAGTTTTCTATACCCCTCCATTCCCATTCTGTTCATGTGCCCATCTAAGTATTTCTTAAATAACTCCAGAGTGCCTGCCTCCACCACTTTACTTGGCAGCGCATTCCATACCCCCACCACCCTCTGTGTGAAAAACTCCCTCTAGCATCCAAATTATACCTTACCCCCCTCACCCTAAGCCCGTGACCCCTCGTGCTATTTGAGTCCATCTTAGGAAAAAGCTTAGCCCTGTTTACTCTGTCTATCCCCTTCAAAATCTTGTACACCTCTATCAGATCTCCTCTAAGTCTACGTTTTTCTAAGGAAAACAGTTCCAATTTGCCTAATCTCTCCTCATAACTCAGACCTCCCATACCAGGCAGCATCCTGGTAAACCTCCTCTGCACTCTCTCCAGAGTCTCAACGTCCTTCCGGTAGTAAGGCGACCAGAACTGGACGCAGTATTCCAAATAAGGCCTAACCAACGTTTTATACAACTGCAACATTAAAGGCCAGCTCTTGTACTTTATACCCCTTCCTATGAAGGCTAATATACTATATGCTTTCTTCACAACCTTCTCCACTTGCTCTGCCATCTTCAGAGACTTGTTCACCTGCACCCCCAGGTCCCTCTGCATTTCTAAACTCTTAATAGGTCTACCCTTTATCATACACTTCCCCCCTACATTCTTTCTCCCGAAATGCATCACCTCACATTTATCAGGATTGAATTCCATCTGCCATCTGTCTGCCCAAGCTTCAGACACAGGAGTGCTGTTAGAGGTGCCTGAAAAATTATAGAGGCTTATGGGGTTTGCCCCATTCGTTGACTATCCAGATTCTCTCCAGTTATACTTCTAACTAATAGGATTTGTTTTATTGTCACATGTATTATTATACAGTGAAAAGTATTGTTTCTTGTGTGCTATACAGACAAAGCATACTGCACTTAAAAAAGGAAAGGAGAGAGTGCAGAGCATAGTCTTTACAGTCATAGCTATACTCTATAGTATAGAGAATGATCAACTTATTGTGTGGTAGTTCCATTCAAAAGTCTTATGGTAGCTAGGAATAAAGTATTTTTGAGTTGGTTGATACGCATCCTTGTATCTTTTTCCCAACGGAAGAAATGGAAGAGAGTATGTCCAGGGTACGTGAGGTCCTTGATTATGCTGGCTACTTTTCCGAGGCAGCAGGAAGTGTAGACAGTCACGGGATGGAAAGCTGGTTTATGTAATGGACCCTTCGTGGTTTTTTGTGGTCTTGAAGCAGGAGTTGTACCAAGCTGTGATACATCTATAAAAGTTGATGAGGGTCATAGCAAACATGCCAAATTTCCTTAGCCTCCTGAGAAAGTAGAGGTGTTGGTAGGCTTCCTTAATAGTGCCAGCATGGAGGGACCAGAACAGATTGTTGGTGATCTGGACACCTAGAAACTTGAAGCTCTTGACCATTTCCACTTTGTCGCCATTGATGTGAACAGGGGCATGTTCTCCACTATGCTTCTTGAAATCAATGACTATCTCCTTTGTTGGCATTGAGGGAGAGATTATTGTCATCACATCAGCTCACCAGATTCTCTATTGCTTTTCTGTACTCTGTCCCATCATTGTTTGAGATCCAACCTACTATCGTGATGTTATCAGCAGGCTTGAAAATTGAGTTGATGGGGAATTTGGCCACAATCACAGGTGTATAAAGAGTATAATAAGAAGCCGAGAACACAGTCGGTGTTGAGGTTGATCGTGGAGGAGAATAGGAAACAACACCTTATTGATTGTAGTTTATGGGTTAGAAAGTCTAGGAGCCAGCCACAGAGGGAGGAGCTGAGCCCCAGGCCATGGAGTTTGGAGATGAGTATTGAAGGCTGAATTGTAGTCAATAAATAGGAATCTGACATAGGTGTTTTTTGTTATCTAGGTGTTCCAGACTGAGTGCAGGGCCAGGGAAATGATGTCCGCTGTGACCATGTTGCAGCGGTAAGCAACTAAAGTGGATCTAGGTCATCTGAGAGACTGGAATTGATTAGTGCCATGACTAGCCTTTTGAAGTATTACATAATGTTGGATGTCACAAGCACCAGACAATAGTCATTGGATTGCAACAGCCTTTTTTTAAATTGTTTTTCACAATAATTAATATAAACAGTTGCATTTGAAGCATTCAGATCAGGAAATGACAGCACAGGTTAGTCTAATGGTTATGTAAAAATAAACCACAACCAAAATGACTTTCTCTCAATTCTTGAGTAATTGTTTAATGTTGTGGCCAAATTAATTTATCATTCAGTAAGGATTAATATCCTTTTGTAAAAATAGAAATTATTATTGTTGCTTAAATGGCTCTTTAGATATTAATGTACCAAATTTTGGACAGAAATTGGGTAACCTGTGGCCAGTGGGACAGTACCACCTTTCAGCTGAAGGATATGCATGAATCCTTATGGCTTGAGTAAATGTTCATCTTAACCTGTAGAAAGTATCTGATTATCCTCTGTGATAGACAATTTTTGATGTGGAGGAATTTTTAATTTATTAACCATCGCACTTTAACCTATATATTGCTTTTATAAATTTCCATGATTGTTATCCCATGCTCACTTTCTTTTGTGTATCTTGCAGGTTAACAAATTGGATGTTTGTCATGCACCTTATAGAATGGTAACGCGTGAAATCAATGGATAAATGCAAGCATGTAGGGCGGCTTCGGCTTGCCCAGGACCATTCAATCCTAAACCCACAAAAGTGGCATTGTTTGGACTGCAATACTACAGAGTCAGTATGGGCATGTCTCAGCTGTTCACATGTCGCTTGTGGACGATACAATGAAGAACATGCACTAAAACATTTTCAGGAAAGTAAGCACCCCGTGGCCTTGGAAGTAAATGAATTGTATGTATTTTGTTACGTTTGTGATGACTATGTTCTGAATGACAATGCGACAGGTGATCTGAAATTGTTGCGGAGCACATTAAGTGCAATCAAGAGCCAAAACTATGACTGTACAACTCGAAGTGGTAGGACTTTACGGTCAATGGCAGCAAGTGATGACTCAGATCTTTCTCGGGGATGCGCACAAGCACAACTGCGTAATGAAGATCGGATGTTCACGGCACTTTGGCATCGGCGCAAGTTGCTCATGTCTAAAGTCTTCCAGTCTTGGTTTGCACTGACATGCAGTGGCAAGCTGAGACTTGAAGAAGAACGATTAAAGGAAGAGGCTGAAATGAAAAGGGAAGAAGCTAGAAAAAGACGACAAGAGCTAAAACGGCGGCAGCATGCTGAGTTGCTAAGCGCACCACCCCGAAAGAGTTCCCGCATAAATGAACCCCCTAAAATTAGCGACACATCAACTCTACAAACAGCAGCAGACTATCCAGCAGTACCGGCTGGCCTTACCTCAAGCACAGTCAGATTGAAAAAAATTGGCGATTCTCCTATTAAACGGCGACCAACTGTCACACCTGGTGTGACAGGACTGCGAAACCTGGGAAATACCTGCTATATGAACTCCATTCTACAAGTGCTAAGTCACTTGCAAATATTTTGTGAGTGCTTTTTGCATTTTGATTTAAGTCAAATCCAAGAACTGCTGACTCGTAGGGCGAATGGGAAAACTCAGTCCTCCAGCCACCAATATTTGGTTAGTGACATTAGTTCAAGTACAGGTACATCCTTGATAGATGAAAAAAATGGGTCAAGACGGTCCAGTCTGTCTAAAGGATTAAGTGGGGGAGCATCTAGGAGCAGCAACAGGGAGCTCATTCAACTAAAGGAGCCAAGTTCAAAGCATATATCTCTGTGTCATGAACTCCACAGCCTTTTTCTGGTTATGTGGTCTGGCAAGTGGGCACTGGTATCTCCTTTTGCTATGCTACACTGTGTATGGCGACTCATCCCAACGTTCCGTGGGTATGCCCAGCAGGATGCTCAGGAATTCCTCTGTGAGCTTTTGGATAAAGTACAGCAGGAATTGGAAACTGCAAGAACAATGTGTACAGCCCCTGTCCCCATATCACAGCGCAAACTAATCAAGAGAGTTCTTAGTGTGGTTAACACCATTTTCCATGGGCAGCTACTCAGCCAGGTAACAGTCACGTTACTTCTCAAACCTTTAATGTGACATTCTCTATTTAATTGTCAAAAGATGATTTGTTTTAGTTAAAATCTTGCATTTCAGCTCTGCAATAAAGATAATGTTTTGGTAAACATTTTCTCTTTATGTCTTAGTTCAACAAAGAAAGGTTGTACAAAAAATAGCCCTGAAGAACTTGATGTGAGATCTTGCTGAACATATACAACCTCATGATGTTCACTGTTTGCCATTTGTTGGGCAGGTTGAGACGGTGTTGAATGTTTACATAAAATCAAAGTTTCAAGCAGCTCAGGATTGACTCTTTCAGTATCAGGAACTGCTAAGACCTGGAAAATCCCTGGTTTAATCCTTTGTCCATGCTGAATTTGACTAGCTCAGATGCTTCTTTCTGTTGTGCTTGTCAGTCAGGGTTGTGCTCTATCTTTTCTCCCACTTCACTTTGGACTGATTAGAAATAGCATGGTTTTGTCAAGGGCAGGTCATGCCTTACGAGCCTAGTTGAGTTCTTCGAAAATGTGACTGAACACATTGACGAAGGAAGGGCGGTGGACGTAGTGTACATGGACTTTAGTAAGGCGTTTGATAAGGTCCCACATGCAAGGCTTCTGGAGAAGGTGAGAGGGCATGGGATCCAAGGGGCTTTGGCCTCGTGGATCCAGAACTGGCTTGCCGGCAGAAGGCAGAGAATGGTTGTGGATGGGTCTTGTTCTGCATGGAGGTCGGTAACCAGTGGAGTGCCCCAGGGATCTGTTCTGGGACCCCTGCTGTTTGTCATTTTCATAAATGACCTGGATGAGGAAGTGGAGGGATGGGTTAGCAAGTTCGCCGACGATACAAAGGTCGGTGGTATTGTGGATGGTCTGGAGGGATGCCAGAAGTTGCAGCAGGACATAGACAGGATGCAAGACTGGGCGGAGAAGTGGCAGATGGACTTCAACGCAGATAAATGTGTAGTGGTCCATTTTGGCAGGAATAATGGGATGAAGGAGTACAATATGAGGGATAGGAGTCTTAGCTGTGTTGTAGAGCAGAAGGATCTCAGGGTCCGGGTCCACAGGACTCTTAAATCGGCCTTGCAGGTGGAGGAAGTGGTCAAGAAGGTGTACAGTGTACTGGCCTTCATAAATCGAGGAATAGAGTTTAGGAGTCAGGAGGTAATGATGCAGCTCTATAAGACTCTTGTCAGACCCCAGTTTGAGTATTGTACGCAGTTCTGGTCGCCTCATTATAGGAAGGATGTAGAGGCTATTGAGAGGGTTCAGAGGAGATTTACAAGGATGCTGCCTGGATTGGGAGGCAGGTCTTATGAAGATGGGTTGAGGGAGCTGGGACTCTTCTCACTGGAGAGACGTAGGTTGAGAGGCGACCTGATAGAGGTTTATAAAATGTTGAGAGGAATAGATAGGGTGGACTCTCAGAGACTATTTCCCCGAGCTGAAATGGTCACTACGAGAGGACACAGATTTAAGGTGCAGGGAAGCAAATACAAAGGAGATGTCAGGGGTAGGTTTTTCACTCAGAGGGTGGTGAGTGAATGGAACCGACTGCCGTCGGAGGTTGTTGAGGCAAACTCACTGGGGTCTTTTAAGAGACTTCTGGATAAGTATATGGAGTAGAATAGGATAGGGGGTTTTAGATAGGTCTGTGGATTGGTAGATGTGATCGGCGCAACGTGGGCCGAAGGGCCTGTTTGTGCTGTATTGTTCTATGTTCATTAGGATCTGTCATGTGACCTTTTTTATTTGAAAGGACCACATATGTGATCTTCCTCCTCCCATCAATGTGATCCCCCCCACCCACCCATCACCCCACCTACTGAACCTTCCAACTGTGACTTTTGCATGATGCATCTTTTGAAATGAAATTGGTGAAGCATTAGGGGGAAAATGTGAAAGTTTAAGGGAAAAGGACCTCACTTGATAGTTCTCTGAGGGCTAGTACAAGCTTGATTGAGCTGAATGACTTCCTTTTCTATTGTAAATTTGATTTGGTGCCTTGTGAGCTCTTGAGTTATATGCCAGCATAAAATACCAACCAGGAACAATAGCAGAACACTGGAAGCAAGAGCACCACAGAACATGTTTGTCTCCAAGTTCACTTCAAATTACTTGTGACTTGCTGTCAATTATATCTCTGTCTTCTGGTGTCTTTTGGCTATATTCTTATAACTCCAGCATTCATTCATCTTGTCTGTGAGGCCAGTCAATATAAACTATTGTTAAAATCTTCTGGTATGGGGCAGCTGACATCCAGAAATTGACTTTCATTTACTGTAGAAATTGAGACGTGCCTAGTATATACTCTCAGATAGCAGATTGAAATCCTGGGTTTTTGTAATCTGGAATTAATCAACATGAGCACCAATGCCGTGAGATGTAGAACATATCCCTTTTAGCACAATTCATTTTACAATTGCGCGCATAACATAGAACATAGAACAATACAGCACAGAACAGGCCCTTCGGCCTTCGATGTTGTGCCGACCAAAATAAAAAGCAATGCCCCTCCAAACTAAACCATTCCCTTCTCTTCCATATACTTATCAATTAACCTCTTAAACGCCACCAAACTTGGCGCATCTACAACAGCTGCAGGCAGGGCATTCCACTCCCTAATCACTCTTTGAGTAAAGAACCTACCTCTGATATCCGTCCTATAACTCATACCCCTTAATTTAAAGCTGTGTCCCCTCGTGCTAGCTTTCTCCATCCTAGGAAAAAGGCTATCACTGTCCACCCTATCTAAACCTCTAATCATCTTATATGCTTCAATAAGATCCCCTCTTAGCCGCCTCCTTTCTAACGAAAACAACCTCAAATCCCTCAACCTCTCTTCATAGGACCTGCCCTCCATACCAGGCAACATCCTGGTAAACCTCCTCTGTACCCTCTCCAATGCCTCCACATCTTTCTTATAATGCGGGGACCAGAACTGCACACAATACTCCAAGTGCGGCCGCACTAGAGTTTTGTACAGTTGCAACATGATGCTGCGGCTCCTAAATTCAATCCCCCTACCAATAAAAGCTAAGACTCCATATGCCTTCTTAACAACTTTATCCACTTGACTGCCTACTTTCAGGGATCTATTGACACATACACCAAGATCCTTCTGTTCCTCAACACTATTAAGAGCCCTACCATTAGCCCTATACTCTACACATTTATTGTTCCTGCCAAAGTGCATTACCTCACACTTTTCCACATTAAACTCCATTTGCCACCTCTCGGCCCAGCTCTGCAACTCTGCAACGTAGACAGATACATGTTCAGATTTGATTTGACTGTCCATCAGAACTGCACTGTTATTTTCTTTACTATACAAAGAACAAAACAGCACGGGAAACAAACCCTTCGGCCCAATGAGCCCGCACCGCCACCCCGATGTTCCCACCTCTACCCGTGATCCCTGTCTATGTTTATAGATCTGTGGATTAAAAACCAAATTTGAGACAATTTAGGGAGAATTTGTTTTGCCAATTAGCCTAAGAGCACATCTTTAGGATGTGGGAGGAAACCAGAGCACCCGGAGAAAACCCACGCAAGCATGGAGAGAATGCGCAAACTCCCACAGACACAGGCCCAAATCCATGTATCTGCACAGCACAGCAATAGTCACTGAGCTATCATGTTGCCCATCAAATGGTCCAGGTCAAGCGTACACAAACGATGTGAAGCACTAGGATATTCTCGAAAAAAAATCCCAGAGCAGCCCTCTCACGACCCATTGCGTGTATGCCCCTTGTTAGATAACAAGGTGGACCAAAGCACCTGTAGGATAAAAACAAGTACATCAATGTCATCATCTATTTACACACTTCCCAGGGACTCCCAAGGCTAATGATCCCTATTTTAAATCAGTTTTCTATACCCTTCCATTCCCATTCTGTTCATGTGCCCATCTAAGTATTTCTTAAATAACTCCAGGGTGCCTGCCTCCACCACTTTACTTGGCAGCGCATTTCACACCCCCACCATACTCTATGTGAAAAAACTCCCTCTAGCATCCAAATTATACCTTACCCCCCTCACCCTAAGCCCATGCTATTTGAGTCCATCCTAAGAAAAAGCTTAACCCTGTTTACTCTATCTATACCCCTCATAATCTTGTACACCTCTATTAGATCTCCTCTAAGTCTACGTCTTTCTAGAGAAAACAGTCCCAATTTGCCTAACCTCTCCTCGTAACTCAGACCTTCCATACCAGGCAGCATCCTGGTAAACCTCCTCTGCACTCTCTCCAGAGTCTCCACGTCCTTCTGGTAGTAAGACTATCAGAACTGGACGCAGTATTCCAAATGAGGTCTAACCAATGTTTTATACAACTGCAACATTAAAGGCCAGCTCTTGTACTCTATACTCCTTCCTATAAAGGCTAGCTTTCTTCACAACCTTCTCCACCTGCTCTGCCACCTTCAGAGACTTGTTCACCTGCACCCCCAGGTCCCTCTACATTTCTATACTCTTAATAGGTCTACCCTTTATCATATACCTCCCCCTTACATTCTTTCTCCCAAAATGCATCACCTCGCATTTATCAGGATTGAATTCCATCTGCCATCTATCTGCCTAAGCTCCCAGCCTATCTATGTCCTGCTGCGTTGCCTGACAATGCTCCTCACTATCCGCAAGTCCAGCGATCTTTGTATCGTTTGCAAACTTGCTGATCACTCCACTTACTCCCTCTTCCAAGTCATTTATATACATTGCAAATAGAAGAGGTCCCAGTACCGAGCCCTGCGGCACACCACTAGTGACCGACCTGTAGCTAGAAAAACACCCTTCCACTTTTTGTCTCCTATTACTAAGCCAGTTACTTATCCATCTCGCTACCTGTCCTTGTATCCCATGAGCTTTGACCTTCTCAACTAACCTCCCATGAGGGACTTTGTCAAATGCCTTACTAAAATCCATATAGACAACATCAACAGCTTGCCCTTCGTCGACCGTTTTTGTCACCACCTCAAATTCTACCAGATTTGTAAGGCACGACCTCCCCTTAACAAATCCATGCTGCGTATCCCTAATCAGATCGCAACGCTCTAAGTGCCTATATGTCCTATCTCTAAGAATCCCCTCCAACAGCTTCCCTACCACAGATGTCAAATTCACCGGCCTATAATTTCCAGGGTTATCCCTACTACCCTTTTTAAACAACGGTACAACATTAGCTATTCTCCAGTCCTCTGGGACCTCACCTGTGTCCAAAGAAGAGACAAAGATTTGCGTCAGAGGCCCAGCAATTTCACCTCGCACCTCCCTAAGCAGCCTGAGATAAATGCCATCAGGCCTCGCTGAGTTATCAGTTTTAATGCTACCTAGAAGTTCTAACACTTCCTCCCTTGGTATGGATATTTCCCTCAACTGGTCCACAGCTCCCTCAGATTCATGAGCTGTCAACAAGCCCCTCTCCTTCGTGAATACCGACGCAAAGTATTCGTTCAGGATCCCCTGCATTCCCTTGGGCTCTAACGATACTGTTCACTGTGTATACTAATATACATGACAGTAAATCAAATCGTACGAAAAGCCCTTCATTCCGGGTATCATTCTTGTGAATCTCCTCTGGACCTTCCTTAGATATGGAGCCCAAAACTGCTTACAACACTCTAAATGGAGTCTGATCAGAGCTTATACAGTTTCAGAAGTACATCCCTGCCCTTGTATTCTAACCCTCTCAACATGAACGCTAACATTGCATTTGCCTTCCCAACTGCCAACTGAACCTGCACGCTAATGTTAAGAGGATCTTGAACAATGACTCCAAGATTCTTTTGTGTTTCTAATTTCCTAAAATTTCCCCATTTAGAAAATAATCTATACCTGATGTTACACTTGGTATTGCAAGGTTTGTTTTTCTCTTTTTTTTTGAACAGCAGTGTACCAATTGTAATCCTTCAGACCTTTGACATCATCCTGTATATACAAAGAATTGAATGTGTGGTCAATATCGCCATAACTTCCACTCTAACATCCCTCAGCACTGTGAGCTGCATCCCACCCAGATTGGCACTTGAAGTACCACCAACCTGTTTAGTTCCTCTTCACCTGAGTCATAGAGGCTATTTGATCCATTAATTCCATGTTAGTTCTCTGAAGAACAACCCAGTCAGTCCCATTCTTAAGCTCTAACCCCATATCTTTGCAGGTTTATTTCCTTAAGTTTCTATCCATTTTCCTTTTGAAATTATTGATTACCTGTGTTCCATCACTTATGGATTGAGTTTTAGGTCATTGCCACGCACAGTATTTAAAAAGTTCTAACGTTTCTATCCCAAATAATGGGAATAGTTTTTCTTAACTGATCATACTCTTCTACACTTCTATCAAATATCCCCTCAACCTCTTTTCTTATTCTCCAGGGATGATTGTCTGTAAATCTATAATAATCTTAATTAAAATGCTCACTTACCTTCATTAGTAATTTAGAATTAATATTCCACTAAAGCACTAAGAAGTGACATGCTGTATCACTACCAAGTTCTATTCTTTTATTCCCAGTTTAATTTTCATCTCTGCACATAACTGATTTTAAATTGAAAAAACAGCTCCTCGTTTAGCTGTTTTATCTGCATTGTCTTTCCCCATTACGATTCTGAGGCACTAGGGGCCTACAAAGAGATCCAAGGGATTTGAAGTTATCTCATTTCTATAGTTTTCTGACGATTCCTGTTAGTTTGCTAATGTTTTCCGGAATTTTGCCCTGTTTTCTTTTTGATTAGCTGGCATTGTCCGAAAATTAGGGTGGGGTGAGGTTCCTAAGTATCCACATTTTTAGGGAATCCTTGTTGGAAAATTTGAAATCTATGAACTTGTGTAAGTTGATATGCTTCCAAACTTAGATGCCTTAAAGCAATTAAGGAATCTGTAATAAATTTCAAATGTAAGTTTTTTTCGCTATCAGAAATTAGTGTAGCAGATTAGCATGAGAAACTATCAGAAGCTTTGTATGGAACCATGACTAATATTTATATGAAGCCTTTTTTCAAAGTGTCACATTCCAAGTGTAAAATTGAGCTTGTTGTATAATGCCTGTTATAGATTGGTTTCATGGGATTTTAAAATTCTGCAAGAAGTCTCAACATCACGTTAAAGTCCAACAGGTTTATTTAGAATCACGAGCTTTCAGAGCGCTGCTCCTTCATCAGGTTCATTCACTCATCCAATGAAAGAGCAGTACTCCAAAAGTTTCTGAATCTAAATAAATCTGCTGGACTTCAAGCTAGTGTTATGAGTCTTACAGTGCCCAGCCCAGTCCAACGCTGACATCTCCACCCTGAGTTTAAAATGCTGAGTGTTATGGTTGCGTTTCATTTAGTTCTGGTTGTAGTTCAAGCCACAAGCTTGTAACGGAGGTTAAACCAAGAAAAATGGTAAAAGTGACATTTTTTTATAATGAAATCTGATCCAGTTTTGAAATGTTTATGCTGCTGTAGATTGAGTATTGGTGATGTTTTTGTGCATGTCAGCTCCCTCTGTTTTAAAATTGTAAATCATGGGTCTTGGTCAAAGAATTTAGTAAAATGCCTGTGAACTCAAGCAGTGCAAGCACTCTTTTAAAGAAAAAATGATGATTTAAACATTGTAATTTGCAGTCATTCTCTTGTTTGATGATTAATGTTGGATAAGTTGACAATATCCTATCAAACCTCTGCATCTTCCCTCCAGTTCCAACCATGGAGGAGGTGCTGAAAAGCTTAAAATGCATCAAAGTAGATAAATCCCTGGGATCTGATGAATTCCCAGTACATTATGGGAGGCTAGGGTGGAAATTGCAAATTCCCTAGCAGAAATATAATCACAATCATGGATGAGGTGCCTAAGATTGGAAGGTGGCAAATGTTTGTTTAAAAAGGGCTGCAAGGAAAAGCCTGGGAACTACAGTGGGTAAGTTGTTAGAAGGTATTTTGAGGTACAGGATTGAAAGGCATTTAGAGACACAAGGACTGATTTAGGGACAGTCAGCATGTCTTTGAGTGGAAAATCATGTCTCAAATTTGATTTGAGTTTTTTTTTGAAGGGGCAACCAAAAAGGTAGATGAGCAGTGCAGTTGATCGTCTTTAATAAGGCCTTTGACGAGGTACCACATGGTATGTTTTTGCATAAGATTAAACCTCACGGGATCTCGAGTGAAATAGCCAAATGGATGCAAAATTAGTTTGATGACAGAAGTTGTAGAGATTTGTTTTTCAAACTGGAGGTGTGTGACCCATGGTGTGCTGCATCCGCTGTTATTTGTCGTTTATGTTAATGATTTGGATAAGAATCTAGTACACATGGTCAGGTTTGCAGATGACACCAAGATAGGTGGCATAGTGAACAGTGAAGAAGATTATCTAGAATTGCAACGAGCTCTTGATCAATTGGGCCAATGGGCTGACAAATAGTAAATGGAGTTTAATTTAGATAAATGTGAGGTGATGCGTTTTGGTAGATTGAATCAGGACAGGACTGGTCAGGCACTGAGGGGGAGTTGTAGAACAGAGATCTAGGGGTGCATGTTCATAACTCCTTGAAAAGGGAGTCACAGCATGGTGAAGAAGGCATTTAACGTGCTTCTTTTCAATGGTCAGAATGTTGAATGATGGTCTTGTTGAAGTTGTATAAGACATTGCTAAAGCCATATTGCAATACTGTGTACAGTTCTGGTCACCCTATTATAGAAAGGATATTAAACTAGAAAGAGCTCAGGAAAGATTTACTTGGATGCTATAGGGGCTTGATGGTTTGAGTTTAAGGAGAGCTGGATAGACTGGGATTTTTTTTCTCTGTCATGTAGGAGGCTGAGGAGTCATCTTACAGAGGTCTATAAAATAATAAAGGGCATAGACCAACTAGATAGTCAATATTTTTTCCCAAAGATAGGGGAGTTTAAGATGAAAGGGGAGAGATACAAAAGTGTCTGGAGGGGTAATTTTTTTCAGAGGGTAGTGAGTGTCTGGAACAAGCTGCCAGAGGTAGTGGTAGAGGCAGGTACAATTTTGTCCTTTTTAAAAGTGTTTAGACAATTATATGGGTAAGATGGGTATAGAGGGAAATAGGCCAAATGCAGACAATTGAGACTGGTTTAGTGGTTTAAAAAAGGGCACCAACGGGCCTGTTTTCATGCCGTAAACCTTTATGGCTCAATGACTCATCTCTCTCTTTTTGCTCTCCTTTTTTCATAGTCCCATCTGCTGTTTGTTCCATCTACTGCTGACCTAGATATCTGCTTTCCCATCCGCCCATTTACATTTAGCGTAGTAAATGGTTCCTCTTGCTCCACAACTATACCCATTCCTTAAAAGCTCAGTCATCATACCTTACCTGAATAAAACTTTACTTCTCCCCTCACTAGCCCTAATCCTCATCCTTTTCAACATAGTTTGATCCATCTTGCAACACTTGATTTCTATTGTCAGGTATTTGCTTGACATCTGACTTGAATGAGCTGTCAAATTCCTCCAGCTAAGTATTGGGAAAATCAAAGTCATTGTCTTTGGCTGTAACCCCAAATACATACACAATTGTATTTCCATCTATGGCCATCTTCTTGGGCTGAAAGTAACTTTGACATCTTGTTGTCCCCAAGCTGAGCTTCTGTTTCTATATTCTCCCCATGCCAAAAGTTGCAGCGGAACATAGACAGGATGCAAGACTGGGCGGAGAAGTGGCAGATATACTTCAACGCAGATAAATGTGTAGTGGTCCATTTTGGCAGGAATAATGGGATGAAGGAATACAATACAAGGGATAGGAGTCTTAGCTGTGTCGTAGAGCAGAAGGATCTCGGGGTCCGGGTCCATAGGACTCTTAAATCAGCCTCGCAGGCGGAGGAAGTGGTCAAGAAGGCGTACGGTGTACTGGCCTTCATTAATCGAGGAATAGAGTTTAGGAGTCAGGAGGTAATGATGCAGCTCTATAAGACTCTTGTCAGACCCCAGTTGGAGTATTGTGCGCAGTTCTGGTCGCCTCATTATAGGAAGGATGTAGAGGCTATTGAGAGAGTTCAGAGGAGATTTACAAGGATGCTGCCTGGATTGGGAGGTAGGCCTTATGAAGATAGGTTGAGGGACCTGGGACTCTTCTCACTGGAGAGACGTAGGTTGAGAGGTGACCTGATAGAGGTTTATAAAATGTTGAGAAGAATAGATAGGGTGGACTCTCAGAGACTATTTCCCCGAGCTGAAATAGTCAGTATGAGAGGACACAGATTTAAGGTACAGGGAAGCAAATACAAAGGAGATGTCAGGGGTGGGTTTTTCACTCAGAGGGTGGTGAGTGAATGGAACCGACTGCCGTCGGAGGTTGTTGAGGCAAATTCACTGGGGTCTTTTAAAAGACTTCTGGATGAGTATATGGAAGCGAATAGGATAGGGGGTTATGGATAGGTCTGTGGATTGGTAGATGTGATCGGTGCAACTTGTGGGCCGAAGGGCCTGTTTGTACTGTATTCTATGTTCTATGAAGGAACATGCATCTATCTATCTCAGTAGAAGCTTTGGTAAGTACCATTGTCATTTCCAGACTTGATTAACTTCTGTATTTGTTAGCCAACTACCTGTTCCCCAATTGCCAGCATGAAATTAGCCCATCCAAATACCTTTCATCCTCACTAACTTACATTGACTCCTGTTCCTGCACAATGTCAAATTTGAGTTTCACATTTTATATTTAAAACTCTCCAGAGATCTCATTCCTTATCTCTGCTATTGCTCACTGTTCTTCGAATTATCTGTTGCCCTGAATGTCCACTGCATCTTTTTCCATCGTTTTGGCAGCTATTCACTTCAGAAAGTGATCTCACTTTCTGGAATTTCTTCCCTTTGGCTTCTCCACTTTCCTTCCTTCTCTTGCAATGTTTTTGGAATGATTGATTCATGTCTCTGAAATACCTTAGAGACACTTTTCTATGTTAACTGTGTTATTTAAATGCAAGCTTAAATTCTGAACCAATGCACGCTTATATCCAAAAAGAAAAGGGGACGTTTTTCGTTTCAGACTAGTTGCAGAATCATTGCTTATTCCCAGGACTGGTTAAGACACTTGTTTTAGGATTCTTTCAGATTTTTACATCGGAAAATCATTATCTCTACTTATTCCTCTGGGTGAGTTTGCACAAAATCGTGACAAATTTGAAATTTTCTGCATGTGTACAGTAAATTATTGCTCTCATTCAGACATGCCATGATAGATGTTGGGCTATTTATATATCTACAGAGTTAGCAAATGCCAGCAAGTCATTCATTCAGAGCATTTTAGTTTTAGCAATGTTTTGCATTTGTGAAGTACAATCACTGTTGTTCCTAATGTTGTTCCCTCCCCGCAAGGCTTCCCGCACATGTGGTAACTTAAAGGGATCAGCTTGTGCTTGGCTACAAGGCCACCCAGGTTAGAGAGAACAGCTTTTTTGACTCTGGAGTTAACTTGTCCTATATTACAACCATGACTACACTTCAAAAGAACTGCATTGGCTGCAAAATGCATGTAAGGCACTATAATTAATGCAAGTTTTGTTCCTTGGTAGATCTTAATATTTTTACATTTGTAAGCAGTCTAAGCTGGAATCCAGGGAATATTGACTGATTATTTGTTCAATAACAGTACTCGGGAGTATATTGGTTCAGAGGTAGAGGGCTGGAAAGAGTCTTATATGAAACATCAAGGCCTGCATAGGCCAACTAGACTAAATGCCAGTTTCTACTCTCTGGCACCTTAAATGTAATGCATCTTCCATTTGTGCATCTTTCAGCTGATCTTACTAGAAAGTCATCATCAACAGGAATATGTGTGTTCTCCCTCTGATTCCTATCAAAATAAGACTGACCACCCTGAGTAAAGTACTCATCCTTAAGGTATTTGAACCAAGATCAAGTCGCTTGACACCACTAAAAGAATGTATCTGGGACCCATTAAAGGCATTTTATTCTGTAACGTAATGTAGTATCCATCCTGACAATTGGAGTACAATGCTGGAAATGTCTCCATGGAACACCTGTATTCTTACATTTGAATCCTTGCCACTGGAGGCCATTTTGATATACATAGACTGGTTCTTCATTCATGTCTTGTTTGCATACAAGCCCTGAATCATTGAATCCCTAAAGTGGAGAAGGAGGCAATTTGGCATCAATCCTCTGACAGAGCATCTTACCCAACATCACCCATACATTTTCCTCACTAATCCCCAAACTCTCTCATCTTAGGATACCTAGGGACAATTTAGCACGGCCAATCCACCTAGCCTGCACATCTTTAGACTTTGGGAAGAAACTGGAGCACCCATAGAACATAGAACATTACAGCACAGAACAGGCCCTTCGGCCTTCGATGTTGCGCCGACCAATATAAAAAGCAATGCCCCTCCAAACTAAACCATTCCCTTCTCTTCCATATACTTATCAACTAACCTCTTAAACGCCACCAAACTTGGCGCATCTACAACTGCTGCAGGCAGGGCATTCCACTCCCGAACCACCCTTTGGGTAAAGAACCTACCTCTGATATCCGTCCTATAACTATCACCCCTTAATTTAAAGCTGTGTCCCCTCGTGCTAGCTTTCTCCATCCTAGGAAAAAGGCTATCACTGTCCACCCTATCTAAACCTCTAATCATCTTATATGTTTCGATAAGGTCCCCTCTTAGCCGCCTCCTTTCTAACGAAAACAACCTCAAATCCCTCAGCCTCTCTTCATAAGACCTGCCCTCCATACCAGGCAACATCCTGGTAAACCTCCTCTGTACCCTCTCCAATGCCTCCACATCTTTCTTATAATGTGGGGACCAGAACTGCACACAATACTCCAAGTGCGGCCGCACTAGAGTTTTGTACAGTTGCAACATGACGTTGCGGCTCCGAAATTCAATCCCCCTACCAATAAAAGCCAAGACTCCATATGCCTTCTTAACAACCTTCTCTACTTGACTGCCTACTTTCAGGGATCTATACACATACACACCAAGATCCCTCTGTTCATCTAGACTACTAAGAAACCTACCATTTGCCCTATACTCTACACATTTATTATTTCTGCCATAGTGCATTACCTCACACTTTTCCACATTAAACTCCACCCAGGGGAATCCCGTGCAGACTCCATGCTAGCACTGAGGCAGCAGTGCTAGCTAGAGTAGCTATTGTGCCAGCGTGCTACTCTAATTATATTTTTGTTATCATTGAGCAACTTTTATTGAAATAACATTTATAAGTAACAGTTGCTGACTTTGACATTGAGAGTTTTGTGCCAGCTTGCTCAGTCATGACTTTTACATGACCATGCAAGCAGAGTGAATTAGTTTGAATAGCTCAGTACCACATCATACAGTACCACATTGCCTGGACAGACAAGCTCATCTTATACCTAATCTATTTCTCATCACTGATCAATTTCCTGCCGCAGGAAAATGGCCACCAACTGACCTCACAATATAAAGCAACAGAATGTTGTACAGCCAACTCTGCTTGCCAATACCCCATCTATTTAGACTGGAGTTGTTCTCCTTGGAGCCAAGAAGGAGGAGAGAAAGACCTGATTGAGGTGTATAAAATTATGAAGTATGTATATGAGAAGAAACCTTTTCACTTAGACGAGGGGTCAGTAACCAGAGGGCATAGATTTAAGGCAAGGGGCATGAAATTTCAGGGGGATTGGATTTGGGGGAAAAATGTTTTCACCCAGAGGTTAGTGAGGATCTGGAACTGTCTGCCTGAAAGAGTTATAGAACTCTCTCAACATTTTAGGTGTTTAGATGTGCACTTGAAATGCACAACTTATAAGGACCAACTGCTGGAAAGTTGGGGATTTGGTAGCTGGCATAGACATGATGGATTAAAGGGTCTCTGTGCTGTAAAGCTCTGACTCTGACCTATTATTTCTTGTGTTATTTTGTTCCATGACTACCTTCATCTGGATGGTATACTGTGAAATAGCTGAATATAGCAGATCAGTATCACTCTGAGGGCAAGAAATAGTGTCAGTGTGAGTATTGTGACAACTAAGGCTTTAAATTCTTGATATTGTACTTAATGTTTGGCTCTTGATCAAGATTGACTTGACTTTATAGGAAATCCACACAAAGTCCTCCCTTCATAATTAATCTTCACTCCAAAAAATGTTTTACTGTATGAGAGCAAGAAGACAGCAAAAGCTAAACAACATTGAAAACCTATGGTTCCATGTTTGCGGTCTAATATACTGAGGCCGTCACTCAATTTGCAGATTCCAGGGAAAACTGTATTGGATTGTTGAGTACCTTCTGTTCAAGTTGCTGACATTGATATCAGAGTGGGCACTAGGTCACTCTATAATTACTCTCAACTAGGGTCCGCACTGAGATTTCTGGCTTCAATCGTAATGTCCATGATAAGAATCTCTCTATAAGTCCCAAGTAGCAAAATTAAGTCAAAAATCATTCTTTTAGGTCCAGAAATAGTATGCTGCTGGAGGATGTGATAAATGGCAATCCTGGGATTTTGATTTTTCCTAATAGAGTTAATTTGTACTGCTTTGATTATTTAATTGGTCATTTATTCTAATCATTTCAAAACACTTAGAATCCCCACAGTGCAGAAGCGGTCCATTCAGCTCATCGAGTCTGCACCAATCACAATCCCACCCAGCCTTCCTCCCCATGCACCTACCCTAGCTAGTCCTCCTGACACAAGGGGCGATTGAGGATGGCCAATCCACCTAACGTGCACAACTTTGGATACTTCAGTCCTCTTGATTACAATAGCTACTGTTTGTAAATATTTACAGCATACTGAAGTTACAAAGCCAATGCTCAGTGGACTGGGTAGATGCAAATCCATTCCTTGCTTGCTCCAAAAACCAAATTCAAAATCCAATTTAAGAGAAAAACAAGATCCAAGCTGACAAGATAAGGCATTGCACCCCATCTTTGGCCTTATCTGACACTTAGCTAAAAGGCTGAGAAGTGTTCTGCTGAAGAAAATGTTTACAAATTAGCACATGTTGAGGTCAATTCCTGGTCCATCATCAGCTATTATTTAGTTTTCGATAGATAACCACATGCTGGTAATTCCCAGATGTTAGATGGCAGCAGGAAATTATTGCTTTGCAAAGATCTGAAGTTTGGGTGTGGCAGTGTGATGGCGGAAGTGGAAATGGGAAATGGTTTGCTCTTGTTCTTTTTGTTGTTAGCAATAAATCAAATGGTTGTGAAAGGATTGTTCCATTTCATGCATGGTGCATTTATTCTACCTCTGAGGTATAGTTTTGTTCTCTAATCATGAAGTATCAGAGTCCTAGGCTAGAGGTGATTCTTAAGCTGCATACTGCACAGATTCCTCTCCAAAGTAAATCTTTCAGATTTGATGTCTGAACCTTTGGATGATGTGTCTGGATTCTTTCTAGTTTGTGTGATCTCTCATAAATCCCATGGTATGGTTCAGTGGTAAGATGGTGTTATTTGCTACTGAGGTTCTCTATGCAAGTCAAATGATTGGTGTTCAATTATAAAAGCTATTGGAAAACTGTAAGAAATGTTTCCATTTGTGACTTGAGATGTGTACATGGATCATTTTTATTAGCCCCTTCCCATGGCACTGTTGGGTAACTGAATCTGAGGGTATTACTTTATACAGAGTGTGACCATGGGCATTGCCAAGCTTAGGGCAGCATTGCCACAGCAAAAGCTTTGCTTTCCTATGAAGCAAAATATGATTTTTTTTTTTTGTCCATGGTAATCTGGTGTTACCCCTCTGAAATGAACTGTAAATTTCTTGTGCTACTAATGGATACACTGGAAATGATAAAAAATACTACTTCCTAAACTCTGATTCATGACATGCTTTGACAATTCACATTTCTCAGGCCAAAAAGCACATTAAACAGAAAACAAGAATAAGTCACCTGATCTCTCTGTCTGAGACTTTGAGGCTCTCCTTTGTCTAATAATACATAAGGGATGTATGCTTATGTGTGTTCTAAGGCTAGTTGTTCCTATAGTTTGAGGGATGCCATCTTGTGTAAAATGTGGTTGATCAGAAGATTCTCTTAGCACTGACCATTGATGTATGAGAAGGTTGACAATCAACCTGCTTAACCACATTGAGTACATCTCCTGTGGCTGGAGTGGGACTCTAGCCCAGAGATTTTACCCCAGAGGCAAAGATGACAGTTGCCCATGGAAGACTTCTGCAGAAAATGCAGATGTATGGGATAGAAAGTGATTTAGCTAATTGGGTTAGGAATTGGCTAGCAGATAGAAGACAGAGGGTGGTGGTTGATGGGAGATATTCATCGTGGAGTTCGGTGACAAGTGGTGTAACTCAGGGGTCTGTTTTGGGGCCCCTGCTGTTTGTAATTTTTATAAATGATCTGGATGAGGGTATTGAAGGATGGATTAGTAAATTTGCAGATGACACTAAAGTCGGTGGAGTGGTAGATAGTGAAGAGGGGTGTTATAGTTTGCAGAGGGACTTGGACAAGTTGCAGAGCTGGGCCGAGAGGTGGCAAATGGAGTTTAATGTGGAAAAGTGTGAGGTAATGCACTATGGCAGAAATAATAAATGTGTAGAGTATAGGGCAAATGGTAGGATTCTTAGTAGTCTAGATGAACAGAGGGATCTTGGTGTGTATGTGCATAGATCCCTGAAAGTAGGCAGTCAAGTCGAGAAGGTTGTTAGGAAGGCATATGGAGTCTTGGCTTTTATTGGTAGGGGGATTGAATTTCGGAGCCGCAACGTCATGTTGCAACTGTACAAAACTCTAGTGCGGCCGCACTTGGAGTATTGTGTGCAGTTCTGGTCCCCACATTATAAGAAAGATGTGGAGGCATTGGAGAGGGTACAGAGGAGGTTTACCAGGATGTTGCCTGGTATGGAGGGCAGGTCTTATGAAGAGAGGCTGAGGGATTTGAGGTTGTTTTCGTTAGAAAGGAGGCGGCTAAGAGGGGACCTTATCGAAACATATAAGATGATTAGAGGTTTAGATAGGGTGGACAGTGATAGCCTTTTTCCTAGGATGGAGAAAGCTAGCACGAGGGGACACAGCTTTAAATTAAGGGGTGATAGTTATAGGACGGATATCAGAGGTAGGTTCTTTACCCAAAGGGTGGTTCGGGAGTGGAATGCCCTGCCTGCAGCAGTTGTAGATGCGCCAAGTTTGGTGGCGTTTAAGAGGTTAGTTGATAAGTATATGGAAGAGAAGGGAATGGTTTAGTTTGGAGGGGCATTGCTTTTTATATTGGTCGGCACAACATCGAAGGCCGAAGGGCCTGTTCTGTGCTGTAGTGTTCTATGTTCTATGTTTTTCTCTCTCTCTCTCCCCACTTCACTACAAAACCTCCCATTCTGTCACACGTGCTTAAATTTCCCAGTGTATCTCTAAACTTCTGGGCACAGACATGAAAAATTAACTTGCTCTCGACATAGATGCTGCCATACCTGTTGAGAATTTCCAAAATGTTCTGCTGTGTCAGATTTTTAATATTTGCAGTGTTTTGCTGTGTATTCTCCAAACTGTTGCTTACTCCATATCATGACTATGATCAAAGACTGTGGAAATTCCATGAGTAACTGTGAGAGAATAATGAATGATTAGCATGGTTTATTTGCTATTGAGTGAAAATAAAGCTTTGTCTGTAGCCTACATCACTTTAAAACAAGTCTTATAATGGTGGCATAGTGGTGATGTTACTGGATTTGTAATCCATACAAATCATCACAAGACACAAGTTCAAGGCCCATGAAGGAGCTGGTGAAATTTAACTTTAATTAAAAAGCCAGTCTCATAACACGGGATTCAATAATAATTGAAACTACTGAATTGTCATGATTATAAATGTCCTTTAGGAAAGGAAATCTGCCACCCTTGCCTGGTCTGATCTACATGTGACTCCGGAACACAGACTGCACTTTGAAATGGCCTAAGAACCAGGGATGCTCACATTCCGCAAATAAATCAAAAACAAGTTTTTTTTTGAGGTACAATACTCAGATATTTTGTAATGTAGGTTTTAATTTGATTTATTATTGTCTCATGTATTAACAAAGAGTGAAAAATATTGTTTCTTGCGTGCTATACAGACAACACATACTGTTCATAGAGAAGGAAACGAGAGAATGCAAAATGTAATGTTACATTCATAGCTAGGATGTAGAAAAAGATCAACTTAATGCAAGGTAAGTCCATTCAAAAGTCTGACAGCAGCAGGGAAGAAGCTGTTCTTGAGTCGGTTGGTATGTGGCCTCAGACTTTTGTATCTTTTTCACAATGGGAGAAGGTGAAAGAGAGAATGTCTGAGCTACGTGGGGCCCTTAATTATCCTGACTGCTTTGGGGCAATGGGAAGTATAGAATCTGTGGGAGGCTGGTTGGCATGATGGATTGGGCTACATTCACAATCTTTTGTAGTTTCTTGCAGTCTTGGACAGAGCAGGAGCCATACCAAGCTGTGATACAACCAGAAAGAATGCTTTCTGTGGTGCATCTATAAAAGTTGATGAGAGTTGTAGCTGACATGCCACATTTCTTTAGTCTTCTGAGAAATAGAGGCGTTGGTGGGCTTTCTTAACTACAGTGTCAGCTTGGGGGACCAGGACAGATTGTTGGTGATCTGGACACCTGAAGTCAATTGGCTTCCTGAAGCCAATGACAATCTTTCATTTCGTTGACATTGAAGGAGAGATTATTATCACATTTGTTCACCAGATTCTCCTCATTCCTGTGCTCTATCTCGCCATTGTTTGAGTTCCAACCCATTATGGTGGTGGCCTCTACAAACTTGAAAGTCAAATTGGAGGGGAATTTGGCCACAGAGTCATAAATGTATAAGGAGTATAATAGTGGGCTAAGAACACAGCCCTGTGGGATACCAGTGTTAAGGGTGAATGTGAAGGTGGTCTTGTTGCCTCCCCTTACTGAGTGTGGTCTGAGAGTTAGGGAGTTCAAGATCCAGTTACAAAGGGAGGTGCCGAGGACCAGACTATGGAGTTTGGATATGAGTTTCGTGGGATTAATAGTGTTGAAAGCTGAGCTGTAGTCAGTAAATAGAAGTCTGACATAGATATCCTTGTTATCTCAGTGTTCCAGGGTTTAATGCAGGGCCAGGGAAATGGCATCTGCTGTGGACCTGTTGTGACAGTAGACAAACTATAGTGGATTCAAGTAGTTCAGGAGAGTAGAATTGATTTGTGGCAGCCTAAGGAGCAGTCAAACTGATCTCGTACTTTAATGTTTCCTCAGTAACCCATCAAGCTTCTGAGCCTGTTTGCTTTTGAATTCAAAGGCCACAAGTCATGTTACAGCATCTCTATCATTAGAAAACAGTATATTATCCAACTAGAGCAGTCTTGCAGGTGAACAGTCACAATTGTTGCAGTGCAAAATGAGGCCATTCAGAACACCAAGTCTACACTCTATCTAAATCAGCAATTCACCCAGGTCTTCTCCCTATAACCTTGCATATTTTTTTCAATGGGCAACACGGCAGCACAGTGTTAACACTGCTGTCTCTCCGTACCAAAGACCCAACTTGGGTCACTGGTCACTATGCGGAGTCTGTATGTTTTTCCCACGTCTGCATGGCATTCTTTCGGGTGCTGTGATTTCCTCCCACAATCTAAAAGATGTGCTGTTTAGGTGCCTTGTCCATGCTAAATTCATGTGCTGGAGTGTGGAGATGAGAATTTGCACAGTCATTTCATTGACGTGCAATGTAAGCCTACTTGAGACACTAATAAATAACCTTTTCTGATAATCCAATTTCCTCTTGAATGCTTTAATTGAATCTGTCTCCAACACAATCTTAGACAGTGCACTCCAGATCCTAACCACTTCCTTTGGGAAGAAGTTTTTCCCCTTGTTTCTTTTGCTGACGACTTTAGATCTGAACTGCATAGTGACCAGTGACCCAAGTTGGGTCTTTGGTATGGAGAGACAGCAGTGTTAACACTGTGCCGCCGTGTTGCCCATTGAAAAAAAATATGCAGGGTCATAGGGAGAAGACCTGGGTGAATTGCTGATTTAGATAGAGTGTAGACTTGGTGTTCTGAATGGCCTCATTTTGCACTGCAACAATTGTGACTGTTCGCCTGCAAGACTGCTCTAGTTGGATAATATACTGTTTAGCTTTTATTGGTAGGGGGATTGAATTTCGGAGCCGCAACGTCATGTTGCAACTGTACAAAACTCTAGTGCACCCGCACTTGGAGTATTGTGTGCAGTTCTGGTCCCCACATTATAAGAAAGATGTGGAGGCATTGGAGAGGGCACAGAGGAGGTTTACCAGGATGTTGCCTGGTATGGAGGGCAGGTCTTACGAAGAGAGGCTGAGGGATTTGAGGTTGTTTTCGTTAGAAAGGAGGCGGCTAAGAGGGGACCTAATCAAAACATATAAGATGATTAGAGGTTTAGATAGGGTGGACAGTGATGGCCTTTCCCCTAGGATGGGGAAAGCTAGCACAAGGGGACACAGCTTTAAATTAAGGGGTGATAGTTATAGGACGGATGTCAGAGGTAGGTTCTTTACCCAAAGGGTGGTTCGGGAGTGGAATGCCCTGCCTGCAGCAGTTGGGGATGCGCCAAGTTTGGTGGCGTTTAAGAGGTTAGTTGATAAGTATATGGAAGAGAAGAGAATGGTTTAGTTTGGAGGGGCATTGCTTTTTATATTGGTCGGCACAACATCGAAGGCCGAAGGGCCTGTTCTGTGCTGTAGTGTTCTATGTTCTATGTTCTATCTGTACATTTTGGTTCTCAATCCTTCTACAATAGGAACAGGTTCTCCCCATCCACTCTATCCAGACCCCCCATTATTTTTGAATATCTCAAATCTCTCAACTTTCTTTTTAAGAAAGATAGTCCGAATGTGCCCAATATACATGACTGAAGTGACTTATCCCTCAAAGCATTTTCATGAATCTTTTCTTCTTTCTAATGCCTTCATGTCATTCTTAAATGTGACATCCAGAACTAGACGCAATGCTCCAGCCTGGGATTTAACTTATTAACACTCAATCTGTCCTGCCACTTTCATTGACTTGTGTGCAAAGCATACAATAGATATTATAATATTTCACTTAATTCTACAGTGTATGAATGTTAACAGATTTATGGTATGAAACATCAATGCAATTGCAAAAAATTGAAGCATTGGTTGATCTTTCTATCCATCCTTTAACCACTTGCTTGTGAATCAAGTGTGTAAGACAGACCAAAGTGTCTAACTATTGTAGTATTAACAGCTGTCAGGCAAACATAAATCTCCATCGAGTTGTCTCTTGACAATTTTATAAATCAGACAGCCCAAGTTGTTGTTGTTCCAGTTCCTGAAGTGATAGTTATCTATTGGGCTGTAAACAAAATACTACAGACACTAGAAATATGAAATAAAAAGTGAAGGTGTGGTGATAACGCAGCAGGTCTGACAGCATTTGTGGAGAGAGGGAACATTTCAGTCCAACATGATTCCTGTTAGGGATAGAAGGAAGAGTGAGCACACTGCAGAATTCTCACCAAAATTTGAAAACTCCTGCGAATACCTTGGAGGATACTGTTAACAAACATGAGATAGCACTGAGCGGAAAAAAAGCACTTGTGACAGAGAGTGAGAACTTCACATCGAGAGCTTTGTTATCTTGGGAAATTCTAATATTCACGAGGAAGGGAGCTGAAGCTGCTGGCCATTGGATCAATTACTTGGTTCAGGCAGCACACAGACCAGTGCTGCACTGATTAGCCTGAAGCAGGTGGTGTGCATTTTGAATTTGGTCCGTCACTGGCCATGTTGCTGCTGAACTATGAATGAGCTACAGCAAATGGAAGTGATCGGCGCTGATTCAGAAGCTGAGGGGTCGAGTTCCCTACAGTCGCTGATGTATGCCAAACTTGCTCATGTGGTTGGCACCATGGTATGTCCAGTCAGGTGTAGTACCTGCTGATACTATAGCTGCATCCAGTCCAGCATTGGGATCTGCTGAACTGATTGGCATATCTGCTTTCAAATAATATAATATAATAAAGTCAGCTACTGAGCATTTAAAGAAAGCTGACGACAGTTTTCCAAAGAACATTACACTGCATTTCTTCGCTGCTCATATGTACTTTGCAGTGAGATAAACATTGGTTTTTGTGTAATACATTGAACATCTCTATCTTTAAAGAATCCTCTGCATCGTAGAAACCCCAGGCTGAATACTTCAATTTTTTTCAGTTATCAATTTAATCAACTTATTGTACATTTGCTTCAAAATTGGCAAATGTAAATACTGCAAACAGTGCAAAATAGAAATCATTTTATTTCCTCTTGTACTTAAATAGAAACTTGAGCCAGCTTCATAAACAGCATCTGTTCCTGTTGGAAGTTTTCAGTGGGACTTGTACTGAGACATCCAAGTTGTGAATTTGGAGTGGCCCTTACTGTACAGAATTGGACACATTAACTGAGTTGGAGAGAATTACATGGGGTCACAATCACTGTAGTCATTTCACTGATTCATATCCTTCTGAAACAGGTTACATGCCTTGCTTGCGACAACAAATCCAACACGATTGAATCCTTCTGGGACCTTTCTCTAGAATTTCCTGAGAGATACCACTGCAATGGAAAAGAAGCTGCTTCCCAGTATTCTTGCTTGTTGACGGAAATGTTGGCAAAATTTACAGAGACAGAGGCCTTGGAAGGGAAAATTTATGCCTGTAACCAGTGCAACAGTGAGTAATGAGGATGAACTTCATATGCATTTACGCTGGAGATTTAATCATTAAAGAATATTTTTCATTTTGAGTTTGCACCAGAATTAAGTAGATTATTAAAATTGTTTTTAAACTGTGACAATCTAATTTTGTATAATTGATAAGGAAAATATGCTTTTATTCTGGTGGATTTATCATTTATTTTTCCTCACCTGACCCCGACTGCCTGCTACAATATGTTTATTTGTGAAGCCCTCTGAATAGCTTGTCCAGTATTCACTTCAACTGAAGTTATCTTTACAGTCTGAATGAGGTTGCTGTTTCATTCAAAGGTGATATTGGACAAAGGAAGTGATCTTCACTCCTAGTAACTCTGAAAGCATAACTGAAGAATGGGGGTAGTGTATAGGTTCCCAACTAATGTGCCCAAGCATACTACCTGGCCCACAAGTGCGCCGCAAAATAAGATGAAAAAGATGAAACTTTAATGTAAATTAACTAAATTTAGCTGTTTCCAGCTCTGGTTGGTGCCTCAATCCCAATGAATCTCAGGTCTCCCACACACAATGCAGGTTGCATGTATCCAGTTGAGATTTTGTACATTGGCCAGGTACATGCACAGTATGGCTAGAATCCCTACAGTACAGAAGGAGGCCATTCAGCCCATCAAGTCTATACCGATCACAATCCTATTCTGGTCCTGTACCTGTAACTCTCATTTACCCTGCTAATCCTCCTGACACTGGGGTCAATTTAGCAAGGCCAGTCAACTTAACCTGCATATCTTTGCATGTGTGGCCCTTTCCCGGATAGTCCATGCACGGATTGGATTACCAACAATTAAAGCATTCTGAAGCATGCATCTGCATGGTTCCTGGTGGCACATACAAAGAACAAAGAACAACAACGCAACACGTGCACAGGAAATCCCAGGATCTTTGGGAATAGGAGATGCTGACCATGGAGTTGAAGACAAAAGCCCCGAGCACCTGCATTAAAACACAGAAAGGGCGTAAAAGCCTCGGAGAAGTGAGGAAGGTGGAAAGATTGGTGGGGGGGTAAACAAAGTTCCCACTAAGAGAAGATAGAGGTAAGAAACAGGGAAGCTATAAAGTTAAAGAAGATACAAGTTTCAATATTGTATTTGACATGCAATGGGTGAGAAGGCTTTCATCATAAACCTCTTAAAGTAATGAAAATTATATTAACTGATGGCTTGGTACGTTTTTAAAAGGGTTTTAGAGTTAAAAGGTTTTTGCAAGAAGGCAGTTCCTTTGGAGGAAATGGGAGGTATGCCTCAATTTTTTTGTAACATCAATGTGCCACGTGCTATGACAAATGGTTGGAATCTACGGAGTAATTCGAAAGGGGATTTTATAAATATGCTTTGTGGTAATGAGTTTGGTTCCAACTAAGAGTCATAAATCTGAAGCTAAGAATGTTGCTTGGGTCTTTTTAAGGCTGCTGTAACAATCAACTGTACAATATTAATGCTAATTCTTCATTATGAATGGCAGTGTGTTGGGCTTGCATATCCCCATCTTCACCCAGTGTGAGAGAAAACACCTCTTGCCTTCCCTGGTGCAGAGAGGGGTGTATCGGGATGCCGATCTCCTCGTGAACCTGCTCCTGGACCTGACGAGACGCGCCATCAATAGGTCCAGGCAGCAGGTGATCGACGGAGCCGTCCATCCCAACTGCCTGTCCCTCTACTGCAGCTACGTTCACAGCCAAGTGTCCCTGGAGAGACAGTATGCAGTATCCGCGGGCGCAGTTGACGCCTTCTGTGCCCACTGGGCACCACAGGGGCTGTTGTGTGTTATAGACCCTGATAATCACATTTTGATTTAATATTTTAAGTTTCCTTTGGACTTTGGTTTCTGTTTGGGCCGTCCCCCCTTCCTTCTTGGGGGAGGGGGCAGCTTCTTTTAATTTGTCCCTAAGTTAATTTGAGTTTGTTTACTTGTTGGGTCGTTGAAGGAACTACTGCTGTTATCAAGTCCAAACTGCACCTGTTTTGTTCTCTCTAAGCTTAACGCACGTGATTCTCTTATCAATCAGCTTAATCCTTACTCTGAAACCCCAGGGCACAACTCTAAGAATACCAATGAGGCATTTGCCTAGATTAAAATAAACACTCAAATAATTAGGAGCAATTAACCTTCTGCAGAATCAGTAGGTGAGCTGCCAGCTGTGCCCAGTTTGGCATTGTAGTCAGGATTGAAGTGTAAAACAGCCCCTTCAGAGGAAACATTACACAAATACATGCCTGTCCACATATCCCTGAAGGTGACAGGACAGGTTAATAGAGTAGTTAAGAAGGCATGGGTTTATCATAACCTTTATCAGGTTATAAGAGCAGGGGGGGTTAAGTTGGAGCTGCACAAAACTTTGGTTAAGCCACAGCTGGAACACTGGGTCACCTGACTGTAGGAAGAATGTAATTGCAGTGGAGAGGGTGCAGGGGAGATTCACCAGAATTTTGTTTTGTGTGGAATGCACTGCCTGGAGAATAGTAGAATTGGGAAACCTAACAACCTTTAAAAGGAATGTGGATGAGGACTTGAAATGTAACATTCAAGACTATGGGCCAGATGCGTCAAAGTGGGATTATTGGAGATTTGGTGTACTTTTGTCAGTGCAGATCTGCTGGGGTGAAGGGCCTTTTGTGTATTATGTGACTCTAAATGGATAGAACCGTGTAAATTGACTGAGCTCTGGAGATTTATAACTCAGATGTTTTACTCTTTCACAGGATATGCATGTCACTGGCTGAACTACCATTTATTGCTTATTTCCTAATTACCCTCAGATCACTGCCTCCTTTCATTGCTGTAGTCCATGTGGTGGAGATACACCCACAGTGCTATTAGGGAGGGAATAGCAGAATTTTTGACCCAGTGACAGTGAAGGAATGGTGATATATTTCCAAGTCAGGATGGTGTGTGATTTGAAGATGAACTTTCAGATGGTAGTGTTTCCATGTATTTGCAGCCCTTGTCTTTTTAGGTGATAAAGTTTGGAATGGCTTTGGAACATATTGCCAAATGAGCCTTTGTGAGTCACAGCAGTGTTGGTACATGATGCTGCCATTTAAATCTCTGAATCTGTTGAAGTTGTTTAATGGGAAAATTTGTTTTGGTTGAAAATGTTTCATTAAGTTCACTTTTCAAGAATGCAAAGGTTAGCAGAGGACGCTTAGCAATAATGCCTCCTCCTGTCTCTACATCTTTTCCTTTTTGCATAGCTATAGAAGCTTTTGCAATCAGTGTTTGTCTCTCGCTAGTTTATGCTCATATTCTCTTTTAATAATTCCTTTTACAACTTTTGCAGAATGATAAAATCCTCTGGTTTACAATCCTTTCTGGCAATGTTATAAACCTCTACCTTTGGATGCTATCTTTAACTTCCCTTCTTATTGAGCTCAGAGCACGTTTTCCACAGTTTTTATTCTTTAAGGGAATGTACGTTTGTTCATGTAGGATGAATTTCTTTGCCATTTCTTACAACTTTATAAATCTGGAATAACTTTCACTTTTTTAAAATAACTTTTAATTTAGTTTCCCAATCCATCTTGGTCAGCTCAGCCCCTGCATTTGTATAAAGAACATAGAACATTACAGCACAGAACAGGCCCTTCGGCCTTCGATGTTGTGCCGACCAAAATAAAAAGCAATGCCCCTCCAACTAAACCATTCCCTTCTCTTCCATATACTTATCAATTAACCTCTTAAACGCCACCAAACTTGGCGCATCTACAACAGCTGCAGGCAGGGCATTCCACTCCCTAATCACTCTTTGAGTAAAGAACCTACCTCTGATATCCGTCCTATAACTCATACCCCTTAATTTAAAGCTGTGTCCCCTCGTGCTAGCTTTCTCCATCCTAGGAAAAAGGCTATCACTGTCCACCCTATCCAAACCTCTAATCATCTTATATGCTTCAATAAGATCCCCCCTTAGCCGCCTCCTTTCTAACGAAAACAACCTCAAATCCTTCAACCTCTCTTCATAGGACCTGCCCTCCATACCAGGCAACATCCTGGTAAACCTCCTCTGTACCCTCTCCAATGCCTCCACATCTTTCTTATAATGTGGGGACCAGAACTGCACACAATACTCCAAGTGCGGCCGCACTAGAGTTTTGTACAGTTGCAACATGATGCTGCGGCTCCGAAATTCAATCCCCCTACCAATAAAAGCTAAGACTCCATATGCCTTCTTAACAACTTTATCCACTTGACTGCCTACTTTCAGTGATCTATTGACACATACACCAAGATCCTTCTGTTCCTCAACACTATTAAGAGCCCTACCATTAGCCCTATACTCTACACATTTATTGTTCCTGCCAAAGTGCATTACCTCACACTTTTCCACATTAAACTCCATTTGCCACCTCTCGGCCCAGCTCTGCAACTTGTCCAAGTCACTCTGTAAACTATAACACCCCTCTTCACTATCTACCACACCACCAACTTTAGTATCATCTGCAAATTTACTGATCCATCCCTCAATACCCTCATCCAGATCATTTATAAAAATTACAAACAGCAGGGGCCCCAAAACAGACCCCTGAGGCACACCACTCGTCACCGAACTCCACGATGAATATCTCCCATCAACCACCACCCTCTGTCTTCTATCTGCCAGCCAATTTCTAATCCAATTAGCTAAATCACCCTCTATTCCACACATCTGCATTTTCTGTAGAAGTCTTCCATGGGCCACCTTATCAAACGCCTTACTAAAGTCCATATATACTACATCAACCGCCTTACCCCCATCCACCTCTCTGGTCACTTTCTCAAAAAACTCAATGAGGTTAGTAAGGCATGACCTACCCTTCACGAAACCATGCTGACTATCCCCAATCAATTCATTTCTCTCTAAATAACTATAAATCCTATCCCTAATAATTCTCTCCAATACCTTGCCCACAACAGAAGTAAGACTCACTGGCCTATAATTCCCTGGAAGGTCTCTCTTCCCCTTCTTAAACAATGGGACCACATTCGCTATCCTCCAGTCCTCCGGAACCACACCCGTAACCAACGACGACCTGAAGATCAGAGCCAGAGGCTCTGCAATCTCCTCTCTTGCCTCCCAGAGAATCCTAGGGTAAATCCCGTCCGGCCCAGGGGACTTATCCAACTTCAAACCCTCGAGAATTTCTAACACATCCTCCCTATCTACTACAATACTTCCCAATTTGCAACCCTGTACCTCAGTGCTCTCCATAGCTACATTTCCAGCACTCTGCGTGAATACCGAAGAGAAATATTTATTCAGTGCCTCACCAATCTCTTCAGGCTCCACGCACAACTTCCCACTGCTGTCTATGACTGGCCCTAATCTTGCCCTAACCAATCTTCTATTCTTAACATATCGAAAGAAAGCTTTAGGATTCTCCTTAATCCTATCAGCCAACATCTTCTCGTGTCCCCTCTTAGCTCTCCTCAATTCACTTTTTACCTCCTTCCTGGCTAATCTATAGCTATCCATTGCACTATCTGAGCCTTCAAGCCTCATCCTAACATAAGCCTCCTTTTTCTTCTTAACCAGCAAATCAACTTTTTTCGTACACCAAGGCTCTCTTACTCGTCCATTTCCTCCCTGCCTGACAGGGACATACTTATCAAGGACTCGCAGCAGCTGCTCCTTGAATAAGCACCACATTCCAGATGTTCCCAGTCCCTGTAGTTTCCTAGTCCAATCTATGCACCCTAATTCTCTCCTGATGGCCTCATAATTACCCTTCCCCCAGCTATAACTACTGCCCCCAGCTTCATGCCTATACCTATCCATCACTAAGGTGAACATCCTGGACTCCAGCCCCTGGGAGGCAACACACCAGCCCTGAGTCACTTTTATTACTATTTACTCTCCTATCTGTCCCTCTAACTATGGAGTCCCCAATTACCAGGCCGAATCTCTTATTCCCCCTACCCACCTGAGCATTCTCAGCAGGCTCACCCCCAGATACCTGCTCTCTTTGGTCATCTCCAGTTGATTCTTCCTCAACTGTAGCCTCCAAGACAGAAAATTTGTTTTGGAGGGGAACAGCCCCAGGGGATTGTCTACCCAATTGCTTCTTACCCCTCCTCCTAATAGTTACCCAAGAATCACTTTTAGGAGTGACTATCTCTTTGTTACTCCTGCCAATATCCTCCTCAACCTCTCGAATTACCCTGAGTTCCTCTAATTCCAGCTCCAGCTCCTTAACACGATCCTCAAGGAGCTGCAAATGTGCACACTTCCTGCAGGTGTAATCAGCAGGAACACTACTGGTGTCCCTCACCTCATACATACTACAGGAGGTGCAACGTACTGCCTGCACTGCCATCCCTGATACTTTAATTTCCAGGAGAGAGAAAAAAAAACTTCTCACACACTTTTATTATTAGGTTAGAGGAGGGGGGAGGGTGGGATACTCTACCTGTGTAGAGTATCGGGTTTCCTCTCTGTACCAATTTATAGAGACAGAGAAAACTACAACTACCGGCAGCCTCCTAATGACGACTTCCGGTTTCTAGTTAGTTTAAATAAAAACGGCAAAAAACTACCCCCGCTCGCTATTTTAAACAAAGAGAAAAGTTAAAAAACTACTTAACACTCGAACTTCACACTCTCCCAAATCGCTGCCTCTCCGTGCTGCTCCCAGGGAACAATCCCTTGGAGCAGCATGGATATCGTGCTGTCCCTTGGACAATCCCTTGGATATCGCACAGACTTGTTGGGGCAAGTCAGATAAATGCATTTAAAGGAAAGTGGAAGAAGTACACAGCAGAGAAAAGGGAAAAAAGAAATGATAAGATGGATGTAGAGAGATTCTTCCCGCTTAGAAAGGATAGCAGAACTAGAGGGCACAGCCTCAAAATGAGGGGTGAGTGCAGTTTAAATTGGAGTTGAGGAGGAACTTCTTCTCTCAGAGGGTGGTGAGTCTCTGGAATTCTGTGCCCATTGGAGGCTATCTCGCTGAATATATTTAAGTCATGGGTAAATAGATTTCTGACAGACAAAGGAATTAAGGGTTATGGGGAGAAAGCAGGAAAGTGGAACTGATCCACTTCAGATCAGCCATGATCTTGTTGAATGGCAGGGCAGGCTCGAAGGGCTGGATGGCCTACTCCTGCTCCTATTTCTTATGTTCTTATGGTTATATGTGAATCAAAATCAGTGTAAAGCAGTTGGACCAAATTGCCTGGTTAATGGTGTAAATTCCATCTAATCATAGAATCCCTACAGTGCAGAAGCAAGCCATCTGGCCAGCCGAGCCTGCACCAATTCTAACCCAGGCTTATCTGTAACCTCACATATTTAACCTCACACTAATCCCTCTAACCTACACACACTTGACAATGAAGGACAATTTAGCATGGCACCTAACAGGCACATCTCTGGACCTTGACACACTATCTGTAACCCCCGTAACTTGCCTGGGTTAGCAAAAAACCTCACTTACTGTGCTGTCTGGAGAAAATACACAATTCTCTAACCAATGCTCAGGATTCCCCTCACACACATTGTTAGCCACTTTAACACTTGAATAGCAGGTTAGATGTAAGGATTCGCATTCTAATCAGCAATCTATGACTGTCTGTGCTGATGTGTGCTATTGCAGACCAGAACACTGCACTTGCCTGATGAAGACACGGGAGTGTTGAAAGCTCGCTTTTTTACTATCAAATAAATCGGTTGGATTAATAATTGGTGTTGCTAAATTCTTACTGAGTTCTTACTTTGAGAGGAAACCAGAGCACCCAGAGGAAATCCACGCAGGCATGGGGAGAACATGCAAACTTCACACTGTCACCCAAGGTTGGAATTGAACTTGGTCCCTGGCACTGTGATGTAGCAGTGCTAAGCGCTGTGCCAGCCTCTTGGAACATTAAACAATTACTCATGAGGATCCGTTGTAAGGCAATTTCTGCTGTGGTTTTCCATTGTGGGTAGTAAAACAATGGTTTCTTTCAGTGATGTTTGCTGTGTGTTGCTGAGGGCTGACAAATTATGCAATATTCACAAAAATAACCCATAACTGGTGTTACAAGCCCATTTGTTAATGAGTTGATATGTTGCCGTGCTGGAACTGCACAAAAAACAAAAAAGATGTTGTTCATTATGTGCTAAATAATGCTGTACAGGTATTCACGCAAAAAGTAACCTGGTCTCGTTGAGACTGGCAAGTTGGTTTAATCTTTTCTAGACTTGGTTACTATTTGCAAGCACAGAGGACTGACCAATCCCATGTATCTGCATTTGAAATATGTGCAAGTTTGTAATTGGAGTTGTGCTGTTTTACTTAAATGAATTTGAGTCATAGAGATATACCGCATGGAAACAGGCCCTTCTGACCAGGTTTACTAAACTGAACTAATCCCATTTTCATGCGTTTGACCCATATTTCTCTAAAACCTTTCCTATCCATGAACCTGTTCAAATGTTGTAATTGTACCTGCTTCTGCCACTGTTTCTGGCAGTTCATTCCATATACACCCTCTGTGTGAAAAGTTGCCCCTCAGGTCCAATTTTAAATCTCCCCCTCACCTTCAAACCTGTGTCCTCAATTTTTGGACTCCCCTACCCTGGAGAAGAGACTTTTGCTATTCATTATATCTACGCCCCTCATGATTTTATAGATCATTCTCCAGTGTTCCATGGAAAAAAATCCCAGCCTCATAATTCAAACATTCTAGGCCTGATAATATCCTTGTAAATCCTCTTGCACCCTTTCCAGTTTAATAACATCCTTCCTACAACAGGGTAACCAGAATTGTAAGCTATACTTCTTCAAATGTAGCCTTACCAATGTCTTGTACAGTTGTAGCATAACTTCCCAACTCCTGTACTCAATGATCTGTCTGATGAAGGCATGTATGCCAAATGCTGCCTTCATCACTGTCTACCTGTGCCGCTACTTTCAAGGAACTGTGTACCTGCACCCCTAAATCTCTCTGCTTGACGACATTCCCCAGAACCCTACCATTAACTGTGCAAGTTCTGCCCTGGTTTGTCTTGCCAAATGCAGTGCCTTGCATTTATTTGAATTAAACTCCATCTGCAGTACCTCAGCCCATTGCCCCAATTGATCAAGATCCCGTTGTAGCCTTAGAGGATCCTCTTCATTGTCCACTACACCACTATTTTGGTGTTACCTGCAAACTTACTAACTATGCCTCCTATATTCTCAACATAATATAAATGACAAACAGCATGCCTAGCAGTGATCCCTGTGGCACACCATTGGTCACAGACCTCCAGTCTGAAAAACAATCCTTTATCACCACCTTTTGTCTCTTACTGGCAAGCACTTTTATATCCGATTGGCTGGTTCTCCCTTGATCCTATGTGATGTAACCTTACTGACCAGTTGACCATGTGGCACCTTGTTGAAGGCCTTGCTAAAGTCCATGTAGAAAACATTGATCTTCATCTATTTACTTGTTCACTCCTTCAAAAAGCTCTCAATTTGTAAGACATGGTTTCCCATGCACAAAGCCATGCTGACTATCCCTAATCAGCCTTTGCCTTTTCAAATGCATGTAGATCCTGTATCTCAAAATCCCTGCCAACAAATTAGCCACCACTGACGTTAGGATTACCGGTCCAGTTCCCTGGTTTTTCCTTGCTGCCTTTTGTTAAATAATGGCACGTTTGCCTCTTCCTGTCCTCCAATGTCTCACCCGTAGCTGTCAATGTTACAAATATCTCTGCTAAGTGCCCTGCAATTTCTTTCCTAGCTTCCCACAATGTCCTGGGAAACAACTTCCACCTTAAATATCCATTTTTTAAAAATAACATTTTCAATTTAGTGGGCAGATCAACAAGCAACCTTCAGTTTCACAATGTATTAGCATAACACTGAGCTAAGGTGGTGGAGCTGAGGCTGGGCATATTCATCAGTGATATTGAGAGTTTGTTACTGACATTTACATCATGTATTTGCCTATTTTTAGTCAGTTTTTCATTTGCTTATGAATTAAGGATGAGGACAGACACACACAGCAGAGTTTATCTTTGTCAGCTTTGGGACATTATGTAGTTGGTTGATTTTTTTTTGTGTATCTTTATCAGTGAGCATGCCATTGAACTGTTAGCAATTATGTTTTCAAAGGAATTGTAATCATAATTGTCCAAAACCCTTACCAGTTCTTTATCACCTTTAGGATGTGGGATACTGACAAAGCGCCACATCCTTAATTCTCCTGATTTCATTAAGGTGTGGCAACGAAAGAGAAAAGGATATGATGGGATAAGTGCATGTGAATCAAAATCCATATGGAACCATTGGGTCAAATGGCTTTAATGTTGTAAATTCTATATAATCTTGGGACATTAAACAGTTAATCATGGGGGATTGCTGTAAGGCAGTTCCTGCAATGATTTTCCATCGGGTGCTAAAAATAATAGTTTCTTTCAGATGTTTGCTGTTTGTTGCTGGGGGCTGATGAATTGTGCAATATTCACAAAAATAACCCATAACTGGGGGTTACCCATTTGTTAATGAGTTAGTTGTTATGCTATAGCTTAGTATTCATAGGATATAGTGTATTTAGTAAAGGGCTGGAGCCACATGTAATCCATACTGGGTTGGGGTGAGAAAGTCTCTTCCTTGAAGAACATTAGTAGGCAGGGGTGGGGCCGAGGGGGAGTTTGATCTATTTTCTGCCCTAGTACTGCCAAATGTATTGAATTCAATTTTGTAACCTGCACGATGAATTTGAACTTGTACTGTGGGTTTCTAACCATAGGCCAGATCTTCAACTCATTTCTTTATCTTGGGTGTGCTACTGAATCAGTGCTGGTATCACTTGTACGTCCTCTAGTGGTCAGGTTAAAAGCAGTTTTGACAGCTGTTTAAGATATTGGCTATGATATTGCACTTCGAGTTCTATTTCCTCCTCCTTCAGAAACTAGCTTTTGGCTTCAGTTACTTAAAAGTGATCTCACTCAGATTGATGCATTGCAAGGGACAGAATGGATATTTTGAACCTATTTTCTAATGAGAATGAGTCTACAAAGCTACCCCCAGTTCAGTAAGCAGTTTGTCTGCTGCTACAGTACATGAGCTGGGTGAGGGAGGTTTGGAGAGGAGTGAAGGATCTTTACTTTGGAATTTTGGTCTTGCCCTGCTCAATGCTGACAGAGTTGCCTGAAATTCAAAACACCAGTTATCTGCCCAGCAGCTTTACAATAAATCAGAAAAGAGAAACAGCAAATGAAATAGAATCTCAAAATTGGGTCATGATAATATTGGGTATGTTATTTTACTAATTATTTCTAATTCCATACATATGGAATAACTCGCATTAATATAGTGCCTTATCAGTTGAAAATTGTAAAGTGCTTCATATAGTGAAGTATTTCTGGGAAATATAACATGGAAGCAATGGATGGAATAACACCCTCAAAATGCATACTGAAATATGTTTGATTGTGGTATGTGCTGTTTTTAATGTTATGTTTAAAGTATGGCCGAAGGAAATACTTCAGTAGAATTTTCTAAATTCTTATTACAATTATTAACTGATTTATATATTGTATTTTTGAGTGGATTGTTCAGAGCAAAAACCATTTTGGTTTAGGCTTTACTGTACAAACGTGTTATTGAACCAGTGTGAAAACAGTGCCTGTAATTTCTAAAATGGACGACAGCCAGAAATCTTAACCACTGGAGTTATATAAACCTGGCAGAATGTGGAAAATGTGCTTCAGATTTTGAAGCATTTTGCTTTTGCAATTTAGTTAGCCAGACTTCAGTCTGTTTCATAATCTGACAATAGTTTCATTTGGCTTGAGATTTAGAGCAAACATTATTTTTAACAGATTACAGAGAAAAGCTAAGCATTTAAGCAGCTAAGCTTAAATGTAAATTCTAGCCATAGGTTTAGATGCATGTGTACCAAGGATTCAGTGTGATGCAGCATTTCATAAACTAAATAGAAACTTTTATTGAATGAAATGAGATGTTCAAATATTGCTTCATGTCCTAGGGAAACGCAGGAAGTCATCTTCAAAACCATTGATCTTGACTGAAGCTCAAAAGCAGCTAATGGTCGACAAACTACCTCAGGTTCTGCGGCTCCACCTCAAACGCTTCCGGTAATTGGAATTTTTAAAAATATTTAAGTGAAGTTCCTTGCTGTCTGATTTATAATGACTTGTAATTCCTAATTCAGTTCTTTGGGATTTGTGTTACAGGTGGTCAGGTCGCAATCACCGAGAGAAGATAGGAGTACATGTGAGCTTTGACCAGGTCTTAAACATGGAACCGTACTGCTGCAGAGAGTTGACAGAAACCCTTGGGCCCAACTGCTTCATATATGATCTGGCTGCTGTGGTCATGCATCACGGAAAGGGCTTTGGCTCAGGACATTATACTGCATATTGCTACAGTGCAGATGGAGGTATGTATTCTTCAAATGTTTATATTGGAGTTGTGTGATTGGGAAATGGACAGGATAGGAACTGAAAACAGATTTGTCTTACTATATGATAATGTGAAAATATTCCAACAGATGTTCCTTTATCAATCATCGAATATACATTTGCCCAGAAATACTGAGCAGAATTGTTTATAATAAAAATCTGTCAAATTGGATTAAAAAAAAAAATTCCATAGTTTTAATCCCCCTCCCTGCCAGTTTTATTTCCTCCAGTGCTGATGGAAATCACAATTGTTTCTGTAATTACAGGCATTGGTTAGATAAGTTGGAGTGCAATGCAGAATGAAGCCAACAGCATATCCCCATAGTGACTGTGGTAGTTCATGGAAATGTGCCTTCTTGCCTAAAGAAGTGGTATATAACTGCCTCTCTTTAATAGATATGACACCTGTGGTCCTTTATGGCTCAATATTTAATTATGGAGTCCGGCCAGGAATGGGATTTGTCTGGGTTTCAGTTCTCCAGTTGGCCCCAGTAGTTTTCCTTGACTTCAATTTCAGAAGTATATAGTTACACCAGAGTAACTGGTGTGTCATTTTCAGTGCCTGATGTATGCAGCACAGATTTTAAGTTATGGGTTCACTTTGTCTTTGGTAAGGTATAGTTACCATTTTTGTCCCTCCCTTTTCTCTCCAGGATGGCACAGTGGTTAGCACTGCTGCATCACAGCACTAGGGACCCGAGTTCAATTTTAGTCTTGGGTGACTGTCTGTGCAGTTTTCACACTCTGCCTGTGTCTGTGTGTGTTTCCTCCTACAGTCCAAAGATGTGTGAGTTGGATTGATTGGCCATGCTAAAGTGACCCTCAGGGGGATTAGCAGGAGGAATTAGTAGGGTTACGGTTAAAGAGCCTAGGTAGAATTGTAGCTGCAGGCTGATTGGGTTGAATGGCCTTCTGCACTGTAGGGATTCTGTTGTATTTACAAATCCTCGTTAAGAGAATTGGTTGTTAACTCATGACCCTTTCACGTCTACTCTTTCCACTGTCGATAAACTGACTGCCAAAAGTGGAAAAGTTTGAAATGACTCCCTTCCCTCACCGAAGGCTACATACTGGGAGAGTGTCTTGGCTGCAGAGCTGCATCCTCCCATCTTGATCAATACATTGCCACCACTTCATACAGTGGACTTATTTGATTCATAAATTTGAGCTGTCGTAGAACATAGAACATTACAGCGCAGTACAGGCCCTTCGGCCCTTGATGTGCGCCGACCAGTGGAACCAATCTAATGACCCTCTATCCTAAACTATTCCAATATTATGCATATGCCTATTCAATGACCATTTGAACGCCCTTAAAGTTGGTGAGTCCACAACTGCTGCAGGCAGGGCATTCCACACCCTTACTACCCTTTGAGTAAAGAACCTACCTCTGACATCCGTGCTATAATTACCACCCCTCAATTTAAAGCTATGTCCTCTCGTGTTAGTCATCAACATTCGAGGAAAAAGCCTCTCACTATCTTTCGCATCTAACCCTCTGATCATTTTGTATGCCTCAACTAGATCACCTCTTAACCTTCTTCTCTCTAACGAAAACGACCTCAAGTCCCTCAGCCTTTCTTCATAAGACCTTCCCACCGTACTAGGCAACATCGTGCTAAACCTCCTCTGTACCCTTTCCAATGCCTCCACATCTTTTTTATAATGCAGCGACCAGAACTGTACACAATACTCCAAGTGCAGCCGCACCAGAGTTTTGTAGAGTTGCAACATGATCTCACGGCTCTGAAATTCAATCCCTCTACCAGTAAGAGCTAACACACCGTACGCCACCTTAACAACCTGATCAACCTGGGTGCCAACTTTCAGGGATCTATGCACGTGTACACCGAGATCTCTCTGCTTGTCGATACTACCGAGAGTCCTTCCATTAGCCCTATATTCTGTACTCCTGTTACTCTTTCCAAAGTGAATCACATTTTTCTGCATTAAACTCCATTTGCCACCTCTCAGCACAGTTCAGCAGCTTATCTATGTCCCTCTGCAAATTGTAATATCCATCCTCACTATCTACAACTCCTCTGACTTTAGTGTCATCAACAAATTTACTAACCCATCCCTCTACACCCTCATCTAGGTTATTTATAAAAATGACAAACAACGGTGGCCCCAAAACAGATCCCTACGATACACCACTAGTAACTGAACTCCAGATTGAATATTCCCCAACAACCACCACCCTCTGTCTTCTATCAGCTAGCCAATTCCTGATCCAAACTGCTAAATCACCCTCAATCCCATGCATCCATATTTTCTGCAGTAGCCTACCATGGGGAACCTTATCAAACGCTTTACTAAAATCCATATACACCACGTCAACTGCTTTACCCTTATCCACCTGTTTGGTCACCTTCTCAAAGAACTCCAGTAAGGTCTTGTTAGTTAACGAAATCATGTTGACTAACCCTAATAATTTATTTCTCTCTAGATGATTACAAATAATAATTCTTTCCAAAACTTTCCCCACAACAGAAGTAAGGCTCACTGGTCTATAATTCCCAGGATAGTCAATACTCTCCTTTTTGAACAAGGGGACGACATTTACTATCCTCCAGTCTTCCGGCACTATACCTGTGGTCAATGACAATATGAAGATCAAAGCCAAAGGCTCTGCAATCTCAAAGAACAAAGAATAAAACAGCACAGGAAAGAGGCCCTTCGGCCCAACGAGCCTGCGCCGCCACCTCCGTGTTCACACTTCTACCCATGATCCCTGCCTCTGTTTATAGTTCTATGCATTGAAACCAAATCTGAGACAATTTAGGGAGAATTTGTTCTGCCAGTCAGCCTAAGAGCACATCTTTGGGATGAGAGAGGAAACCGGAGCATCTGGAGAAAACCCACGCAAGCACAGGGAGAATGCGCAAACTCCCACAGACACAGGCCCAAATCCATGTATCTGCACAGCACAGCGATAGTCACTGAGCTGTCGTGTTGCCCATCAAATGGTCCAGGTCAAGCGTACACTAACGACGTGAAGCACTAGGATACTCTCGAAAAAAATCCAAGAGCAGCCCTCTCACGACCCATCGCGTGTATGCCCCTTGTTAGACAACAAGGTGGACCAAAGCACCTGTAGGATAAAAACAAGTACATCAGTATCATCGACTATTTACACACTTCCCAGGAAACTCCCAAGGCTCATGACCCCTATTTTAAATCAGTTTTCTATATCTTAGGGAGCCTTAGCTGTGTTGTAGAGCAGAAGGATCTCGGGGTCCGGTCCACAAGACTCTTAAATCAGCCTTGCAGGTGGAGGAAGTGGTCAAGAAGGCGTACGGTGTACTGGCCTTCATTAATCGAGGAATAGAGTTTAGGAGTCAGGAGGTAATGATGCAGCTCTATAAGACTCTTGTCAGATCCCAGTTGGAGTATTGTGCGCAGTTCTGGTCGCCTCATTATAGGAAGGATGTAGAGGCTATTGAAAGGGTTCAGAGGAGATTTACAAGGATGCTGCCTGGATTGGGAGGCAGGCCTTATGAAGATAGGTTGAGGGAGCTGGGACTCTTTTCACTGGAGGTGAGAAGTGTCCCATAGTAAATGTCGTACGTTGAGAGGCGACCTGATAGAGGTTTATAAAATGTTGAGAGGAATAGATAGGGTGGACTGTCAGAGACTGTTTCCCCAAGCGGAAGTAGTCAATACGAGAGGACACAGATTTAAGATGCAGGGAAGCAAATACAAAGGAGATGTCAGGGGTAGGTTTTTCACTCAGAGGGTGGTGAGTGAATGGAATCGACTGCCGTTGGAGGTTGTTGAGGCAAACTCACTGGGGTCTTTTAAAAGACTTCTGGATGAGTATATGGAAAAGAATAGGATAGGGGGTTATGGATAGGTCTGTGGATTGGTAGATGTGATTGGCGCAACTTGTGGGCCGAAGGGCCTGTTTGTGCTGTATTGTTCTATGTTCTATCCCTCCATTCCCATTCTGTTCATGTGCCCGTCTAAGTATCTCTTAATAAACTCCAGAGTACCTGCCTCCACCACTTTACTTGGCAGCGCATTCCATACGCCCACCACCCTCTGTGTGAAAAAACTCTCTCTAGCATCCAAATTATACTTTTCCTCCCTCACCCTAAGCCCGTGACCCCTCGTGCTATTTGAGTCCATCTTAGGAAAAAGCTTAACCCTGTTTACTATATCTATACCCCTCATAATCTTGTACACTTCTATTAGATCTCCTCTAAGTCTACGTCTTTCTAAGAAAAACAGTCCCAATTTGCCTAACCTCTCCTCGTAACTCAGACCTTCCATACCAGGCAGCATCCTGGTAAACCTCCTCTGCACTCTCTCCAGAGTCTCCACGTCCTTCTGGTAGTAAAGCGACCAGAACTGGACGCAGTATTCCAAATGAGGTCTAACCAATGTTTATACAACTGCAACATTAAAGGCCAGCTCTTGTACTCTATACCCCTTCCTACAAAGGCTAACATACTATATGCTTTCTCCTCCCTAGTCTCCCATTGAATCCTAGGATAAACCCCATCTGGCCCAGAGGACTGATCTATTTTCATACTCTCAAGAATTGCTAACATCTCCTTGTGTACCTCAATCCTGTCTAGTCTAAAAGACTGTATCTCAGTATTCTCCTCAACTACATTGACTTTTTCCTGCGTGAATACTGACGAAGTATTCATTCAGTGCCTCTCCTATCTCTTCAGACTCCACACACAACTTCCCACTGGTGTCTCTGACTGGCCCTAATCTTGCCCTAACCAATCTTTTATTCTTGACGTACCTATAGAAAGCTTTAGGTTTTCCTCGATCTTCCCTACTAAAATCTTCTCATGTCCTCTTCTAGCTCTTCTTAACTCTCTCTTTAGCTCCTTCCTGGCTAATTTGTAACTCTCCAGTGCTCTAACTGCACCTTCATCTTCATCTTTACATAAGCCTCCTCCTTCCTCTTCACCAGAGATTCAACTTCCTTAGTACACCATGGTTCCCTTGCTCGACCACTTCCTCTCTGCCTGACAGATCTCCTCTCCATCCTCTCTGCCCTCATCCCTCTGAATATCTCCCATTTGGTTCCAATGCCCTCCTGAGTCAAACATGCTGCTAAAAGTTGCCATTCAATTAATTTTCCATCTAAGAGAGCTAATTGAATTTGTTCATACCTTAAGTTGTTGCCCTGAGAGATAAATTGATACCTTCAGGGGAAAGAATGAATTGTATTTTAGTTCATTTGTGTGCGCCTACTGGTGTGTATGTGCACATGTACACACATATGCCTGCTAGTGTCTGTGTGTGCACATCCATGTGTGTGCATATGTGCTCTTGTTCCCCCTACCCTCTATCTAATGACTTCAGTTTACATAGTAATTGGGATTTTTGACTCTCTGGTAGGATTGTGGGTCCATTGTAACGATTCCACAGTGACCATCTCTACAGTAGATGAAGTTTGTAAAGCCCAAGCCTACATCCTCTTCTATACTCGCCGTCTTCCTCACAGCATTAAAATACCGTCACCACCTGCCTCGCCTGGCAACCGTTCGACACCAGCGTCACCGTGAATGGGCCGTTCGACACCAGCGTCACCGTGAATGGGCCGTTCGACACCAGCGTCACCGTGAATGGGCCGTTCGACACCAGCGTCCACCGCGGCTGGACCGTGGAAATTCCAAGTATTGTAACTACTTTCCCAAGCACAGAAGTGCAGAGGCAGCGGTGTTAAAGATTTAACACCATTCTGGTTTAGTATGCATTTTGTACTTTACAGACATTTATACAGGGGTAACTATGATTTACCTTTTGAACACATGTACAGAACATTCATAGTTTTGTAGTGTATTTTTTTAATCTGACAAGGGAAGTCCTTGGGAGTAATTTGAGTAAATGCTTCTTCTCTTTTTTATATGCAGCGATGACCCAGTAATAGTCACATAGCCAGAGAGAGTGTTTCTATTTTTCATACAAGTGGAGTTCGGTAGATAGCTGACTGTGTGAAGTTTGCAGCTCAAGTCTTTGCCCCAGTTGATGGACAATGTACTATTTAACATGGTAATACTGTTTCTCTCTGAAATAAAACAGTTTGCCTATTCCTCATGCTCCAACACTGAATTGTATTTCTCCTCATACAGATTCGCTGTCTTCAAATGGGCATTACTGTAAAATGTGCAGGGTTCTTTAGATAAATCTCTATTCTATTTTCTTTACAATGTTCAGTAAGTCCTTTGTACTGCACTTTGCTCTGTTTAAGTCCTCACAGGGAGGGGAGATGAGCCCTCTCTGGAATTTGAAATGGAAAAGTTTTCTTTAACTTAGTTTCAATGTTTTTCTGTCCCCCTTTTCCAGTGGCAACCATCTTACTTTCTTTACCCCTCCAGCTTGTATCGCAATCTGCTGCCATTTCGTAATCAATTGTGTCTAAAAACAATTGACTTTCAAGAAGGAGTCTCTGAATTATTAATGATCCCTGGTTTGGAAATGACGAGAAGCCCTATCTGAGGTCCCGGAAGCATTAGATTATGAAGAAAGGTTTATGTAAATTGAGCACATTCTCACTGGAAGAGAGGACAGTGAGAGAGGATATGAATGATTTTGGTACTGAATAATGTAGACTATGACTGGGTAGACAGGGGATATGTCTATGTGACTTTGGACCTATGCTCCTCGTTACTGGGATGGTTTCACACTGTGCCATGATTGCCTGGTTAGTCAACAAGATCCATTTGTTGAACCTGAAATGAATGTGTTGCCTTATGAGAAAAGGTTCAGCAGGTTGGACCTTTACGTGCTGGAATTTAGAATAATGAAAGTTGGTCTCCTTGAAGTGTACGAGGGATTGGACAGCTTCTTGGGAAGATGTTGCCCTTTGTGGCTGAATCTAGAATGTAGGGGCTCAGTTTCAAAGCAAGGGGTCTCCCATTTAATGTGGAGAAGGGTAGGAATTTCTCCTTTTACAGATTGGTTGGAGTTTGGACTTTTCTCCCCTATGTGCAGTAAAGGCAGGGCCATTGAATATATTCAAGGATTAGTTTATACTGTCAACATTGAGGCTTACGAGGAAGGTGGAATTGAAGCCATAATAAAATCGGGCATATCCTGAGTAGCAGAACAGATGCCATGGGCCAAATGTTTGCATACAACTCCTTTGTGATTGCTTCTCAGCCAAGATTAAATGTAGTATCGACATGCTGCACTTAGTTGAAGTCATTAGGTTACATTTCAGCTTCATTTGAAGCAATTTTTAAAAGCAGTATCTCAGTCTTTTGGCTAAGATGCAAATGAGCCTTGGAGGGGGAGCTATACCTACTCCAATCAGCCCATGTAGATCAAGCCCATGAGGGGTGAGAACCTTGTCTTGTCAGCTTGGATCAGCAACATCTCAACTTGTTGAGATCTGAATCGGACTTGATTGAATTGGATTTAAAATAAAACTCCTTTGTGATTGCTTGGGTGCTGGAAGGTGAATTAGAAATAATCTCTTTTCGTTAGGGTTTATCAGTTCCTTGTGTTTAAATTCTCATCCTACTTGCTTTCCTCCAACAAAAGTCTTTATATTTCGAGTGATAGCTTAGTGGCTCCAGCCAGCAGCTGAATTTGGGAATGCTGACAGCTGCTGCTGCTGTGATTTATGTGTTGTGGGGAGTCGGAGCCTGACTGAGCGCTGATACCAGACATAGCAGCATGACCTCCATCAACTCTCTGCACATTCTTAGCACTGTTCAGCCCTGGGCAGGGTGTGGAAATGGAGAGAGGTCATTCTCCATATACAGTATCTTGAAATGACACATCTACAAAGAAATATGTCGAGGTTACATGAGCTGAAACATGTCTTTCAGCTCAATCAACTGGTGAAATCATCCTGATCACAACTATTTTCCCCAAATCCATATCCGTTTAATTACCCAAATTTATCTTCAATCTCAACAGTGTCAGCTTCAACCGAAACCCACAGTCTCCGGTCTTCTAATCTAATCTAAATCTTCAACAATTCATCTTGTATTTATGTTCTCTCATTCTAGATCTACAAGCAGCAGTCACCTGTCTGGGCCTAATAAAACATTTATAATTTTAAAACACGTCTATTTGCATCTATAGAACAGTTTTTTTCTAAAGTCCTTGGAATTTATTTTCAATATTCAGCATGTTCTGCTTTGTTTAGTGATGCATTTTCCAGTTAGCCTTTAGAAGTGGTTATTTGGTACTCCTGTATTGTCAGTGTATCTGAGCAATGCTAATAGACCATTCAGCCCATCAAGTCTGCACCAACTCTCACCCTATTCCCCCATTGGATCCCTGTAATCCTGCACATTTTACCATGGCTAATTACCCTAACCTACACAGCTCCAGACACTAAGACAATTTATTCTGGCCAATCTCCCGAACCCACACGTCTTTGAACTGTGGCAGGAAACCAGAGCATCTGAAGGAAACCCACGTTTTATTGCAGTTCTGCTCTTGGAACACTTCTTGTAGTCCTCGTCATCAGTTATGGATCCATGGGGGCGATGATAGTGTTGTGATAATGCTATTAGACTGGTATCCAAAAGTTCAGGTTGTTGCTCTGGTGACATGGGTTTGAATCCCTCCGCAGCACTGGTGAAATTTAGATGCCACTGATAAAGCTATAATATAAAGTTCATCTCAATAACGGTGACCATGAAACTATTCTAAAAGTCTGTCTGGTTTGCTAATGTCCTTTAGAGAAGAAAATCTGTAGTCCTTGCCTGGTCTGGTCTACTTTAAGTTCTGTTGGTGTCACAAGTAGGCTTACATTGACATTGCAATGAAGTTACGATGAAAATCCCTTCACCACCACATTCAGGTGCCTGTTTGGTTACACTGAGAGAATTGAGCATGGCCAATGCATCTAACCAGCAAGTCTTTCGGACTTTGGAAGAAACCACATTCTGGAGTGATGGAGGTTGAGGGGAGACTTGTTAGAAGTCTACAAGATTGAGAGGAGTGGATAGTCAAAGTTTTTTCCAAGGGTGGAAGAGTCAATTATTAGGGCATAGGTTTAAGGGGTCAGGTTTTACAGTATGGTGTGTGCCTGGAACTTGTTGCCAGGTAATGGAAGCAGATGTGATAGTGACTTTTAAGCAGTGTCTTGATAAGTACATAAATAGGGATGTGGTCCCCGGAAGGGTGGGGCTTTTAGTTAAGTCAGGCAGCATGGTCGGTACAGGCTTGGAGGGCCGAAGGGCCTGTTCCTGTGCTGTAATTTTCTTTGTTCTTTGAAAGCAGAGAACCTGGAGGATTGGACATGTGAAGAATATGCAGATTCTGCACAGGCAATGACCCAAACTGGGAATTGAACCTGAGTCCCTGAAACTATAAAGCAACAGTGCTGCCATGAAGAATCTTCATTTAGCTTTTCTGAGTTTGAGATATCAAACCTCACTGCTACAGAATTGCAGAGATGGGGAGAACAGGCAGACTGCTCCACACAACCACTCAAGGCCAGAATTGAGTGCGGACCCCTGGCGCTGCGAGGCAGTAGTGCTGACCATTGTGCTGACCCCTGCAGGCCTACATGTGATTCCAGATCCACAGCAATGTGGTTAACTTTTAAATTCCCCCTGAGGTTGCCTAGCAAACCCTTTGTTCAGGAGCAAAAAATATTGGCCTTGCCATGACATTGGTGTCCCATGAAAGAATAAAGGGAAAAAAAATAAGAACAAAGAAAGAACAAAAACAGCACGGGAAACAGGCCCTTCGGCCCAACGAGCCCGCGCTGCCACCCCGATGTTCCCACCTCTACCCACGATCCCTGTCCGTGTTTATCGATACCTATTGGTGTTTACAGAACATGTATGCATTGTATGTTTCCTAAAGAAATCCACTATCTGTGTCCTCTCGTCTCTACATTCCTTTGCTTGAGCCATGCTTCTGCTCTGCTCTGGTTTTTATGTAGTTCTAAGCTCTACCTTAGAATAAAAATATTTCTGCTTTAACCAAGAGTGGTGAAATCCAGGGAAGGTTGGGAAGTCTAAACTTGAATGTAACATGCAGAAAACGCACTTTTTTTTGAATGCAAGAATGAAAATGTCATTTTGCAGTGTTTTTAATATAGAGAAACAGCCCCACAGTAACGTCTTTGAGAAACTTGATTGTAGAAATCAGGAAATCGATTTGAGGTACCCTGTATTTTAATAGGGACCAGCCCTTCTGCTATTAAAGTTGTTTACTAGTTTTACAACACTTGCTGCACAGAGGGAAGTGGAATTCTCCTGCACGTATGGCCAAATTGGTGGATACTGACCTGTGTTTTGGGTAAATGTGCAATATTTAATAGCCGAGTAAGATTACACAAAGTTAACCCTTTTCCCCTTTTTCTTCATGCAAAGTGCTTATCTCAACGATTTAAGCTTTGTGATTTTGCAGTTATCAAAATGATTGTAATTTTTTGAAATAATTTTATAGCCAAGTTGCAGATCTGTTCTGTGCAAATCCTGAAAATATCTGCCAATCACTGTGCAGCCATCCCTTCACAGGGAGTTTTTAGATTTTTGAATTCTGTCAAATAAAAGATGACCAAATCAGTCTATCGTCATTTGAACTGTTCAGATTCTTTTTGGAAGCTTCAGTTGGTTTATTTTGGGAATTTCCAAGTCAGTGTTGTAGCAATTTTTTTAATGTATGAAATTTTAAAGAATTTTTTTAAAGAATGTATGAATTTCTTAAACTCAAGATGAGGTGTGTGATTTTTTTTAAATGCTTATTGTGTTTCTTGGAAATGAAAACTGTCACAAGAGCAGCATTTAATGTTTTGCTCTTGGTCTATAGTTTTCCTTTATTAATGGATGTGAACCAGCCACTGCAAACAACTGCTATTTTCCAGTCTCGCCTTCGCTGAAGTCCAATCACAAGCATCTGTCCAAAAATTTCTCTGAAATTTTCCTCTTTTTTAGCCTTGGCTCCTTACTCTTCTCCAGAGTAACATGATCCATTTTGGGAGTGGGATACATTGTGATTGTGAATTCCTAATTACCAAAAAAATCAAATATTGAGGTATTTTTAAAGGCTTTTTATACTAATTTCTGAGCTATTTATTTAACTATTAAAGTATCTAATCATCAACACATGCCAATCCCGAGATAGAAAATGCTGGAAGATCTCAGCAGGTCTGGCAGCATCTGTAATCACAGTAAGAAGTCTGACAACACCAGGTTTAAGTCCAACGGATTTATTTGATTTCTCCACAGCATCTGTAAGGACAAAAAGGAGTTGACATTTCGAGTTGAGGTACATCTAACTCCATGTAAGCTCTTTTCTCTCTCACAGATGCTGCCAGACCTGCTGAGATTTTCCAGCATTTTCTCTCTCGATTTCAGATTCTAGCATCTGCAGTAATTTGCTTTTATCCTTATTTACTTCAAACATTTGGCACCGCGCACATTTGATTCGTCAACTTTGTTATCATGGCGTAGATTGGTCTCCTAGATGTATAAGTTATCAACAACCTTATGTGTGTGCGCACTTGTGCATTCCTTGGATCTAATAACACACTAGTGGAGGCAATCGGGTAGTATTGTCACTAGGTTAGTAATCCAAAAACCGAGGATAATGTTCTGGGGACCTTGGTTCAAATCTCACCTTGGCAGATGGTGAAATTTGAATTTAATTAAAATCCCTCATGACCATGAAACCACTGTCAATTGTTATTAAAAACCCATCTGGTTCACTAATATCTGGGCCATATGCAATTCCACAGCAATGTGGTTAACTTTTAAATGTCCTCGGGTGGCAATTAACACTGGTCCAGCCAGCATTATCTCTCAGATGAATAAATGAAAATGCCGGTAGTTTGATTTTATTTAATACTATTGAACAGTGTTCAATAACACTGTTATGTCCCACGTTATTAACTTGAGCAAGGTGTCCAGAGAGCTGAATTTTTTTTTAATGAGGTTGATAAATTCTCTTGACTCCATCTCTGGAACTTTTGTATATTTTAACTTTTTATTGACTTTTGAAAGCAAAAAATAGTGGAATACAGTATTATTTGAGATGAGGGAATTTTTCTAAACCATTAAGTTATAGTAAAACGCTGACAGTCTAATATGATCGTGCCAAAAATATTAGGGGCAGGAGGAAAAGCAGGAAATGGAAGATTATTGCATCAGTCTCATAATCCAAGGTTTGGATTGGAGGTTGTGTTTTTCAGATATTCATATTTCAGATATTATAAACAGAATTTTTTCCATGTATATATACCCAGCTTTAATCAACAGGTTTAGCTATGTGACTTAGCATTTTTTAAAATAATCAGCTTTAACCCTGGTTTTGTTAATTGACAAAATTATTCATGTTGTTAGTTGTAAGATTTTGGTTGTCATAAAATAATTCTATGCAAAATTGTTACCTCAACTTCTAGATATTTTACCTCAATAAATGACTTTTAAAATAAATGGCAGCTGAGAGATTTACTTTATTAGATTTGCTGCACCTCCAGATATAAACCTCTGTTTTCTGGAAGCTTGTTCCATCCAGTGTTAACTGTATAAAGTCTAAACCACTTGTTTCACTCCTGGACTGGCCAGCTGTAACTCCACACAGGGGAACTTGCTAACCATTCAACTGAACTTCACCCACATTTCTGTTCATTCATTGGCAAGTGGACAAGCAATTAACTTGATAAGGTTTGATTCCATATTGAACCCAGTTTCAGGATGCCAAAGTATAAACTGAACACTGTCTCTGTTTGGTGTTTTGGATTCAGCTCTGTTACTCATCTAGAAGCCCAAGCATGGTGTTAATAAATAGAAATTTAATATTGTCACACCAGATTGTAGTTAGTTGATCTTTATCCCATTCAGTTGGATAGATGTTCCTTTTTGTCTTGGACTACTGAGACTGGTTTTACAGCCAGACAAATTGGAGCAAGTATGGGTTTTTTCAACTAACTGCCTTTGTTGTTAGAATGACAAATTTAGCTCCTTCCTGGCTAATCTATAGCTATCCATTGCACTAACTGAGCCTTCAAGCCTCATCCTGACATAAGCCTCCTTTTTCTTCTTAACCAGCAAATCAACTTTTTTCGTACACAAAGGCTCTCTTACTTGACCATTTCCTCCCTGCCTGACAGGGACATACTTATCAAGGACTCGCAGCAGCTGCTCCTTGATAAGCACCACATTCCAGATGTTCCCAGTCCCGGTAGTTTCCTAGTCCAATCTATGCACCCTAATTCTCTCCTGATGGCCTCATAATTACCCTTCCCCCAGCTATAACTACTGCCCCCAGCTTCATGCCTATCCCTATCCATCACTAAGGTGAACATAACCGAATTACGGTCACTATCACCAAAATGTTCACTAACTTCCAAGCCTAACACCTGGTCTGGCTCATTGCCAGCACCAAATCCAATGTAGCCTCACCTCTAGTTGGCCTATCTACATACTGAGTCAAAAAACCTTCCTGCACACTCTGTACGAAAACTGACCCCTCTAACGAGCTAGAGCTATAGCTATTCCATCAATATTAGCAAAGTTAAAGTCCCCCATAACAATTACCCTACTACTTTCACTCCTAATCAGAATTGACTTTGCAATCCTTTCCTCAACCTCTCTAGAACTATTAGGAGGTCTGTAAAAGACTCCCAACAGGGTGACCTCTCCTCTCCTGTTTCTCATCTCAGCCCATACTACCTCAACAGACAAGTCCTCATCAAACTTCTTTTCTATCACCGTGATACAGTCTTTGACCAATAATGCCACTCCTCCCCCCCTTCTACCTCCTTCTCTACTCCGACTAAAGCATTTGTACCCTGGAACCTGCAACATCCATTCCTGTCCCTGCTCTACCCAAGTCTCTGAAATGGCCACAACATCGAAGTTCCAGGTACTGGTCCAAGCTGCAAGTTCTTCCCCCTTATTGCGAATACTCCTTGCATTAAAGTATACGCATTTCAAACCATGCCCTACCCTACCCGTATGCTGCTGTGTTTTTCAACTCTCTTCTATAACCCCCTTACTCTCATCCCTCTCAGCACCCCAACTACTTAGGATCCCACCCCCGAATCAGTTTAAAGCCCCCATCATAGCCTTAGCAAATTTTCCCCCCAAGATATTAGTCCCCCTCTGGTTCAGGTGTAGACCATCTCTCTTGAAGAGGTCCCACCTATCCCAGAATGAGTCCCAATTGTTAAGGAACCTGACCCCCTCCCTCCTGCACCATCCACGCAGCCATGAGTTCAAACTTTCCCTTTCTCTGTTCTTCTCTAAACTATCCCTTGGCACAGGCAAGAGTCCAGAGATAACCACTCTGCCTGATTAGGGAGTGGAATGCCCTGCCTGCAGCTGTTGTAGATGCGCCAAGTTTGGTGGTGTTTAAGAGGTTAATTGATAAGTATATGGAAGAGAAGGGAATGGGTTAGTTTGGAGGGGCATTGCTTTTTATTTTGGTCGGCACAACATCGAAGGCCGAAGGGCCTGTTCTGTGCTGTAATGTTCTATGTTCTATGACAATGACATTGATTATTGTATTTACAGAACATCCCAAGATCTGCTGGAATTTAAATCATTTTAAGTCCAAAGATATGCAGGTTACATGGATTAGTTTTGGGAAATGCATGGCATTATAGGGATGAGGTGGAGGAGAGATACATTGAGTCAGTGCAGACTCAGTGGGCTAAATGGCCTCTTCACTGTTGGGATTCTCAACCAAACTGGATAAAGATGTTGGATTATCATGTAAAAGAAACATAAACCAGTTGTGTTTTGTGACAACCTGGTAAACTTAAGTAATCTGCAAATTACCAATTTGAATTTAATTTTACATTGCTGTGAGATTTGGACCCAAGCTCCTGTGGTTGACAGTCCATAACCACTGAATTGACTCAATATTCTGAGATGGAAGCTCTCCTATTATTTTCCACTGTGGGAGGAAACCCATGCAGACATAGAGAACATGCAGACTTCACAGTGACTTGAGGCCAGATTCTGACCTGGGTGCTTGCCACTGTACCACCCATCTGGAAGTAAAAGAAAACAGTGGCCTCTTAGAGAATGAAACTGGGAAGGTCATTGTGGGGAACAAAAACATCAGAAGAGTTAAATAGATTTTATATTGGTCTTAGTGTAAAGGATACTATAAATATCCAAGTAGTAAAAAAAGGGGAGGAATTAAATTTTATCAGCATCACGAGAGATTTAGACCTGGCTTGCATTTCAGGATTTTATAGATGCATTGGCAGTGATTTCCCAGAGATCCTTGGATTCCAGAAGATTCTGCATTGAAAGATTTAAAAACTACTATTTAGGTCCCTTGTTCAAAAAGGAAGCAAAAAAAAAGCAGGAAGCTACAGACCAGTTAGTCTAACTTCTATATTGTAAAAATATAGATGATTAAGGAGAGAATAGCACATTTAGAAATTCATAATCTGGTCAAGCAGGCAGCAGTTGAGAATGTGCCATACAAAAGGTGTTTTGACACAGGGAGAATGTGCAAACTCCGTATAGACAGTGAACCAAGCCAGGAATCAAAGCTGGATCCCTGGTGCTGTGAGGTAATAGTGCTAACACTGTGCCATCATGCCACCATGTATTGGCCAGGACATGATAGTGAACTCACTTCCTCTGAATGGTGATGTGGGTCCTTCACAATGGGCAAAGACCCTCAAGGGGACATAGAGCTTCAATTAAATGTTTCATCAGAACTACACTTCAGTGTAGCCCTCCATGAGTAACCTTTCAGTACAGTACTTAAGTAAATGCTTAAATTTCCAGTCAACTCTGAATACTAACAGGGTGGGGGAGGATGATTTCATAGAATCCTACAATGATTTGGCTATTCAGCTCATCAAATCTGCAACGACCACACTCACCTATGTCCTATCCCCGCTTAGTTACCCTATTAAAATCCACTACGTTATCACAGCCCAGGACACAAGTTTAATCTAGTACATCAATCAACCTAACATGCATACCTTTAGATTGAAAGGGAGGAAGCTAGAGCACCAGAGTAAACCCACATAAACATAGGGAGAATGGGCAAAGTCCACAAAGCAACCCAAGTCAGGAATCAAATCCAGGTCCATGGAGCTGTGAGGCACAGTGCTAACCATCATGCCACCCCTCTTGTGGACTTCTATCCACAAAACCACAGTTAACAGCTACATTGCAAAAAACAGGATCTCATAAGTGCACCATATTGTTATCTGGAGCTTGGAGCAGGCCATTAGTTTGGATGTCCACTGCACTATCTACATTTTCCAGAGAATGAATTAGTGAACATTCACACATCCCACTCTTGAATGGTTTGAAAGCTTTTTAATTTAACTAGTGCTTACAAATTCCAACAAAGTCCCAGTCCTCTAACAGAGCATTTCATCAGTGTTAAAATAGAAGGCTCCAACTTTCACAGCGCACAGGCTTCTACTGCAGTCCATTCCAGTGTTGGCGAAGGACATTCCACTATTGGTGAGGGACAGATCATGAACTCCAGAACACAGGGAATTAAAGGGCCTGGATTCAGCAGCAATGAAATCTCAAGAATTACTTTGCAAAAACAATTGAGAGAGTGATTTACAAACCTCACTGGCTGTCCTGACAGGTATTGTAACTGTTTGGAGGCCCAGAATAAATAAACCTCTGGTTGTAACTGAGTCAGTATACAGTTAATAAATGGCAGAAAGACACACGTATTTCCTTTTCCTTGGGTATTGCATCCTGTCCAATGTGACGTCTTTAAAGACAATTATAGCCGGTAACAGCACGCTTGAAATTAATTTTTATTTTTATTAAATTGTTTGCCAGAGAATTTAGAAGATAGAATAAAGAGTGCAGGCATTGGCATAAGTTATATTCAACACCATATTCTATAAAAAAGAGCCTCTGTGAAATATTGGGGAAAGTAGAACTCTTCATATAGGAGGTGCATTTATTTATTTTACAGCAAGCAGCACCCCATGCTCCTGAAATGTCAGTACCCGATTAGACTTTCTGCATTAATCCAGCAGCAGACAATTTTGAAGGGGAAGTAACTCAATCCACTTGGAGATGCCAGTATTTAGTTATGTTCTATATTAATCCATCAGCAGGTAAGCGTAAGGAGAAAGTCCCATCAACATTCAAAAGCTTCTAGACTTCAGAAACCTTTTATTAAATTTTTTTTGTGTGGTAGGTGGAAATACAATCTCTTCCTCACTAGTGCCAACCTCTAAAACATGGCAAATGTTAACCCGGTCCATACTAAAACAAGCTGGTAGAACGATGCAGGTGGAACCATTCTCTCAGCCTCTCCAAGCACAGCAAAGTCAAACCAGAGATGTACTCAATAATCGTCCCCACGGCTCACAACCTCTTTACACGTTGGGCGAAGCAGGATTGTGTGCTCGAACTGTGCCGTGTATGAGCCTTTGATATCACACAGCGGAGGATATGGGTCCACTATACCCAGGTCACACAGATTCTTCAAGGCCATGAGGTATTTGCTCTCACCCAAGCGATCTAGCCACCGGCGGCAGAAAGCAAGGGTCCCAAAGTTCTCATTGATAACATTTAGGAGATGTTTTGCTCTTGGAAGCCTGGAGAAATACAGCACAACAAACATTAATTAATCTGATTAATAAGCAACTAATCTGTGTCAATAGTTAAAAATGGGTTGCTGGATAAGGTTGGAGCAATCATTCAGCATCAACCCAGATGTCACTCATTTCACAATAAAACTAACAGCAGCCGAGACAGTAAACACAATCATTTTAAATGGTCTCTTCTAATTGAGTTCCAAGCCTTTTTTTCTCTGGTGTGGGTTCCAGAGGAAGCATCACTACATTATCCAAAAAGATTCCAGTTCTCACTTATTCTACTTTCAGCTGTTATATGTAGAGTTTCTACTTCGGTGAAATCAGCGATTGGACCCTGTTGAGTTCCCACTCAAACACATTTCATAATCGTAGAATACAATTTGCCCCGAGCTATTGCAATCCAGCAGCATTTTAAAATGCATTGAAATTGGTTCATCACAAAAATATTTTAACAACCACCTCTGATACTTAATGAAATGACACAAACTATTTGTTAGTTACATTGGTATACTTACAAAATCAACATTATAATCAAAACTTTTGTATGCTTGCACCAAAAAACAATATAAAACTTAGAGCTTTCCTGAGGGTTGGCAAACAGATAGACTTAGTACAAGTCTGAAATGGTGAATCACTCAATCTGGACGCAAAGCCATTTTCTCATGAGAATTTTTTTTTACACACAGAAATTCAAATTGCACAGAATGTAATTTACATTTAAACATTCTGCAATCTTTGCCAATTTTGGGTGAATTGTGCAGAACCCAGCTCAATCCTAGGATTTGATGTCAAGGGATCAGCTTTTCCCTCTAATGAAATAACTATAATCCTAATGTGTCTCCATCAATTCATTTAAAGTACAAGTGTGTTCATTACAGATGGGATTAAGAGCTGGCTGTTAAAACAAAAGCAGTTTATCACAGTATTGATCTACAGTTTTCCTATGCAGCGACAATGACATTTTACTATCGGACTGAGACACAGATCACCAAGATCTGCTTATGTCAGGATGAGGCTTGAAGGCTCGGTTAGTGCAATGGATAGCTATAGATTAGCCAGCAGGGAGCTAAAGAGTGAATTGAGGAGAGCTAAGAGAGGACACGAGAAGACTTTGGCTGATAGGATTAAGGAGAATCCTAAAGCTTTCTTTAGATATGTTAAGAATAGAAGATTGGTTAGGACAAGATTAGGGCCAGTCATAGACAGCAGTGGGAAGTTGTGCGTGGAGCCTGAAGAGATTGGAGAGGTACTGAATAAATATTTCTCTTCGGTATTCACGCAGGGTGATGTAATGTAGTTATGGAGAACACTGAGGTACAGGGTAGCAAACTGGAAGGTATCGAAGTAGATAGGGAGGATGTGCTAGATATTCTCGAGGGTTTGAAGTTGGATAAGTCCCCTGGGCCGGACGGGATTTACCCTAGGATTCTCTGGGAGGCAAGAGATGCGATTGCAGAGCCTCTGGCTCTGATCTTCAGGTCGTCGTTGGTTACAGTTGTGGTTCCAGAGGACTGGAGGATAGCGAATGTGGTCCCATTGTTCAAGAAGGGGAAGAGAGACCTTCCAGGGAATTATAGGCCAGTGAGTCTTACTTCTGTTGTGGGCAAAGTATTGGAGAGAATAATTAGGGATAGGATTTATAGTTATTTAGAGAGAAATGAATTGATTGGGGATAGTCAGCATGGTTTTGTGAAGGGTAGGTCGTGCCTTACTAACCTTATTGAGTTTTTTGAAAAAGTGACCAAAGAGGTGGATGGGGGTAAGGCGGTTGATGTGGTATATATGGACTTTAGTAAGGCGTTTGATAAGGTGGCCCATGGAAGACTTCTGCAGAAAATGCAGATGTATGGGATAGAAGGTGATTTAGCTAATTGAGTTAGGAATTGGCTAGCAGATAGAAGACAGAGGGTGGTGGTTGATGGGAGATATTCATCTTGGAGTTCGGTGACAAGTGGTGTACCTCATGGGTCTGTTTTGGGGCCCCTGCTGTTTGTAATTTTTATAAATGATCTGGATGAGGGTATTGAAGGATGGATTAGTAAATTTGCAGATGACACTAAAGTCGGTGGAGTGGTAGATAGTGAAGAGGGGTGTTATAGTTTGCAGAGGGACTTGGACAAGTTGCAGAGCTGGGCCGAGAGGTGGCAAATGGAGTTTAATGTGGAAAAGTGTGAGGTAATGCACTATGGCAGAAATAATAATGTGTAGAGTATAGGGCAAATGGTAGGATTCTTAGTAGTCTAGATGAACAGAGGGATCTTGGTGTGTATGTGCATAGATCCCTGAAAGTAGGCAGTCAGGTCGAGAAGGTTGTTAAGAAGGCATATGGAGTCTTGGCTTTTATTGGTAGAGGGATTGAATTTCGGAGCCGCAACGTCATGTTGCAACTGTACAAAACTCTAGTGCGGCCGCACTTGGAGTATTGTGTGCAGTTCTGGTCCCCACATTATAAGAAAGATGTGGAGGCATTGGAGAGGGTACAGAGGAGGTTTACCAGGATGTTGCCTGGTATGGAGGGCAGGTCTTATGAAGAGAGGCTGAGGGATTTGAGGTTGTTTTCGTTAGAAAGGAGGCGGCTAAGAGGAGACCTTATCGAAACATATAAGATGATTAGAGGTTTAGATAGGGTGGACAGTGATAGCCTTTTTCCTAGATGGAGAAAGCTAGCACGAGGGGACACAGCTTTAAATTAAGGGGTGATAGTTATAGGACGGATATCAGAGGTAGGTTCTTTACCCAAGGGTGGTTCGGGAGTGGAATGCCCTGCCTGCAGCAGTTGTAGATGCGCCAAGTTTGGTGGCGTTTAAGAGGTTAGTTGATAAGTATATGGAAGAGAAGGGAATGGTTTAGTTTGGAGGGGCATTGCTTTTTATATTGGTCGGCGCAACATCGAAGGCCGAAGGGCCTGTTCTGTGCTGTAATGTTCTATGTTCTATGAACACAAAACCTGCTTACTGTATCAAGGCTTTTCAATTTTTTGTTCCTGGGATGAGAGAGTCACTGTCCAGACCATTATTTATTGCCCATCCCTAAGTGCCCTCGAGTGAGCTGCCTTATTGAGCACTGTAGTCCCTATGGTGTAGGTATACCCACAGTGCTGTTAAGGAGGGAGTTGCAGGGTTCTGACCCAGTGAAGGAATGGTGATATATTAAGGGCGTTCAAATGATCAGTGGATAAGCATTTGGATAATATTGGAATAGTTTAGGTTATTGAAATTGGTTCCAATGGTCGACATAACACCGAGGGCTGAAGGGCCTGTACTGCGCTGTAATGTTCTATATTTCCAAGTCAGGATGGTGGTTTGTAAAGGGACCTGAATGTAGTGGTGAACGTATGCATCTGGTGGTAGAGGTTGGTGGTTTGGAAGATGCTGTTGAAGCAGCCTTGGTGAGTTGCTGCAGTGCATTTTAAAAGGTGTTACACGCGGCTGCACTGTGGTGCTGAGCGGTGTAGGAAGTTGGAGGTGCCGGATGGGCTGCTTTGCCCCGGATGGTACTAAGCTTGTCAAGTTGCTGAAGTATCCAGGTAAATGGAGAGTATTCCCTCATACTTGCACCTTGTAGATTGTGGACAGACTTTGAGGAATCAGGTGAGTCACATACTGCAGAATTCCCAGCCTCTCTCATGTTCTCACAGCCACAGCATTTATATGGGTGGTCCGGTCACAGGCCAGTTTCTGGTCAATGATGACCACCCCTCGGGATTCAACAATGTAATGCAATTGAATGTCATGGGGCAATAGCTACATTCTCTCTTGCGGAGATGGCCAGTGTCTGGTATTTGTGTAGTGTGAATGTCTTTTGCCCAGCCAACCCTGGATTTTGTCCAGTTCTTGCTGTATACGCACACTGATTGCTTCAGTATCTGAAGAATTGTGAATGATAACTGAACATTTTGCAATGAACATTCCCACTTCTGACCTTAACAAGGTCATTAATGAAATAGCTGAAGATGGTTGGACAATATTGAAATGTATGTTGGGTTTCTATTGACCATCTGCTCACATGCTTACCTTATCGGTACATGACCAACATCAAAGTTCTTCATATAGTGTGAACAGTCCATGTCATCGTGAACAATTCCTTTTCCTGTGCTGCCAAAAGTCTCTATCGCATACACCTCTCCTTCCTAGGTAAGAAATGACCCAGACTTTAAATCTCAATTTCCCACACTCACTCAAAAAAAGATCTTTAATGTACAAAATGTTAGATCTAACAGTGCAGCAAGACACAGAGAACTGAATGATATATTTCCCCAGAACACTGAGATCTCAGAAGGGTGGAAGTTAAGTACTTTCTTCACTAATACGAACAAAGCAGCACACATTTGGACTGTGAGAGGAAACCACAGCACCCAGAGGAAACCCACACAGACAGGGGGAAAACGTGCCAACTCACTAGCGACAGCGACCTGAACCAGGAATTAAGAACATAAGAAATAGGAGCATGAGTTGGCCATCCACCCCTTCACGCCTGTCCTGCCATTTAATAAGATCACAGCTGATCTGAAGTGGATCAGTTCCACTTTCTCCCCATAACCCTTAATTCCCTTACCTATCAGAAACCTATCTACCCGTGACTTAAATATATTCAGCGAGGTAGCCTACGGGCAGAGAATTCCAGACACTCACCACCCTCTGAGTGAAACAGTTCCTCTTCAACTCTGATCTAAACTGCCTCACCCTTATTTTGAGGCTGTGCCCTGTAGTTCTGTTGAACCCAGGTCCCTGAGGCATCAGTGCTAACCACTGTGTCGCCCCAGATTCCATTGTTGACACTCTGCCCTCTGTGACAGGTTAAGAATAAAGAATGGAGTTTATTGTCTTTTACCTCCATTCTGGTAGCCTCTCCACCTTTAACAATTGGAACAGTTTTCCCTGCGTGTATCCTGTACTGCCCAATGGAATGTCCATTTAAGTTGCGGATTGGTTTCACTGTTAAGATATAAATCAATCAAACTTTACAGAAGGCACTGGGGAGCATATATTTGATAGAAAACAATTTATAATTATTTAGTATGTTTAACATAATAAAACACGCCAAGATGTTCCACAGAGGCATTATAAAACAGAATACGACCCCCAGTCACTTAGGGAGGGTCAACTAATCACAAGCTTCATTAAAGAGGTATGTTTCAAGGAGCATCGTAAAACAGGAAAGTGAGGTAAAGAGGAAGAAAAGTTTAGGGAAGGAATTTCAGAGATTAAAGTGCAGGTAACTGAAAACATGATATTGGAGTAATGGTGAATGCAAAAGAGTCCAGAATTAATGGAGTCGTAAACCTGAAGGAGATAATAGTGAGAAGGTGGGGTGAGGTGCTGGAGGGATTTGAAAACAAGGATGATCATTTTAAAATGAAGATGTTGCTTTACAGGATAGTGCGCACAGAGATGTGCAGATACCAGGACTTGCTGCAAGTTAAGACACATGGAATGGAGTTTTGGATGACTTAAAGTTTGCAGTAGGTCGAACAAAAGCACACTGAAACAGACAAGTTAATGAAGGCATTGATGAGGATTTCAGCAGCAGTTGAGCAGAGATATAAAATGGAGCGATGTTATGGAGGTTAGAATGGAGCTTGAACCAGTGATGTACATTTCAATACATCTCGAAAGTCTTCACTCTGGCAGCAGAATAGATGTTTGAATGCAACGAACAATCAGATCCAGAACATAAATGAAACCTCAACCACGGACTGAGTAAAGACGCAGCTAGTCAAAGACAGTGAATGAAATTTCTAAGCTCCACAGACCTATGTTGAGGAACAGAAGGATCTTGGTGTATGTGTCAATAGATCCCTGAAAGTAGGCAGTCAAGTGGATAAAGTTGTTAAGAAGGCATATGGAGTCTTAGCTTTTATTGGTAGGGGGATTGAATTTAGGAGCCGCAGCATCATGTTGCAACTGTACAAAACTCTAGTGCGGCCGCACTTGGAGTATTGTGTGCAGTTCTGGTCCCCACATTATAAGAAAGATGTGGAGGCATTGGAGAGGGTACAGAGGAGGTTTACCAGGATGTTGCCTGGTATGGAGGGCAGGTCTTATGAAGAGAGGCTGAGGGATTTGAGGTTGTTTTCGTTAGAAAGGAGGCGGCTAAGAGGGGACCTTATCGAAACATATAAGATGATTAGAGGTTTAGATAGGGTGGACAGTGATAGCCTTTTTCCTAGGATGGAGAAAGCTAGCACGAGGGGACACAGCTTTAAATTAAGGGGTATGAGTTATAGGACGGATATCAGAGGTAGGTTCTTTACTCAAAGAGTGATTAGGGAGTGGAATGCCCTGCCTGCAGCTGTTGTAGATGCGCCAAGTTTGGTGGCGTTTAAGAGGTTAATTGATAAGTATATGGAAGAGAAGGGAATGGTTTAGTTTGGAGGGGCATTGCTTTTTATTTTGGTCGGCACAACATCGAAGGCCGAAGGGCCTGTTCTGTGCTGTATTGTTCTATGTTCTATAAGAATCATAGAACCCTACAATGCAGAAAGAGGCCCTTCAGCCCATCGAGTCTGCACCGAACACAATCCCACCCAGACCCTACCCCCATATCCCTACTAATAATACCCACTAATGCTTCTAACCTAAGCATCCCTAGATACTAAGGGGCAATTTCTTCGCACAGCCAATCAACCTGACCCATACATCTTTGGACTGTGGGAGGAAACCAGAGATTCCGGAGGAAACCCACACAGACCCGAGGAGAATGTGCAAACTCCACACAGGCAGTGACCTGAGCTGAGAATCGAACCCAGAACCCTGGAGCTGTGAAGCAGCAGTGCTAACCACCGTGCTACCGTGCCGAGCCAGGTTTGAGCCAAAATGGGCTGACAACAAGTGTTACAAATAATGTCAGTACATCTGGTCAGGAGATGGACAAAGAAGAAAATAACACTCCAATGTAATGCAAATAGTCACCATATCCAGCTGATACCTTGATATGTTTTGCCATCAATTTCAACTTCATAGGACTCCATGACTTCCTGGATGGATTCACCAATGTCACAAAGGCGAACATCAATTCCTGCATTCTAAAAGAAAGAACATTAAGATTTGAGTAATGGAGATTATGCTTTTGTCTATAAAAACAAACCTTACATCTCAGGATGGTCTATGCTACTTTGGAAACTCATTAGTAAAGGCTCAGCTATGGAAGCCCATAGGAACATTGCATAAATCCAGCTCTCTCAACAACAGAAACTCCATCACAATATAATGAAAAGGTCACAGCCTGAGTTTTATACAGTGTATAGTTTGAAATGTCAAATTAATACACATGAAGAGTGCTTCCTGTAAAACAATGGGACACAAAAGCAAAATACTGCAGATGCTGGATCTGAAACAAAAACAGAAAATGCTGGAAAATCTCAGCAGGTATGACAGTGTCTGTGGAAACACAGTAGAGCCAATAGCTACATCCACCTGCTACGGGAATCGGAGCAGACAATGGGATGGTCTGTTTACCTTGGACTGGATTTTACAGTTCTTGGATGAGTCAGGCAGTAAAATCCCGCCCAACATTGAGTCCAGATGATCCATCAACAGCTATATTGAAGGGTTGTCCACACTCAAAACGTTGCCTTATTCCCTCTCCACAGATGCAGTGAGGTCTATTCAACTGCCTTATTTTCTCAAAAATGGCTGATTGTTAAAAATCAAATCTCAGTTTTTCTTCTCACCAAATATAATTTGCAATTAATTTGGCAAACAGTAGTATTGCTGTTAGGAGTGATGTTCTGCAAACACTGAAGGGTAATTAAACTGTAATGGAAACATGAAAGGAGCTACACAAGCTGTCTGATGCCTCTTGTTCTCTGCTGGGTCAGAGGCATTTCCCTCTATTTTACATTTCCTCACTACTGTCAGGAAAGCTCATCTGGAGTCAAACCCACTTCCTACTTACGAACCGAGACAGACTTTATATTTTTTTGACACAACTGGCAACGTTACCAGCTGAGCCAGTTTGGGGCATATCTGAGTTGAGAAAGAATATTTAATCTGTATTAATTCAAGCTCTGCTGAAATGTAAATTATTTCTATATTTTCAGGGCTATTCAATGCAGGTCCCCAGTTGACTGGTTAATAAGACACTGCACAAATCTCACTATAATTGGTCACTAGTTTCTGAAAACATCGTCATTAACAGCATGACGATATCTTCACGATGAGGTCAGCAAACTGACAAATGCCCTGCAACACATCAGTTGCACTGGGAAGGTCCCAGCTTTATATTCTAGTTAGCTGGTCTAAGCTGGGACAGCAGAAGCATTATCTTGGCTGTGGATAATGGGTTAAACATTTTCAATTTAATTTAATTACAAAGACAGAACACAGAAAATACTCAACAGATGAGAGAATGAAGCAATGAATGTTTCCAGTTCTGACAAAGAGGTTCATCCTGCCTGAAGTTCTCTCCAACCTGCAAAGCATTTATTCTCTCTGATTTCAATTCCAGCACTTACAACTTTTATTTCCTATTTCGAACTTACCTTGATACCAGTGTTAGTGGCATCTTTAACAGCTTCTATAAGCTTGTCATATTTGGGGTTAAATGCAACAGTGAAAGCACAGTCAATAATATGACCTGTGGAGAAAAAATACCAAATTAAACCAAAATAAAATATCAAGACTTGAAACATTTCACAAACTCCAGCCTAAAATAAAATCTGGCCAACCATTGATGTGGGTTCCAAAGTCAATTTTACAGACATCATCGTACTGGAGCACTGTTGGGTCTCCTGCGTTGGGCGTGTAGTGAGCTGCACAGTTGTTGAGGGAGCAGCCTGTTGGGAAAGCCAGGCCAGCACTCAATCCATTTTCTTTAATCAATTTGCGGGAACAATCTTCCAGCTTTTCACTGTAAAATGAAAGTTTGTAGTTATTCTTTCCTCCTGACACATAAAGGTATCACACAGCAACCCTGCACCATGTTAGTTCATGAGCCTTACTGATTTCATCAGGTTAGGAAGGTCATAGGGTCAAGGTACAGAAATGAATCTTTCAAGTTTCAAGTGTAAAAGTTCAGCTTTTGAAATCCTGACAGACCTGCTGTGTGCCTCACATTTTCTGACCTTACTTCAGATTTGATATTTGATTTTTTAAGATTATGGATCCAAAAATATAACGATTTTTTTAAAAAAATCATTCACAGGATACGGGTGAAACTGGCATGGCCAGCATTGTTTCCCGTGCTTAATAATCCTTGGACTGAGTGAGTTATGAGCCCATTTCAGAGAACAGTTAAGGATCAATCACATCACTGTAAATAGGAACGGTAAATTTCCTTCCCTAAAGAACATTAGTGAACCAGATGGGGTTTTTAACAACATTATGGTCACTTTTCTCTCCAGATTTATTAACTGAATTTAAATTCCCAGCAAACACAGTTGGATTTGAACTGAAGTCCAGGTCTCTGGATTACTAATTTGGCAACATCACCACAATGCTACCATAGCCTGTTAGATGGAATGTGAGGATAGTGGTGGGGGATGGGAAGGTCAAGGGAATCGACAGGCGGTTCTGTGGGCAAAAGCGGGACTCCAGGATGGTAATCTGCCTCCCTGGAGCAGGGGTTCAGGATGTTACGGAGAGGGTAGAGGGAATTTTGAAGGGTGGAGGAGCTAAGGCTGATGTAATAGTCCAAGTGGGAAAGAAGGATGTAGGAACAAAGTGCAGGGGGGACATACGTAGGCAGTTCAGGGAGTTGGGGGCTCGGCTGAAGTGTAGGGCCTCTAGGGTGGCATTCTCTGGGCTGCTGCCGAGGCCTGGGGATGACAGGGTTAGGAACAACGAGGTGCTCCAACTGAATGCGTGGTTGAGGGATTGGTGTAGGGTGGAGGGATTCATGTTCTTAGACCATTGGGAAGTCTTCAGGAGGGAGGGGCATCTATACAAGAGGGACGAGGAACAGTTGTCTGGGAAGGGTACCCATATTTTAGCTGGGAGATTAGCTGGAGTGTTTCGGCAGGGTTTAAACTAATATGGAGGGGGGTGGGGAGATAGAGGGAACTGGGAATGGGAGAGAGATGGGCGACAGGGTAATTCCGGAGAGTAGGAGGGAGGATCAGAGAGTGCCTGAGGGCCTTCAGTGCATGTGTTTTAATGCGAGGAGTGTGACTGGCAAAACAGATGAACTGAAGGCAATAATGTTCGGGAGGAAGTTAGAAGTGGTGGCGGTGACTGAGACGTGGCTAAAGGAAGGGCAGGACTGGCAATTGAATATTCCGGGATATAAGTGTTTTAGGCATGATAGAGGTGGTTTGAGGAGAGGAGGGAGAGTGGCGTTATTAGTTAAGGATCACATCATAGCAGTGCAGAAGGAGGGTGGTATGGCTGAGTTAGGAATTGAGTCGCTATGGGTGGAGTTGAGGAATAGGAAGGGAGAGGTTACTATGTTGGGTGTGTACTACAGACCGCCCAACAGTCCGTGGGCCGTGGAAGAAGGGATATGTAGGGAAATTTTAGATAAGTGTAGGAAGAATAGGGTAGTTGTAATGGGAGATTTCAATTTCCCTGGGGTAGATTGGAAGGTGCAGACAGGGAGGAATTTGTACAATGTGTTTTAGAAAGGTCCTTGGAGCAGTATGTGGATAGCCGACTAGAGAGGGGGCTATACTGGATCTGGTTCTGGGGAATGAGCCAGGGCAAGTGGTTGACGTTGTAGTAGGAGAGCATGTGTCTAATAGTGACCACAACTCTGTCTGCTTTAGGGTATTAATGGAAAAAGATGAAGGCTGCCCTAAGGGGAGGGTGTTAAACTGGGGGAGGGCTAGATATAGCCAGATTAGGCAGGATCTTAGGGATACCGACTGGGATAAGCTGTTCGAGGGTAGGTCGACACTGCACATGTGGGAGTCTTTCAAGGGAAAACTAAATTTTTGCAGGAAAGACACGTGCCGGTAAGGAGGAAGGATGGGAAAGGTAGGATTAGAGAACCGTGGGTTACTAGGGATGCTGAGGACTTGGTCAGGAAGAAGCGGGAGGCGTACGTTAGATCCAGGCAACTGGGGACAGAGGCAGCGCTGGAAAATTATAGAGAGTGTAGACGGGATCTTAAAAGGGGTGTCAGAAAGGCAAAAAGGGGCCACGAAATGGCTTTGGCAGGTAGGATTAAGAAAAATCCTAAGGCATTTTACTCCTATGTAAGGAGCAAAAGGATGGTTAGAGGGAAGATTGGACTTCTCAGGGACAGAGGAGGGGAACTATGCTTAGAGCCTGAGGAAATGGGGGAGATCCTGAATGAATACTTTGCGTCGGTATTCACACGGGAGAGGGGCCTGATGTCTGGTGCCAGCTTTGAGGAATTTGAGGACCTGTTAAAGGAAATAATCATTACAAGGGACGAAGTGTTGGGGCTTTTAGGTAGCATAAAAACTTATAAAGCTCCGGGGCCTGATGGTATTTATCCCAGGCTGCTAAGGGAGGTGAGAGATGATATTGCTGGGCCTCTGACGCAAATCTTTGTCTCCTCTTTGGACACAGGGGAGGTCCCAGAGGACTGGAGGATTGCAAATGTAGTACCGTTGTTTAAAAAGGGTCAGAGGGATAACCCAGGGAACTATAGGCCGGTGAGCTTGACTTCAGTTATAGGTAAACTAATGGAGAGGATTCTCAGGGACAGGATGTATGAGCATCTGGAGAGCTGCGATCTGATCAGGGATACGCAGCATGGCTTCGTTAAGGGGACGTCGCACCTTACGAATCTAGTAGAATTTTTTGAAGAGGTGACAAAAACGGTTGATGAAGGTCAAGCCGTTGATGTCGTCTATATGGATTTCAGAAAGGCGTTTGATAAGGTCCCTCATGGTAGGCTGATAGAAAAGGTGAAGGCGCATGGGATACAGGGCCAGGTATGTAGATGGGTTGAGAACTAGCTTGGGAGGAGGAGACAGCAGGTAGTAGTGGAAGGCTCTTTTTCCAACTGGAGGTCTGTCACTAGTGGTGTGCCACAGGGCTCTGTACTAGGACCCCTTCTATTTGTGGTGTATATAAATGACTTGGAAGAGGGGGTAGGTGGTGTGAGCAGCAAATTTGCTGATGACACTAAGATGATTGGATTGGCGGGTACTGAGGAGCAGTGCCTGGCAATACAACATGACATAGATAGGCTGGTAGATTGGACAGATAGATGGCAAATGGAATTTAATCCAGATAAATGCGAGGTGATGCATTTTGGCCGGAATAATGTAGAGGGGAGTTATAGGATAAAAGGTAAAACTATCCGGAGTATAGAGACGCAGAGAGACCTGGGGGGTGCAGGTTCACAAGTCTCTGAAGGTGTCAGTACAGGTGGAGAATGTGATAAAGAAAGCGTATGGTATGTTAGCCTTCATAGGAAGGGGTATAGAATACAAGAGTAGGAGTCTGATGTTGCAGGTGTATAGAACGTTGGTTAGGCCTCATCTGGAGTACTGCGTCCAGTTCTGTCGCCGTACTACAGGAAGGATGTAGAGGCCCTGGAGAGAGTGCAGAGGAGATTTACCAGGATGCTGCCTGGTATGGAAGGGCTGTCTTACGAGGAAAGATTGAAAACACTGGGTTGTTTTCCCTTGAAAGACGTCGGCTGAGAGGGGATCTTTTAGAGGTATATAAGATTATGAGGGGTATAGATAGAGTAAATGGTGGTAAGCTTTGTCCACCATTAGAAATGGATAGAACGAGGGGTCACGGGCTCAGGGTGAGGGGGCTATGTATAAGACGAATATTAGAGGCCAGTTTTTCACACAAAGGGTAGTGGGGGTGTGAAATGCACTGCCGAGTAAGGTGGTGGGAGCAGGCACGCTAGGGTTGTTTAAGGGTCTCTTGGACAGCCACATGAGCGGTCTGCAGATAGAGGGATATAGCAGGACTGTTTGAATTTTGGGAGGACCAAATAGTAGTAGACTATCTTTTAGTTTCGTCTCGGGAATGTCTTAGTTTTTTTTAGCATGTTTAATTAAGTCTTATTTGTTTCCGCAGGCAATTTGGTCCACCTTGTTACCAACAAGGGCATGCATGCGGCATGTCGTGCGAGAGCTGCTCTTGGAGGTTGCTTCAGGAGTTGCCTAGTGCTTCACGTCGTCAGTGTATGCTTAAACTGGACCATCTGATGGACAACATGACAGCTCAGAGACTATCGCTGTGCGGTGCAGACACATGGATTTGGGCCTGTGTCTGCGGGAGTTTGCGCGTTCTCCCTGTGGTTGCGTGGGTTTCCTCCGGGTGCTCTGGTTTCCTTCCACATCCTAAAAATGTGCTCTTAGGCTGATTGGATAACAAATTGTCCCTATATTGGTCCCTATATGGGAATCTTCAACAATAGGCATAGCCTAAAGACAAGGATATGTCATTAGGACGTTAGGATGGCGGCGTGGGCTCGTTGGGCCGAAGGGCCTGTTTCCCGTGCTGTGTTGCTCTTTGTTCTTTGTGAAGCGCACACAAAAGCAAGGCAATAATATATGAAGTTTGCACACTGCCAACTATACACTTCCTGCTCAATAAGGTTCCAATTGAATATATTGGACTTTAACTTTTATTAAAGGAAAACAATCTGATAAAATCAGAGAGTAACCACATCAATATCAGTGCTCCACGATGATCTAGATTGGAGATCAGAACAGTCAGCACTCTAGCTTTACAGACTGTGTTTATTGTGACTACCTCAGCATTAGACAACGTCTCAACAGAAGAGCAAGGCACTTCCCATTCCTGCTCCTAACAGGAAAAATAGAGGAGCTAACAGTTTCCTTCAAATTTCATTCTCAGAATGATTTGCAATCCAAAGATGTGCGGGTTAAATGCTTGGCCATGTTAAATTACTCCTTAGTGTCCCGGGATGCATAGGGATTAGCAGTGCAGATACGTGAAGTTATAGGGAATAGGGTCTGTGTGCGATTGATGGGCCGAATGGCCTTCTCCTGCACTGTAAGGTTTCTATGATTTCTCAGAACATGAGCATCTCCACAAAGGGAAGCAAAGGATAACAGCTGTCCTTTCTAAGGGGTTTTAGTGAACCATTAGGTTTGCATGAGAATTCTGATAGCTTCACACTCACGTTTACCAATGTATTTTTTTAAAATTGGAAGTCCTCAAACTGCTTTGGTGAAATTTGAACACATGGATTTTGGACTACTGGTCCAGTAACGCAGCAATGACAATAGTGCAGCTCCTGTTCATCAACAATAGCAAGACTTTTCACTTACCAAATCTCAATCATGGTCATGCCTGGCTTAAGCCAGCTCCTGACATATTTGCGCACTTGTCTGTGTGCTTCAGCTGCTTGCCTGAAATCGCTCCAGATCTCCTCACTAGCTTGGTTCAACACTTTCTTCTCTTCACTTGTCATGCGCCAAGCAGATGTACGTCTGAATTTCAGAAGGGGAAAGAGATTAAAGATTACCAATCCTATCAGAACTGCCAGCTATGAAGGAGGTCAACAGGCATTATAACTAATATCCCTTTGTTGTAAATTAAGCTGCTTGCAAACATACTGAACTGAAATTTCACGTTAAGCTTCCAGTCTCTCCTGCTTATGCCAGGTAGGGGATGAACAATTCAGTTCAACTTTATCTCTCCAAAAGGCAGAAGATATCAATATATATTTCAGCATAAACCATGAATTATGAAAAAGAAACACAAAAAATATCAACTAGCAATTAAAATTGCCGTTTTGGACCTTAACCTTCATCACCACAATTATCTGAATGCAGATCATTTCATGACTTACAATCCCGTTAAGCAGATTTTATCACTTGGCCTCAAAGAGTTTTATCTAAGTGACTGGAGCTACGATCATTTAGATGTTGTTGCAAAGCTCCAATAAAGAAAGCTCAGCATGGGTTGCCTGCAAGTCATTAATAAAAATAGAGGCACTACATTCTTTGGAGACGTGAATTTATTGCACCCTTCACAATCACTTCTTGAAAGCACTCTGTTTTGTCGGAATGTACTTTAAATTCGCCCTAATAAATACTTCCAGATGGGGTATACAAGGGCAAAATAAGACAAATCATTTAACAAAATTTGTTAGAATGGATTTCTAGGCAAAGGCAAATAAACAGGCTCAAACTCCAATTTTGATTTGCATGGATTGCACTGTAGACTTACTGCTATTTTCACGCAGTCTTACACATCGATAATTGTGTGCTTTATTAAATGCCATTGAATTTTCTGTTCCAGAAGTAATTTTCTTAAAGCTTCAAATACAGTGATGGCATAATATTCTCATCTCCCCGCTGACTGCAGGGTTCTGATAATATATGTAAGAGGATTATGGTCAAGCTTCTTGTAAGCATTGTCCAGTTTCCAATACACACACACAAAGACAGATCAATATTTGGATGAAGGACTTACCCATCCTGTAAAGGTGGATATTCACATTCTTGTCCTTTAAGAAATGCACCGGAAGGGAACAGGTCACAAATCGGAATGGAAGGAGGATCTGTCTGAACTTTTGCTGTTCACAGGTAAAAGCATCTTAATTGTTTGTGTAAAACTTTGAACCATAGAAATCCTACAGTGCAAAAAGAGGCCCCACAGCCCAACGAGTCTGCACCAAACACAATCCCAGCCAGGCCCTACCCCCATATCCCTACATATTATACCCACTAATCCCTCTAACCTACACATCCCTGGACACTAAGGGGCAATTTCGTAGCACAGCCAATCAACCTAACCCACACATCTTTGGACTGTGGGAGGAAATTGGAGTGCCTGGAGGAAACCCATGCAGACACGAGGAGAATGTGCAAACTCCACACAGACAGTGACTTAAGCCGGGAATCGAACCCAGGAGCTGTGAAGCAGCAGTGCTAACCACTGTGCCACCATGCTACCCATATGCCCATCTGTTTTATAATAAAGGAACATAAGGTCACTTGGTCCTTTGGGCTTGATCTATCATTTAATTTGGTCATTGTTGGTTTGTATTTAACTTGGCCTGCTCACCTATAGAACAATACAGCACAAACAGGCCCTTCGGCCCACGAGTTGCGCCGATCACATCTACCCATCCACAGACCTATCAATAACCCCCTATCCTATTCTTTTCCATATACTCAATCAGAAGTCTCTTAAAAGACCCCAGTGAGTTTGCCTCAACAACCTTCGACGGCAGTCGGTTCCATTCACTCACCACCCTCTGAGTGAAAAACCTAACCCTGACATCTCCTTTGGATGTTTATATTCTGTAATCCAGTATAACTTCAGCTGACAAGTGGCAAGCAACATTCATGCCACACAAGTGCCAAGCAATGACCATGTCCAACATAAGTGTGATATGGAGATGTTGGCATTGGACGGGGGTAAACACAGTAAGAAGTCTCACAACACCAGGTTAAAGTCCAACTGGTTTATTTGATAGCAAAAGCCACTAGCTTTCAGAGCGCTGCTCCTTCATCAGGTTCATAGAACTCCTTCACAGTTACCTGACAAAGGAGCAGCGCTCCGAAAGCTAGTGGCTTTTACTACCAAATAAACCTGTTGGATTTTAACCTGATGTTGCAAGACTTCAACATGAGCCTAACAACCCACTGTCAATGGTGTTAGAATCACTGAATCCCCACAATCAACATCCTGGAATTATCACTAATCAGAAACTGAACTAGTCATACACATACTGTGCATAATTGCCAACATGGATTGTCTGGGCTGAATGGTCTGCTCAGCGCTGTATATTTCCATGTACTTATCCAGGTGAGATCCTGTTCAGAGCCACCGAACCCAAATTGCCATAACAACTTTCTCAGAGGATTCAAAGCCCACTCACGTCCTTTCTTCTTTTTCTTTTTCTTCTTCTTTTTAGTTGCAGAGCTTTCTCCTTCACCATCTCCTTCTGTTGGGTAAATGAATTTCAAATCAACAAGTGTATTCCTTTATAGCCTAAAACATTCAGCACAGACTTCTTCAACAATCCACTTGCCTTCTTCTCCATCTTCCTCTTTTTCCTTGTCCTCGAGAACCTGCTTTTCCAGCTGTTTTGCTACTTGATCAACTCCTGCAGATTCTTTCTCACACTCATTCTGCAGCCCTTGGGAGAACAAAGTTTTGCAGGTTAGTTTCTAGCAGCTCTGTAACTTTGGTGAACTGGAAACAGCTGATACCTGCAGCTAACACCAAACACAGGCACATTCCATTTATTGCTGTCCCCTGCTACACATTTATACCTTGTAATCACTAATTAGAAGGTGCAAGAGATGTGCACAATTGCTCTTCCTACGACACTATAACAAGAAATCCATTCATAATTCACTGTTCCCCATTTTTAGAAAATAAGAGGGGCACTGGCTTACATGAAATGTTTGCTCTTTGCTGTCTCGAAGCAATGAAATAAGTGATTGTCATTAGATTAAGGAGAATTAAGCAAACAGCTCTTATCAAAGTGACTGATGATGTGATGGTAATTAAGGTAAACTCATCCCTCTTTGTCCTTCTTGACCTGTATACGGCCTTTTGACATGGTCTAACCATACCATCCTCTTCAAACACCTGCCCACTATTCTCTAGCGGGATAGCACAGCTCTCATCTGGTCCCATTATTTTCTAAACATTAGTAGCCAGAATATCTGTTGTCAAGTTCTCTCTTCCTGCTTTCTCACCGTTTACCTCTGATGTTCCCCAAGATCAATCCTTGCCCCTCTCCCACCCCACCTTGCCATCTCAAATACTGGCTGTCTCCCACTGCAACACCATCTGAAAGCACGGTTAGTTTTCCTACCACACCACCACCTCTCGTTTCCTTCATCAGACTGCTTACCTAACACCCAGTGCTAGTTGAAAAGAAAATTCCTAAAATCAAATTTCGGGAAGAATTAAGCCATTGCTTGCAGCCCCTGCTCCAAATTCCATTCGCTAGTTACCGATTCCATCTCTTTCAGGCAACAATCTGAAAGCAAACCTGTTTGCTTGTAATCTTTGTGTTAAATCTAATCCCAAGTTAAGCTTTCAGTCTTTATTTTTGTTACATGTTTCAGAGTACACTGAAAAATATTGTTTTTTGCTTGCTATACAGGCAAGCGATACCATTCATAGAGAAGAAAACAAGAGAATGCAGAGTGGATTGTTACAGTTATAGCTAGGTTGTAGAGAAAGATCGACTTAATACAAGGTAGCTCCATTCAAAAGTCTGATGGCAGCAGGGAAGAACATTATTCTTTTTGAGTCAGTTGGTATGTGTCTTCAGACTGAAGGAAGAAGGTGGAAGAGAGAATGTCTGGGGTGTGTGTGGGATTCTTGATTATCACAGAATCGTAAAACCCTACAGTGCAGAAAGAGGCCCTTCGGCCCATCGAGTCTACACCTAGGCCCCACCTCAGTATCCCTACATATTACACCACTAATCCCTCTAACCTTCATATACCTGGACACTAAGGGGCAATTTCTTAGCGTGGCCAATCAACCTAACCCGCACATCTTTGGACTGTGGGAGGAAACCGGAGCACCCAGAGGGGAGACACGCAGATACAAGGAGAACGTGCAAATTCCACACAGACAGTGAAGCAAGCCGGGAATCGAGCCCAGGACCCTGGAGCTGCTAACCACTGTGCTACCATGCTGCCTGTATTATGCTGGCTGCTTTTCCAAGGCAGCAGGAAGTGTAGTCAGTCATTGGATGGGAGACTGGTTCACGTGATGGACTGGGCTACTTTCAAGATCCTTTGTAGTTTATTGCAGTCATATTTGCTCCATCGGTAAGACTGGAGATTTCTACTCCATACCATTGCCAAACTTCACAAATACATTGGCTCACTTACTGACGAAACCCGCATTTGTTATCTCTAGACTATTCCATCACCTTTCTGACTCGTTATCCATGTTCTACCCACTGTAAATTTGAGGTCATCCAAACCATTGTGCCCATGTCCTAATTCGCACCAAGGCCTATTCCTCTACCACCCTGTGCTTGTTGACCTACTCCAGTTCCTGGTCAAGCAACATCTTGATTTTAAAATTCTCAATTTCAAATCCCTCCACTGCTGCACCGTCCCAGCTCTGTCCTCCAGCCAGCCCCAGCACCCTCTGAGGATTTTGCGCTGCTCTTATTCTGGTCTCTTGAGAACTCCCCTCTTTAATTGCTCCATTTTTGGTGGTTATCAGTTCAGCTGCCTTGCGCCTAAGGACTGGAATTCCCTCCTTAAACCTCTTCATGGCCCATTCCTCTGAATCACTCAAACTTTTTAACCATGCTTTTGTCAATCTGTCACCTGATGTGGTTCAGGTAGACAACTGAGTTATGACTATTTCATCTGTTGGTTATGGTCTTAAAACCATGCTCACTTGTCCTAGATTCTTCAGAGGCAACAGTTTCTATCACAGCTTGGTATTTCTCCCGCTCTGCCCAAAACTGCAAGGATCTGCCAACGATCATGAATGTAACCCATCATGGAAACCAGCCTCCCATCCACTAACACTGTCTACACTTCCCGCTGCCTCGGCAAAACAGCCAGCATAATTAAGGACCCCAGGTACCCCAGACATTCTCTCTTCCACCTTCTTCCTGCGGGGGAAAGATACAAAAGTCTGAGGTCATGTACCAGCCGACTCAAGAAGAGCTCTTTCCCTGCTGCTGTCAGACCTTTGAATGGACTTACCTTGCATTAAGTTGATCTTTCTCTACACCCTAGCTATGACTATAACAGCACATTCTCACTCCCTTGTTTCCTTCCCTATAAACAGTATGTTTTGTCTGTGTAGCGCGCAAGTAAGAATACTTTGCACTATGTTAATACACGTGACAATAATAAATCAAATCAAAAATTCCATTATTATCTTCACCCTTCTAAACCCAAGTTTGTTCAAATCCGCTGTCATAACCTAATCCTGTAACTAACCAGTAAAGGTGCTATCAGGCCATGGTAACAGCATTTCAATAGTTGACATTATACTCGTATTGGAGATTCCCATTGAGGCAATTTTTTTTTGCTAAACTAGCAGCAGAATCTTTTACTAACAAATGGTTGTAATTAAACAATTTTTTATATTTGGACAATTCAGTTTTAAAGAATCAAATACAATATTGATGGAGGGAGTGTATACCGGTATGTTCATTGCAAAGCTATATTGTTCCATAATCCTAAACACTACAAACAGGAATATCTCCATACATAATTGTGTGTATTGTTCCTTTATGTCTTTGAGGCTGCCTGGAAAAAGTTTTGAGTATAACATATGGCACATAGTGGAACCCACCTTCTTTTAGGGAAAATCTACGTGATTTCTGATCCCCAGCTGACAGAGAAAATGCAAGTTAGGCATAGTCACAGAGAGGTAGGATTATGTATGGAGACATTCCTGTTTGTAATGTTTAGGATTATGGAACAATATAGCTTTGCAATGAACATACCGGTATACACTCCCTCCATCAATATTGTATTTGATTCCTTAAAACTGAATTGTCCAAATATAAAAAAATTGTTTAATTACACCCATTTGTTAGTAAAAAGTAAAGTGGCCTCAGATGACCACAGGCATCGCTCCCCTTTGAGAAGAGCTGATTGGTGGTGACTTAACCCAAGAGTCACTACACATCAGGCAAGATTGAGAAAGGAGGCCTTCGTGAATAATGAAGAATGGGAATTGAACATTGGCTGCTGGTGTCACTCTTCATCACTGCCATCTAACCAACTGAGCTAAACTGATTACACAGATCACAACAAATGGTTTAATCTTGTGACCAATTTACAAAACACATTCTAAGAAGATAATAAAAGATGATATTGAATTTTTCAAAAGCAAATTAAATAGGTTCCCTTTAGGAAATAACATCTGAGGCGGACTGGTATGCAGTAAGTGCAGTATGATTGGAAGGAACAGGTGATTTCAAACCCATCATCTCCAAACTTCATCACAAGGGATTTCCCTGGGACTACTGTAGGCTATAGATCACGATTAATTGTACAGTTAGTGACGAATTCAATTATCGCTGTATTATGAAATTACCAGAAGGGAACAAAATAATGATTGTGTCTTGACATCGAGAAATTTCTAGCTGCATCTAGCCATCAATTTAAAGTTATACCTGAAGCAAGTAAAATATAGATATTTCCCTTAACCACATTAGGGCAGTGAAGATAGATTGAACAACTCCTTGGATGAAATCTAAAATATGCTTACCTCTATAAATACCTATACTTGGATTAATATTTTAAAATAATTCTTCTACACAAAGTAACCTTTTCCTTTAGAGGTTAAATATTTACACTGGGGCTTGTCTAGGTTCGATGTACTGACATCTGATGTTTACACTGTTAAAACAACTGGCTGGAAGAACCATGCATGAGAAGCATTGCTTCTTCAAGCCTGCCATCAGATAGGAAAGCTGGATCAGATAGTGTAAACATAACCATACTGCTCTCCTGAGATTCAAACCAAAGTTGCAACTTTAAAATGCTTTCAATATCTAAACAACATGGGATGAGAGGCTGGTTCAGGCCAGTGAGCCTTAGGTCAGTAGCAGGGAAATTATTGGAGAGGATTCTTCAAAATAGAATTTCCTCCCACTTCGAAATAAGTGGACGTATTATCAAGAGGCAACATGGTTTTGTTAAAGGAAGGTCATGTCTCACGAACTTAGGCCTTTTGAGGAAGTGACAAAGATGATTGATGAGGGTAGGGCACTGGATGTTGTCTACATGGACTTCAGTAAGGCTCTGACAAGGTCCCTCATGGCAGATTGGTACAGAAGGTGAAGTCACATGGGACGAGAGGTGAGCTGGCAAGATGGATACGGAACTTGTTCAACCATAGAAGAGAGAGTAGCAGTGGAAGGGTGCGTTTCTGAATAGAGAACAGTGACTAGGGATGGGGGTGAGAGGGGGCATGTGGCCAGCTGTGCGGGGGGGGGGGAAAGGGGATGTGGCCGGGATGCGGGGGGGAGAGACACAGAAGGGGGACGCTGAGCGCGCGCGCGCGGGGGGTGGGGGGAACGCTGAGCGTGCAGGGGGGGGAGGGTGGGGTTTGCCGAGGTGGAGGTTGGGGGGGGGATACGAGCAGTTGGGGGGGGGGATACGACAGTTGGGGGGGGGGGATACGAGCAGTTGGGGGGGGGGGGATACGAGCAGTTGGGGGGGATACGAGCGGTTGGGGGGGGGATACGAGCGGTTGGGGGGGGATACGAGCGGTTGGGGGGGGATACGAGCGGTTTGGGGGGGGGATACGAGCGGTTTGGGGTTGGTGGAATGGGTCAGGGGTTGGTGGAATGGGGTCGGGGGTTTGAGGGATCTTGGGGAGGGGGGGAAGGGGATTGGTGAGGGGGGTGTTGGGGAGGTGAGGGGGGGTTTTGGGGAGGTGAGGGGCGTTTTTGTGGGGGGGTGTAGGGGGTTTTGGGGGGGTGAGGGGGCTGTTGGGGGGTGAGGGGCGGTATTGGGGGGGGGTGAGGGGGCTGTTGGGGGGGGGTGAGGGGGCTGTTTGGGGGGGGGTGAGGGGGCTGTTGGGGGCTGGTGGGGGGCTGTTTTGGAGGATGAAGGGGGTGTGAGGGGGGGTTGGTTCTTGGGGGGTGTCGGGGGGGGGGGGTGGAGGGGGGGGGGGTGTGGGGGGGGGGGGGGGGGGGGGGTGGGGGGGGGGGGGGGGGGGTGTCGGGGGGGGGGGTGTCGGGGGGGGGTGACTCACCCCCTTCCACACCCCCAACACCCCCCCACCCCCCGGCTCGGGGCCGCGGCCTTCCCTCTCACCCTCATCTTACCGGCCTTGCCTTTCCTCTTCTTCTTCTTTTTCTTCTTGGTGCTCTCCTCCGCCACCTCGTCCTCCTTCTCCTCCGGGCCGCCGTTGAGCAGCTGCTGTTGCTGCCTGTCAGCCGCTCCCTCTCCGCCGCCGCCACCTCCTCCTCCTCCTCCTCCTCCTCCTCCTCCTCCGGCCGCCACCCTCACCGCCTGCTCCGCCATCTTGGATCGAGCCCGCCGGGAGAGCGCGGCCGCGCACGCGCGGCGCTAGGCGGCACGTGTCCGCCGCGCAGCTTGTCGGGGTATTACGGTAAAGGGCCGGTCCCGTAAGGACGGCAGAAGAGGCGCAGCCACCCCTGAGTGTTGAAAACCGGCTCCTTCATGCCAGGGTGCTGAGCATCTGCAACATTTGATGCTGCTATTTCATCCCAACCAGCTTTAGAGAGGCAAAATGAGGAAAGTTGGTGCAGGACTCAGGAGAGGTGATTAAATTTTCCCTCATGAGCTGAGAGAGTTAGGGATTCTGGAGCCATGGGCCTGGGCGAGTCATCAGTTCTCTTCCCCAGACAGCAGTGCAGTGTGACTGACCAAACTTATTCAAAACTCAATTAGTGCTTCATAGTAATTCATGGAGCTCACTCATAGGCAGTATAGTGGTTAGCACTGCTGTTTCACAGTGCCAGGGACGCAGGTTCAATTCCTGGTTTGGGTCACAGTGGAGTCTGCACATTCTCCTCGTGTCTCTGTGGGTTTCTGGATGCTCTGGTTTCCTCCCACAGGCTGAAAGATGAGCTGGTTAGGTGTTAAGTTCACCCTCAGTATATCCGAGGCAAACGTGGCGGCTAGAGGATTTTCACAGCAACTTCATTAAGTATTAATATCAGCCTAGTTGTGACAATAAAAGATGAGTATTTGGGATTTAACGGGATTGGGAGTTACAGGTAGTTCTCTGGCCTGGTAGGTACTGATATGATCAGCGCAACTTGTGGGCCGAAGGGCCTGTGTTCTATGTTCTATGTTTTATGTTCTAGATGTGCAGGTTAGGTGGATTTGCTATGCTAGACTTTCCTTGGTGTGCAGGTTAGATGTGTGGGTTAGATGAATTAGCCATGGTAAGTGTGTGGGAGAGAGCGGGTGGGTAGGACACTGTGCCAGAAATTCAGTGAAGATTTGATGGGCCAAATAACACTGTAGGATTTCTCTGATTCCACAGCCATCAGGTCCTGAAGTGGCAATTGAACTCAGAGCCTTTGACCCAAAGGTAGAGACACAAACCATAACATCTTTGACAGACAAGGGAGAGTGGAATTGAGGGTTCAGTCAGATCTGCCCCGATCTTGTAGAATGGCAGAACAGGCAACGAATGCTTCAGGTTTTCAAATCTCTGAGAAATGGATCATATTCAACTCAAACCTTCACTCTGTACACAGGGGATGCCAGAGCTGCTGAGTACTTTCCAACACTATTTATTTCAGATTTTCCGCTTCCGCAGTATTTTGATTTATGTAAGAGTTTATTCATTCTGTCTATGAGATTTGGCCTTGATATTCTAATCTTTGTCATTTTAATTTTAAACCAGTTAGTTGTTTTGACTTCCAAAGCGGTGCCATACTTTGTTTTACCCACCATTCCTGTGGGACCTTGCATTGTGTTAAAGGCACTAGTGGTAAAGGTCATGGGTGGAAGAGGGAACTCACATTGTTAAAATGGCGGCGCGGGCTTGTTGGGCCAAAGGGCCTGTTTCCTGTGCTATGTTGTTCTTTGTTATGGGGAGAAAGCGGGAAAGTGGAACTGATCCACTTCAGATGAACCATCATCTTATTGAATGGCGGGGCAGGCTCAAGGGGCTGGATGGCCAACTCCTGCTCCTATTTCTTATGTTCTCATGACTCATAGCGCTCTGAGAGAAAAAAAATCCTCCTCATCTCTGTCTTAAATGGATGACCATTTATTAACTGTGACCCCCAAGTTCCAGATTCTCTGACAAAAGGAAATGTTCTCTCCATTTCCAGCCTGTCAAGTCTCCTCAGGATCTTAAAGGTTTCAATCAAGTCGCCTCTTACTCCTCTAAACTCTAATGGATATAAATCCAGCCTCTCCAACCTTTCTTCATAAGACAATCCACCCATTTCTTCCATTAGTCCAGTAAACTTTCTCTGAACCAGATTTAATTTTGGTATGGTGTCAGAGTGGTTAGCACTGCTACTTTACTGCCAGGGACCCAGGTTCGATTTCTGGCTTGGAGTCTGTACATTCTCCCTGTGTCTGTGTGGGTTTCCTCTGGATGCCCCAGTTTCCTCCCACAGTCTGAAAGACGTGCTGGTTAGGTGCACTGGCCATGCTAAATTCTGCCTCAGTGTATCCAAACAGCTGTTGGAGTGTGGTGACTAGGGAATTTTCACAGTAACTTCATTGCAGTGTTAATGTGCCGATTGATGACAGTAATAAATGAACTTTAAATGAGACCAATACTGTACACAAAACCTTAGATGCTGTATACAACTGAAGTATAATCTTCCTATTCAATTCCCCTCACAATAAGCAATTACTTTCTATTATTTGCTGTAATTGTATACTAGGCTTTTGTGATCCTTGCACTAGGATGCCCTGATCCCTCTGCACCTCCAAGCTTTGCAATCTCTCACCATTTAAATACTAAACCTCTTTCCTATTCTTTCTGCTAAGATGGGCAATTTGATATATTTCACATTATACTTTCAGAGTTTTGCCCACTCTGCTATCTATGTCCCTTTCTGGTTTTCTTACATCCTCCAGAATATATTTTCCAAGCTCTATTTGTGTCATCAGCAAATTTAGCACTCATATCTTCACCCCTTCAGCTAAGTCATTTATGTAAATTGTAAAACATTGAGGTCCCAGCACTGATCCCAGTGACATTCCGCTCATCACATCCTGCCAACTGGAAAATGATCCATTTATGCCAACTCTCTGTTTCCTGTTAGCCCACCAATCTTCAATCCACGCTAATGTGTTGCCTCCTATGACGTGAGATTTTATTTTCCTTAATAACCTTTGTTGTGGCACCTTATTTAAAGCCACTACAAATCTAACTGGTATATCTACCAGTTCCCCTTTATCCACAGCACAAAGAACGCCAATAAATTGGTTAAACATTATTTCCCTGTCACAAAACCATGGTGGCACAGTGGTTAGCACTGCTCCTCACACTCCAGGGACCAGGTTCAATTCCTCGCATCGCTGCCTGTGTAGAGTTTGCACATGCTCCTCGTGTCTGTGTGGGTTTTCTCCGGGTGCTCCAGTTACCTTCCACACTCCAAAAATGTGCAGGTTAGGTGGATTGGTCATGCTAAAATTGCCCCTAGTGTCAAGGGTATTAGCAAAGTAAAATTGTGGGGTTACAGGAATATGGCCTAGGTGGGATTGTGATGGTGCAGATTCAATGGGCCGAATGCACTGTAGAGATTCTATGATTTTATTCTATGTTGACTCTGCCTGATTTCCTTGAATTTTTCCAGGTTTTTTTTTGGATGCTAGAAAGAGTTTTTTCACACAGAGGGTGGTGGGAGTATGGAATGCGCTGCCAAGTAAAGTGGTGGAGGCAGGCACTCTGGAGTTATTTAAGAAATACTTCGATGGGCACATGAACAGAATGGGAATGGAGGGGTATATAAAACTGATTTAAAATAGGGATCATGAGTCTTGGGAGTCCCTGGGAAGTGTGTAAATAGATGATGATATTGATGTACTTGTTTTTATCCTACAGGTGCTTTGGTCCACCTTGTTGTCTAACAAGGGGCATACACGCGATGGGTCGTGAGAGGGCTGCTCTTGGATTTTTTTCGAGAGTATCCTAGTGCTTCACGTCGTTAGTGTACGCTTGACCTGGACCATTTGATGGGCAACACGACAGCTCAGTGACTATCGCTGTGCTGTGCAGATACATGGATTTGGGCCTGTGTCTGTGGGAGTTTGCGCATTCTCCCCATGCTTGCATGGGTTTTCTCCGGGTGCTCTGGTTTCCTCCCACATCCCAAAGATGTGCTCTTAGGCTAATTGGGAAAACAAATTAGCCTAAGCAAATTAGCCAATTCTCCCTAAATTGTCTCAAATTTGGTTTTTAATCCATTGATCTATAAACATAGACAGGGATCACGGGTAGAGGTGGGAACATCGAGGTGGTGGTGTGGGCTCGTTGGGCCGAAGGGCCTGTTTCCCGTGCTGTTTTGTTCTTTGTTCTTTGTGTCCTGCTATAAATTCTTTAATGATGGCTTCTAATAATTTCCTATGACAAATGTTAACCTAACTGATGTATAGTTTCCTGCCTTTTCTATCTCTCCCTCTGAAAGAGGAGTTACTTCTGCTATAGAATCCTATAATGCAGAAAGAGGACATTTGGCCCATCAAGTCTGCACCAACCACAATCCCACCCGGGCCCTACCCCCTTATCCCTACATATTAACCTCCTAACCTACACATCTCATGACACTAAGAAGCAATTTTAGCATGGCCAATCAACCTAACCTGCACATCTTTGGACTGTGAAAGAAAGCCAGAGCACACGGAGGAAACCCGTGCAGACACGAGGAGAATGTGCAGACTCTACACAGACAGTGACCCAAGCTAGGAATTGAACCCAGGTCCCTGGAGCTGTAAAATAGCAGTGCTAACCACCGTGCTACTGTGCCTCCCAACTTCCAACCTTATAGGACATGTTGGCTATCTTCCAATCTAATGTACCCTCTCCATTAGAATTTTGGAAATTTAAAACTAATGCATCAACTACCACAATAGTCACTTTCAAGACCTTACAGTGAATTGCAGAGAGTGCGGGAGTCCCCTGAGTGCATCCTGGTGTCTAACTGATATTCAGTTTGCTATAATAATGAGAGTGATGGCTCTTTTGGGGAATGTAGCCAGTAGCAAGGCCACAGCTGTGAAAGCAGCAGCAGTGGGTGATTCTATAGTGGTATGTACAGTCATTTCTGCAGCTTAAGATGTGAATCTAGGATGGTGTGCTGTCTCTTTGGTGCTAGGGTCCAGGATGTCACAGAGTAGCTGCAGAGCCCTCTGAAGGTGAAGGGTGAAGAACCAGAGGTCGTGGTGCATGGTACCGGTGAGATGGCAAAATGAGAGATAAGTCCTTAAAGGCATACTTTAAAGAGGTATCAAAAAAAATTAGCAGGATCTCCAAGTTAATAATCTCTAATTACTCTCAGCTAACACTAACAGCTGTTAGTGTGCACAGAAATAGGGGAATGCAGCAGATGACTGGTGCAGGAGGGAGGGCTGCAGATTCCTGTGAAATTGGGACCAATTCTGGGGAAAAGAAGGGACCTATATAGGCCTGTTGTGTTTGCTCCTGAACAGTCAAAGACATCACAGGGTGGTTTGTTGGTGCTGTAGGAAGGGGTTTGAACAGGGGAATGGGAACCACGATGTAGCATTAATGAGGAGACACAAGATGCACAAGTGATTGGATGAGGTAAATGGCTCCAGTGTAAGAAATGGTAAGGTACTTAGGCAGGGTCAGACTCGAAGGTGATGCAACAATGAGAGGGAGGCAGTTGCGCAATGGTAATGCCACTAGACAATTAATCCAGAAACCCAGCTATTGTTCTAGAACTTCAAATCCCATCCCAGTATCTGGATAATAGAACATAGAACATTACAGCACAGAACAGGCCCTTCGGCCTTCGATGTTGTGCCGACCAATATAAAAAGCAATGACCCTCCAAACTAAACCATACCCTTCTCTTCCATATACTTATCAATTAACCTCTTAAACGCCAACAAACCTGGCGCATCTACAACTGCCGCAGACAGGGCATTCCACTCCCGAACCACCCTTTGGGTAAAGAACCTACCTCTGATATCCATCCTATAACTATCACCCCTTAATTTAAAGCTGTGTCCCTTCGTGCTAGCTTTCTCCATCCTAGGAAAAAGGCTATCACTGTCCACCCTATCTAAACCTCTAATCATCTTATATGCTTCAATAAGATCCCCTCTTAGCCGCCTCCTTTCGAACGAAAACAACCTAAAATCCTTCAACCTCTCTTCATAGGACCTGCCCTCCATACCAGGCAACATCCTGGTAAACCTCCTCTGTACCCTCTCCAATGCCTCCACATCTTCCTTATAATGGGGGGACCAGAACTGCACACAATACTCCAAGTGCGGCCGCACTAGAGTTTTGTACAGTTGCAACATGACTTTGCGGCTCCGAAATTCAATCCCCCTACCAATAAAAGCTAAGACTCCATATGCCTTCTCAACAACTTTATCCACTTGACTGCCTACTTTCAGGGATCTATTGACACATACACCAAGATCCTTCTGTTCCTCAACACTATTAAGAGCCCTACCATTAGCCCTATACTCTACACATTTATTGTTCCTGCCAAAGGGCATTACCTCACACTTTTCCACATTAAACTCCATTTGCCACCTCTCGGCCCCGCTCTGCAACTTGTCCAAGTCCCTCTGCAAACTATAACACCCCTCTTCACTATCTACCACTCCACCGACTTTAGTGTCATCTGCAAATTTACTAATCCATCCTTCAATACCCTCATCCAGATCATTTATAAAACCCCAAAACAGACCCCTGAGGTACACCATTTGTCACCGAACTCCACGATGAATATCTCCCATCAACCACCACCCTCTGTCTTCTATCTGCTAGCCAATTCCTATCCCAATTAGCTAAATCACCCTCTATCCCATACATCTGCATTTTCTGCAGAAGTCTTCCATGGGCCACCTTATCAAACTCCTTACTAAAGTCCATATATACCACATCAACCGCCTTACCCCCATCCACCTCTTTGGTCACTTTTTCAAAAAACTCAATAAGATTAGTAAGGCACGACCTACCCTTCACAAAACATGCTGACTATCCCCAATCAATTCATTTCTCTCTAAATAACTATAAATCCTATCCCTAATAATTCTCTCCAATACTTTGCCCACAACAGAAGTAAGACTCACTGGCCTATAATTCCCTGGAAGGTCTCTCTTCCCCTTCTTGAACAATGGGACCACATTCCCATGAATGAAGCCAATCTCAGTAATGGTGACTAGGAGACAATCGTTGATTGTTGTAAAAACCCATCTTGTTCACTAATGAATTTTAGGGAAGGAAATCTGACATCCTTATATAAAAGCTAAATACTGTTAGAATCTGAAACAAAAGCAAAAGCATGCTGAAAAAACTCAGCAGGTCTGGTAGCATCTGTGGAGAGAGAAAATAGAATTAACATTTTGAGATTCTTCAGAGCTATTCTTACCCAGTCAGCCTATATATGACTCCAGACCCAATGTTGTTTGCTTTTAACTGCCCTCTGAAATGGCCTAGAAAGCCACCCAGTTCCAGGGCAATTAGGGATGGGCACTGCCTAGTTACAGGGTGATTAGTGATGGGCAACAAATGCTGGCCTTGCCAGCGATGCCCACATCTGCTGAAATATATTTTTTTAAAAATCTGAATTGAGGTTTGCAGGGCATGAAGCAAGGTTAATACAGTTGGTGAGCTGCCTTGGGAATATAACGCTGTGGGAATATAACCTGGTTCAGAAAACAACAGCATAGCTCCTAAATGTCACTGGATACAACTTGTACTTGGGAAGGCACAAAGAAAGGCCGCATGATGGATTCAACTTTTAAGGGAGAGAATATCCACAAGAGTTCAAGGATTGAATCCATCTGGATGGAGTGAAGAAACAATGGAGATACTATTACATTAATAGGTGTCCAGGCTGATGTCTAATGGGAAACACATCAACGGGGTACTCACCAAAGGTACAAAACTGTAGAGTAGTGATGATTGGAAAAGTCCATTATCTTTATATAGACTGGGACAGTAATGGTGTAAAGAGGGGGCATTTCTGAAATGCACTCAAGAATTTTTCAGATCAATGTTCCCTTCCCAATAAGAATCTGGGGAATGATGTAGGTCAAAAGGATTAAGAGTCATTTGGAAAATGTTTAGGGGACAGATGACCATGGAGTTTAGATCGGGTGTGGAAAAGAAAAAGGAGCAATACAAAGTAACAGGTAATTAATTGGAAAAATTATGAATGCATTTCAGTTAGCTGAAACAAATCTGCCTCAGGTAAATAGGCATCAAGTGGAAGCAAAACACAGTTGGCTGTGTTTAAAGAGGAGCTCGTTTGGGAGCATTCGAAATATATTCACATGAGAGGATGGATAGAGAAAACAAAACCTTAACGCCCTGAGGACAAAAGAGGTCGAAAGTAAGATGAAGCAGATAAAGGTAACTTATACATTGCTGTATTTGCTTATATGTAATTCTTTGCATTTAATGTATGTTTGACACTGACACAATCAGTACCTGTTTTACTGTGTTTGACTTTGGCACATTCTGAATGGTGTATCCCATTTCTGAAAGGGATAGAATCATAGAACCCTATAGTGCTGAAACAAGCCCTTTAGCCCATTGAGTCTGCACCAACCATAATCCCACCTGACCCTATTCCCACATCCCTACACGTGTACCCACTAACCTACACATCCCAGGACACTAAGAGGCAATTTCAGCATAGCCAATCAACCTAACCCAAGGTGTGCTGACAGTACGTGTGACCTGCCGCACATTGTCCCCCATTTGCCTGTATGAGTGCAGCTCTAACAACACTCAGGAAGCTCAACACCATCCAGGATGTGGTAGCTATTTAATTGCTACTCCTTCCACAATCATTCACTCCTTCCACTAACAGTAACAGCAGTGTATACCATCCACAAGATGCACTGCCAGAACTCACCAAGGTTCCTTCAAAGCCACAGTTGCTACCATTTAGAAAGACAAGGGCAGCAGATATTTGGGAACACCACTACCTGGAGGTTCCCCTCCAAGTCACCCCTCTTCCTAACTTGGAAATATATTTTAGTGCCTTCGTTGTTGCTAGGTCAAAATCCTGAACTCTTTCACTAACAGTCCCTGTGAGTGTACTGACACAGTAAAGTTTTACAACACCAATTTTAAATCCAACCAATTTATTTGATAGTGTACTGACACCACAGGGACTTCAGAGGTAGAATCATAGAACCCTACAATGCAGAAAGAGGCCCTTTGGCCCATCAAATCTGCACTGACCACAATCCCGCTCAGGCTCTACCCCCATATCCCTACATATTTTACCTGCTAATCCCTGTAACCTAAGGGGCAATTTTAGCATAGCCAACCAACCTAACCCACACATCTTTTGGACTGTGGGAGGAAACCGGAGCACTTGGAGGAAACCCACACAGACACAAGGAGAATGTGCAGACAGTGACCCGAGTTGGGAATTGAACCCAGATCCCTGGAGCTGTGAAGCAGCAGTGCTAATCACTGTGCTACTATGCCGCCCCAGTTCAAGAAGGTAACAAGTGCTGGCCCAGCCGGTGACGCCCACGTCCCACAAATTAATTTTAAATAAACAATTGTGGCCACATTGCAGACAAGGGATCGGGATTCTCAGAGGGGCCGTGAACCACAACTCTTCAAAACCTGACTCAACTCCATGAAAGTTGCAGAAGAGTGGAACATGCATATTTCCACAAGGAGTCAAAGAACAAAGAAAATTACAGGCCGTTTGGCCCTCCAAGCCTCCACTGACCATGCTGCCCAACTGAACTAAAACCTCTATCCTTCCAAGCACCATATCCCTCTATTCCCATCCTATTTATGTATTTGTCAAGACACCCCTTGAAAGTCACTATTGTATCTGCTTCCACTACCTTTCCTGGCAGTGAGTTCCAGATACCCACCACCCTCTGTGTGTAAAACAAAACTTGCCTCTTACATCTCCTTTAAACCTTGCCCCTCGCACCTTAAACCTATGCCCCCCAGTAATTGTCTCTTCCAACCTGGGAAAAAGCTTCTGATTATCCACTCTGTCCACGCCTCTCATAATCTTGTAGACTTTTATCAGGTCTCCCCTCAACTTCTGTCATTCCAGAACAAACCAAGTTTCTCCAACATCTCATAGCTAATGCTCTCCATACCAGGCAACATCCTGGTAAATCTTTTCTGTACTCTCTCCAAAGCCTCCACATTCTTCTGGTAGTGTAGTGACCAGAATTGAACACTATATTCCAAGTGCAGCCTAACTAAGGTTCTATAAAGCTGCAACATGACTTGCCAATTTTTAAACTCAATGCCCTGGCCGATGAAGGCAAGCATGCCATATGCCTTCTTGACTACCTTTTCCACCTGCATTGTCACTTTCAGCGACCTGTGTACCTGTACACCCAGATCCCTTTGCCTATCAATACTTTATGGCTTCTGCCATTTACTGTATATTTCCTATCTGTATTAGACCTTCCAAAATGCATTATCTCACATTTGTCAGGATTAAATTCCATCCAAAGGTCGGTGGTGTTGTGGATGGTCTGGAGGGATGCCAAAAGTTGCAGCGGGACATAGACAGGATGCAAGACTGGGCGGAGAAGTGGCAGATGGACTTCAATGCGGATAAATGTGTAGTGGTCCATTTTGGCAGGAATAATGGGATGAAGGAGTACAATATAATGGGTAGGAGTCTTAGCTGTGTTTGTGAGCAGAAGGATCTCAGGGTCTGGGTCCATAGAAGTCTTAAATCGGCCTCGCAGGTGGAGGAAGTGGTCAAGAAGGCATACGGTGTACTGGCCTTCATTAATCGAGGAATAGAGTTTAGGAGTCAGGAGGTAATGATGCAGCTCTATAAGACTCTTGTCAGACCCCAGTTGGAGTATTGTGCGCAGTTCTGGTCGCCTCATTATAGGAAGGATGTAGAGGCTATTGAGAGGGTTCAGAGGAGATTTACAAGGATGCTGCCTGGATTGGGAGGCAGGCCTTATGAAGATAGGTTGAGGGAGCTGGGACTCTTCTCACTGGAGAGACGTAGGTTGAGAGGCGACCTGATAGAGGTTTATAAAATGTTGAGAGGAATAGATAGGGTGGACTCTCAGAGACTATTTCCCCGAGCTGAAATGGTCACTACGAGAGGACACAGATTTAAGGTGCAGGGAAGCAAATACAAAGGAGATGTCAGGGGTAGGTTTTTCACTCAGAGGGTGGTGAGTGAATGGAACCGACTGCTGTCGGAGGTTGTTGAAGCAAACTCACTGGGGTCTTTTAAAAGACTTCTGGATAAGTATATGGAAAAGAATAGGATAGGGGGTTATGGATAGGTCTGTGGATTGGTAGATGTGATCGGTGCAACTCGTGGGCCGAAGGGCCTGTTTGTGCTGTATTGTTCTATGTTCTATCTGCCATCTCTCTGCCCAAGTCTCTAATTAGTCTATCTCCTGCTGTATCTTCTGACAGTCCTCATTGCTATCCACAATTCCACCAACCTTTGTGTCGTCCGTCTGTTCAAGAGTGGGAGGTAATGGCTTTTGGCAGAAATCAGCCCAGACCTTTGAAGGACATTTCTGAACCTCAGACAGCCCAAGAATGGGGTCAGAAATTCTGGAATCAGGACCCACAATTTTCAAAAGGCTCCTAAATTATCATAGAATCTCTACAGTACAATGCCTTCATTCTAGCACATAGGCATAGGAATAAGGGATAGCAAATTTAAAACAGAGTTGAGGAGATAATACTTCTCCAGAAAGGTTGTGAAATTTGCTACCCCAAAGTGTGGTGGATGCTGGGACAATGAGTAAATTTAGGGAGGAGTTAGACAGTTTTTTTTAATGGGTTGAAGGGTCATGGGGAGAAGACAAGAGAATGGGAATGAGGAACATATCAACCATGATCGAATGGCGGAGCAGACTCAATGGGCCAAATGGCCTCATTCTGTTTCTATGTCTTCTGAACTTATGAATATTTGAAAGGACTCAAATTATTTTTATGGGACTGGTGGAGTGGAAATGAACCAAGGGCCTGAAGGATAATCTAGGATCCTACCCTCCATGTCAACCTCCATGTCATCCCACCCTCGATCCTACCCTCCATGTCATCCTTGACCTCATCCCCAGCCCCTTCTCTGATCGACTGTCTCTGAAGTAAACACTTCCTGTGCAGGAATGCTGCTGTTCAGTTACGTGAGCTGTAGGCTGCTGGGACTTTTGGGTAAATCCTCTTTAATAGATTTGGAACCAAAATAAAGTGAATGTCAGAAATCTTAAATAGAAACAGAAAATGCTGGAAGTACTCAGTTAGTCAGCCTGCATCTGTGGAGAAAGAAACAGAGTTAATATTTCAGGTCAATAATATTGATCGATTAATGGGGTTTCCTTACTCCTATCATTTTAAATAGTCTTATCCTGGGACTGCTTCAATAGTCACCAGGAATTTGAGAGCAATTCCAGTCTCCTGGCCCATCCCAAGAGGGTTGGAAACCTAAGACTGTGATAGAGAGAGCAGTCCAAATGCTGTTGTGGGGGTTGGGAATGGTGGTGGGAGTATTGTTACTTCCAGTAGCAGCTTCACAGTTCAGTGCAGCTGTGATCTATCGGTCTCTGCTCAATTTGCAAACAGCCAAGCAGTGATGAGTAACACAAATGATCAGTTTGGAAGCATATCAAATGATAGTTTGCCAACATATATATCAGAAGTGTCAATTGGCCTGCCAAAGCTGAGGGAAGCAGGAGAGAGAATGCTCAATATCACTCTGTTCTTGGAAAGGGTTCAAGAAATTTAAGGTGCCGTCAGCATCTATTGCACAAATGTGTATCTTTTAAATATATTTCCAGGAACAGCACATGGGTTACTCAGTATTAAGAGGGCCAGTTGCAGTTACCTATCTTGGTCTCAAATACAGAACAACTTTACTCTGACCCTCCTCCAACTTCTGATGCCACCCTCTTTCCTCCTCCCCTAAGCTCCAACAGTTCACTTCTCCTCTTGCCGAGCTTTCACTGACAGGCAGACCTTTCCTACCCCACCATTCCCTTCCCCCCCACTACCACCACCCACGCACACACACACACAGTAGTAAGGGTGTGGAATGCCCTGCCTACAGCAGTTGCGAACTCGCCAAGTTTAAGAGTGTTCAGATGGTCAGTGGCTAGACATATGGATAACATTGGAATAGTTTAGGTTAGAGGGCCATTAGATTGGTTCCACTGGTCGGCGCAACGTCAAGGGCCGAAGGGCCTGTACTGTGCTGTAATGTTCAGTCTGTGAGTTCCCTGGCACGAGCCCTGCAGTAAAGGCTTGCATCAGGGCTCTCTCAGCCTCCCAATTGCCCCTCATCCCCCACTGACTGAGTCTGTGAGTGCCCTGATGCAAGCTTTTACTGCAGGGCTTGTGCCAGGGAACTCACAGACTGAGTCAGGGGAGGAGGGACAGTCTGGAGGCTGTGATGGGAACGTGCATCCCGGTCCTCTTTAGGTGGAGTGGGAAGCGGGGGCCTGGTGTCAGAATGAGTGGGAGGAATGAGGAGGTAGTTGATTGAGGAGCGTTGTTATATTTCTACTGCACGCTGAATTCATTAATCTCCAAATGACATTTCTAGTATGATTGACAGGGCAGAGCAATCTCTGCCAACTCACTGCAAGAGTAGCTGAATGTTTACCCATGGACTGTATCCTCCTGTTACTGATGGTATATGTCAGGGGTCAAAATAATTCTTTTCAAGGGCTGCTCTTGAGATTTTCCTGAGAGCTATTTTTTAATTTTCAGGGACTAATTTTTGGATTTTACAGATTTTTTACATCCTCACTAATTCCTTTATTAGATGATGCAACCGTGCGTTATAGAATCATAAAATCATGCAGTGTGGAAGGAGGCCATTTAGTTATTGAGTCTGTACTGACCACAATCTCACCCATGCTCTATCCCTCTAAACCCCATGCATTTACCTTTGCTAGGCCCCCTGATATTAAGGGTCAATTTAGCATGGCCAATCCCCCTAACCCACACACCTTTGAAATGTGGGAGTAGCCAGAGGAAACCCATGCAGACATGGGGAGAATGTGCAAACTCCACACAGTCACCCAAGCAAGGATTCGCACCCGGGTCCCTGGTGCTGTGAAGCGGCAGTGCCTCCTTTCCTCCCCAATTAATCAAACTTGGAATCTATAAATAGCTTGTTTATGTTGATTTATAAATAAACAATTAAAAATAAATCTCCCTCACACTATTTCCAAATGAAAGTTAACTCTCTGGAATAAGGTAACTTATTAGGACTGAATCTAATACTTGCTGTTCCTTTTAAATGGCAATTGCAAGTAGTTAGCATGTTCCAGCTTTGCTTTGGTTTTTGTACGACTAATTTCATTTTGCCTTCCCTCAATATTCATGTTTAAAGTGACTGTGGACAAATGTGGCAGGTTACTGACTTTCCAAGGGGAGCCAACTGCACACAATATACAGATTAACTCTATAGCACCAAATTTAACATTATATAACTAACGCTTTAATTCACATAGTCTGCACACATTAGTGTTTTTTCCCCAAGGTAATGCACCTCCTGACATCATTATCCATGCTTTAATGAGACATAGATCTGAATCTCTCAGCACAGAACCATGCCAGTTATCCTAAAGGGTGGGGGGGAATTTGGGAAGGACAGGCTGAGGGAATGTAGGGATAAGTGAAGGAATGTAAATGTACAAGAGGAGAATCAGGAGGGTCATAGGGAGGGGAAGATCTGGGGACAAAGTTGGGTAGGGGTAACATAGGGAAGGCAGGGTGGAACATGGGGCAGAGAGATCTTGGGAGGGGAAAGGCAATCATGTTATGTGGGAGAGGTGAAATGCAAGATATAATGTAAAGATGGGAGAAGCTAGGGTGGAACATAGGAAAAGGGGAATGTGGGTGGATGTAGGGAGGAAGAAGGGAGACGGACATAGGGAAGACAGAAGAAACATAGGGAGGAAAGGATTGGGGGGGGGGATATGAAGTGAAGGGGAACATAGGTTACAGTACTGGGAGGGATTAAAGGGGGAAGGGCAAGGGTTATTTGGGAGAGGGTAATGGATGGACAGGCAAGGTAAGGGTAATGGGGAGAGGGGGAGGCAGGGGATACTGGAGAGGCAAGGGGCAAGGGATAATGGGAGAGGGAGGCAGAGGCAATGTGGTAGGGGAAGGCACGGAATATTGGGGAAGGGGAGAAGGCAGAGGGTTAAAGGGGAGGGGGAAGGCAGGCAGTAATGGGGTGGGGCAGGAGATAATGTGGAGGGAAGGCAGGGGGAAATGAGGTGAGTGTACGGGGGTAATATGGAGGGGGAGGCAGGCAGTAATGGGGTAGAAGCAGGGGTTAATGGGGGAAGGCAGGGGTAATAGACTGGGGATGGGGAGGGTAATGTGGAGTGAAGGAAGGGTCTCTCTTAAAGTGTTCTTTCATCTATTTCTGTCTTTGATAATTCGAACTGTTTGGATTATAGACTCTGAAGGTGCTATACGAATGTCATATTGATATTATTCTAAAGATATAAACAATTATTCTGTGTCCCACTCATAACTTACCTGTATTTCGAGGTTCTGTGCATACAAACCAACACTGCAGGTTTCTCCTTTCTAAATCTACACCCATAATGGTGACCACATTCCAGCTATGTCTTACTGGCAGTATACAACAGGGCAATCGCTGCTGGGGGCAACTTCCTCCTTCTTCTCTCCTCTTCCATGCTTGCTTTTCACTCAGTCTCAAAGATAATTGTAGCACTCCCAATGTAGCGTATCCAGGCAGCATAATCTGGGGCCAAAAGAGAAAATGCTGGAAAATCTCAGCAGGTCTGGCAGCATCTAAGGAGGGAAAAGAACTGTTGTTTTGAGTCCAGATGATCCTTTGTTAAAGCTGCTTTGACAAAAGGATCATCTGGACTCAACATCAGCTCTTTTCTCTCCTTAGATGCTGCCAGACCCGCTGAGATTTTCCAGCATTTTCTCTCTTGGTTTCAGATGCCAACATCCGCAATAATTTGCTTTGATTTTACCACAATCTATTTCCCACTAATAATCAATGTGGCTCATGGAGGAACGTCTTCATAGCATCCTTGAAACCTTTGCCTGCAGTCAGCTTTCCCATATAACGTAGTAAATAGTAAAAAGCAAAGCCTTAGATTACAGGACAATATGTGGAGCTGATGGCCTAGTGCCATTATTGCTAGACTATTAATCCAGAAACTCAGCTCAGGTTTGGGGACCCAGGTTCAAATCCCACCGTGGCAAATGGTAGAATTTGAATTTAATAAAAAAAAAATCTAGAATTAAGAATCTACTGATGACTATGAAAATATTGTCAATGGTTGGAAAAAACCCATCCGGTTCACTAATGTTCTTTAGGGAAGGAAATCTGCCGTCCTTACCTGGTCTGGCCTACGTGTAATTCAAGAGTCACAGCAATAAAGGTTGACTCAACTACCCGCGTGCAACTGAGAATGAGTAATAAATGCTCATGCTCACTCATTCAGCGATGCCTGTGTCCCGTGAATGAACAAAACAAAAAAATATAGATGGACTGGTCAGATGGGCAGGACAATGTCGAATGGAATTTAAACCTGAAAAGGGTGAGGTGATGAAATAGAACATAGAACATTTCAGCGCAGAACAGGCCCTTCGGCCTTCGATGTTGCGCCGACCAATTATGAAAAAAAAGCAATGACCCTCCAAACTAAACCATACCCTTCTCTTCCATATACTTATCAACTAACCTCTTAAACGCCACCAAACTTGGCGCATCTACAACTGCTGCATGCAGGGCATTCCACTCCCGAACCACCCTTTGGGTAAAGAACCTACCTCTGATATCCGTCCTATAACTAGCACCCCTTAATTTAAAGCTGTGTCCCCTCATGCTAGCTTTCTCCATCCTAGGAAAAAGGCTATCACTGTCCACCCTATCTAAACCTCTAATCATCTTATATGTTGCGATCAGGTCCCCTCTTAGCCTCCTCCTTTCTAACGAAAACAACCTCAAATCCCTCAGCCTCTCCTCATAAGACCTGCCTCCATACCAGGCAACATCCTGGTAAACCTCCTCTGTACCCTCTCCAATGCCTCCACATCTTTCTTATAATGTGGGGACCGAACTGTACACAATACTCCAAGTGCGGCCGCACTAGAGTTTTGTACAGTTGCAACATGACGTTGCGGCTCCAAAATTCAATCCCTCTACCAATTAGGGAGGATTGTTCAGACAAAGGAAACACAATGAATGACAGGATTTTAGGAATCAGAGGGACCTCGGTGTGCATGTCCATAGATCTCTGAAGGCAACAGGACGGTACATAAGAAAGTAGATGGGATACTTGCTGAGGCATTGGATATAAGAGCAAGGAGGTTATGTGTAAAACACTGGTTAGGCCACAACTAGAATACTGCATGCAGTTCTGATAGCCACACTGTGTAGGAAGAATGGTGATTGCACCAGAGGAGATTCAGCAGGATCTCACCTGGGCTGGGGTGTCTCAAACATTAAGAGACTGGTTAGGCTGAGGTTCTTTTCCTTGGAGCAGAGAAGGCTGAGGGAGGACCTCTGGTGTGTATAAAATTATGAGGGGCATAGATGGGGTGGATAGGAAGGAAGTTATCCCCTTAGCTGAGGGTTCAATAATCAATAGACACAGATTTAAGTTAAGGAGCAGGATGTGTTTAGGAGGGTGGTGGGAATCTGAAATTCATTGCCTGAAAAGGTGGTAGAGGTGAGAATTCTCACAATATTTAAAAAGCATTAAACAGGCATTGAAATGCCAACATATACAAGTCTACGGGCAAAACACTAGAAAATGGGATTAGGTGTTTGGCCAGCACAGACATGATGGGCTAAAGGGCCTCTTTCTGTGCTGTAGAATTCTATGGATGGAGCCTTCCCAAAAAAATTCTACAGGTGCAGTCTCACAACTTCATTCCACCCGTCGGTCGGGATAGCGAGGTAAGAAGATTGTCCGCAGAGTGAGAAAATGGGCTTGTGCCCAGTTTCACAGCACGGAGAGTTACCAGCACTGTTTCATTGGCGGGATAGGTTTTGCACCCAAAAGGGGCAGGAACCTGATCTGCATATTAAAGTCATGATTCATGTGACATTAAAGCATTCAGCAAAGCTGCTTATGCCCTCACCGTCAGTGAGCTCCTGGCTAGTCGGACCTCACACTGGCAAGAATCACAGTGATGACCACACCAGGGAATCGGAGGCCACTGAAGACCCTGAATGCTTGGGACATGGCTGGGCAGTGCCTACTGGACACTCGAGCACTGGCCACTGTAACAGTGAGACGTCTCTCAATAGCAAGTTAGAGTCCAACCAGTTTAATTGATAGTAAACCCACAAGCTTTTGGAAACAGTATTCCTTCATCAAGTGTGTGGAACCTTTCCGAAAGCTTGTGGAATTACTATCAAATAAACTGGTCGGACTCTAACCTGCTGTTGTGAGACTTTTTACTATGTTTACCCCAGTCCAACGCCGGCATCTCCAGATCATGAGCACCATAACAGTGCCAGGACAGTGTCGAGGGGATGGGGCCTGTGGGGGTGGAGCCATGACAGGGGAGCTCTGCAGGAGAAGCTCTGCAAGGGGGGAGCTCTGCAGCAGGGGAAGGAAAAGATGGAACCCTGAGGAGGGGGTGGCACTTTGGGGGGGTGGGGGGAAGCTCTATAAAGTCAGAACAGCAGAGAGGGCCATGCTGGAGGGGAGGGGCGTGATGGGCACATGGGGGGGTGACTGGCAAAGGGGGTGCACAGCACATGAGGATAGACTGGCAATGGGGGCGGCATGCAGGGTAGGCCACGGAGAGGATGGTGATAGACAGCTCTTTGGAAGGATCATGATGAGCTGATGCCGGCAACCTGCGTTGCCATGGGGAGAGGTTACATTGCTGCCAATAGTGGGGGAGGCAGGGGTAATGTCTATGGTGGTGGCGGGAGGGAGTGGGGAGGGCAGGAGGTCTCCCAGTTCACTGAACAATCAGGGCACCTGCACGATAGCACCCCCTGCAGACTGCAGCTGGGTGCCCGTGTCCTTAGATTTATTTTTGTGAGATTGGTACCTCAGTGTCATGGGTGTACGGTAGCACAATGGTTAGCACTGCTGCCTCACAGCACCAGGGACTCAGGTTTGACTCCCAGTCTGGGTGACTGTGGAGTCTGCACTTTCTTCTCATGTTTATGAGTTCCCTCCTGGTCTCCCAAAGTTGGAGGATTCACTGTGCTAAATTGCCCCTTAGTGTCAGGGGGATTAGCAGGGTAAATACTTGGGGTAACGGGGAATAGGATGGGATTGTGATAAGTGTGGATGATTGGCCTCTTTCTGCAGTGTAGGGATTTTGTGATTCTAAGAGCATGAAAATGAGAGTGTTCCACTTTTGGACGTGTTTGGTACTGCAATCTTTCTGCAGTTTTTCTGACAGCTGAGTGAGTGTGAATCTGGATTCTACCACACTCGGCCAAAAATATCAAAGGAGATTTGTTTTACACCATACGGTGGGAAGAGACAGGGCCTCAACACACTGGCAAAGCCCAGCCGCACTGAGATCAGGGTGCTATCTTTCTTTCTTCATTAATGTAAGCCTACTTGTGACACAAGTAGGCTTACATTAACACTGCAATGAAGTTACTGTGAAAATCTCCTAGTCACCACATGTCAACGCCTGTTCAGGTACACTGAGAGAATTTAGCATGGCCAGTGAACCTATCTGCACGTCTTTTGGATGTGGGAGGAAACTGAGGCACCTGGAGGAAACCCACACAGACACGGGGAGAATTGTGCAAACTTTGCACAAATGAACAAATAACAATACAACACAGGAATAAGTATTCGGCCCTCCAGGCCTGCACCGATCATGTGTTCCTAATTAGACCATCTGTTTGTATCCCTCTATTCTCAGTCTGTTCATGTGGCTATCTAGATAAGTCTTAAATGATCCCAGCATGTCTGCCGTAACCACCTTGCTTGGTAGTGCATTCCAGGCCCCCACCATCCTCTGTATAAAATACGTCCTCCAAATATCCGTATTGAACCTTTGTCCTCTTTACCTTGAACTTGCGACCTGCTACGTTTGTCATTTCTGACCTGGGAAAAAGCTTCCAACTGTTCACCCTATCTATGCCCTTCATAGTTTTATAAACATCTATTAGGTCACCCCTCAACCTCCATCTTTCCAGGGAGAACAAACCTGGTTTACTCAATCTCACCTCATTGCTAAGAGCCTCCATATTAGGCAACATGCTGATAAACCTTTTCTGTACTCTCTCAAACCTCCACATCCTTTTGGTAGTGTGGCAACCAGAACTGGATGCAGTATTCCAAATGTAGCCTAACCAATTTTTATACTCTATACCCCATCCAATAAAGGCAAGCATGCCATATGCCTTCTTCACCACCCTCTCCGCCTGTGCTGCTACCTTTAAGGATCTATGAACTTGCACACCGAAATCCCTCTAAGTCTATACTCTTGATGGTTCTGCCATTTATTATATAGCTCCTCCTGCATTAGATCTACCAAAATTCATCACTTTTTGCATTTATCTGGATTAAATTCCATCTGCCATTACTCCCCCAATCCAGCCTATCTCGATGTATTCTCTGACAGTATTCATCACTATCCACAACTCCAGCAATCTTTGTGATATCCGCAAACTTACTAATCAGACCAGTTACATTTTCTTCCAAATTAATTATATATATCACAAACAGCAGAGGTCTCAGTACAGAGCCCTGCGGAACACCACTAGTCATGACGTGGAGATGCTGACGTTGGATGTGGCAAACACAGTAAAAATGTCTCTCAACACCAGGTTAAAGTCCAACCAATTTATTTTATATTAAACTCACAAGCTTGTGAGTTTACTATCAAATAAATTGGTTGGATTTTAACCTGGTGTTGTGAAACTTCTTACTGTGAACACCACTATTCACAGACCTCCAGCTGAAAAAAGACCTCTCCATGTCTTCTCTAGCCAAGCCAGTTCTGTACCCATCTAGCTAGCTCATCTTTGATCCCAAGTTAGGAATCAAACCCAGGTGCCTGGTGGTGCGAGGTAACAGTGCCAACCATAGTGCCAATGCCACTGTGCTGCCCACCCATGTCCCCCACCCCCGATTGGAGCCAGCATTCACTCTGACTCTGACTCCGCACCCCCAATCATTGGGCCCTACCTACCCCCCCCAACAAGTGTTAGTATTGAGTCAGCAGAGTGGACAGAATTGTCATTTTTGCCATTGAGGGTGACAAGCTTTTACCGGATTTTTCAATGACTCCGCGAAGTTACTGCCTCATCCCAATCCCATTCCCCGGAATCCAACCAAAATAATGCTGGGAAACTGAAATAAAAATGCAAAATGCTCAGTGAGTCTGGCAGCATCTGTGGAGAGGGGAGCAAGAGTTAATGTCTGGAGTCAGGATGGAATCCTTTTACTCCCCGTTTCTTGATTTCTTATCCAAATTTTTTTATTTCAAAAATATACTTTATTCATAAAAATCTCAATTAAGCCATTGCAAAACCACATGTTTATAAATTCCAAACAATGCAGAATGAAAACATTTTTACGGTCCTGTACGAATTACAATCGTTATATTTAAAAACTTAAATTATATACGTGCCTCAAAATTTACTGTGTGCCTGTTATTTCTCAAATTGGCACACAGTTATCCTCGTTTTTACTGGAACTTGAACATTGGGACTGTTTTCTCCCTCCTGAACCTAGAGTTTAAGAACATAAGAAATCGGAGTAGGAGTAGGCCATCCAGCCCCTCGAGCTTGCCCCGCCATTCAATAAGATCATGGCTTATCTGAAGTGGATCAGTTCCACTTTCCTGCTTTCTCCCCATAACCCTTAATTCCCCTGTCTATCAGAAATTTATCTACTCGTGACTTAAATATATTCAGCGAGGAAGCCTCCACCACTTCAACGGGCAGAGAATTCCAGAGACTCACCACCCTTTGAGTGAAGAAGTTCCTCCTTAACTCTGACCTAAACTGCCCCCCACCCAGCTTATTTTGAGGCTGTGCCCTCTAGTTCTTGATAGCCTTTCTAAGCGGGAAGAATCTCTCTACCTCTATCCTATCTAATCCCTACATTATATAAAGAACAAAGAACAAAACAGAACAGGAAATAGGCCCTTCGGCCCAATGAGCCCACGCCGCCACCTCGATGTTCCCACTTCTACCCGTGATCCCTGTCTATGTTTATAGATCCGTGCATTAGAACCAAATTTGAGACAATTTTGGGAGAATTTCTTGTCCCAGTTGGCCTAAGAGCACATCTTTGGGATGTGGGAGGAAACCGGAGCACCCGGAGAAAACCCATGCAAGCACGGGGAGAATGCGCAAACTCCCACAGACACAGGCCCAAATCCATGTATCCGCACAGCACAGCGATAGTCACTGAGCTGTCGTGTTGCCCATCAAATGGTCCAGGTCAAGCATACACTAACAACGTGAAGCACTAGGATACTCTCGAAATCCAAGAGCAGCCCTCTCACGACCCATTGCGTGTATGCCCCTTGTTCGACAACAAGGTGGACCAAAGCACCTGTAAAATAAAACAAGTACATCAATCTTATATGTCTCTATAAAATCCCCCGTCAGCCTTCTAAACTCCAACGACTACAGTCCCAGTCTATTGGTTCTGTTCTTCTTAGAGTTTAGAAGGTTGAGGAGACTGTTTGCCCAGAGCTTTGACACATTTTGTGAAGTTTGACCACTGTCTGCACCCAAAGCTGTCCACTCAGTAGGCAGACTTGGTGTGTCTGAGTGGGAGAGTTAACCTGCCCTCAATGGGAGAGAGGATCCTTCGCCCCCAGCAGCAGCAGCCCAGCCCCTTTCTGAAAGCAGCCCAGCCGGGTCAGCCTTGGAACTGGAACTAAACAGACTGTCACCCCGGCAACAGGGAGACGCTGAAACACCGCGGGACAGAACCGGCACACAGCCCCAAAACCGCAATCTACAGCCCGGCACTCACTTCACCCTCACGTCCCAGTGGGACAGAGGCCAGTCTCCAGCTCCGGAGCTTTTGAGGTTTGAACCAGGGCCGGGGGAGGGGTGCCGGGGCCGGGGGAGAAGGGGTGTCAAAAGCTGACAAACTTTATTTGACAGTAGCTCTTGGTGTGAATAGTCAGAGCCGAGAGGTGAACTCTGCCTTCCTGCCCACACACGCTGCCTGTAGCTGATTGCTGCCAACAATTTGCGTGAATTCCAGATTTTCATCGTTTCCAGAATTATTCATGTGTGCAAGGGAGGGGGAGTATATAACTTTGATTTTCTTGTGTATGCAATGTGACTGTGTTGTGTGCAGTATGACTGTGTTGTGTGTACAGTGCGAGTGTGTTTTGTGTGCAGTGTGACTGTTGTATGTGCAGTGAGATTGTGTTCAGTGTGAATGTAGTGTGAGCATTGTGATTTTCTTGTGTACAGTGTGTTGTGTGTGCAGTGTAACTGAGCTACATGTACAGTGTGACTGTTATGCATGCAAGGTGACTGTGTTGTGTCTGTAGTGTGACTGACTTGTTTGTGCAGAATGATTTTCATATGTCCGGTGTGACTTTATTGCATGTGCAGTGTGATTTTCATATGTTCACTGTGACTATTATGCGTGCAAGGTGACTATGTTGTGTATGCAGTGTGATTTTCTTCTGTGCAATGTGATTGTGTTGTATGTGCAGTGAGAACTATGCTGTGTTTCATGTGCAATGTGATTTGTGTGTGTAGTGTGGTTTTCTTGTGTGCAATATGACTGTTGTATGTGTAGTGTAATTGTGTTATGTATACAGTATGATTGTATTGTGTGTGCAGTGTGACTGTATGATGTGTGCAAAGTGACTGTGTTGTGTGTGTGCAGTGTGATTTTCTTGTGTGCAACGTGAACTGTGCTGTGTGACTGTTACATGTGCAATGTGACTGTTGTGTGTGCAGTTTTCTTGTGTGCAGTATGATTGTGTTGTGTGTGCAATTGTGTATTTGAGTGTGTATCTGTCCAAAGATGTGCAGTTAGGTTGGTTGGTCACGCTAAAAAATTGCCCCTTCATGTATAGGATGCTTAGGTTTGAGGGATTAGTCGATTAAAACGTGTAGGGATATGTGGATAGGCCTGGGTCTTGTGTTCGGTGCAGACTCGATGGTTCTTTCTGCACTGGGTTTCATAGGGTTCTATGATTCAGTGATTCTATGAGTATCTGTGTTTTATTATTCACTGTTTGTTTTTAGGTATCTGAGTGTTTCTGTCCATGTGAATAAACTGTGTGTTTTTATTTATTCATGGCTGATATATCAAACCCAGCATTTATTACCCTCCCCTAATTGCCCCGAGAAGGTGGTGGGGCGCTGCCTTTTTGGATAAAACCAATCTGCAACAGGAAGTGCTGGAAAACCTCACCAGTTCTGACCGGATCTGTGATCCCCAACAGAAGTCATATTGAACTTAAGATGTTAACTCTGCTTCTGCCTCCACAGAGGCAGCCAGACCTGCTGGGTGTGGTCTTACAGCTCACCACACCAGTCAGGCAGTGCAGGGAACCGTTAAGATTACACAAGAGGCCAAGAGTCCGGTTCACACCCGCCGTGTTTTGTTGGTGAGATTGGCTTCGTGCCCAAACAGAACGTAAAGTCAATTTGCATCAGATTGAATCCATTTTAGTCCCATTAACAAGCCTGGGATGACAGTTTACACTCTCCTGGCTGCTTCCCCGGGCAGCCCATGTTGGTGTGTCAGTTTTGCATGTTCTTCCTGTGTCTTTGTGGGATTCGTCCCACACTCCAAAGATGTTAAACCATACTAAATTAACCCTTGTGCCTGAGGGACTTTCTAGAGTAAGTATGTGGTGGAGCAGGGGGGAACATGCCGCAGTTGATGTGGAGGCTCAACAAGGATGTTCGGGGTGGGGGGTTGGGAGGAGGGGTCATTGAGAGATCCGGGCTCCCTGTGTAAGTGGCGACTGAGCACTCTGCAGCCAGTTTCCCCAATAAGCTTAGACTCCCCCACCCCCACCCACACAGTGTGAACACGGAACCCTACGGTGCAGAAACAGGCCCTTCGGCCCATCGATTCTGCACCAACCACAATCCCACCCAAGCCCTATCCCCATATCCCTACGCATTTACCCTCTAACCTACACATCCCAGGACACTAAGGGGCAATTTTTTAGCATAGCCAATCAACCTAACCCACACATCTTTGGACTGTGGGAGGAAACCAGAACACCCGGAGAAAACCCACGCAGACATGAGGAGAATGTGCAAACTCCACACAGTGATCTGAGCCAGGACTCTGGAGCTGTGAAGCAGCGGTGCTAACCCACTGTGTACCATGTGGACCTGCCTCTGTCAGAAAATCTGACAAGAGTGTCAGATTGCACTCTTAAGATTGCAGTGCTAAACTTACTCAAAAATCCAGTCTCCCATTTTCTGACTTTAGGACACTTTGAATTTTATTGGGAAGATTCTGTATTTTGAGTCCTTCCAGCACATTCTGTTTTTATTCCAGAAATGCAGCAACCACAGTATTTGCATTTATTAAAGGCCAGCTTTTGTGCTCATTCATGAGATAGGAGCAGCACAGTGGTTAGCACTACTGCCCCACAGTACCAGGGATTTGGGTTTGATTCTCGGCTTGGCTCATTGTGCAAACTCCCTACAGACATTCTCCTTGGTGTCCTTCCATAGTCGAAAAACATGAGGGTTAGGTGGTTGGTGCTCAATTGCCCCTTGTGTCAAAGGGACTAGAAGGATAAATACATGGGGATGGGGTCTGAGTGGGATAGTTATCAGTCAGGCTCAATGGGCTGAATGACCTCCTACACTGTAGGGATTCTATGATGTAGGTGTCATTGGCTGGGCCAGCATTTATTGCCCATCTCTGATTATCTCTGCACCAAGTGTTAGGTCATTTCAGAGGTATTTAAGAGTCAACCACATTGCTGTGGCTCTGGAGTCACATAAGGGTCAGACTGGGTAAAGACAGCAGATTTCCTTCTCTGAAGGACATTGATGAATCAAATGTGTTTTTTTTTACAACAATCGGATGGGTTTCATGGTCATTTTTAGACTTTTAATTCCAGATTTTTCACTGAGAGTGGTGAGTGAGTGGAATCGGCTGCTGTTGGTGGTTTTTAGAGGCAAACTCGCTGGGGTCTTTTAAGAGACTTCTGGATGAGTATATGGGATTTAATGGAATTTGAGAGTTATAGATAGACCTGGTAGGTAGGGATATGATGTGGGCGGAAGGGCCTGTTTGTGCTGTAGTGTTCTATGTTCTATGTTCTTATTTTAAAGATTCAAATTTCACATCTGCCATGGTGAGATTTGAACCCACGGTTTCGGGATTAATAGTCCAATGACAATATCACCATGCCACTACCTTGCTCTTGAGATTGTAGTTTGTTATAACTATTACTCTTTATTTACAGTTAGTGAGACCTCTGCTTGAGATTGGAACTTCTTAATCCTCCAGATTGCTGTTACTCAATCGTGTGACACTACACTATCATTACATCAGCATCATGTGTTTCTGATGTTAACTATTCACTCTGGATCTCGCTCCAGCATGTATTTATCAATGTTCTATTTATATTCTTCTATATCACCGTCTCTCTCTCTTCCGACCACCTCCCCCCCCCCCAAGTCTTAGATTTTGCAGGGTTAGTCTCTGAGGTCTCTTGACCGATCTCGTTGATCTTGTTCTGATCTCTTTCTGACGTTGAGGACACTCTCCCTTCTATCAGTGTGACTGTTCTCATCCTAAGGGGAGAGGGTGTTCGTTTAAGCAGCCCTGATTTCTCACCATGCTCCTCCGTAAACAGAAATGTGCGTTCATTTGCTACCTATTTTCTAAGTGGTGGCATATTTCTCAAACCTTCGATTTGGTATTTCAAGTGAATTGCACACTTATAGAGTAAAAGAGGATTAGAGAAAGGAAAATTAACAGGGAAAAGACAGAGAGAAAATATCACTTGAGCCCAAAGTCTAATGAAAGTACAAAGAACAACACAGCACAGGAAACAGGCCTTTCGGCCCTACAAGCCCACGCCAACCATTTTAACATCGTGAATGCCTCATTCCAATCCTCCTTTTACCTATGACTTTTGTCTACGCCTCAAGTATTCCTTCACAGTGATTGAAAACTGACACTTTTTCAGCAGAAATGATTTCCATGATGAGATACGCATGGAAATAAATCTGTTTTGTCGACAATAGTACTAAAGTTTGATTGAAATAGATGGGACCAGTCTTCAGCTTGACTTTACGTGCTACTGCTAGGCAGACTGCAGTTTCTTAGAACCACAACGCAATATTACTGGTTCCTGTTGGGAGAGACCATGCCACTCCTCTCCACTTTACCTTTAACAAAGAATGTCTGTCCTTTCATTTGAGATTGTTAATGTTCCATTAAAGAGAGGTTGCAGGGTTCTAGCAGACAAATCAGCTCCAGTTGGCCAGGCCGCACTTATAAAATGTAGATGATCTTTGTATAGTTCCCTTGGAATTTAATCTCTTTGGAATTGTTAGGTTCTCTTCATAAATAATGATATTAGTTCAAGAGTCATAGACAGATATGGCTTCAGTTATTTTAAAAAGTATCTTTTTTTAATTTGGTAATTAGCTAGAGAAAGCTTATATTTACATAGAACATAGAACATAGAACATAGAACAATACAGCACAGAACAGGCCCTTCGGCCTTCGATATTGTGCCGACCAAAATAAAAAGCAATGCCCCTCCTAACTAAACCATTCCCTTCTCATCCATATACTTATCAACTAACCTCTTAAAACGCCACCAAACTTGGCGCATCTACAACAGCTGCAGGCAGGGCATTCCACTCCCTAATCACTCTTTGAGTAAAGAACCTACCTCTGATATCCGTCCTGTAACTCATACCCCTTAATTTAAAGCTGTGTCCCCTCGTGCTAGCCTTCTCCATCCTAGGAAAAAGGCTATCACTGTCCAAAAAATTTTTTGTAAAAACTGTGATGTCTTAATTCCCCGACAGTTAATATTGAGCTCTGTCCTGTTTCTTGTTCCTGATTCCATCAGGATTTTGGTTGCAAGTCCTAGTTTTTATTGGCTTCTTTTCAAGGACGTTAAGGCTCTGCAGTCCCTTGGTCTGTCTCAATGCCATACGATCTTGATTGTTGAGTTTTTTTTTGATTAGTATACTTTACTGTGTACCCATTCCCTCTCCCCAACTTCAGCCCTGATAAGTCTTGTGCTCTAAACCTGAAGTTAAAGCAATTAGCCCAGTTTGTGTCTCAGTTCTTCCTCGCACTGTTTTACCCCCTCCTGGTCATTCAAAGTAATATTAGGTTTTGTCTAGTGTCACACATCTGGAGGTCGTGTGCTCAATCATCTCTCTATTAACAACTTGAATGGTGAGAAACAGTTCTGCAGCAGTGAGATTCACTATCTAACTCAGAAAAGTTAAATGAAGATTTTTATTCTTCTTCATCATGGTGGCACAGTGGTTAAGACTGCTGTCTCACAGCACCAGGGACCTGGGTTTGACTCCCAGCTTGGGTGACTGTGTGGAGTCAGCACATTCTCCCCGTGTCTGCATGGATTTCCTCTGGGTGCTCCGGTTTCCTCCCACAGTCTGTAAGATGTGCTGGTTAGGTGCACTGGGCATGCTACATTCTCCCTCAGTGTACCCAAACAAGCGTCAGAGAGGGGATTTTCACAGTAACTTCATTGCAGTGTTAATGTAAGCCTACTTGTGACACTAATAAATAAACTTTTAAAAAACTTAAACTAGTCTTTAATGATTCCCACACTCTCTCAGATTCTCTATTTGCTTGTGGGTAGTCAGGTGAGCTGGTCACCTGAATAAATCCACATTGGAATATGGCTGCATTTTGGAATAATTCATTAGTAGATTGTTGACCATTTCTGACACTACAATGTCCGGAATGCCAGCTGTTGCAGAGATTCATGACAGTAACTAAAGAACTGCTGTGATGCTTTACAATCTGTTCACTTCAGTATACCTTCAGTAGTAATCAGTGATAATAAGGAAAATCTTGCTTCTAAAATCCATTTCCAGATACTGCCACAGCCTGGATGGAAAGTAGAAGGCAATAGCAGTTCTTTTTGATCTTAGCTGTTTACACATGAGACAATTAGAATTAATTTTTTTCTATAGAATGAGCTGTTGGGCTCTCATGCAAGATTTTGCTACTCCTGAGTGATCTTAATCTTTCAAGGCAGTGTTCATGGAATGACAAATTTGTCATCAAAACTAAAAGATCATCAATTACAATGAGATGTTTTATTTATTCAGAGGGTGGAATGGCCTACTGCTGCTCCTTTTATATTTGTTTCTGGGATGTGTGTGATGCTGGTAAGACCAGCATTTATTGTCCATCCCTTGTTGCCTTTGAGAAGATGATGGTGAACTGTCTTCCTGAAACACTGCAGTCCACGTGATGTAGGCACAACCAAAGTGCTGTTAGGCAAGGAGTTCCAGGATGTTGACCCAGCAACAGTGAAAGAATGGTGATGACCAGGCAGGAGTGTTCCCTTCCTGTCGGGGAACACTTAAGCAATCAAGAGCATTCGGCCTCTGATCTTTGGGTAAGCGTTCTCCAAGATGGCCTTCAAGATGCAAGCAGAATTGCCGAGCAGAAACTGATAGCACACATGAGGACAGCCTCAACCAGGATCTTGGGTTCATGTCACACTATCTGTAAACCCCATATCATGCCTGGGCTTGCAAAATCTCACTAACTGTCCTGGCTTGAGACAATTCACCCCTCTTTAACTTGTGCTTAACCCTCTCTCCATTCAGGTTGTCTGTACCTGTAAAGGTTTGATTACCTGTTAAGACTTGCATTCCAACCATTATCTTGTAATTGACTTTGTCTATATAGGCTCTGTTTGTGAAACAAAGCCTACACTCACCTGATGAAGAGGCAGTGCTCCAAAAGCTCGTGCTACTACATAAACCTGTTTGGGCTTTAAGTTGATGTAGTGTGACTACTTAACAGTGAATTCTGTACTGCATGTTCATAGAAATCATAAAACCCTACAGTGCAGAAAGAGGCCCTTTAGCCCATCAAGTCTGCACTGAATACAATCCCACTCAATGCCCTACCCCCATATCCTTACATGTTATACCCACTAATCTCTCTAACCTACACATCCCTGGACACTAAGGGGCAATTTCTTAGCATGGCCAATCAACCTAACCCGCACATCTTTGGACTGTGGGAGGAAATTGGAGCACCCGGAGGAAATCCATGCAAAGACCAGGAGAATATACAAACTCCACACAGACAGTGACCTGAGCCAGAAATCGAACTCGGTACCCTGGAGTGCTAACCACAGTGCTACCGTGCCGCCCAGTCTTGTAGATGATACACATGGCAGCCACTGTTTGTTGGTGGTGGAGGGATTGAATACTGTGGAAGGGATGGCAATCAAGCAGGCTGTTTTCTCCTGGATGGAATCTTTGTTAAGATTCTTGAGAGTTGTTGGAGCTGTGCTCATCCAGGCAAGTGGAGAATAGAACATAGAACATTACAGCACAGAACAGGCCCTTCGGCCTTCGATGTTGCGCCAACCAATATAAAAAGCAATGCCCCTCCAAACTAAACCATTCCCTTCTCTTCCATATACTTATCAACTAACCTCTTAAACGCCACCAAACTTGGCGCATCTACAACTGCTGCAGGCAGGGCATTCCACTCCCGAACCACCCTTTGGGTAAAGAACCTACCTCTGATATCCGTCCTATAACTATCACCCCTTAATTTAAAGCGGTGTCCCCTCGTGCTAGCTTTCTCCATCCTAGGAAAAAGGCTATCACTGTCCACCCTATCTAAACCTCTAATCATCTTATATGTTTCGATTAGGTCCCCTCTTAGCCGCCTCCGTTCTAACGAAAACAACCTCAAATCCCTCAGCCTCTCTTCATAAGACCTGCCCTCCATACCAGGCAACATCCTGGTAAACCTCCTCTGTACCCTCTCCAATCCTCCACATCTTTCTTATAATGCGGGGACCAGAACTGCACACAATACTCCAAGTGCGGCCGCACTAGAGTTTTGTACAGTTGCAACATGACGTTGCGGCTCCGAAATTCAATCCCCCTACCAATAAAGCTAAGACTCCATATGCCTTCTTAACAACCTTCTCGACTTGACTGCCTACTTTCAGGGATCTATGCACATACACACCAAGATCCCTCTGTTCATCAACACTACTAAGAATCCTACCATTAGCCCTATACTCTACACATTTATTATTCCTGCCATAGTGCATTACCTCACACTTTTCCACATTAAACTCCATTTGCCACCTCTTGGCCCAGCTCTGCAACTTGTCCAAGTCTCTCTGCAAACTATAACACCCCTCTTCACTATCTAATATTCCATTGTAGATTGTGGACAGGCATCAAGGAGTCAGGATGTGAGTTACTCCATGCAGGATTTCTAGCTTTTGATGTGCTCTGATAGCCATAGTATTTATACGGCTAATCCAGGTCTGTTTCTGGTCAATGGTAATCCTGGGATGTTGAAGGTGTTTCTGATGGTATGGATTATAAGGAGTATGGCGTGATTCTCCTTCCAGGGGAATATTCCTTCATCTGGACACATTTGTAAACTTGTTGCTGTACTTATTGTATTTCCTGCAACTTCTTTGCAGTAGTTGGTAGATGATGAGTAGTGAGAGAAGTAAGAATTTCCACCCGTCAATGAAACACCAATCCTTTAGATTGGTTTCTTCAATTGTTTCCTGGATAATGTATCTGCTGTTGTCTGGTAGTACCCTTGAGTGTACTCTGTTATGGAGTCATATCTCATTAATCTTAATCTGAGCCATTGGAATCTTGGAGGCATCTTTGCAATCTCTTTCCCGTTCAAAAGAGTGAGTAGGGATATATTACAATTTTGAACCGTAAGCCCATCATGTAGTCTGAGAATTTCTCATGTGTTCTTACTGCTGCCGATGCTTCCTTCTCAATTGTGGCATAATTTCCGCTGGGACCAGAATTTTACACCCCCCAGCAGGTTCAAAATGTGATTATAAATGGACATGATGTAAATTATTATAAATGGAGACAGTGGCAATAGTTGGAGGTGAGGAAGCATTTGGAAGCTGTCATGAGTTCTGCAAAGAATAAACTTGATGATGAAGGTAAAGACAAGCTTCTGAATCACTCCTTTATCTTGTACTATTAGTGAAACTAATAACCTCCACCTTTAAATGACTCGCCTTTCCTTCCTTGTGGCCTACCTTCCAAAATCTGCCCCCCACCCCTCCCCAAATCCTTTTCTGGTTTCCAAGACTTCTGCCAAAGCTGTGGCCTGGGACGTAGCTTTCTCTGAGAGCTATCTATCTTTTTTGTCCTTTCTGCAGTCCTGATAGCACCCACAACTGGGGCTCCTGGAGGTGCTGACCAATTAAACTGGCTGGCAGGTCCTGAGGGCAGGCCTCCCTCTCGCAGAAAAAGGGGAAATCTCGCTTCAAACTCAGCCACTTCAGTAAGCCGAGCAGCCAACCCACCTGGGAAAACACAGCCCGACGTGCCTAAGCCCGTAGAGTGGGGTTTTAAACTACAGAGTGCCTGCAGCAGAGCACCGAGAGTGCTCCCACTGAATCAATATGTGTTCTCTTAACCACAAACCCATGCATAGACACTAAGGATCCATGTGTCTATAGAGAGCCCAGAGGACAGACATCATTCACTCCCACCAGCATGTTCAGTGTAATTGCACTTTATCTGAACCTGCCTACGCAGGGTTTCCTGGGGTGGAGTAAGATTAATAATGAATGAAAAGAATAGGATCTGTGATATTGGAGTTGGTGCTATTGAGAAGGAGGGTTGTGTATTTGGGAGCAGAGGGAGGAGAGTGTTTATACAGACTGAGCACAATTTGTAACAAGTCCCTAAGTTTCTGGCTATTAATTTCAATGAGTGAAAGGTAAGTTTCTTGCTGATTGTCACTCCAATTTGCTGTCCTGCCAAAGCAAAATCTCACTGGAAATAGAGGGTCTCCAGATAAAAGTGCCGTCTTTCTGTCTCCTCTATCAAGAAAACTTAAGCAATGCTTCAATGAGCAGAACAAAAATATGAATTAATGGTTTTAATATGTGTCTTTGAACAGGTGAGTGCTGAGATTTCAGGCAATCTTAAACAATGGCTCTGAAAACAGATGGTTTGGTTTTCTTTGACCAGGTAAGAAAATGGCAGCTTCTTTAAACACAATTAACAAAACAAATGGGGAATCAATACTAAGAATTGAATTCTATCTCCACAGCCAAGTTTTAGAGTTTTTAAGAAACCACGGAAGCAAATGTCAGAAGCCACAAGTTTTGAATTAGCTAGTCAAATCAAGTCGCAGATTAAAGTACCACACAGGTGAGCAAACTGATGGTCAATAGTCAGCGCAGAAGCACCGTTCATTCATTTGCATTTCATAACACAGAGAGGCAGCGCAGCATTAAAGACACACATGTGGTCAGATCTGCTTTACCACACACCCCCCCGAACTGGAAATGCCTGACGTGGCCATCAGATGGTGATGCAATGACCTTGGCCGGAGAATTTTCCAACCCTCTCCCGTGGCACATCCAATCAGCCATTGAAACCTCCATTGGCGGTACTGGAAAATCCTATCGGCATGAGAGGCTGGAAAACTGTGGCCTCTGAGTGTGTATCACCTTCCCTCTGAGCTGTGTGAGTGCACAACTATCTGGAAAGTATCACACATGGGGCAAACAGGGCATACAACCAATGTTCTCTAAGATGCGAGACACATACAAGCATCAATCTTAAAGGGACTGGGTAAGCCAGCCACCCATAGTGAAGGGAAATTAAACTTTTAATCTGACCAAATTTTTTTACTCATTTACAACAGGTTATTGTTCAATGAGGTTTGCCAACTAGAAGTCATAAATATAAGATAATCCCTAATGAATAATTTTGGGGGAAAGTGTTTGGTCTGAGACTGTTTAAAGTGTGGAACTGTGAGGCAAAGAGAATTTGTCTTTTCTTTATTTGGTTTGTTGTATAGAATTTGAGTATTGCTTGAAAAAAAAATTTGTCAAACCTTTTCATCTTGCGCTCACTGGGACATTCACAAGAATACCAACAGAACGTAGAACATTACGGCGCAGTACAGACCTTTCGGCCTTCGATGTCGCGCCGACCAGTGGAACCAATCTAATGACCCTCTAACCTAAACTATTCCAATGTTATCCATATGCTTATCCACTGACCATTTGAATGCCCTTAAAGTTGGCGAGTCCACAACTGCTGCAGGTAGGGCATTCCACACCCTTACTACCCTCTGGGTAAAGAACCCACCTCTGACATCCATCCTGTAATTATCACCCCTCAATTTAAAGCAATGTCCCCTCATGTTAGCCATCACCATCCGAGGGGAAAAGGCTCTCACTGTCCACCCTATCTAACCCTCTGATTATCTTGTATGCCTTAATTAAGTCACCTCTTAACTTTCTTCTCTCTAACGAAAAACAACCTCAAGTCCCTCAGCATTTCCTCATAAGACCTTCCCATCGTACCAGGCAACATCCTGGTAAACTTCCTCTGCACCCTTTCCAATGCTTCCACATTTTTCCTAAAATGCGGCGACCAGAATAGTACGCAATACTCCAAGTGCAGCTAAATGTCAGCAGAAGCTGCAACTTTATACCATATGAGAAGAGTGCTGATTGGTTGGCAAGTGGACTCTGATATAACCTCTACCATGCAGAATACACCAGTTATTGATGACTGACAGTTAACTGGCAAAATTTAAACCAGGCAGCTTGACCCTGATTGCTCAGGGCGACGCCTCAACCAATGAACCAGCGAATGGTTGTTATCTACCTTTGTTCCAGCTGAACAAAATAATATGTCTAAATGTTCTGTCTGTCTGCAAAGAGTAGTATCCAGTGTATTAATAAATGCAGCTATCAGTTATGCAAATGCGCCAGTTGACAATCTTTAACCAGTTGTCCGCCTGAGGATTTTTCTTGATCCTTTGATAAGTTACATGTGTTCATGGCAAGGCGAGCATTTATTGCACATCCCAAATTGCCCTTGAATTGAGTGACTGTTTCAGAGGGCAGTTAAGAGTCAACCACATTGCTGTGGGTCTGGAGTCACGTATAGATCAGGCCGGGTAAGGATGGCAGATTTCCTTCTGGTGATGCATTTCGGGAGAAAGAATGTAGAGGGGAGGTATATGATAAAGAATAGACCTATTAAGAGTATAGAAATGCAGAGGGACCTGGGGGTGCAGGTGAACAAGTCTCTGAAGGTGGCAGAGCAAGTGGAGAAGGTTGTGAAGAAAGCATATAGTATGCTAGCCTTTATAGGAAGGGGTATAGAGTACAAGAGCTGGCCTTTAATGTTGCAGTTGTATAAAACGCTGGTTAGACCTCATTTGGAATACTGCGTCCAGTTCTGGTCGCCTTACTACCGGAAGGACGTGGAGACTCTGGAGAGAGTGCAGAGGAGGTTTACCAGGATGCTGCCTGGTGTGGAAGGTCTGAGTTACGAGGAGAGGTTAGGCAAATTGGGACTGTTTTCCTTAGAAAGACGTAGACTTAGAGGAGATCTAATAGAGGTGTACAAGATTATGAAGGGGATAGATAGAGTAAACAAGGTTAAGCTTTTTCCTAGGATGGACTCAAATAGCACGAGGGGTCACGGGCTTAGGGTGAGGGGGGTAAGGTATAATTTGGATGCTTGAGGGAGCTTTTTCACGCAGAGGGTGGTGGGGGTATGGAATGCGCTGCCAAATAAAATGGTGGAGGCAGATACTCTGGAGTTATTTAAGAAATACTTAGATGGGCACATGAATGGGAATGGATGGGTATAGAAAACTGATTTAAACTAGGGATCATGAGCCTTTGGAGTCCCTGGGAAGTGTGTAAATAGATGACATTGATGTACTTGTTTTTATCCTACAAGTGCTTTGGTCCACCTTGTTGTCTAACAAGGGGCATACACGCGATGGGTCGTGAGAGGACTGCTCTTGGATTTTTTTTCAAGAGTATCCTAGTGCTTCACATCGTTTGTGTACGCTTGACCTGGACCATTTGATGGGCAACACGACAGCTCAGTGACTATCGCTGTGCTGTGCAGATACATGGATTTGGGCCTGTGTCTGTGGGAGTTTGCGCATTCTCCCCTGCTTGCGTGGGTTTTCTCCGGGCGCTCCGGTTTCCTCCCACATCCCAAAGATGTGCTCTTAGGCTAATTGGCAAAACAAATTCTCCCTAAATTGTCTCAAATTTGTTTTTTAATCCAGAGATCTATAAACATAGACAGGGATCACAGGGTAGAGGTGGGAACATCAGGGTGGCGGCGCGGGCTCGTTGGGCCAAAGGGCCTGTTTCCCGTACTGTTTTGTTCTTTGTTCTCCCTTAAAGGAATGGTAGGGGCCAGATTGGTTTTTTACAATAATTGCTCAGGGTTCAGGGTTGCCATTGCCAAGAGCAGCCTTTAATTCTAGATTTTACTCATTGAATTTAAATTCCACTGGCTGCCTTCAGAATTGTCCTGGGGCTTTTGGATTAGCAGTCTGGTGTGCACCCAACCCATGACCTGCAACGTCCCTCCCACTCCTCAGCCCCCAAACAGATGCATTTGAGGGAAAACTGGATAACGACATGAGTGTGAAAAGAGAACAGAGCTGTGAGGTTCGCTAGGGGAGGAGGAACTTGTGAATCATACACACTAATGAGAGTGAATAGCCTGTCTTTGTCCTGTAAATAATGGACCATTCTGTGTCTTGGCGATGGTTTCTGAAATCTGGGACATTAATTCATTCCAGTTTGTCTCTTCCATTTCTTTCAGGCGATCTGGGAGCATAATGCGAACCTCATCTCCTTCACTCTTCACAATGAAACAAAGGAGATCCAGGGCGTCTGATGTTTCTGAGCAACCTAGTTCATCCGCCCTTGGGATTAACGTCTTCATTTCTGCGTATGCTGATGAAAATGAGCACATTTTCTATTTTGAGAAACTGAAAAATAACGCCTCTTCTCTGCTGACTGATATTGATGGGATGATCCTTCACTGCAAAATTGCTGGAATTCAATTTCCGCGAGGTCTGGAGAACATCTTGAACTATAGCTGGAATGATTTCATCAAGGAAGTGGCCTACACCAGGAAGAGATGGCCGACCGCAGCCTGCAAATACATCTGTGATGCCAGGAGGTCCTCCTCAAAACTGACCCAAAGCCCTAGCCTGTCGCCTGGCAGTATAGCCAAGTTAACCAAAAGCAGGATCAAGTCTACCGTGATTTCAGAGGAGGTGAAGGAGAAGGTGATCACGAAATTTGGGCAGCAATCCTCTGGACTCGTTTCAACCAGTCGTAAGTCAGTCCCAGACACCAAAAAGTCTCTCAACACCAGGTTAAAGTCCAACCAGTTTATTTGATAGTAAACCCACAAGCTTCCGGAAACAGACACCAAACAGTGTTTCACTTTGCTTAGTGCTATCTCAACTATAGAAATAAAGGTTTACATTCGCAGGGCACTGTCCAAAGCCTTTGAGCATCCCAAAATGCTTTGTAGTCAACACAGTTGTTGCCGTTCAAAGAACAAAACAGCACAGGAAACAGGCCCTTTGGCCCAACGAACCCACGCCGCCACCCCGATGTTCCCACCTCTACCCGCGATCCCTGTCCATGTTTATAGATCAGTGGATTTAAAAACCAAATTTGAGACAATTTAGGGAGAATTTGTTTTGCCAATTAGTCTAAGAGCACATTCTTTGGGATGTGGGAGGAAACCAGAGCGCCCGGAGAAAACCCACGCAAGCACGGGGAGAATGTGCAAACTCCCACAGACACAGGCCCAAATCCATGTATCTGCACAGCATAGCGATAATCACTGAGCTGTCGTGTTGCCCATCAAATGGTCCAGGTTAAGCGTACACTAACGATTTGAAGCACTAGGATACTCTCAAAAAAAAAATCCCAGAGCAGCCCTCTTTCGACCCATCGCGTGTATGCCCCTTGTTAGACAACAAGGTGGACCAAAGCACCTGTAGGATAAAAACAAGTACATCACTTCCCAGCGACTCCCAAGGCTCATGATCCCTATTTTAAATCAGTTTTCTATACCCCTCCATTCCCATTCTGTTCATGTGCCCATCGTTGGGCTGAAGGGCCTGTTTCCCGTGCTGTTTTGTTCTTTTTTTGTTCTAAGTATTTCTTAAATAAGTCCAGAGTGCCTGCCTCCACCACTTTACTTGGCAGCGCATTCCATATCCCCACCACCCTCTGTGTGAAAAAACTCCCTTGAGCATCCAAATTATACCTTACCACCCTCACCCTAAACCCGTGACCCCTCGTGCTATTCAAGTCCATCCTAGTAAAAAGCTTAACCCTGTTTACTCTATCTATACCCCTCATAATCGTGTACACCTCTATTAGATCTCCTCTAAGTCTACGTCTTTCTAAGGAAAACAGTCCCAATTTGAGGAGGTGACCAAAGAGGTAGATAAGGGTAAGGCAGTTGATGTAGCGTATAATAATTTTAGCAAAGCGTTTGATAAGGTTCCCCATGGTAGGCTACTGCAGAAAGTGCAGATGCATGGGATTGAAGGTGATTTAGCAGTTTGGATTAGGAATTGGCTAGCTGATAGAAGACAGAGGATGGTGGTTGATGGGAAATATTCAAACTGGAGTGCAGTTACAAGTGGTGTACCTCAAGGATCTGTTTTAGGGCCACTGCTGTTTGTCATTTTTATAAATGACCTAGATGAGGGTGTAGAGGGGGGTTGGATTAGTAAATTTGCTGACGATACCAAAGTGGGGGGAGTTGTAGACAGCGAGGATGGATGTTACAGTTTGCAGAGGGACATAGATTGCAGAGCTGGGTCGTGAGGTGGCAAATGGAATTCAATACGGATAAGTGTGAGGTGATTCACTTTGGTAGGAATAACATACATATGAAATATAGGGCTAATGGAAGGACCCTTAATAGTGTTGTCGAGCAGAGGGATCTTGGGGTACAAGTACATAGCTCTTTGAAAGTTGGCACCCAGGTTGATAAGGTTGTTAAGAAGGCGTACAGTGTGTTAGCTTTTATTGGTAGAGGGATTGAATTTAGGAGCTGTGAGGTTATGTTACAACTGTACAAAACTCTGGTGTGGCCGCACTTGGAGTATTGCGTACAGTTCTGGTCGTCGCATTATAAGAAAGATGTGGAAGCATTGGAAAAGGTGCAGAGGAGGTTTACCAGGATGTTGCCTGGTATGGTGGGAAGGCCTTATGAGGAAAGGCTAAGGGACCTGAGGTTATTTTCATTAGAGAGAAGAAGGTTACGCGGTGACCTAATTGAGGTGTATAAGATGATCAAAGGACTAGATAGGGTGGATAGTGAGAGCCTTTTTCCTTGGATGGTGATGACCAACACGAGGGGACATAACTTTAAATTGAGGTGGTAGTTATAGGACAGATGTTAGAGGCAGGTTCTTCACACAGAGGGTGGTGAGGGCGTGGAATGCCCTGCCTGCAGCAGTTGTGGACTCGCCTACTTTGGGGGCATTCAAATGATCGGTGGATAGGCATATGGATGATATTGGAATAGCTTAGGTTAGAGGGTCCATTGGCCGGCGCAACATCGAGGGCCGAAGGGCCTGTACTGCGCTGTAATGTTCTAATTTGCCTAACCTCTCCTCGTAACTCAGACCTTCCATAGTAGGCAGCATCCTGGTAAACCTCCTCTGCACTCTGTCCAGAGTCTCCACGTCCTTCCAGTAGTAAGGCAACCAGAACTGGACGCAGTATTCCAAATGAGGTCTAACCAACATTTTAGTAGGAACCATGACAGCTAAATTTGGCACAGCAAGCTCCCACAAACAGCAACTAAATAAATGACATCTGTTTTGTTGTTGGTTGAGGAATAAATATTGATGAGGAGGCCCGGGAGAATTCCACTGCTCTCATCTCCAAAATACTGCCCATGGGATATTTTAGATCCCCGTGAGAGGATTCACCAAAAAGACAATACCTCTGATAGTCAAGCATTCCCTCAGCGCTGCAGTGAAGTGCTGTTTGTGCTTACACCTCTGAGACCTGGGAGAACAGATCATGTGGTTCTGCTAATATAAGAAAGGGTTGCGGAGACAAGCCAGAGAACTACAGACCAACAGGTCACACGTCAGTGGTAGAGAAACCATTGGAGAAAATTCTGAAGGAGGGCACCTATCTCCATCCAGAGAGGCAGTATTGATCAAGGAGAATCAGTGTGGCTTTGTCAGAGGGAGGTCACGCCTAACAAATTTGATTGCAGTTACTGAGGAAGTGATCAGCTGTGCAGATGAGAGTAGTGCACGATGAGGTTTATATGCTTTTTGGCAGCTAGATAGTCAATATTTTTTCCCAAAGCTAAGGGAGACTAAAACTAGAAGGCATATGTTTAAGATGTGAGGAGAGAGATAGTAAAGGGTCCAGAGGGGCAATTTTTTCACACAGAGGGTGGAGAGTGTCTGGAACAAGCTGCCAGAGGTAGTAGTAGAGGTGGGTATAATTTTTTGTTTTTTTTTTAAAACATTTAGATAAGTACATGGATAAGATGGGTAGAGAGTGATTATGGGCCAAATCCTGGCAATTGGGACTAGTTTTGGGGTTTAAAATAAAAGAGCAGCATGGACAAGTTGGGCCAAATGGCCTGTTTCCATGCTGTAAACCTCTGGGACTCTTTAACAAAGTCCCATAGGGATACAAGGTAATTTTATAAAGTGGATTCAAAGTTGGCTCAGTTGTAGGAGACAAAGGGTGTTGGCAGAAGGCTGGTTTAGTGACTAGAAGCCAGTGTCCTGTAGCATATCACAGGAATCTGTGCCAGCTCACCTATTATTCATTAGTCATCTATGTTGTTTATATAAATATGTGGGGGATAGGATTAGTAAGTTCGCGGGTGACACAAAGATTGGCCAGACATGAGATTGAGTGTCTTGGGCTACAAGGGTGGCACGATGGCACAGTGGTTAGCATTGCTGCCTCACAGCACCAGGGACCCAGGTTCAGTTCCAGCCTCGGATCACTGTCTGTGTGGAATTTGCACATTCTTTCCATGTCTGCATGGGTTTCCTTGGGTGCTCCAGTTTTCTCCCACGCTCCAAAGATGTGCAGGTTAGGTAGGTTTGCTATGCTAAATTATCCCAAGATGTGTAGGTTACCAGGATTAGTGAGGTAAATATGTGGGGCTATGAGATAGGGTCTGGGTTGGAGAGTCAGTGCAGATTCAATGGGCCAAATGGCCTCCTTCTGCACTGTAGACATTCTATGGTAAGATTTCGATACAATGGTCAGGTGGGCAGATAAGTGGCAGATGGAACTTAACACTGAAAAGTGTGAGATGATACATTTTGGATGGAATAATTTGAGAAAGAAGTATTTAATGAGCAGCGTGACACATGGAAATTCAGTGGAAGAAAGGGATTTGGCGTGTTTGCCTACAGATCTCTGAAGGTGGAAGGACATGTTATTAGGGTGGGACACTTGCCTTTACCAATTGAGGCATGGATTACAAAAGCGACTAAGTCATGTTGGAATTGTTTAGAATTTTGGTGAGGCCACAGCTAGAATGCTGTGTGCAGCTCTATTTACCACGTTATCAAAAGGATGTGATTGCACTGGAGAGGGTGCAGAGGAGATTTACCAGGATACTGCCTGGGACTGAGCATTTAAGCTATGAAGAGAAATTGGATAGGCTTGGGTTGCTTTTGTTGGAACAGAGAATACTGAGATGAGTTGATCGAGATGTACAAGATTCTGAGGTAGAGGGAAAGAGTGGATAGGGAACAGCCATTCCCCTTAGTTGAAGGTCAATCACGAGGAGGTGTAGGTTTGAGGGGGGGATATAAGGAAAAACTTTTTTACCCAGAGTATGGTGACAGTCTGCGATGCGCTGCCTGGGAGGGTGGCAGAGGCAAGTCGTCTCACATCCTTTAGAAAGTACCTGATGAACACTTGGGAAATTATAACAGTGGGACAGGCATTCTCCCACTCTGCTTCCGGACTCTCCCACTCCCAATCCCGCAGTCCTGCCAAAATTACACCCCCCCTCCCCTGTGCCACCCTGGAACATATTAGAAGGGGACGTCAAAGTGATTGACCACTTGTGGAGTCAAGATTGTAACTGTCCCACAGTCTCCCGATTCTTTGGGTGAAATTCTCCCATCCTGTCTGTGCCCATCCTGCTACCATTGAAAATGGCGAATTCGGTATCAGTCAAAACCCAATTTACTGCAGCGGGACTGGAGAATCCCTATGGGCCAAGTGCTGGTAAACGGTGGGAGATCAGGTGGTTCTCCCGTGTTGGTGAAGACTCGATGGGCCGAAGGGCCTCTTCTGATTGTATGATTTGGTGATTTCAACCCACAACCTTCCGACTTCAAAGAAAGAACTTTGCCACTGAGCCAAGTTAGAGACTGGCCGGGATTTTCTAACCCTACAATGAGAGCAGCCACTGCAGGGGATACAGTGAGATAGCCAAAATCCACCAACATTTCAGTGGGACTGGAAAACCATCAGTGAGATTTGGGGATAGGCAATCTGTTCGGTGCAGCTGGAAAATCTTGGCCATAGATCTGAAAAATAGAGAAAGGAACACTGAAGAGGTGAGAAAGAGAGTTGCCCCGCAGTGTAAATACAGAGAAAGGGCCTGGTGGGATTGTTGTCAATGTAGGTTTGATTGTGTAGGGATTCTGGGAGCCGATTCTCCCAAAAAAGTTTTAAGTGCTGAATTGCCAGGAGAACTGGTGTAAATCACAATTGTTTTCTCAGTTCACACTCGTATATCCCACACTCTCACTGTGCACTGTGGTCACAATCGTGAATATCATTAAAAGCTCAGGGCAGGGCCTATTGGTGCCATAGTCTGGCAGTTCTGGAAGTCTTCCCGTGCACAGTGACTCCAATCTTCAGCCTGCAATTTGCTGGCCAACTCCAATTCTGGCCAGCCCAGGACTCCCGCAATGCTGCCCCTCCAGCTCCCCTCCCCCACTGCCCCTGACCCTCCCATCGTCCAGGAATGCCCTGATTTCCATAAGCACCCCCCCCCCAACAGAAACGATCCCCACCATGAGAGACCCCCTTCCCCCCAGGCTGTAAACGCCCCACCCTTGCCACCTCCCTCACCCCCAAGAGACAGACCCCCACAGCAAACTACCTCCACCCGCTCCCCAGCCCGACCTGACTGCTGGCTTCCCACCACCCCTGACTGATCCTGTCTGCAGAGCAGCAGGGGGGACCCAGCAGTGGGAGGCATGCGCACGTCGGGAACATGTGTGCGAATCGGCAGACTTGCGTGTATCCCATTCCAACCCACCAAAAAATTAGCACATCGGAATGGGAGAATCGCCCCTATAATTCTATACGTAGGGTTGGGGAGGGAAGGTGGGCAGAGAGAAAGGAAAGGAGAAAGAAACACTGAAAACCTCTGACCTTGGCTGGGATTCTCCAGTCCCACTGCGCTGAATTGGGATACCAAATTCTCCGTTTTCAATGGCAGCAGGATGGGAGAACTTCACCCAAAGAGTCAGGAGATTGTGGGACTGTTACGTTCCTGACCCCACAAGTGGTCAATCACTTTGATATTCCCTTCTAATACGTTCCAGGGTGGCACAGGGAGGGGTGTAATTGCGGAAGGACTTGCGGGATTGGCAGCGGGAGACTCCGGCAGCAGAGTGGGAGAATGCCTGTCCCTCTGCCATTCAAATATGTGCCCAGATGTTGTACTACAAGAGAGTTCTTCTTCCCTGAGCTGGCAGATTTCACTGAGATCTGAGCCACAGGAGTCGAGTTTCCAGTCTCCGAGTCTGGAATGTAGATGCTATTCTTATTATGATACCATTTAAATGTTCCCATTTGCAGTCAAAGGGCTATACCTTTGGGAAAGTCAGTCATATTCAGGTGGCATGCAGGAGAGAAAACAGGAATGCTCCACTAAAGCTCCAGGTAACAGCCAGGTTGGGCTCACATTACACCCAGAGCTAGTTCAGGAGGCTGGAAATCCTTAGATGTGCATCTAATAGATATGCAAACAGAAGGTGATGTTATTGAGCAGTGAGATCAAGAGTTATAATCCATCAGAGAACAAGAAAAATATAGGGAGAGGGCCTGGGTGGGATTGTTGTCAGTGTAGTTTTGATTATGTAAGGATTCTGGGAGTGATTTTCCCAAAAAAGTTGATGGGATATGAGATTCAAAGAGAAGGAGATAAAATTCCAGTGGCCACAGCAGAAATGAGAGCCTGAGATTCATAACTTGCCTTTGCTGTTGGTGCATCTGCAACCGTGCCTGTCATCTCGGGGAGAGAACACCAGAAATCCCGTATTCCCTTAAGGGACAAAACTGGTGTGAAACTGACTGGTCATTCCAGTTACAGTATTCCCATGGTAGGAGAGATTAGTGTTAGACTGGACGATCCAACTTATCACTTGCCGTTGGATGTAGTCGGAGGGAACAAAGTTTCTCTGATGGGAACAAATTGGTTTAAGAAAATAGGGTTAAACTGGGCCAGTTACTTACTGTAGGAATCAGTAATCAGACAGCACAAAGTGATCTCTGATCAAGGAGGATCAAATGATAAGACATCAGGCATGACAAGGCCAAAGTCAAGATAAAAGAGAACGTCCCACCGACATTTTTCGAGGTTTAGCCTTGCACATTTAGAAGCAGTAAGTAAATGGATGAGAAAAAAAAGAGCAATTAAGGTAAAAAGCAGTGAATGGGCTGGACCATTGCAATAATTCAGTGGGTTCGTGCAGATTTGTGGAGATTATAAACAGATAGAAACTAGAAGCAGGAGTAGCCATTCAGCTCTCCGAGTTTGCTTTGCTATTCAATTTGATAACAGCTAATCATAAAATTCAATATTCCGATGTCCCTTGATCCCTTTAGCCCCAAGAGAAAGATCTAATTTCTTCTTGAAAGCACACAACGTTTTGGCCTCAATTACTTGCTCTGGTAGTAAATTTCATACATTCACATAAAAGATTTAACCCTTATCCCCAAACTGGTTCTGGACTCCCCCACCATTGTGGATATTCTTTCTGAATCTACCCTCTTAATCCTGTTAGGATTTTATAAGTTTCAATAAGAACCCCTCTCATTCTTCTCGATGAATTGGAAAGAAAGAAGATGATTGATATTTAATCACTGCGTACAAGTGAAAATTTGTTTTCTAATTCAGCCAATGGAAAGTGTTCAGTAAAATAGATTTGTCAAGAGCACAAAAGCAAAATATTGTGGTTGCTGGAATCTGAAACAGAAATAGAAAATGCTGGAAAATCTCAGCAGGTCTGACAGCATCTGTGGAGAGAAAGTAACTCGAAACATTGGCTCTATTCTCTCTCCACAGATGCTGCCAGACCTGCTGAGATTTTCCAGCATTCTCTGTTTCTCATCTCATCTCATAAATGTGGTTGACACAACACAGACATCATTGGCTTAGCAGAACGTAAGAACATAAGACCATAAGAAATCGGCGCAACATCGAGGGCCGAAGGGCCTGTTCTGTGCTGTAATGTTCTATAAGAAATAGGAGCAGGAGTCGGCCATCCAGCCTCTCGAGCCTGCCCCTCCATTCAATAAGATCATGACTGATCTGCAGTGGTTCAGTACCACTTTCCCGCTTTCTCCCCGTAAGCATTAATTCCCTTGTCAATCAAAAACCTATCCACTCTTGACTTGAAGATATTCAGCGAGGAAGCCTCCACAACCTCATCAGGCAGAGAATTCCAAAGATTCATCACCCTTTGCGCGAAGAAACTCCTCCGCAACTCCGATCTGAATCCACCTCCCCCCCCCCCCCCCCCCCCTCTAATCTTGAGGCTGTGCCCTCTAGTCCTGCTATCTTCGCTAAGCGGGAAGAGTCTCTCAACCTCTACCCTATCCATCCCCTTTGTTATCTTATATGTCTCTATAAGATCCCCTCTCAGCCTTCTAAACTCCAAAAAGTACAAACCTAGCCTATTCAGTCTCTCCTCATAATCCAATCCAAGTAGTGTAAGCTGATGGTATAAGCAGGCTCCATAGAATCCTACAGAGCAGAAAGAGGTCAGTCAGACCATCAAGTCTGTGCTAACCACAATAATACCCAGTCGCTATCCCCATAACTCCATGCATTTACACTATCTACTCCTGCTGACACTAAGCGGCAATTTAGCATGGCCTAACCCACACATCTTTCGACTGTGTTGGTGATCTTTCTGTGCCAAGAGATATCGAGGATGGTTCTGAGACAGTGAAGATGGAAGTTGTTCAGCCTTTTCTCCTGTCAGTGTATGTTGTTCAAATCTCACTGCTGTAGAGGATTCTGCTGAGGAAAACTGACTTGGTGAACTCAGTTTGGGTGTTCCACATTCTCTGACTCAGCTTGGACATAACTACTGCAGCTTTTGTCATGTGTGTATTGATTTCAGCATCAAGTGACAGATTGTTGGTGATTGTGGAGCTGAGATATGTGAAAGTGTCAGCAGTATCCAGCATTGCATTGTTAATTCTGATGGATGGTGTTAGGCAGCGTCCTGAACCTGACTCAAACCAAACTCATTCCATATGTGAGAGAGTCTGGCCTAGTTTTCCAGTGTTGGTACGCCATCATCAACTACAGAATAATCTGATAAAGACTTGGTGTACCATTATCTTGGATCTCACGTTTCCATCAGTGCTGATAGATAAGTCAATGTCCTCTCTGGAGAATCTGGAATCATCTGACAGCAGCAATGGGAGGAATACTCCAGAGTGTCAATGCTAAAACACAACCCTGTTGTGGATCTCAGAGGTTTCCGATGGTTGCCCTGTCATAGCTGACCTTACCCATCGTGATGTCAGGAGGGAGGAGATGCCATGGAGCAGATTCAGCGGGCAGCCAGTTTTCTCCAGCAGCTTAAATAGATTGCCTTTCATCTCACGGTCGAATGCTTTTGACGAGCTCAATTAAGGCAGTTTACTGAACTGTGTTTCCTTCGCAGCTTTCTTCTTGCAGCTGTCAGACTGAAAAGATCACATAGAACATTACAGCGCAGTACAGGCCCTTCGGCCCTTGATGTTGTGCCAACCAGTGGAACTAATCTAATGACTCTCTAACCTAAACTATTCCATTGTTATCCATATGCCTATCCACTGACCATTTGAACGCCCTTAAAGTTGGCAAGTCCACAACTGCTGCAAGCAGGGCATTCCACACCCTTGCTATCCTCTGAGTAAAGAACTTACTTCTGACATCCGTCCTTTAACTACCACCCCTTAATTTAAAGCTGTGTCCTCTTTGACATATCATGTCATAGAATCATAGATTCATACAGTGCAGAAAAAAGCCCTTCAGCCCATCGAGTCTGCACTGAACACAATTCCATCCAGGCCCTATCCCCATATCCCTACAATTATATCCACACTAATCCCTCTAACCTACATGTCCCAGGACACTAAGGGACAATTTCTTAGCGTGGCCAATCAACCTAATCTTTGGCCTGTGGGAGGAAACCGGAGTACCTGGAGGAAACCCATACAGATACGAGGAGAATGTGCAAACTCCACACAGACAGTGACCTGAGCCAGGAATCAAACCCAGGTCCCTGGACCTGTGAAGCAGCAGTGCTAACCACTGTGCTACTGTGCCACGGTAAAAGTTATTGGTTTTGCAATTCTGGATCCCACTGGGACTTGGTAAATGTGCTTAACCAGGACCTGCAATAGGGGGAAATATTCTTGCCATGATGCTTAACTAGGTGATGTCTCAATAGTTGTTGTCGTCATTGTGGGGTCACCCTTGTTCTGGCACAGAGTCACAATCTTTCCATTATATACTAAATCTACAGCCTTCCTCCAACAACGACAGATATATAGGTGTGGATGTTGAGGTAGTGCTGATTTCTCATGCTTGAGTTGAGTTGGTGTAGCATCTGTCTGCTTTAGTTTTCACTACTCATGAAGTATGGTGGCACAGTGGTTAGCACTGCTGCTTCATAACTCCAGGGAGTTATGGGGTTCAATTCCCAGCTCGAGTCAATCTGTGTGGAGTTTGCACATTCTCCTCATGTCTGTGTGGGTTTCCTCCAGGCGCTTTGGTTTCCTCCCACAGTCCAAAGATGTGTGGGTTAAGTTGATTGGCCATGCTAAGAAATTGCCCGTTATATCCAGGGATGCATAGGTAAGAGGGACTAGTGGGTATGATATGTAGGGATATGGAGGTAGGGAGGGCCTGGATGGGATTATGTTTGGTGCAGACTCAAAGGGTTGTATGATAACAATTTGAGGTAGTGTTCCACCCATCTCACCATCTGTTTATTGCAGTTGGTGATGACCTTCCTGCCTTTGTTTCCAGTGGAGCCGTTTTCTTTGCAGATGGGCATGTTGCCTTTTTGATCCCTGGGGCAAAGGATATGTGGATATTCTGGCAAGGCTGTAGCCAGTTGTCATGGCCACGATGTCTAATAGTCTGCTGGCCTTTACACTGAGGGTCTTTTAGTGCATTCAGAATCCTCTCACTCCAGTTTCTCCTTCTAATTAATAAGAGTGAACTTCTTGGCCTTAATAACAGGTTCCATCATAGTGATGTTAGTTAGAACTTTCCCACTCTTGCTTCCCATATGTGGAGTGTGTGTTGTTGCAGATGGTATCTCCAAGTTTCCTTTTGTTTCTATACGCTAATGAGGCTTGGGTCTGTTCAGGAGTTGCTGATTTTTATTGGACAGGCAGTGGTTGACACTGATCGGGGCCTCGCATTACTGCTTTGAATGATAAAACTTTGAGAGTTTCCTGTCCTGACCCTGGTGCACACCTGGGAGTGACTATGTCACTCAGCTTCCTGTGTTGAGAATACGCAGTTCAGAGAGTCACATCTAGTGATGAACAGATGTAATTGGTGTCAATACCCTGATCTGGGATGTCCCCGGCCCACTTTGAGACATTCTGAAAGAAGGTGTTGCTTACTGATAGCTCTCGGGGAGCAGCAAAGCTGAAGTGATCTTTCCCTGGCCCCCACTTCTGAGGCAGGAGAGACCAGGCCTCATGATCCACACCCACTATTGCATTGAAAGCTCTCAGTAGATAAAGGGGCTCTGATTTGGGGATTTTGCTGATAACAGCATCAAACTCCTCGTTGGAACTGACCCTTCACCTCTCTAATGGAGCAGTGTTTGGACTGTAGATATGCAAAAGATTAACTGGCCTTGTTCGAAGTGAGAGGCAGATGGTGATTGGTGAAGAATTCTAACATTGGGAATTGCAGTGAAACACAACTTTTCCCACACGTTTCCTTTGAACCTTCCCCTCTGCTGGATAAAAGTGCAATGTGTTATTTGACATAGGTGGGCAGCAGTTGGCTTGTGAGTGCCAGGGCATGAACTGCACACTGTATATCTGGTGGCCAAACCTTATTCATAGAGTCCCTGCAGTGCAGAAGAGGCCATTTGGCCCATCGAGTCTGCACCAGCTCCCTGACTGAGCCTCTCGCCCAGGCTGTCTACCCTGCCCTATCTCTGTAACCCCACACATTTCCCATATGCATACGCATTAAACTAACATTTCAGCCACTGCTCATGTCTGAACATCTGAACTAATAAGTGAAACATTAACACGGTCTCTTTACTATTCATCCTTCACTTGACCTCTGGCAGCTATCTGGACCTTCACCAGCTGTTAATCTAACTTGAACCTTAATGTCAGTGCAGGTTGGGAATGGGGGGGGGGTGCCTGTAGGGATTTGTGGGGGTAAAATGCACTTCATTGGGAGCTCAAAGCAAGCAGATCATTTGCCCAAAGGACATTCTGGGGTTGAAGTTGGACTTGGTCATTAGCACTGAAAGAGGAGCTATTGCATTGGACTCAGTAAGTCTGAATATCAGGATGTATCAGGCCATCCTTTTGATCTCAGGGAATTAACATGTAGGTACAACAAGCAACCAGGAAGATAAGTGACGTGTTTGCCATTCCTGCAAGAGGCCTGGAGCAGAAGCATAAGGAAGCTTTATTGTAATTATAGCGTGTTTTAGTGAGCCCACAGCTGGAGCACTATCTACAGCTTAGGTCTCTTTACCTAAGGATGGATGTACTTGCCTTGGATTGGTACAAGAAAGGTTCAATTGGTTGCTTCCTGAGATGAGAGGGCTGTTCTATGATATCCTCTGACTTGCCAGAGGTCATCTGATTTTGTTTTATTACCCTACTTAAAGTCCCAGGGGAGAGGGGAGTTTTACTGTATTAAAGACTCTTTAGAAACCCTAGCTGTTGTTGAATGGGTTTTGAGTAGTACTATACCCTTTCTGCATTTCTCAATATTTATTCAGTCAAACATACAGTAAGCGTGGATTAAGGATTGTTGTGTTACTGTGGGAAGTGATTAAAACCCTTTCAGGATTCATTTGTAAAAAGTCATGACCAGTCAGCTAATCAGTTAGAGCAGTCTGGCCTTTGAGCAAAGGGGTTGACGATGAAACTCTATCATTTTGCCAATTACCATATGGACCATTGGGAAAAAGGTGGTGATTGATGTGCAGCTAATATTACACGACATTGTAGAGCTGAGCATTGTGACCAGATGGAGACTGGAAAATTCAGACTCACTAAGAGGTGAAGCTGCAGCAAGAGATTGTAACTGTTATATTAATGACAAGTCTGAGAATGTGGAGTTTAACCATCAGTGTCGCTGGCTGAGAGAGGAACCAGATCACAGTACAAGGTTAAGCTGAATAGGTGGATGAGAAGGGACTTGGCAGATAGATTGATCTGAGCCTTTAGTTCACCTGGACTATATCCACCAACAGGGATAGTTTAACCAAATGTTGCATTTCAGTATTGGAACTTTTACAGATAGAATTTTCCACTCCCACCAATAGCAGGAATTGTGGCGGACAGAGTCACAAATTGTGGCAAAAAGTCAGTTTCCCACCTGATTTTGATAGGGGGTTAAAGGACGGGGTGGACTTTCCCACTGATCCCTTGTGGGGAGCCACATTCACAGCTGAGGAGTCCTCATTGAGAAGACAACTTGCTGGAACCACGTTCCCTTCCAAACGGAGTGCCCTGCCAGCGGAGGGGACTGCACCTTGAATGGCACACAGCTGGGTGAGCCTCACTCCATCAATGCCTTTGAGATACATCGATAGTGCTTTTGCCCACCTTTAACAGTGACATGTCAAATGGCATTTTCAGATCTGTGCCAAGGCTGGTGACCGTGAAGCAGGGTTAGGGTGAAGGGGGAAAGACAGGGGCAGGATTAGGGTTAGGGAAAGTGGAAGACAGGAAGGAAATGGGGAAGACGAGGAATGACTTGGGCGGGGAGGGGATAGATAAAGAAACGGAGGGGAGGAGTGATAAGGCCACGGTTATAGGACACAGTTAGCAGCTTGCAGACTGTTAGTTGTGTGAAAATAGACTAAAACTGGTGCTATTCTTATAAGCACATATTTAAACACATACAACGACCGGGGTTTTGCCATCCTACCTGCCACAGTAACCAGAGCAGGCAAGGGGCGGATCATGGAAAGGTCCATGGACTTTAGGCAGGATTTTACAGTCTCGGGAGAGGCAAGGCCATAAAATCCCACCCAAAGAGCCTGCTTGCACCCGATTTCTCTTTCCAACTTCTGATAATGCAAATTGTAATTGTATATTACAAATATGACTCAAGCAGCTCGCCTGGAGAGCTGTCATTTTGTCCAAGCAATCAACCTATTAATGATTCATCTACAGTTATTGATTACTATAGGTGGTTCCCATAGATATTTTCTCAATAGAGCAGGAAGGAAAGTCTTCCACAGACCCCAGGGAGTGTGGGGCATTGCTCATCGTCCTTGGGGAGTTGTGCAGATTTGCTGTCTCCTCTACATTAATTTGAATTTGACGTGTATACAGTGAGGTAAATGAGCTGTAGCCACCTTGGTGTAGGTTGAAGCCAAAGGGAATCAAAGGTGATTGGGGACAGGCACAACGTGGAGTTGAGGTCACAGTCAGATCAGCTATGAACTTATAGAATCATTACAGTGCAGAAGAGGTGATTGGTCCCATCGAGTCTGCACTGACTCCCTGACTGCATATCTTACCTAGGCCCTGTCCCCACAACCCCACACAATTCCCCTGGCTAATCCATGTAACCTACACACTGAGGGGCAATTTATCATGGCCAATCCACCTAAGCAGCACATCTTTCGACTGTGGGAGAAAACCAGAGGGAACACACGCAGACATAGGGAGAATGTGCAAACTCCACACAGAGAGTGACCCGAGCCGGGAATCGAACCCTGGTCCCTGGAGCTGTGAGGCTGCATTGCTAACCATTGTGCCATCATATCATCCTTACTGAATGGCGCAGGATGCTAGAGGAGACAAGTAGCCTATGCGTGTTCCTAATTTATACATTCATAGGTCGCTTTCTTCCTGTTGCAAAAAGTTGCCTTTTTAATAATTTAATTCCTGATTCCGGCTGATAAAGTAAAAATCGGATATAAACTCGATTTCATGACAGTGTGAGGGGGTACACAAGAGACTTTCCTGGAGAGTTCTAGGGTAAAGGAACACAGTTACACAGTAAACTGGAGAAGCTGAGATTATTCTTGGAACACAGCAAAATTGACAGAGACAGGTGTTTAAAGTTAATTTGCTAGTCACAAAGTAAGGCTGCAATTAAGTTATTGTGAAATTCTCCTAGTTGCCACACTCCCGCGCCTGTTCGGGTCAATGCACCTAACCAGTTCATCTTTCAGAATGTGGGAAGAAATCGGAGCATCTGGAGAAAACCCCACACAGACAAGGGGAGAATGTGTAAACTCCATACAGACAGTGACCCAAACTGGGAATCAAACCTCCGAATCCCTGGATCTGTGAGGCAGCGGTGCAAACCACTGTGGTGCCGTGCAGCCTACTAAGATTTCAAAGGGATTAGTTAGAGTAAATGAAGGGGAATTGGTTCCAAAAATTAATAAGCAAAGGGTACAAATTGAAGGTGGTTGGAAAAGAACCAGAGTTAGCATGAGGGAAAAAGTGCTTTTATACAGCAAATGGTTTGGATTTGAAATGCATTGTCTGACAGGTTGCGGATACAGATTCAATAGTAGCTTTTAAAAGTGGTGATTGTCCCTTTAAGGATCCATCTGCAGAATTAAGGGCACGTGACCTAGTGAGCCAATCGGGGATCAGGGTGCCCCCCCCCCCCTCATGGAACATAGAACATTACAGTGCAGTACAGGCCCTTTGGCCCTCAATGTTGCGCCGACCAGTGGAACAAATCTCAGGTTTCTGTTCCAGAATCCGACTGGTAGTCATGAGGCTGCAAGTCTGTGTATTGTCATTTTATATAACTGAACATTACAGTTATGATTTACCTGGCTGGTGAGCAGGAAGTGTTGCATTGCTTGTAAGATCACATTCCTGAGATGTGCAGCTTACTGATTCATGCTTGAGATTTTATATAAAACACTGATTCTAAACCCTCAGTCTCTGTTCCCCAAACCTTCTTCCTGCAGTAACGCCATTTAGAGGCTGTCATGGTGCCAGAATGTGAGCCAGGGGTTAGAGGAGGTGGTGAAGAGTTTGCTTCAGAAGTCTGGTTGGTGTCAGTCCCGTAAACTTCATGCCTCACCAGCAGAGTGGATTTTGAGTGATTAGCACCCCCATGTCAGGAATACTGTGTGTTTAAGGATGCAGCACATTCATGAACCAGACAGGTTCTCAACTGCAATCTAACTACTTTCATTTTGGTCATTTTGACAATGTGTTTATTACAGAATGTTTTAAAACTGAAATTAAATTCTGAAACTGCAGTGATGGGTTTGCGCTCTGGTTCTCTAGATTTGTACTCTATCCATCTCATTTGATATCCATTCTGCTGTCTTCCCTTCACTAGCAGTGCCTATATTATGACCCAGAGTGAGCAAACAGATTGTTCTGTGGAAATGTATGTTTATTCTGCCCTTTCTGTCCATAGTCAACAACATTAAGAGTTAGTAGTCTGAGGAACACCTTGTTAAATTTCCTCAGAGAGCTCCAGAGTGTTATCACATATAAAGGTTAAAGTTTATTTATTCACCACAAGTAAGGCTTATATTAACACTGCAGTGACGTTACTGTGAAATTCCCCTCGTCGACACACTCTGGCACCTGTTTGGGTCAATGCGTCTGACCAGCACATCTTTCAGACTGCGGGAGGAAACCGGGAGCACCAGGAGGAAACCCCACAGACATGGGAAGAATGTGCAAACTCCACACAGTGAGCCAAGCCAGGAATGAAACATAGGTCCCTGACACTGTGAAGTAGCAGTGCAAACCACTGTGCTACCCTGCCATATTTGGACTCTGTGGTATGCATAAACGTAAACTGTGGTTCAAGTGCAGGTCAGTGGATAGGCAAAAGATGGTTCGGCACAGACAAGAAGGGCCAAAAGGCCTGTTTCTGAGCTGTAATTTTCTATGGTTCTGTAAGCCTCTTGCATATACACAAAACCACATGTTATCATTAAAGCCCCTGCAAGTTCAGATACAGTTGGGCAATTGATGGTTGATTGGGGAACTGGGGGGGAAGGAGAAGAGGGGGATAAACAGTTTACATTTTGAGACAAACACTTTCCATGAACTTTCTTTCTGTTACAAAACCTTATTCTCACACACCAAGGCTGTGCTTCCTCAGCTGTGTTTGCAAAAAAGGGGAATATGTTTTTCAGAACATTTTTTGGCTAATGGTGTCACTTTGAAAATATTCAGAGATGGAAGTGTGAACAACCAGGCATTGGTTAGACACACAATTGGAGAAAATCAAGAGGCAAAAGGGACAAAGAGAATTGGGTGGATTATGTTGTTTCTGATTCATTCTATTCCCGCCAGATTCTTCCTTAACCAATGCATTGTGATTTTCTTTTTGCTACTTAAGTCGCGAAGAAAACTAAATCGCTGGACAGGGCTGCAGCAAGTAAAGTTCAACGAACAGGTACAGAGTTTCTTCATGTTAATACGGTAGTGAGAGGATCATTTTGTTAAGCTGTATCCTGTTGACTAGTTTTATAGTTTATCTTATTTATTTTTAAAACATAATTGCTATTTTAGACATCTCTGTCAATAAGAGGGAGGGTTTTTGTTATCGCTGTAGGCTTGTACTCATCCCATAATGGTACGCAGCCAGAAACGTGCTCTTAGGCTGATTGGTGTTAACACATTGTTCCTGAATTAGTTGTCCCTCAACCTTGTTATGGTTTTTTTATTGTGGAGTCCAATAGGCGTAGATAAAGGTCATAGAAGGCATTCACAATGTTAGAGTGGGCGGCGCGGGCTCATTGAGCCAAAGGGTCCGTTTCTCATGCTGTGTTTTTTTTTGTTCTTTGAATTACTTCTGAACTGTTAGAAACATGGCAGCTATTTTGCACAAAGCAGATCTCTCAGACAGAAAATGAGATGATTGACCCATTATTTCATTTTACCATGTTGGTTGATGGAAGGGTATGAAGCACGCTAGCAGAACCCTCTGTTGTTTTTAGTACCCATCGAAACAGATAGGGCCTAACTTGTGTGAAAGACTGTCCTGCCTTGATCTTATCAGCTTGGGACAAGAGGCAAAACATCGGATTTGCCAGATGTCTCTGTTTTGCCGGCGAAATTAGCCTCGTGTCCTGATTTCAATATTAATAGCATGTTTTACATGTCATTAATGAAACCTGGGTATTATTGTCCGGGCTTACTCACCTTAGCCCCATCACCGGTCGAGGTCCTTACTGGTAAGGATCACAGGTAGTCCCCACCAATGGGGACCAGGAGTGATGGCCAAGCTGATGGGACCATACGTCATTGAAGCCCCCCCCAGTGAGTTCGGATATAAAGCTGGGCAGTGACCACAGCTCACTGTCAATTTGGCACTGCCAACCTGGCACCCTGGAAGTGCCAAGCAGTGGGTCTTGAGAGGAACATGTCTTGAGGGGGTGAGACTGATGAGGGTATGACCTAATGGGGGGGGGGGAACGGGGACGGGCCAGGAAAATGCCATAGGAGGGAAGGAGGCGGAACTCTGCAGGAAGGGGAGGTTGATCGATGGGGGAGGCCATGAACAGAGGTTTGGATTGTCATTGGGGAGTGGCGGGGCAAGTGGCTGGAGCAGTGATTGTTGGGGAGCGGAGGGGGCCATGTCCGGATGGTGATTGAAGGGTGTGGCAGCAAACAGCATGTGTGGCAATATTCCTGGTTGGGGGGTGAAGATAGCAGCGGAGAAGGGGTAGTGAGGTTAGTGTACTGTTTAATGTAGTTGCCTAGGAGTGGATTGGGGCAGGAAGACTAACCTGCTCCCCAAAGGCACTCCTAGTGTTAGTTTAATGAGACTGTGTGCCTGAAATGTAGGGCACTTTTAGATATAATAAAAACCCAGCAGCTGGAGGGAGGTGGGAGTGTTCGATCCAACGGTTAAAATGCTTTGCTGCTGTTTCTCAGCAACTTGTAGCAAGTTTGGAAAAAGCGTAGAACAGAAATCAATCAAGGAATAAAGGAAAATGAGGAGGCCAATCAGCCCGTTCAGCCTTGATCTCGCCTGCAAACAGCAAAGGTGGGATGAATTTCTGAAGTTAAAACAGAAAGTGTTGGATAAACTCAGCATGTCTGATAGTATCTTTGGAGAGAGAAACAGAGTTAATGTTTCAAATCCACTGTGACTTCTCTTCGGAACTCCTGGATAGGTATTTTACACTCTCACTCCCTCCCAGCCCTGCTGATTCTGAGGAGGTGGGGAAAATGCAAAATTGCATGGAGGGGGATTCCTTCTGGGATCATTCCCCTCCCCCTCACCCCTCTCCCTCCCCCTCACCCCCCTCCCCCTCACCCCCTCACTTTCTCCCCCCTCGCCTCCCCTCCTCCTTTTCCCCCCCTCCCTTTTCTCCCCCTTCCCCCACACTCTTGCAACATTGGAACATACATTACGTGTAAGGAACTATTCTCTGCTGGCAAAAAGGACACGGTAAGAAGTCTCACAACACCAGGTTAAAGTACAACAGGTTTATTTGGCAGCACAAGCCACGAGCTTTCAGAGAACTGCCCCTTCATCAGGTGAGTGGGAGTTCTGTTCACAAAAAGGACATATAAAGACACAAACTCAATTTACAAAATAATGGTTGGAATGCGAGTCTTTACAGGGAATCAAGTCTTAAAGGTACAGACAATGTGAGTGGAGAGAGAGGGTTGAGCACAGGTTAAAGAGGTGTGTATTGTCTCCAATATGGAGTTAAAACAGACTTCTTACTGTGTTTACCTCAGTCTAATGCTGGCAACTCCATAAAAAGGACATGTCCAGGCCATTAAACTTTTTTGAATTAAACTAAAACACGAGGGACAATAGTTCCCCATTGACAATGCCTCAGCCCAGTAAAAAGTCTCATAATGATAGGATGCAAGACTGGGCAGAGAAGTGGCAGATGGACTTCAACGCAGATAAATGTGTAGTGGTCCATTTTGGCAGGACCAATGGAATGAAGCAGTATAATATCAAAAGTAGGAGTCTTGGCAGTGTTGAGGAGCAGAAGGATCTTGGGGTTCGGGTCCATAGGACTCTTAAATCTGCCCGGCAAGTGGAGGATGTGGTCAAGAAGGCGTATGGTGTACTGGCCTTCATTAATAGAGGAATTGAGTTTAGGAGTCGGGAGGTAATGCTCCAACTTTATAAGATCTTTGTCAGACCCCACTTGGAGTACTGTGCACAGTTCTGGTTGCCTCACTACAGGAAGGATGTGGAAGCTATTGAGAGGGTACAGAGGAGATTTACAAGGATGTTGCTTGGAATGAGGGAGCTAGGTCCCTTCTCCCTGGAGAAACGGAAGTTGAGAGGTGACCTGATGGAGGTTTATAAAATGTTGAGAGGAATAGATAGGGTGGATTCTCAGAGACTATTTGGCAGGGCTGAAAATGGTTGCTACAAAAGGACACAGGTTTAAGGTGCTTAGGGGCAAGTATAGAGGAAATGTTAGGGGTAAGTTTTTCACTCAGAGGGTGGTGAGTGAATGGAATCGTCTGCCATCAGTGGTGGTGGAGGCAAACTCACTTGGGTCTTTTAAGAGACTTCTGGATGAGTATACGGGATTAAGTGGATTGGGAGTTATAGATAGTTCTAAGGCTAGTAGGTGTGGGTATGACTGGCACAACTTATGGGCCGAAGGGCCTGTTTGTGCTGTAGTGTTCGATGTTCTATAACATCAGCTTAAAGTCCAACAGGTTTATTTCATAGCAAAATCCACTAGTTTTCGGAGCTTTTGCTGCTCCTACAAACAGCTCAACAATCACCAGACAAGAGTGTTCTCTTCCTGTTGGGGAACACTTCAGCGGTCACGGGGCATTCGGCTCTGATCTTCGGGTAAGCGGCCTTCACAACACACGACTGCACAGAGTTGCTGAGCAGAAACTGACAGCCAAGTTCCGCACGTGAAAACAGCCTCAACTGGGATCTTGGGTTCATGTCACACTATCTGTAACCCCAGTGACTTGCCAGGGCTTGCAAAATCTCACTGTACTGGAGACAATAACCTGTGCTTAACCCTCTCTCCACTCACATTGTCTGTACTTCTGAGACTTGATTACCTGTAAAGACTTGCATTCCAACCATTATTTTATAAATTGAGTTTGTGTCTTTATGTGCCCTGTTTGTGAACAGAACTCACCTGACGAAGGAGCAGCAAGCGCTCTGAAAGCGAGTGGCTTTAATCTGGTGTTGTGACGCTGGCATCTCTACATCATGCCTCAGCCAATCGGAGCCCCCTTTTCAACCAATATGTAGTACAAGTTGTTGCTTCCTTTGAAATTTGGTATTCTTGTGTCTGTCCCAATGGTGCAAAAAACTTCCACAGCATGTTTCTTTTCTCAGCAATATTCCTGATTCAAGTTTTCAGAGCGTTTACGTTTCACCACAACAAAACTCACCCATTTTGAGGTTAAAATTCCTCCAGAGTTAATATTTCGGGTCAATAACCAGATCTCCCAGTCTCAGATTTGAAAACTTCTGCAGTTCCTCCATCATTAAAGCTTTTTGGGACAGAAGGTTCCAGATTTGCAATAATGCTTCTGGATTTTGCTCGCTGAGTTTAAGACTGTACTTCCTAGTTATGACGGAAAGCAGCAATCCAGAATTCACCAGGTTTAAAATATTGTTCATGTTTAATTTCTAGGATTTACAATAAACTTTGCCATATCGTCAAAAGAATTTATGGAAAAAGGTAAGATTCTTTTTTTAAAGAGTAGGAACGCTGTCATAATATAATTTATCTTTTTACTCAGAGTTAGTGGAGCAGAATGGAACTTATTGATGTCAACTTGACTTATCTCCAGTGAGAAGCCTTTCCCTTTTATTCCTGGTCTTCCACTGCATCTCAGTTTCTTACCTGCAACATTTTAAGTGATTTCACATCGAGTAGGATCTTTCAGAGATGCATGTTGGGTTCTGATGGCCGTAAACCAGTCGTTATCTGGTTTATTAATGTCCTTTAGGGAAGGAAATCTGCCATCCTTGCCTACGTGTGACTCCAGGTCACAGCAATGTGGTTGACTCTTAAATGCCCTCTGAAAATGGCCTAGCAAAACACTTGGTTCAAGGGCAATTAGGGATGGACAACAAATGCTGGCCCATTCAGCGATACAAATCCCAGACACAAATGTTTAAAAAATGATGCCACTGGGACCCAATAACTGTGATTTTTTTTTTAACTCCATTGTTGTGGTTTTTTCCTGCCAGATGAAGTCTGCGGGGATAAGGACCGAGACACACAAAGCTAATCGGGAGCCAGTTCAGATTTGAATATACAATCCGGGGGGAGGCCAGTCAGCCTATGAGAGGGATGGGAATTAGGAGGAGGTGACTGTGAATGAGGATAGGAGGAAGTTAGTGAGTGACGCGGAGGCTGGAATGTGCGGCTCCCATTCACGAGGGTAACAACACATTCTCCTCTTTCCGGAGGAGAGGTGCAGTTGGAAAAATAAGCTAGAAAAATATATGGGAGGGGTCTCGAGGTTTTTGGGAAGAGTTCAGGATGAGCTCTTTGGGCCAAGCGAAGGGCCTTGAGAATGAGGCTTAACTGAAGACTGAAGGAGAATTACCCCTTTATTGCTGGTGTGCATTCAAGAATCCATCCAATCTCAGGCTCCAGTGAAGTTGGTCTCCTTGGCCATCTGCTCCAGATAGAGGTAAAAATGGAAGAAATATCAAACAATCGAGGCCTATGCCTGCCAAACATGCCAAATACATGCCTTGTCATGGTCACATGCTAAAATCATGTCATTAGCTCAAGACCAGAGTGTTGATAATGTCTAGGTTAATGGAAATGAGCTGGCATTATCCTGACCGAGAATTATAGCACTTGACTGTATTCACCCTAATTATTCCCTGTGGCTGCACAGTCATTATCTGAATGAGATGCTGATTTTCTACCCCCCCCCATCCCCCGTGGACATCAGGGTGTGCTTTAGCTGTAAGAAGGGATGCCATGTCTAGACTGAGAGCAGACCAGGAGCTGGAAATCCTGGAGATGAAAGGAGAGCATTCAAGAGGAAGTGATTTCTCAATTCTATTAATTGAAGAATATGAGGAGAAGGAGGTAACACCGCCTTGTTGATATCGGTGCTTCAGATGAAGAGAAGGGGGGGAGCAGTCCTGTCATGGATTGGCTGACGTCCAGGAGGAATATCGACCTGAGTGGACGGAGGCAGCGAGACCCTAGGTGTCAGCCCTGATGTTTTGAGAAGGGGAGATGTTCACAAAGGCGTGTGATGCTATCAAGGATACATAGAACTCATAGATCATATGTGAGGAGGAGCGAGAGTTCACAAATAGGGCACAATTTACAAAATAATGGTTGGAATGCGAGTCTTTACAGGGAATCAAGTCTTAAAGGTACAGACAGTGTGAGTGGAGAGAGATTAAAGAGATGTGTATTGTCTCCAATATGGAGTTAAAACAGATTCTTACCCCAGGCATCTCCACAAAAAGGATATGTCCAGGCCATTAAGCCTTTTTTTTTAATTTTGAACAGTGCCACAGGAGCCTTCCCTTGTCCTGGGATGGCTCACATTTGCCTCCTTCTTAGTGAGGAGCTTGTGCCACAAGGACTTGGAAACCACCCTATGCCAGTGGCTTTATGTGGCACTGAATCTTTTGCCAGCGGCTCCTTCCAGGATAATCCTTTGATGAATAGCAAATTGCATCATTGGAAGCCTGACAAGTCCCTGTCCTGGATGACTTTTGCATTTGGGTGAAACCTGGTCCAATCAATATTGACACAGCAGCCAATGACTACACTTTCCCTTCATCGACCTTGCTGAGGTCTTAGGGGGGGTTGCAGCTGCAGAACATTGAGAGCATGATCACATGCTCTCGAACCTGCACAATCGAACATCACGGGAGATTCAACAGAACGGTGTGGGGATGGAGGAGCGCTGAGGATAGAGAGACGTCCTTATGGAGATGGTCCAACTCACCAAGGCCATTCCTGTCCAGGCATTCTAAATCAGTGAGCCCAGTCACGTATTGAGTCATACGCTGTGCCCTCCCCAATACGAATGCAAAGCAGCTAGGCTGGTCCAATTGGAGAATGTTGGAGGTAAGGAGATAACCTCATCAAAGTGAGCACACTCCTCTTGCATCCCATACTCTAATCCCTCTTGGAAGCAAAGTCAATGAGATTTTCAATTTCTGGGAAGGAACAGAAGGCAGATATCAGTGTACTGGAAAATAGAGATGAGGGAAAGGGCCTGAATAGGACTGGAATGAGGAATATTCCACATTTACTATAATATGGTTGTGTAGCAAGGACCCATATGGACACCCCAGAGGGTCACCTTGTATCTGGAGGCAATGAGGGAGTTAAAGGAGAAGTCCAATGTAAGAACAAGCTCGGCCAAGAGGAGAAGGGTGACGGTGGATGGGGATCTGTTGAGCCTCTGTTCAAGCACGGAGCTGAGAGCCCTCAGTCCTGCTGGGAAATGAAGGTATAAAGAGACTGGACATCCAACGTGAAGACAATTTAATTAGATTTGATTTTATTTATGACTGTCACATGTATGAGCATACAGTAAAAAGTATTGTTCCTTGTGCACTGTACAAAAAAAACATACCATTCATAGAGAAGGAAAGGAGAGAGTGCAGAAAGTACTGTTACAGTCATAGCTAGGGTATAGAGAAAGATCAACTTAATGCGAGGTAAATCCGTTCAAAAGTCTGTCAGCAGAGGGAAAGCTGTTCTTGGGTTGGTTGGTACGTAACCTCAGATTTTTTTGTATCTTTTTCCTAAGAAAATGGTTTGAGCTGAAAACAAGTGACAAGGGAATAATGAGAGTCACAGATATAGACAGGGAGAGAGTGGAGAAAAAATAGGGTTGAGATTGGAGTGAGAACTGAATGAAACAATAAGTCTACCAGGACCATCCTGATTGTGGGAAGGAATATGTGAATATTCCATAGTAAATGTGTGGAGTTACTGGGATAGGGCGGGGAAAAGGACCCGGATGAGGTACTCTGTCGGGAGAGTCAGTGCAGACTCGATGGTCGAATGGCCTGATTTAGAAGTGGGTTGGGTTTGGAGGGGCTTAGGTTGGAGGCTGCAGAGGGAAGACTCAGAGCAGATGAGGTTAATGGCAGACCTGTAGATGTTGGCTTGATGTTTGGTGGTGGGATCCTAATCCAGGGGGGAGTAGGAAGTAATTGAGTCTGAATTGTCTGAGCAAGTTAAATCAGGTTAAATCATTATCATTTGTGTGTTAGAAAAGCCCCTTGTAACCACCACTTCAGGAGAACCAGGGATGGAGAATAAAAGTCTTCCCCCGGCCAGAATCACCCTTATCCTGTAAATGAATTTTTAAACTCTTATTCTCACCACATTAATTATCTTCCTTTGGTTGTTTGCTAGGATGGATCATTAAATCATACGATGAAACCATTGAAAAACTGGACTGGAAGGAAATTTGCACCATGGTGTTGGAGAGAATTCAGGCTGAGAATGAAAGAATGTAAATATTTGAAATGGAATCCTTTCTTAACATAATCATTTCTAATTGAACATCACGGGAGATTCAATGGAATGGTGTGGGCGTGGAGAAGTACTGGGGCAGAGAGACGTCCTTTTGGAGAAGCTGAGCTTTTCCCCGTGGATCAGGGATGTTTATAGGAAGGTCTCAAGAAGGTGTCAATGTGGAGGTTTGATGAAGTTAGCCAAGAGTAACTCTCCATTGGAAGAACAGTTAGTAACCAGTGAACACGGGCTAAAGGGAATTATCCAAAAAAACTAGAGTACAAATGGGGAGAAATGCTTAGATGCAGGGTGGGGATGCGTGTGGGGTAGTTGGTGAGTGGGTGGATAGGATGGGGGTGTTGAGTACTTAAATCCCCCAAATGTGAGGTCAGACCAGGAAGCTAACATTGTCCTGCACAAATTTTGACCTCACCTGGGTAGATTTGAATGCAGTAAGAAGTTTGACAACACCAGGTTTAAGTCCATCTGATTTATTTGACAGTAAACACGCAAGCTTTTGGGGTTTGCCCCTTCGTTAAGTGAATGAAGAGTTCTGGCCTCAGACAGCTTATAATAGCACAGACAGTTTACAGATTACTGATTAGAATGTGAGTCTTTACACCTAACCTGCTATCCATGTCTTAAAGAGGCCGACAATGTGAGTGGAAGGAGCACTGAGCACAGGTTAGAGAGATGTGTATTGTCTCCAGACATCTTTCACTTGATTTGAAATCAAGCAGGGAGCTGTGAAGTAAGGTACTTAGACATTGAAATAGATCCCAAGTTGTTGCTTTAACCATCATTCTGGACTTAAACCGAGTACTGGGGGAACTCAGCAGGGTCACTGAAGGGAGTGCACAGTGGTTTCTTCAGTGAGACTGACAGGCCGGGAAGTTTTTGATCAGCAGCCTTACACAGATGAGAGGTAATGCTCACAGGATTCTTTTTGAGGGAATGCTTTCAGTGTTTGACAGGTGATTGTTACCTCCTTGGAAGTCGCTTCAACGATCTTGCACTTCACTCAGCTTCAGTTACACTCCTTTGCTACCAGCTTTTATTATGGCTTGGGAGCAGCTCCACTTTCTCCCTCTGATGAAGAATTAGAGGAGCAACACACACACCAACAGTAGCAGCAGGAGCAACACACACTACCTTCTCAGAAAGACATCTGCTCCACCATAACGTACAGGGGTTGGAAGGGGGTAATACGCCAGCACAGGGTCAGTAAGCAGAGGATTAGCTCCCTCCACATGTCTGAACACCAGAGATTCAGGAGAATCAGGCTGCTTCCCAGTGGAGCAGGCGGGAACACATTTCCAGTAGCTATCAAGGTGCCTGTTACTGAAGGGCCAGCTCCCTCACACCCACCGGCTCTTGTTGTGTTCTCTCTGCTTCTGTACTAAAGTTCCGAGTGTGAGAAATGGATTGTGTGGAAAAGGGGAAAAGACAGTATCAGTGCAGATTGACTGTGAGGCCTGTGGAGAGGGTGAGTGTTGCCTATTTTGATATTGATGTGGAGAGATGCCTAGAGAGAGAAGAATGAGTGGAGAGTGTGAGGAGTGAGGAGTGCAGTGCTGGAGAGAGTGGAGGTGTGAGGAGTGAGGAGTGCAGTGCTGGAGAGAGTGGAGAGTGTGAGGAGTGAGGAGTGCAGTGCTGGAGAGAGTGGAGAGTGTGAGCTTGGCACCTGATAACATTATTCCACTTTCCATTCCTGATGCTCTCAGTACATTGTTTCCAGGCTGGAGGAAGCACACTCCAGCTGATGACTTCCCCTGCACTTCCATTCACCCTGCCTGGGTGGAGAGGCTTTGGTACAGTGGATCTCACTGCAAATCCCTCAGATCCCAACAGCAGAAGGTCCAGGTGTGATTGAGGGACCTTTTTGGGAGGTGGGGTGGGGGTTACAGTCTATCCAATTTCAGCAGCCTCCATTCTAACCCATTTTCCTTCAATAAAAAATCCTTTAATAGAACATAGAACATAGAACATTACAGCACAGAACAGGCCCTTCGGCCTTCGATGTTGTGCCGACCAAAATAAAAAGCAATGCCCCTCCAAACTAAACCATTCCCTTCTCTTCCATATACTTATCAATTAACCTCTTAAACGCCACCAAACTTGGCGCATCTACAACAGCTGCAGGCAGGGCATTCCACTCCCTAATCACTCTTTGAGTAAAGAACCTACCTCTGATATCCGTCCTATAACTCATACCCCTTAATTTAAAGCTGTGTCCCCTCGTGCTAGCTTTCTCCATCCTAGGAAAAAGGCTATCACTGTCCACCCTATCTAAACCTCTAATCATCTTATATGCTTCAATAAGATCCCCTCTTAGCCGCCTCCTTTCTAACGAAAACAACCTCAAATCCTTCAACCTCTCTTCATAGGACCTGCCCTCCATACCAGGCAACATCCTGGTAAACCTCCTCTGTACCCTCTCCAATGCCTCCACATCTTTCTTATAATGTGGGGACCAGAACTGCACACAATACTCCAAGTGCGGCCGCACTAGAGTTTTGTACAGTTGCAACATGATGCTGCGGCTCCTAAATTCAATCCCCCTACCAATAAAAGCTAAGACTCCATATGCCTTCTTAACAACTTTATCCACTTGACTGCCTACTTTCAGGGATCTATTGACACATACACCAAGATCCTTCTGTTCCTCAACACTATTAAGAGCCCTACCATTAGCCCTATACTCTACACATTTATTGTTCCTGCCACAACATTTATTGTTCTTTACTTTGTAAGAATTGACATCTCATGCCTAATTGGCTGAGGAGGGGAGATACCAGTGTTTTGTTAAAGTCACAGAGCTGAAGGGATTTCCACACTGCTAATTGTCCCCCCCCCCCACCCCCCTCTCCCGCCAGTCTCAGCAGGAGACATAGTTGAATAGTGTAAAAGTTGTTATGATCTGGAAGGTGCTACTTGAATGGGTGCTGGAAGCAGATTCAATAATAACTTTCAAAAGGGAGCTGGAGAAATACTTGAAAAGGACGTACAGTGGAGAAAGAGTGAGGGAGTGAAATAATTGAGTTGCTCTTTCAAAGAGCCAGAACACACACAATGGGCTGACTGGCTCCTTTAGTGCTATAACATTCAATATTTTAAGAGCTTTTATTTTCTCACTTGCTTGGCTTTGAGTTTTGGCTGGTTATTCACTCCCAGAGAAGCTAACATTCAGGTTGTTCACACAAATCCAGGTTGGAATTCTGAAAAGTGAGTGCACTGGATGAATTTCCTGAGGCAATATCATTGCCTGGTTAATCCTGGATGCAAAGGTTTGCCAAGGCTAGAGGCTAAACCTGTATACCCCAGCTCACTATGCATCGTATTACTGATGCTATTAGCAACTGCATGGGGGAACGCCAACCAAAAATACCCATGTTTACTGAATGACTCCCAAATGAAGAAATTACCAATAAAATCCCACTCATTGTAACTTTAACTTTATCACAAATCAAAACCAACACAAATAAAACATGAGTTCACAGGCTAAAAATACTTTCGATAAAAATGGTAAATGACACTTTAAATAGTCAATACACTAAGGTAAGTCTTGCACAACCACAAGCACTTGTATAATTCCCACCCAAATGTGGATGACATAGTTAGATAGTTCCTCATATGCTCATCTTTATTCAAGCGTGATAGGTCAGGAGTTCTACCCAACAATAGAATCATAGAACCTTACATTGCAGAAAGAGGCCCTTCGGCCCATCAAGTCTGCACCGAACACAATCCCACCCAGGCCCTATCCTCATATCCCTGCATATTATATCCACTAATCCCTCTAACCTGGACACTAAAGGGCAATTTCTTAGCATAGCCAATTAACCTAACCCACACATTTTTGGACTGTGGGAGGAAACCCACACAGACATGAGGAGAACATGCAAACTCCACACAGACAGTGGCCCAAGCCAAGAATGAAACCCAGGATCCTGGACCTGTGAGGCAGCAGCGCTAATCACTGTGCTATCGTGCTGCCCATAGCTTTCTGTGATAGCTTTCACATCTGAATTTCATGGCTATCATTATCATCAGCAAGGCACACTTCAATGAACCCTCTCTCCCTTGGGGTCATAACAATCCTGATGGTGTCGTTTTCCAAAGTTCGTCTCAAAAATTCGACTAATAATGTCCCGGATGATGGTTTGGCCAGTTCTGGGAAATATCCAGCTATTTATCCTAGCTTTTAACATAGCTTTTCAAGTTTTAGACCTTTTAGCTAGCTCACAGGTTGGGCGGGACTTTCAGGCTGTGCTCACCCCAAAACCAGAAAGTTCTGCCCGAGGTCAACAGACATTTGTGTGGCTGTTCTTCCTCTGCCTGCTACGATTCCCATGGCGGATGGAATGGGAAAACTCCCCCCCCCACTGTCTCCAAAACAGAAAAGCTGATCTCTTCCTGAGAATGACTTCTCCTCCTTGCTAGAATTCTCTGTGTTCCTCTTTCTGCTTCTGTCTGTTTTCTCTTTGTGTCTGCATCTGCCTTTACTCTCCAACTCCTCTGCTTGTAATTCCTCCTCCAGCCCACAGCCCCCCCCCCTCTGAAGTCTACCAGCCAAGTAATTTCCTTGTTGGCTCTGCTTCCGGGTCAAGGATCACCTGTTCACATGGAGCAATATTTCCTACTATCCAAGAATATTACAATTGATCCTATTGTAATTGATGCAAAGTCTTCAAACATCGCTTTAAAACAATTCCACAAACCTTTCCAAGATTTTTTTTTCGTTTCTCTACTGTATTTGGGACATGGGTCATACGTGGTCCTGGACTTCTGCACCAGCTGCACAGTACCTGTTCCAACACTCACCAAGTATTTAACCTCCACCCCCGCCCCCCCAATCCATTCTCTCTCATCCGTACTCTCAATTACAGCTAATTTTCTCTCTTTTGTTTTCTAATCAGAAACCTTGAAAAAGCAACTATGATTAAACACGGATTGGGCAACCCGGTGATTCTGCTGCATTATGAAGAAGCCAGAACTGGATCAACATCCAAGTTCAGGAAGCACATTCAAGTGCCCGAGGTGCCACCTCTAAAAGACGGAAAACCCCATATCCCAGTCTTAAAGGTGGAGAATCCTGCATTGAGTAAAATGTATTATTCATTGAATGATGGATCCTCCTTCATTTAGTATCCTTGAAATACCAATCCCAGCTTATCTAGGACTCAGTGACAAAGGGCAGTGTGCTGGCTTTGAAAGCGAGAGATGTTGATACATATTGAAGGGAGTGACCAGGAATACCATAGTCACCCTGAGCCTGGGTTCAGTTTCTGCCTACATGGTAGGGCTAGCGCACAACCCTCTACCGCTCTGAGCTTGCTGACTAAATGGGGCCCATACAGCCTGAGATTGGACTCTCAATCTAGTCATTTCTTCTTGAGATACCCCCAGTTTTACCTTGGATATTTCAAAGGTTGGAAAGTGCAAAGGTTAAGTCGGTCAGAGAATAGAAGGTTCATTTCAAATCTAGCTATCCCACAAGTGGACAATTAAAATTAAGCAAATAATGTGGGCGGTGAGGTGGTGGGGAGGGCAAGGAGATGAGGAAATTGGGGGTGATGGGAAGGATGATGGGGATGGGGAGAGTGAGGATGAGAGTGATGGTGGAGGGTGAGGGGAAGATGATGGGTGAGTGAGGGGAAGGGGAAGGATAATGGGGTGGGTGAGGGGAAGGGTAAGGGGGATGGGGTGAGTGAGGGGAAGGGTAAGGGGGATGGGGTGAGTGAGGGAAGGGTAAGGGGGATGGGGTGAGTGAGGGAAGGGGAGATAATGGGTGGGTGAGGGGAAGGGTAAGGGGATGGGGTGAGTGAGGGGAAGGGTAAGGGGGATGGGGTGAGTGAGGGAAGGTAAGGGGGATGGGGGAGGGGAAGGGTAAGGGGGAGGGTGAGGGGAGAAGGGGATGGGTGAGTGAGGGGAAGGGAAGGGAGGAGAGGGGAGAGGGGGATGGGTGAGTGAGGGGAAGGGGAAGGATAATGGGGTGGGTGAGGGGAAGGGTAAGGGGGATGGGGTGAGTGAGGGGAAGGGTAAGGGGGATGGGGTGAGTGAGGCGATGGCGAGAGTGAAGGGATTGGGGAGGGGGATGAGAATGGGGAGGGGAGTAGGATGTGTGAAGGTGAAGTAGGGGTGGGGTGAATTGCTGTGTTGTCTATTTTCCTCCTCTGTTCCTCACCTATCAGCTGTCTCTCGGTGATTTCATTGGGAAATCAGTAAATTTTCCTGTGTACACTCCACACCCAGTTCACCACCTTCATTTTACTAGCATTGAGGAAGAGATTACTGTTGCTGCACCGGGGATAGGCAGTAAATTGCCAGCAACATGGACATCCCAAAAATCAATGATTTTTAAAAAAAATCTCCAATTCTGGCATCATATACATCACCTTTTATTGTGCCCCCTTTACAGTCATACCTTCAGTTGCCTGAACCCTAAGCTCTGAAATATTCTCCCTACGTCTCTTCATCTCTCTGCCTCACTTTAAGATATCTATTAATACCTATCTCTTTGAACAAGCTGATGGTCATTTCTCCAACCTCTCTTTATGTGGTTTGGTATGAACATTGTTTTATTAGTAATGACCTTTCTTGTTAAGCATGGCTGGCATGGTGGCAGTCGGTGGAATGGCGGCACAATGGTTAGCACAGAGACCTTGCTTCGATTCCTGGTTTGGGTCACTGTCTGCCTGCGTATTCTCCCCGTGTCTGCATGGATTTCCTTCAGATGCTCCGATTTCTCTCTCAGTCCAAAGATGCACAAGTTAGGTGGTTTGTCCATGCTAAATTGCCCTTTGGTGTCAGGGGGATTAGTAGGGTAAATATATGGGGTTACGAGATAGGGATTGGTGTCAGTGCAAACTCGATGCGCCAAATGGTTTCTTCCTGTGCTGTAGGAATTCTATATGTTTACCTGTGTTAAAGGTGCTATCCACATGTTGTCTGGGCAAGATTGAGAGTGAAGTTTGATGGTGAGATTGAGGGTTAGGGAGATAGCAAGAGGCTTTGTGTGAATTCATAGGGCTGAGGATGCAGTGGGAGTGAGGGTGATGGGTTTATCACTGAAGGTGAGGGTGAAGATGATTGGGATGGGACAGGATAACAGAGGGTAAGGATGGGGTGAAGGTGGGGTGGTAATGGGGCAAAATGAGGGTGTGGAGAGGCTGAATGCTAATCAGCTATTATTGTGTAACATTTTGAACTATTCCGTGTAAGAGTGATATCCCTATAAGTGAAACCGTTCTCTCTGAGTTACTCCTTGACTTTAAGTTCAGCTATCCTTCGGGTAATATTGCCGTCTGTCGCAGTCACTCTGGGCTTTCATGTCAAGGAGCATTTTACACCAACATCTTCAGTGATTCCACAGTACAACCTGTTTTACTGGCTAGTTTCACACCATTTGGTCATGGAAGTATTTTCTTATCGGGCGAGTAAGTTAAATAATAAAACAATGTGAGAGTATTGCTAAACTTTAACTAAGTTAAGTTTGTCTAAACAGTCTAAGTGGCATCATCTTTGACCCCTCATGTTTATGAAATTATAGTTACGAAATTGAAATCATGCTCGTCCTAACCTGTAATTGTTTTGTCTCATTATCACTGCAGTGAAATGTTATATAGAAAGCTGCCATATAACTATAAAATTTGAATCTTGCTGACACTTGAAACATGTTGCCGAAGCTTTTCATCTCATGCTTATCAGGTCAAATATAATTTAAATAATCACGACAATTTATACCACAGGAGAAAAGTGTGCTGATGAGTTGGTAAGTGAATTCTGATTGGTTATGGTGTTGCCATGGAGAAAGCAACGGAGATCCATTGGCTTCCCAAGCTCCCTGAGCAATTCAAAAGAGGCACAAAGCTTGAATATGTAACTTTTGTTTGCAGAGGATGTGTCCCGTTGTGTGAATGTGTGTCACTTAAAGCATGTCTAAATGAACCAGTTTATGACCATGACTGATGATTTTAAACTGGTTGTTAGTGTAGCTATTAGCACACTCAGGAATATTCAGCAAATGCTGCCCAACAGGATCACATTTGACAGTAGATGCCTTGGTTTGGATTTTCCGAGTGCAGCCTGGTTGAGTATGGTCTGCTTTTTGCGTATTAGAAACAACATGCTGTTTGGTTTGATGAGTTTATTGTAAATTAGAACAAAGGACAAAACAGCACGGGAAACAGGCCCTTCGGCCCAACGAGCCCGTGCCACCACCCCGATGTTCCCACCTCTACCCGTGATCCCTGTCTATGTTTATAGATCTATGGATTAAAAAACCAAATTTGAGACAATTTAGGGAGAATTTGTTTTGCCAATTAGCCTAAGAGCACATCTTTGGGATGTGGGAGGAAACCGGAGCAGCCGGAGAAAACCCACGCAAGCACGGGGAGAATGCGCAAACTCCCACAGACCCAGGCCCAAATCCATGTATCTGCACAGCACAGCGATAGTCACTGAGCTGTCGTGTTGCCCATCAAATGCTCCAGGTCAAGCGTACACTAACGACGTGAAGCACTAGGATACTCTCAAAAAAGATCCAAGAGCAGCCCTCTCACGACCCATCGTGTGTTTGCCCCTCGTTAGACAACAAGGTGGACCAAAGCACCTGTAGGATAAAAACAAGTACATCAATATCATCATCTATTTACACACTTCCCAGGGACTCCCAAGGCTCATGATCCCTATTTTTAATCAGTTTTCTATACCCCTCCATTCCCATTCTGTTCATGTGCCCATCTAAGTATTTCTTAAATAAATCCAGAGTACCTGCCTCCACCACTTTACTTGGCAGCACATTCCATACCCCCACCACCCTCTGTGTGAAAAAACTCCCTCTAGCATCCAAATTATACCTTACCCCCCTCACCCTAAGTCCGTGACCCCTCGTGCTTGTTGTTGATTGTCTGCATTAATGTTGCTCATGTGAGGACTGTTTACTTTAAGCATGGTCTCATTCCCAGTAAGAAACAGTTAAGCACAGGGAAAAACTTTTGTAAAGTTTGTTTTTACAGTCCTGAGTACTGTTCCTGGGAGACCACAGGAAGTGACAGCCCCTCCACCCTGCTCGCCCCTCCTTATCACTCCCCCTCAAACCTGAGTATATTAGCTGGGCTCGATGGTGAACTGCTGCAGGATTGAGAAGTTGTGAATCGAGGATCCTTTCCAGGATCTCAGCACAAAATTCATTTGGACTTTCCGATGGAATACTGAGGGAGAGCTGCACTGTTTGTTAGACAAGATGTTTAACTAAAGTCACATCTACTTACCCTGGTGAATGTAAAAGACCTCATGGTCATTATTCTGAAGAAGAACAACAATGCTCTTCCTGGTGTCTGAGCCAAAATCTATCCCTCCCAGCTAATATCACAGGAACAAATGAAATGGTTCTTTTCACATTGCTGTTTGTGGGATTTTACTGTGCGCAAGTTAGTTGCAATATTTCCTATATGACAGCAATGACTACGCTTCACATCTACTTCATTAACTATAACGTGCTTTGGGATGGTCCACAGTTTGGAAGGCACAATAGAAATGTAAAACTTTCTTTCTGAGACATTAGACAAATCCAAATGTTAATAGGATAGGTTGAGGGAGCTAGATCTCCTCTCCCTGGAGAGACGAAGGATGAGAGGCAACCTGATAGAGTTTATAAGATGTTGAGAGGATTAGATAGCCTCCAAGAACCCACTCTATTTCCCAGGGCTGAAATGGTCGTTGCGAGAGGACACAGGTTTAAGGTGCTGGGGGGCAAGTACAGAGGAGATGTTAGGGGTAAGTTTTTCACTCACAGGGTGGTGAGTGAATGGAATCGGCTGCCGTCACTGGTGGTGGAGGCAAAGTCAATAGGGACTTTTAAGAGACTTCTTGATGAGTACATGGGATTTAATGGGATTGAGGGTTATAGATAGTTCTGGTAGGTAGGGATATGATCAGCGCAACTTGTGGGCTGAAGGGCCTGTTTGTACTGGAGTGTTCTATGTTAAAATGGATATTAAAAAATCCCATAACTACAACTTGAAAAACATGGGGGCAGCAAGGGATCCTGGACAAAATTTATCCCTCAGCTGGTTCTCTGACTCCATGCAAGTTGCCATTCTCCTGCTACCCTCCCTGTGCCACAGAGTTCAACATATAAAAAAACACCCTCGTGAGACACAGGGGCACAAACTGACTAGTGCATGGCACTTTTAAATAAATGTGAAATTCTCACGTGCTGCTGACTTCATCTCAAATGAAGGCTGTAATTTTTAGAAATTTCATTAATGAGCATTCTTGACTTGCAAATGTGTGACAAATAAGAAACCCGCTCTCCTCACAGGGTGGCACGGTAGTACAGTGGGTTAGCACTGCTGCTTCACAGCTCCAGGGTCCTGGGTTCGATTCCCAGCTTGGGTCACTGTGTGTGTGGAGTTTGTACATTCTCTTCATGTCTGCGTGGTTTTCCTCCAGGTGCTCCGGTTTCCTCCCACAGTCCTCCCACAGATGTGCGGGTTAGGTTAATTGGCCATGCTAAGAAATTGCCCCTTAGTGTCCAGGCTAATTAGGTTAGAGGGATTAGTGGGTATAATATGCAGGGATATGGGTGGTAGGGCCTGGGTAGGATTGTGTTCAGTGCAGACTCGATGGGCCGAAGGGCCTCTTTCTGTACTCTAGGGTTCAATGGTAAAGCATGAGACCCAGTCTGCCACAGGCACACCTCTAGCCCTGTCTATCTACCCTCTCCTGCCCAATTCAGCCACGTATCCTGCTGCTGTGAGTTCCATTAAGACCCCTGTTAATGATTCTGAGTTGAAAAGGTAATTGTCTCTGATTGTATGTTGTTAGAAATGCAATGGTCCTGCAGTTCCACGAGGAAGGTGGCGTGATGATATTCCTAAATACTACTATAATGAAGAATTGGCTCTGGCCAAGGCGGGGGAAGCTTGCTGAACCGATATGGGTCAAGGTTTGTGTCTATAGAATCTGAAACAGGGCTAAGGGTGGCTAACAATCTTGGCAATGAGTTGTAAAGGGTCTGACCAGGGGGCAAGGGGCAGGGGGAGGGGAGGGGAGAGGGGGGTGGGGTTGGGGCTGTTAGAGTTGCCAGCTCCACTTGGGAGGCATGGCTAGAGATTTGATCATATGATATTCTGGGTACATGACCTCTGACCTGGTGATGCCTAATCACATGACCTCTGTATGAATTCTAACACTATCATTGTAATTGTCCTATAGAGATTGGCTCCCTGTAATTGACAATCTAGACTGGTGATTTCACATTAGCAGCTGTTCTGAGAGAGGTTCCAGGAGGCCACAGGAAAGCAGGGGTGGGGGAAAACTGAGAGTCGGGGAGGAGGCGAAACTGAGGGTGGGGAGAAGGGAAAACTGACAGGGAAAGGGAAGGATGCAAACAAGGGGAGCAGATGGTTAGCACTGCTGCCTTTACAGTGCCGGAGATCCAGATTCAATTCCTGCCTTGGGTTGCTGTCTGTGTGGAATTTGCACGTTCTCCCCGTGTCTGCGTGGGTTTCATCCAGTTTTCTCCCACGCTGCAAAGATGTGTAGGTTAAGTGAATTGACCATGCTAATTTCTCCCTCAGTGTACCCGAACAGGTGCCTGAGTGTGGAGACTAGGGGATTTTCACAGTAACTTAATTGCAGTGTTATTGTAAGCCTACTTGTGACTAATAAATAAATTTGAACTTAAAGGTGAGGGGAAGTGGAGGTTGGGGAAAAAAGGAATGAAAGGAGGCAAAAGGGGAAAGAGGATGATGAGAAATGGAGGGTACAGCGTAAGAAGGAAATCTTAGGGCAGAGCATTCTAATGACTGTCTATATGTAACCGGCAGTAATAAATGTAAATCCTGTATCTTTCATATATAACCTGCAGCAATGTGTAAATGGCTAATATTCACTCTGATATCCAAACTGATTAGCTTTCATTTGAAGATTATGCTCTCTTGTACTGATTTCCATTCCTGAAGAAATCTTTTTTTTAATTTGCGGAACATTTGAAACCACAAAAACGGGAAGGCAAGGAAAAATTTTACAAATCGCACCAACCTGCATCCAACCCACACAACTGAATGAAAGCAGCCTCTTTCACCAGGCCAGTTTGTCACTGACATGTTTGAAAGAAGCAGCGTGTCTCAAATTTAACAATATCTTTTTAGCTTTCACTGGGGCAATCTGAGTTTAGCCAGTTCTGGAGAATCTCAGTGATATAAAGAAGGTGAGGAAGCTGGGCCCAGGACAAACTGCCTTTAATCCCCAGAACCAACAAAACTATCACTGCGCGATTGGACTCCCAAGATGATCTGATACTCCCCAGTGTCTGACATTCATACCCCCAATATCTGCACCCCTCCCAACCTCAACTTCCCACTGTTACAAGTAGGCTTACTTTAACATTGCAATGAAGTTACTGTGAAAATTCTCAATATTAATCAAGTTGGTTGTTTGTGGGTGGGGATGGGGTGGGTTATCAGAACATAAGAAATAGGAGCAGGAGTCGGCCATCCAGCCCCTCAAGCCTGCCCTGCCATTCAATAAGATCATGGCTGATCTGAAATGGATCGGTTCCACTTCCCCACCTGCTCCCCATAACTCTTAATTCTCTTAACTATCAGACAGAAATCTATCTACCCGTGACTTAAACATACTCAGTGAGGTAGCCTCCACCACTTCAATGGGCAGAGAGTTCCAGAGATTCACCACCCTTGAGTGAAGAAGTTCCTCCTCAACTCTGTTCTAAACTGCACCCCCCCCCCTCTTACTTTGAGGCTGTGCCCCCTAGTTCTGAATACTTTCTACTTTTGAATAAATGGCTGAGACACCTTCAGGTTGGCAACCTTCAGCTGGTGGAGTGCCACAAAGAGCGGTGCTCAACTTTACCATCTATATTCATAACTTGAGCAAAGGTTCAGGTTATATTGGAATCAAATTCGCTGATAATACAAAAATATATAGTAAAATGAGTGAAGATAAAAAGAGTCGGCAAGGAGATACGCAGATGTGAACAGAAATTCGGCACTTGGAGCAAAATGTGAGGCTGCCCATTGTGGTGGGAAGAATAGGAGATCAGAATATTATTTAAATGGAGAGAGACTGCAGAATGCTGCAGTACAGAGGGATCTGGATGTCTTTTTGCATGAATCACAAAAGGTTAGCATGAAGGTACAGCAAATAATTAGAAAGGCAGATTGACTGTAAAGGCAAGTGGATGAAGTATAAAACTTGGGAAGTCTTGCTACAACTGTACAACACTTGATGACACAACACCCAAAGTACTGTGTACAGTTTTCCTTATTTGGAAACAGTTCAGAAAAGCTTCATCAGGCTTATTCTTGGGATAAATGAGTTGTTTTATGAGGAAAGGATAGGCCTTGCACTCTTTGAAGTTTAGAAGAATGAAAGGTGATCCTACTGAGGTTTGCTTGACAGGGTCAATCCTGAGAGGATGATTTCCACTTGTGAGGATATCTAGAACTGGTGGCACATTTTCAAGATGAGGAGGAGTTTCTTCTCGCAGAGGGCGGTGAGTGTTTGGAACTCTCTTTGCACAGGGTGGTGATGGTTGTGTTACTGAATATATTCAAGGCTGAGTTGAACAGATTTTTGATTGACCAGGGAATCTGACGGAGACAGGCAAGAAAGTGGAGTTGAGTCCACAATCAGTTCAGCCATGATCTTATAGAACAGTAGAGCAGGCTTGTGGGGCCAAATGGTCTCCTTCCAATCCTATTTCTTATGTAATCTGACTTTTGATGTCCTATCTGAAAATGCACCTTCGGCTTTCTTTTCAACCCCAGGCAAATATCAGGTCCTCTTGCCTCACCTTACTGAATCCCATTAAATCATGTGAAATCCTTCAATTTGATCTCCTGTCAATTCTCTGAACTTAAGGAACATAGAACAATACAGCACAGAACAGGCCCTTCGGCCTTCGATGTTGTGCCGACCAAAATAAAAAGCAATGCCCCTCCTAACTAAACCATTCCCTTCTCATCCATATACTTATCAACTAACCTCTTAAACGCCACCAAACTTGGCGCATCTACAACAGCTGCAGGCAGGGCATTCCACTCCCTAATCACTCTTTGAGTAAAGAACCTACCTCTGATATCCGTCCTATAACTCATACCCCTTAATTTAAAGCTGTGTCCCCTCGTGCTAGCTTTCTCCATCCTAGGAAAAAGGCTATCACTGTCCACCCTATCTAAACCTCTAATCATCTTATATGTTTCAATAAGGTCTCCTCTTAGCCGCCTCCTTTCTAACGAAAACAACCTCAAATCCCTCAGCCTCTCTTCATAAGACCTGCCCTCCATACCAGGCAACATCCTGGTAAACCTCCTCTGTACCCTCTCCAATGCCTCCACATCTTTCTTATAATGTGGGGACCAGAACTGCACACAATACTCCAAGTGCGGCCGCACTAGAGTTTTGTACAGCTGCAACATGATGCTGCGGCTCCTAAATTCAATCCCCCTACCAATAAAAGCTAAGACTCCATAAGCCTTCTTAACAACTTTATCCACTTGACTGCCTACTTTCAGGGATCTATTGACACATACACCAAGATCCTTCTGTTCCTCAACACTATTAAGAGCCCTACCATTAGCCCTATACTCTACACATTTATTGTTCCTGCCAAAGTGCATTACCTCACACTTTTCCACATTAAACTCCATTTGCCACCTCTCGGCCCAGCTCTGCAACTTGTCCAAGTCACTCTGTAAACTAAAACACCCCTCTTCACTATCTACCACTCCACCAACTTTAGTATCATCTGCAAATTTACTGATCCATCCCTCAATACCCTCATCCAGATCATTTATAAAAATTACAAACAGCAGGGGCCCCAAAACAGACCCCTGAGGCACACCACTCGTCACCGAACTCCACGATGAATATCTCCCATCAACCACCACCCTCTGTCTTCTATCTGCCAGCCAATTTCTAATCCAATTAGCTAAATCACCCTCTATTCCACACATCTGCATTTTCTGTAGAAGTCTTCCATGGGCCACCTTATCAAAAGCCTTACTAAAGTCCATATATACTACATCAACCGCCTTACCCCCATCCACCTCTCTGGTCACTTTCTCAAAAAACTCAATGAGGTTAGTAAGGCATGACCTACCCTTCACGAAACCATGCTGACTATCCCCAATCAATTCATTTCTCTCTAAATAACTATAAATCCTATCCCTAATAATTCTCTCCAATACCTTGCCCACCACAGAAGTAAGACTCACTGGCCTATAATTCCCAGGAAGGTCTCTCTTCCCCTTCTTAAACAATGGGACCACATTCGCCATCCTCCAGTCCTCCGGAACCACACCCGTAACCAACGAGGACCTGAAGATCAGAGCCAGAGGCTCTGCAATCTCCTCTCTTGCCTCCCAGAGAATCCTAGGGTAAATCCCGTCCGGCCCAGTGGACTTATCCAACTTCAAACCCTCGAGAATTTCTAACACATCCTCCCTATCTACTACAATACTTCCCAATTTGCAACCCTGTACCTCAGTGTTCTCCATAGCTACATTTCCAGCACTCTGCGTGAATACCGAAGAGAAATATTTATTCAGTGCCTCACCAATCTCTTCAGGCTCCACGCACAACTTCCCACTGCTGTCTATGACTGGCCCTAATCTTGCCCTAACCAATCTTCTATTCTTAACATATCGAAAGAAAGCTTTAGGATTCTCCTTAATCCTATCAGCCAACATCTTCTCGTGTCCCCTCTTAGCTCTCCTCAATTCACTTTTTACCTCCTTCCTAGCTAATCTATAGCTATCCATTGCACTACCTGAGCCTTCAAGCCTCATCCTGACATAAGCCTCCTTTTTCTTCTTAACCAGCAAATCAACTCTTTTCGTACACCAAGGCTCTCTTACTCGTCCATTTCCTCCCTGCCTGACAGGGACATACTTATCAAGGACTCGCAGCAGCTGCTCCTTGAATAAGCACCACATTCCAGATGTTCCCAGTCCCTGTAGTTTCCTAGTCCAATCTATGCACCCTAATTCTCTCCTGATGGCCTCATAATTACCCTTCCCCCAGCTATAACTACTGCCCCCAGCTTCATGCCTATCCCTATCCATCACTAAGGTGAACGTAACCGAATTGTGGTCACTATCACCAAAATGTTCACCAACTTCCAAGCCTAACACCTGGTCTGGCTCATTGCCCAGCACCAAATCCAATGTAGCCTCACCTCTAGTTGGCCTATCTACATACTGAGTCAAAAAACCTTCCTGCACACTTTGTACAAAAACTGACCCCTCTAATGAGCTAGAGCTATAGCTATTCCAATCAATATTAGTAAAGTTAAAGTCCCCCATAACAATTACCCTATTACTTTCACTCCTGATCAGAATTGACTTGGCAATCCTTTCCTCAACCTCTCTAGAACTTTTAGGAGGTCTATAAAAGACTCCCAACAGGGTGACCTCTCCTCTCCTGTTTCTAATCTCAGCCCATACTACCTCAACAGACAAGTCCTCATCAAACTTCTTTTCTATCACCGTGATACAGTCTTTGACCAATAATGCCACTCCTCCCCCCTTCTACCTCCTTCTCTACTCCGACTAAAGCATTTGTACCCCGGAACCTGCAACATCCATTCCTGTCCCTGCTCTACCCAAGTCTCTGAAATGGCCACAACATCGAAGTTCCAGGTACTGGTCCAAGCTGCAAGTTCCTCCCCCTTATTGCGAATACTCCTTGCATTAAAGTATACGCATCTCAAACCATGCCCCACCCCACCCGTACGCCGCTGTGTTTTACAACTCTCCTCTATAACCCCCTTACTCTCATCCCTCTCGGCACCCCAACTACTTAGGATCCCACCCCCCCCCCGAATCAGTTTAAAGCCCCCATCATAGCCTTAGCAAATTTTCCCCCCAAGATATTAGTCCCCCTCTGGTTCAGGTGTAGACCATCTCTCTTGAAGAGAGATGGTCTCTACAAACCAACTACAAACTAGGAACTACAACTACAACTACAACTACAACTAGGAACTACAAACCAAGTGTACGGAGCCTGTCCTCCTAGTTAAAATGCTATTACTGTGATACCAAAAGAGTGTGTGATTTGTGTTCCATATCTCCAGATAAATGACTACATCACTATCCGGATTTCTGGGCAATATTCCATCCACTTCACCTTCAAGTGGAGCCATGAGACCATCCGCTTTTCTCTCTCTCCCTTGCCAGATGTCATTCCACCCAATCCTAACGAAATGGTGAGTGTAGAACACTGTGTGTACAGCTCAATGATAGTCAACAAAGTCTTTGTCTAAAGTTCCAGGGGAACGATCTTATGAAAAAAAAAGTCTTAAGTCCAGGACGAGTGTGAAAATGGGAAAGTTTCAGAGCCATTTTTTTTTTGCCAAGTTCAAATCTGCATTCTTATCAACTTAGAATTTAAAAAAATCGAAAACTGTTTCTCACCTGTCCAAATGCTGGCTGAGAGCAGCAGAGGGTGCCATTGCGCATGTGAAGGTGACCTCTGCAGAGGCCTGTCACTCAGCCGCAGAGAGAATCTCTCCCAGCAAGGTCACAGAGGTAAGTGAGTCCATATGATTCCAACCCCAGCTCATTAAATCCATGCAAAACATATTTAAATTTAATCTGAATAAATTATTCAGCCTCATGCCAAAAAAGGGTGCAAGGCTGACCTCATCAGATCTTTGGTGCTGGTAAGATCACGAACCTGATTTTTTGGCTCTCTTGCGATCTTACCAGCTCACCCCACCCATTACCAGTAGGTCGCAATGGTAAGATCACCCCTGTGTCTATGAATAAATGTGATTGGCAAGCTCTATAACAAGACAGTAAGCATTGCAGAGTCTTATAGGAGCTTAGGAAGAGAAGGCCATTCAGCCCTTTAAGTCTGTTCTACCATTGTGCTAATTTGTATTTATTATTAGTTAATTAACATCACATTAACCCTGCTATCTAATTCCATTTAGATCATAGAACCATACAGTGCAGAAAGAGGCCATTCGGCCCATCAAGTCTGCACTGAGTATAATCCCGCCCAGGCCCCACCCCCATATCTCTACATATTTACCTGCCAATCCCTCTAACCTAAGCATCTCAGGACACTAAGGGGCAATTTTAGCACAGCCCATAAACCTAACCTGCACATCTTTGGACTGTGGGAAGAAACAGGAGCACCCGGAGGAAACCCACACAGACACGGGGAGAATATGCAAACTTCACACACACAGTGATCCAAGCTGGGAATCGAACCCAGGTCCCTGGAGCTCTGAAGCAGCCGTGCTAACCACTGTGCCACCGCCCCCACTTACTTTTAAGTGGAAGGAAATGTAATTGTAAGATTGTCAACTCTGGTTGGACAAACTCCTTTCTATTCCCCCCTCATATTAACTGACAAACAAAATATTTAAAAGAGCATCTTTTTTTTTACATTCCTGATTTTCTTTCCCCTGCAGTGGGTTGCAGCAGTCTCTTTAATTTCTGGTGACCCCGCCCGGCTCTGGACAAACCTGCAGCCTTGGCAACCTGAGACGAAAACCGAAGCAAGTGTTGAAAACCGGCTGCCTGTCTCCTCAGGGGCGGAACATTCCTCCGTCAGCTGTGGCTCGGTGGAGAGGTGGCACACTCGCTTCTGAGTCAGAGGGTTGGTGTGTTCAGGCCTCACCTGAGCACACCCCCAATCCCCTTGGCAGCTGGCAGACATTTGCGGGAAAAGGTTAAAATTCATTTGCGTGTATCATACAAAACGGTTATTGAGATCATAGATGACCAATGATGTCTATTACTTTTTTTATTTGCTAATTGGAAATGCAGTTGTCTACATCTGGATTCCCAGTCAGCCACGTGTGGACAGTGGCTAAAGGAGTTTACAGCATCGTGCTGGTGACGTAAGTCAAGGAGGGGACTAATGTCGAGTGAACATTGGATCAGTGAACATGACTCATTGTCAGTGGATGCCAGCCCATTGTGGCATGGAGTTAGATGTATCAGGAGTGCAGCTTTTGACCTTGTGCTGCAATTATCTGGGAGTGGCCCAGTTATCCCCCATATCTCTCCTTACTCAGGGGTTTGCTTTACAGTGTTCGACTTTGTAACTTGTCTGACATTTTAAAGCAAGATGTAGAGATGCTGGCGTTGATCTGGGATAAACACAGTAAGAAGTCTCACAACAGTGAGACTTATGCTTATAGTCAGCATGGTTTCGTGAAGGGTAGGTCATGCCTTACTAACCTCATTGAGTTTTTTGAGAAAGTGACCAGAGAGGTGGATGGGGGTAAGGCGGTTGATGTAGTATATATGGACTTTAGTAAGGCTTTTGATAAGGTGGCCCATGGAAGACTTCTACAGAAAATGCAGATGTGTGGAATAGAGGGTGATTTAGCTAATTGGATTAGAAATTGGCTGGCAGATAGAAGACAGAGGGTGGTGGTTGATGGGAGATATTCATCGTGGAGTTCGGTGACGAGTGGTGTGCCTCAGGGGTCTGTTTTGGGGCCCCTGCTGTTTGTAATTTTTATAAATGATCTGGATGAGGGTATTGAGGGATGGATCAGTAAATTTGCAGATGATACTAAAGTTGGTGGAGTGGTAGATAGTGAAGAGGGGTGTTTTAGTTTACAGAGTGACTTGGACAAGTTGCAGAGCTGGGCCGAGAGGTGGCAAATGGAGTTTAATGTGGAAAAGTGTGAGGTAATGCACTTTGGCAGGAACAATAAATGTGTAGAGTATAGGGCTAATGGTAGGGCTCTTAATAGTGTTGAGGAACAGAAGGATCTTGGTGTATGTGTCAATAGATTCCTGAAAGTAGGCAGTCAAGTGGATAAAGTTGTTAAGAAGGCATATGGAGTCTTAGCTTTTATTGGTAGGGGGATTGAATTTAGGAGCCGCAGCATCATGTTGCAACTGTACAAAACTCTAGTGCGGCCGCACTTGGAGTATTGTGTGCAGTTCTGGTCCCCACATTATAAGAAAGATGTGGAGGCATTGGAGAGGGTACAGAGGAGGTTTACCAGGATGTTGCCTGGTATGGAGGGCAGGTCCTATGAAGAGAGGTGAAGGATTTGAGGTTGTTTTCGTTAGAAAGGAGGCGGCTAAGAGGGGATCTTATTGAAGCATATAAGATGATTAGAGGTTTAGATAGGGTGGACAGTGATAGCCTTTTTCCTAGGATGGAGAAAGCTAGCACGAGGGGACACAGCTTTAAATTAAGGGGTATGAGTTATAGGACGGATATCAGAGGTAGGTTCTTTACTCAAAGAGTGATTAGGGAGTGGAATGCCCTGCCTGCAGCTGTTGTAGATGCGCCAAGTTTGGTGGCGTTTAAGAGGTTAGTTGATAAGTATATGGATGAGAAGGGAATGGTTTAGTTAGGAGGGGCATTGCTTTTTATTTTGGTCGGCACAACATCGAAGGCCGAAGGGCCTGTTCTGTGCTGTATTGTTCTATGTTCTATGTTCTATAACACCAGGTTAAAGTCCTACAGGTCTATTTGGTAGCAAACGCCACTAGCTTTCAGAGCGTTGCTCCTTCGTCAAGTGAGTGGGAGTTTTATTTACAATCAGGGTATATAAAGACACAAACTCAATTTATAAAATAATGATTGGGATGTGAGTCTTTACAGGTAATCAAGTGTTAAGGGTACAGACAATGTGAATGGAGAGAGAGGATTAAGCAGAGGTTAAAGAGATGTGTATTGCCTCCAGACAGGACAGTAAGTGAGATTTTGCAAGCCCAGGCAAGTCATGAGGTTACAGATAAAACCATAGAATCATTGAACATTACAGCACAGAAACAGGCCTTTTGGCCCTACTTTGCTGTACCGAACCACTTTTCTGCCTAGTTCCACTGACCTGCACTTGGACCATATCCCTCCACACCCCTTTCATCCATGTACCTATCCAAGTTTTTCTTGGATAGTGTGACATGAGCCCAAGATCCCAATTGAAGCCATCCTCATATGTGCGCACATGACTTTAACCTGGTGTTGCGAGACTTCTTACTGATTTTAAAGCAATGCAGTCCTAATACTGCTGCAAGTTACATTAGTATTTCATTGCTGAATGCCAGTGTTAAAATATAACAAAGGATTGGACTATATCCATATTGAGATGTATGAGAAGTGTTTTTCAGTGTTTTAGGTCAGTGAATTTCATGTTTTATGCAATATTTTAGGGTCAGCTACTGACAGATATGGCATTTAACTCATCAGCAGCCAAGTTATTCATGAAAGCGAAGGGATCGAAGATTAGGAGTAGAGAAGGGCTCAGAAAGTCCAGCAGAGCAGTAAGTAGTTAATAACAATGGAGCAGGAAGGAAAGAAGGTGACGCAGTGCTTATTGCGTCCATAGTGTCAATGTAAACACGCACGTGACAGAGGAACTGAGGAGCAGAAGTAGACCACTTGACCCATTGAGCTACTCCTGTATTGAAACAGATCATGGCTGTTCTGCGTGTAGGCTGATCTCACTTTCCTGTCCCTCCCCCATAACCCTGATCCCTTGTCTGTCAAAGATCTGCCTAACTCAGTCTTGAATAAATTCAACGACCCAGCCTTCATTATTCCCTGGGGAAGACAAAAAGAAATTCTCCTCACCTCAGTCTTAAAAGGGAGACCTCCTATTCTTCGGTGGTGCCCCTTGGACTAGAGTCCCCCAAAAGAGGAAACGTTCCCCCACTACCCACCAATCCCTTCAGGATCAAGATCACCTCTCATTCTTCTAAATCCAGTGCGTTTAAGCCCAACCTGTTCAACATTTGCTCCCTCCTTTCTCGCCGCTCCCCCATCCCCAGCTCACTTCTCCCCTCTTCCTCCTCCCCCGTCTCACCTTTATTAACTTCATGCTAGGATTCTCCCAAAAAAAATAGTAAATCTTTAACTTGTGGGAAAATGGGAGTTCCACACCCTTACCCTCTTTATCAGAGTGCTCTAGCACCCCCCCCAGCCCCAATCTCCCAATCGCCCAGCTAGGCCGGGTATCCCTGTCCCCCACTCCAGCCAGCCCCAGTTTCCCAATCCTCTCCAGATGGTCTCAGCCCTCACCCCCATCCTCAAAAAAGCCCCGACATCCTTGCAGCCCCAACTACCCCTCACTTCCAATTTGATGGCCAGCTCCATCACCCTCCCTCCCTCTGCCTGCAATCCCAGTGCAAAGTGGCAGTGGATTCTCCCCATCCCCAATAACCATTCCAATAGACCGTGTCCCAATAGATCCCACCACTATGGCCCCATCCTCTTGACGCTGTCTAATGTCCAGTGGACATTGCAGTCAGTTTGCCCCTTGGGCAGTGACAGGGTACCAGGTTGGCACTGCCCAATGGACACTCCCCTTACTCCCTGACCTCCTGGGGAGGAGCTTAATGGTCTCCTTTCCCTCCAGCAGGGTTAGATGCTTGTTCCCCATGAATGGAATGAATCACTCCTGGCAGGGGATGGGGAGATGCTGGTGTACCCGCAAACTTCAATCCTGGGCCCACTAATGAAATGGAAATTGCGATTTTCCTTACCGTAATGCCCCCATGTTCCCACCTGTACCCCCTTTCCCTTAGTGCCTTTGGTTTACCAAATTCTGTCAATCCCAGATTTAAAATTAACTCAGCGTTAACTATCATTTGAGAAATAAGAGTTCGAAATGCCCACCACCGTTTTTTTTGCGTACATTTGTTTCTTAATTTCACTTCTGAAAAGTTTGGATCTAAATTTTATATTATTAGTTTTAATCTCTCAGAGGATGTGGGTGATGCTGGTAAGACCAATTGCCTCTCAATTGTGTCTTGCTAGGCCATTTCAGAGGCAGGTAAAAAATCAACCACATTGCTGTGGGTCTGAGTTCACATTTCGGACCAAATAAGGTTAGCAGATTTCCTTCCCTAAAGGACATCATTGAACCAGATGTAACTGTTTTACATTATCTTCAAATTCCAGATTTATTAAATACATTTAAAGTTCCGCCAGTTCCCATGGTGGGATTTGAACCTATGTCCCCAGAGAACTAATCTGGCCTCTAGATTACAAGCTCCATGATGTTACTTTTATGCCACCAACTATATCCTCAGCCTATCTTAGCCTGAGGCTCCTATCCTTAGTTTTCCCAGACAGTAGAAATAATTTTTTTCTCTATCTTATTAGTTCCCCTTTAATGTTGTTAAAAAAAAGTTTTATTAAATCACTTAACTTTCTAAATGCAGCGTTTACCACCTTAATTTGTGTAACCTCTCCTTAACATTTAAACCCTGGAGCCAAGCTATAATTTTAGTAAATCTATGCTACATTTCTCTTATCCTTCCTAAGAGTGGTACCTGAAACTGCTCACAGTAACTCCAGATGTGGTTTAACCAGGGCTTTCTACAGCTGAAGTGGATCTCCTACTCTTTTGTATTTTAGTCTTCTCAGTTGAAAAGCCTACATTCCTTTCACCTTTTTGATTATTTTCTCTATATGACAATGCCATTTTTATAATGAGAGAATTTTACTCTTTCAACCTGACCTTAACTACACCCAGAATGAATGAATGACAAAGCATCTTGTTGTGGAATGAGCAAACCCAGTGGAATTCCACATTGGCATCAAGATCTCGGATAGACATTTTTGAGGAACTGTGAAACATCTAGCAAAAGAATAATCGGACAAGCCTTGTTTGCCCTGAACGGCTGTAAGAAGTCTTTTTTTAACACATGAGCCTCGGAAAATAACTGGAGTTGAAAAGCATAAGAATATAAGAAATGGGAGCAGGAGTAGACCATTCAGCCCATCATGTCTGTTCTACCGTTCAATATGATCATGGCTGATCTTGGGCTTCAACACCCTTTTCCCACCCACTCCCCTTATTCCATAATTCCCTGAGAGATTAAAAATTCTAAAAACCAAAAAAAAAACACCCTACTATACTCCTTATATACCAATGACTGTGTGGCCAAATTCCCTTCCAATTGGATTTTCAAGTTTGCTGATGACACCACCGTGTGGGTCAGATCTCAAACAATGACAAGACAGAGTACAGGAATGAGATAGAGAATCTGGTGAACTGGTACCGCTACAATAATCTCTCCCTCAAAGTCAACAAAATGAAGGAGATTGTCATTGATTTCAGGAAGCATAAAGGAGAATATGCCTCTGTCTACATCAATGGAGACAAAGTAGAAAGGGTTGACAGCTTCAGGTTTTTAGGTGTCCGGATCACCAACAATTTGCTCTGGTCCCCCCATGTTGACACAATGGTTAAGGAAGCCCACCAATACCTGTACTTTCTCAGAAGATTAAGGAAATTTGACATATCAACTATGATTCTCACCAACTGTTACAGATGCATCCAGAAAGCATTCTTTCTGGTTGTATCACAGCTTGGTAGGGCCCCTGCTCTGCCCAAGACTGCAAGGAACTACAAAAGTTTGTGAATGTAGCCCAATCCATCGCACAAACGAGTCTCCCATCCGTTAACTCTGTCTACATTTCCCACTGCCCGGACAAAGCAGCCAGCATAATTAAGGACCCCACGCATCCCGGACATTCTCTCTTTCACCTTTCTCTGTTGGGGAAAAAGATACAAAAGTCTGAGATTACATACCAACTGACTCAAGAGTAGCTTCTTCCCTGCTGCTGTCAGAGTTTTGAATGGACTTACCTTGCATTAAGTTGATCTTTCTCTATTGTGACTGTAACACTAATTCTGCATTCTTTCGTTTGCTTCTCTATGAGCAGTATGTTTTGTCTGCATAGCGTGCAAGAAACAATATTTTTCACTGTATGCTAATACATGTGACAATAATAAATCAAATCAAAAATCTGTCTATCCCAGTCTTAAAATGTATCCAACAATGGAATGCCCGCAACCCAAAGATTCACAACCCTTTGAAGAAATTTCTCCCCCATCTCAGTCCTTAACCAGAGTTTGTCTCCCCATGTTTTAGATTCCCCAACCAGTGGAACCAATCTCTCAGCATCCACCCTGTCAAACCCCTTCAGAATTGTGTACGTTTCAATGAGATTGTCCTTCTTTCTTCTAAACTCTAGAGAATATAAACTCAGTTTACTCAGCCTCTCATCATAGGACAACCCCCTCATCTCAGGGACCGATCTCGTGAACCTTTGCTGTACCACCTCCAGGATTTTCACTCAGCGAAAAACTGGTGACATTATTGCAAGTCAGGATGGTTTGGGGAGAATCTTGCAGATGTTCCCATGTGTCTGACTGCAAATTGAGGGAGGGGAAAGAGGGGGATGCGGATAAATAAAACTCATTCCATCTTCTGCCTTCATAGGTCGGCAAGAAGCATTCCAGTGTGAAGAGTTCATCCTTTACAGCTATAAGTGTGCCCGTTTTTAAGGAAGTCACCGTTCAGTACCTGCGGCAGGTGCACAAGAGGATAAAGCAGACCATCAATAAATGGATGGATTATTACAGAAGTGAAACTGGTAAGTTAGTAGCAAGTAAACTCAGTTTGTGGTTATATTTTGTGATCTCTACACAAGTAAAACGTTTGTGGGCTGGATCGTGTCTTTGTGTTATGGTCTACAATTGGGTGACCTGTTTTATTAATCTCCCATTTGAAGTCAATGGGAATAGCAAATAATGAAAGATAAGTTACAGCACGGTGGCACAGTGGTTAGCGCTGCTGCCTCACAGTGCCAGGGACCCAGGTTCCATTCCCGGCTTGCGTCACAGTCTGTATGGAGTCTGCACATTCTCCCCATGTCTGTGCGGGTTTCTCCAGGTGAATTATAGAATCCCTACATTGCATTGTAGACCATTTGGCCATCAAGCTAGCTCTGATCACAATCCCCCCCCAGGCCCTATCTCCATAACCTTACGCATTTACCCTAGTTAGTCCCGCTGCTACTAAGGGGGCAATTAGCATGGCCAATGCACCTAACCCACACATCTTTGGACTGTGGGAGGAAACCGGAGCACCTGGAGGAAACCCACACAGACACGGGGAGAATGTGCAAACTCCACATAGATAGAGACTCGAGCTGGGAATTGAGCCTGGATTCTGGCGCTGTGAGGCAGCAGTGCCTACCACCATGCTACACGGATACTCCGGTTTCCTCCCGAAAAACGTGCTGGTTAGGTGTATTGGCCATGCTAAATTCTCCTTCAGTGTACCCGAACAGGTGCCGGAGTGTGACGATTAGTGGATTTTCACAGTAATTTCATTGCAGGGTTAATGTAAGCCTACTTGTGACTAATAAATAAACTTAAATTGGGTGTTTGGCATTAAATAAAATTGTATCTCATCATGAGAGAAAATGCTGGAAAATCTTAGCAGGTCTGGCAGCATGAGTCCAGACATTCAGCTTTGACAAAGGAAATGTATATGTAAAAAAAAAAGTCCTTTTTTCCTCTACCTCATTTTCTAATGTGCACTCCCAGCACAAAACCATCCCTAAGACAACGAGGGAAAATCACTCAGCACGTGATTAACCCATGCTTGTTCCTGCCGAGGCAGGCTGTGTGACTGTGTTAAATGAGAAAGAACAAAGAAAAGCACAGTGCAGAAACAGGCCCTTCGGCTCTCCAAGCCTGCACTGATTATGATGCCTGCCTAATTAAAACCGTATGCACTTAGAGCCCCTATCCTTTCATTCCCATCCTATTTGTATATTTGTCCAGTTGTATCTTAAATGCCGCTACTGTATTTGCTCCCACCACCTTCCCGGGTAACACATTCCAAACATTCACCATTCCCTGTGTAAATAAATACTTGCCTGGCACATCTCCTCTAAACTTTTCCCCATGCATCTTAAACCTATATCCCTGAGTACTTGACTTTTCTACCCTAAGAAAGAGCATCTATCTGTCCATGCCTCTATCAGGTCATCCTCCAAATCTCTGTCATTCCACTGAGAACAAACAGAGTTTATCCAACCTCTCCTCATAACTAATACCCTCCAGACCAGGCAACATCCTGGAAAACCTCTTCTGTACCCTCTGCAAAGCATCCACATCCTTCTGGTAGTGTGGCAACCAGAATTGTACAGATTGGTTCTGAATCTATCAGAGGGAGCTCTGATAAAGGATCATCCAGACTTGAAACATTAACTCTATTCTCTCTCCACAGAGGCTGTCAGACCTGCTGAGATTTTGCAGCATTCTCTGTTTTTGTTTCAGATTCTAGCATCCACGGTATTTTGCTTTTATCTAGTAACTCAAAGCCGTGCGCCATCAGCGGCGGAATTGTATTCTATCCCCAATCCACCATTACCACCCATGGTGATTGGGGAGAGAGCTCTGGCTCAATTAAGAGTGCAGGAAGACATGCCAGGAGCAACACCAGGCATACCTAAAAATGAGCCATCAACCTAAAGATGCAACATAGGGCTACTTGTGTGCCTAACAGCAGAAGCAGCATGTTAAGAGCTAAGCAATCCCACACAGCCAATGGATCAGATCTAAGCTCTGTAGTCCTGCACATCCAGTGTGAATGGTGGTGGACAGTTTAAATAATTCTCTGGAAGGGCGAGGCCACACAAACTCCTCAAGGACCTAAGCACATCAGTGCAAAAGATGAGGCTGAAGTGCCGAGTTGATGATCCATCTTGGCGTCTTCTAGAGGTCCAGTTTTCAGCCAATTCTGTTCACTCCCCAAGGCAAAGGATATGGGGCCCTGACAATATTTCAGCAAAAACACTGAAGACTTGTGCTCCAGAACTGCCTCAACACTGGCATCTATCCAGCAATGGTGAAAATTACCCAGGTATCCTGTACATGAAGAAAACAGGAGAAATACAACCCAATTATCAGCAATCAGTCTACTCTTGATCATCAGTAAAATGATAGAAGATGTCCTTGATAGGCCTATCAAACAACACTAACTCAAATTACCTTATATTTATATAGCACCTTTGATCTAACAAAACATTGCAAAGGTGCTTCACGGGGATAACATAAAACAATGTATGTGCCATGCAAGAAGATATCAGGTCAGAAGATTTACTCACAGATGCTCATTTTGGGTTGCGCAGAATGAAATCTCACAACACCAGCTTAAAGTCCAACAGGTTTATTTGCAGCAAACGCCCCAAGCTTTTGGAACACACTGTTCCTTTGTCAGGTTCTCAATTTGGGAGAATTTTCACCCATCTGATGAAGGAACAGCGTGTTCCGGAAGCTTGGACTGTTTGCTACAAATAAACCTGTTGGACTTTAAGCTGGTGTTGTGAGATTTCTTTCTGTTTTACCCCAGTCCAATCCCGGCATCTCCACATCATTTTGGGTTGCAACCAGGGGCCACCCAACTTTAGACCTCATTGCAGTCTTGATCCAAACACAGGCAGAAGAGTTGAATTGTAGTCAGAGTGATGGCCCTTGTTATTTGAGTGTTGCGTCAAGGGGCCCTGGTAGAATTGAAGTTAGCAGGAATGAGGAGAGTAGCTGGAGTCACACCTAAATCAATGGCAGATAGTTGTAACTGTTGGAGACCAAGCAGCTCAGAGGATGGCTGCAACTAATACAGTGAAATGGGACCAAAAGAGAAAGTGCTGGAAGATCTCAGCAGCTCTGGCAGCATCTGTAAGGAGAGAAAAGAGCAGATGTTTTGAGTCCAGACAATCCTTTGTCAAAGCTAAAAAGGCAGAGAAAGTGGAAGATATTTATACTGCAGGAGGAGGAAACAAAAGATGAATCATAGTCACAAGAACCAGAGGAAAAGGCTGCCACAGAGAATAAAATGACCAAACAGCAGAGAAACTGAAATGAAAACATTGGGGCGGGTGGGGGCAGAATGGATGGGACAGAGGTAAGATTTAGAAAAGGAGAAGCAAAAGGGGAGAAAAGGTGAGGGAAGGGATGTAAAGCAGGGGGGAAAAGAGTAGAGGGGAAGAAAACTAAAGAAGGACAATAAAGACATAAAAGATAGAGAATAGTAAAAAAAAATTAACAAATAGAATGAAAACAAAGGGCCCAAGGTGGGATAGAGCTAATTATCTGAAGTTGTTGAATTTGGTGTTGAGACCGGAAGGCTATAAAGCTGGAAGATGAGATGCTGTTCCTCCAGTTTGCGTAGAGCTTCACCTGGCTCTAGTGAAGCAGGCTAAGGACAGAAATGTGGCATGGGAGCAGGATCAGGTGTTAAAGTGGCAAGCAACTGGAAGCCAGGGTCCTGATTGTGCACAGACTGAAGGCACTCAGCAAAACGATCACCCAGTCTACGCTTGGTGTCTCCGATATAGAGGAGACCACAGTGGGAGGAGCGAATGCAATAGACCAAATTGAAAGAGGTGCAAGTGAAACACTGCTTAACCTGGAACGAGTGTTTTGTACCTTGGATCGTGAGCATGGACACAGTAGAAGGACAGGTGTTACGTCTTCTGCGATTGCATGGGAAGGTACCATGAGTGACGCAAAAGTGTTGGATGTAGTGGAGGAGTGGACTAGGTTATCCCAGAGGGAATGGTCTCTGCAGAATGCTGATAGAGGGACTGAAGGAAAAATATGTTTGGTGGTGGTATCATGCTGGAGTTGATGGATTATGCATTGCATGCAGAAGCTGGTGGGGTGAAATGTGAGAACAACGGGGACTCTATCCTTGTTCTAAGAGGGAAGGGAGGGGGTGAGGGTCATGGTGCAGGAGATGGAGCACATACTGTTAAGGGCCCTGTTAATAACAGTAGATAGGAATCAACAGTTGAGGAAAAGGAGCACGTATTAGAAGCACTATTTGGAAGGTGGCATCATCAGAACAAATGTGATGGAGGTGAAGGAGCTGAGAGAAAGGGATGGAGTCCTTACAGGATGTAGCGTGTGAAGAGCTGGAGCTCAGCAAGCTGTGGGAATCAGTGTACATGTCATGGATATTGGTAGATAGATAGTCTATTGCTGGAAATGGAGACAAGGAAGGGGAAGAGAAGTGTCCAGCTGAAAATGATGGAGGGGTGGAAACTGGAAGCAAAGTTGATGAATTTTTTGAAGTCTGGATGAGAGCATGAAATGGCACCAAAATAATCATCGATGTACTGGCGAAGGAATTGTGGGAGGGGACTCTTCATGTGGCAACTTACGGTCTTGAGTGCCTGTCCGTGTGGAACAGGCCTGGACAGATTCGGACAGGCTTGGAACGAGGAATGTTCCACATACCTCACAAAAAGACAAGCATAGCCAGGACCCATGTGGGTGCCCATTACTACTCTTTTGATTTGGAGAAAGTGGGATGAGTTAAAGGAGAAGTTGTTGAGAGAGAGAATGAGTTCAACCAGATGGGAATTGTTCAGGCTGCTTTTCAAGGAAGAAACGAAGAGCTTTTGGGCTGTCCCATGCAATCGCAGAAGGTGTAACACCTGCCCCTTTACTCTTCCCATGCTCACCATACAAGGTACAAAACACTCGTTCCAGGTTAAGCAGTGTTTCACTTGCACCTCTTTCAATTTGGTCTATTACATTCGCTGCTCCCAGTGTGGTCTCCTCTATATCGAAAAGACAAAGCATAGACTGGGTGATGGCTTTGCTGAGCACCTTTGGTCTATGCACAATTAGGACCCTGACGTTCCGGTTACTTGCCAATTTAACACACGATCCTGCTCCCATGTCTATCCTTGCAATATTCCAGTGAAGCTCAACACAAACTGAAGGAGCAGCATCTCATCTTCCAGCTCGGCATGTTACAGCCTTCCAGTCTTAACATCAAATTCAATAGCTTCAGATGATTAGCTGTACTCCACCTTGGTCCCTTTGTTTTCATTCTATGTTATTTAACTTTTTTACTGTTCTCTACCTTTTATTTCTTTATCATCTTTCTTCATTTTTCTTCCCCTCTTCTTTTTCTCCCTGCTTTACACCCCTTCCCTTGCCTTTTCTCCCCTCTTGTTTCTCCATTTCTAATTGTTACCTCTGTCCCATTCATTCCACGCACCCCCCCCCCCCCCCCCCCAGCCAACCCCCCACATCTTCATTTCAGCTTCTCTGCCGTTTGGCCATTTACACCCTTTATTCTCCTTGTGGACAGCAGTTAGCAGCCTTTTTCCCTGGTTTCTGTGGCTATCTTTCATTTCCCCCCCCCTGCAGAATAAATATCTCCTACTTTCTATGCCTTTTAGCTTTGACAAAGGGTCATCTGGACTTGAAATGTTAGCTCTTTTCTCTCCTTATAGATGCTGCCAGACCTGCTGAGATTTTCCAGCATCTTCTCTTCTGGTTTCAGATTCCAGCATCTGCAGAAATTGTCTTTTATTCAGTGAAGCGGGATCACATCTCACCCCAGAATACCATCCATTCTGACCCAAGGTGCTCACCATCTGCCTCTTCCTCCAGGTAGAGCCCATATCACCCAAACTACCATGATGGAGTTTCAATCGATTAAATGCGACTGTGACTACATTTTTAAAAAGTATCCGCGCAGTGGGAGGTTTGGAAATGGATTCAATAGATGCTAACAACAAATTATATTTTCACTAAAAGAAACCTTCAGAGATGTGGTTAGCGTGGTGGCAGTGATTGGCACTATTGTCTCAGTGCCAGGGATTCAGGTTTGATTGTGGCCTTGGGTGACCGTCTGTGTGGGATTTGCACATTTTCCCCATGTCTATGTGGGTTTTCTCCAGGTGCTCCAGTTTCTTCCCACAATCCAAAGCTATGCAGGTTAAGTGGATTGGCCAAGCTAAATTCCACCAGAGTGTCTGAAGATGATTAGATTATGGGGATTAGTGGGATAATTATGTGAAGTTACAGGGATAGGACCTGGATAAAATACTCTGTCAGACAGTCAGTGCAGACACGATAGGTTGAAGCCCCATTCTGCATCGCAGAGGCTCTTTTATGTTAGGTAATATCGTTGTCTTACATGTTCACTTCAAACACTGTTCTGATCAGGATTTCCTTATTTATTTACACAGGTCTTCAGAAATATTCCCCAGTCAAGAGTTTTGACAGTGACAAGCTGTTGCAATCGAAGAAAGAAGAAGTGGAAACCCGTGCCATAAACCTAGCTACTTCAGTTCAGGCAGATTATATTCGCTTCCTATCAGCTCACGAAAAGACCAAGTGTCTGCCTCAGAGTTGCACTTTTACCAGGTAAGCTAGTGACAGATTGGTTTGGATCTTGAAAATGCATGCAATGTCTAAAAGGACTTTCGACTCTTATAAACTCACACTTGAACCTTATTGGCTTGAATATCTTTCTTACAGAAAGGCAACAAATTACTGTTGAACAAATAGTAAATATTTCATTTATTATTGTCACATGTATCAGTATACAGTGAAAAGTTATTGTTTCTTGTGCACAATACAGAGACAAAGCATAGAGAAAGAAATGAGAGAGTGCAGAATGTAGTGTTACCATCTTAGCTAGGGTGTAGAGAAAGATCAACTTAATGTGAGGTAGGTCCATTCAACAGTCTGACAGCAGCAGGGAAGAAGCTGTTCTTGAGTCGCTTAGTACGTGATCTCAGACTTTTGTATCTTTTTCCTGATGGAAGAAGGTGGAAGAGAGAATGTAGGGTGTGGTTCATCCTTAATTATGCTGGTTGCTTTGCTGAGACAATGGGAAATATATCATGCATTGGGCTACATTCACAATCTTTTGTAGTTCCTTGCGGTCTTGGGCATAGCAAGAGGCATAACAAGCTGTGAAATAACAGAAAGAATGCTTTCTATGGTGCATTTGTAAACGTTGGTGAGAGTCGTAGCTAACATGCTAAATTTCCTTAGTTTTCTGAGAAAGTAGAGGTGTTCGTGGGCTTTCTTAACCATATATTCTAATAACTCTAGGAGTCAGCTATAAAAGGAATGGTGCTTTATTTTATTTTGTGTGCAATAAAGTAAAACCACAAGCCTGTGATGAACACATAAAAGGTCCGAACTGGGATAATACAATAACGGACCCACTCAAGGGCCTGCTTTATAAAGGGCTTGGTATATGAGCTCCACCTAGTAATCATTAGGGAACTCGTATTCAAAAAAGTCCTACAGGGAGATCAATCAACGATTCCCCATGCAAATCTTGGGGTTATCACACCCTTCCCCCTCCACTGAATCTTTGCTCTTCGGGTGCCTGCTCTGTGATCTTCTTCCCATTTAACACTCTGCCTGATGATGTGGGGTATACTGTATTGGTGAATGTCTCTTTCTGGATAGCCATCAAAGTGGTTCTTTCTCTGGTTGAGACTCCGCTGTCTCTGTTTCCATTTCAGAGGCGGAATCTCAGAGGCTGTCTTTGAGCCTCCCGTTGGTTGAGTTATTTTGTAGTTCCTCAGTGTACTTGGGTTTTCCCAGATGGCAATATGCCAGTTGATTCTGTTGGCAGCTCCCGAGATAGTCTACATGTTTCCTTAAGATCTTGTCCCCAACCTTAACTGTATTAGCGCACTGGGACTTGTTCTTGGTGTCCATGGATGTGGTCTCTCCAAAATTTTGCATTTGGACCATGTCTCTGGCAAAAAGAAAACTCAGTTTTTAGTACATCAGGTCTCCTTTTATTTGAGCTTCTGGCTTTTCTTCAATCCTCCTGCTTAAGTTTGGGAAGGTAGAGCTTAGCCTGGTCTGTAGGTATCTGCCCATTGGTAATTCTGCCAGGGCTAATTGTGTTGTGTGGAGTCATCCTGTCAAAAAGGAAACATACCAGTTTTGTACCCACAGACTGCACCACGCCCCCGCCCCGCCACACCACACCCCGGCCTGTTTTTTCCAGTCCATTTTTGAAAAGTTGGACTGCTCTCTCTGCTAATCTGTACGATGATAAATGATAAGGAGCCATGTGGACCTGTCTTACTCCATTTGTTTTCAATGAATGTCCCAAATATTCTAGTGGTAGATGGGGTCCCATTCCATTCCTGTCTCAAAGACTTCTGGGATCCCATGGGGACGAAAAGATTGATTTAGTCTCTCTTATCATTTTATATGATGCGCTGGGTGTCATCCAATGCATCCACTTAGTGTGGGCGTCGATTCATAACGAGAACATTGAGCCCATAGATGGTCCTGTGAAATCCACATGCTCCTGAACCCATGGTTTTCCCGGCCATTTCCGGGGTGTCAAGAAGCTTCTGGTGGGGGTTCTGGTTCTCCTTGCACATTCTGCATGTTTTTACCATCTTCTCTCTGTCCCCATTTATGCCGAGCCACCACATATAGCTTCTCGCTAACACCTTCAATTTTGATATCCCTATATGATTATTATGAAATTCTTGAAGGATGGGTCTTTGGATGGGGTATGGGATAACCATCCGGGCTCCCCATAGGATAATGCTGTCTTCAATTAATTCCAGGTACTTTGTCGCATTCGGCTTTAAGCCTTGTGCTGGACATTCTTGCATTCCTCCTTTTAATACTACCTGGTTTCATTTTGCCAATGCAGGATCGTTCTGAGTCCAACTTTTAATTTATTCGGCCTAAATTGGTAAGGTATCTGTAAAATTTTAGGCCATTGCAACTTTGTCCATTTTCGATGGTGAAGGTAAACTTGTGAGCAAAGATAGACAGCTCAGGGCATCAGCGTCTGTGATTTGTGTCCCTGCTGTATGTTCCAGAGAGTACTCAAGGTGATTACCAAGAGCACCCACCATTGTATTGAGGGTGGGAACTGTTTTGTGTTTAGGAAAAGGCCCAGAGGTTTGTGGTCTTTTATGATGGTCAAGTGTCGACTGTACACATACTGATGGAACATCTTCACTGCAAAGATCATTGCCAAATTATTCTTCTCAGTCTGTGCGCACCCTCTTTCTGCATCGGCTAACAACTGTGAGATGTATGCATTCAAGTGCTCCATCAGTGTAACAGTATTACACTTATTCCATAAGGAGAGGTGTCACATGTTCTAACCAGTGGTCTTTCTGGGTTGAAATGGGTCAACATATTTTAACTGTGCCTCCATGGGCAGAGTGGTGCCACAGTGGTCACCACTGCTGCCTCACAACACCAGGAACCTGAGTTCAATTCTAGCTTTGGGTGACTGAGTAGACTTTGCACATCTCCCCATGTATGTGTAGAATTCTTCCAGGTGCTCTGGTTTCCTCCCACAGTAAGAAGTCTCTCAACACCAGGTTAAAGAAAACCTGGTGTTATGAGACTTCTTACTGTGTTTACCCCAGTCCAATGCTGGTATCTCTAAATCATTCCTCCCTTATTGGGATGCCCTTTTGCCAGCTTTCACCTTCTATTCTGTTATCCCAGAAGCACCTCATTCTCTCAGCATATTGTGGCCAGTCCTCAACACTCGCAATTCCCTGAAAAACGGCATTACAAATCTTCACGATATAGGCTTACTGAAATCTAATGAACAGGATTACTGAAATATTACTATTACCACATCATCAGTAAAATAACTCCAGGAGTTATAAAGGAATGGTGCTTTGTTGGGTCAAATAACACAAAACAAAACCACAAGCCCCTGGTGAACACAAACAGCTCCCAACCAGAGCAGTGTAATAATGGATCCGCTCAGGGGCCTGCTTTATAAAGGGCTGGGTATAGGAGTTCCACCTGGTAAGGTAATTACCAATTACCAGGGAGCCTGTTTTTCTGTGAGTCCTACAGGAAGGTCAATCTGGGGTTTCCCATGCAAGTCTAAGGCATTACAGTAATGAGTAATTAAAATGGGGAGGATTCAGCTGGGGTAAAAGAAGCAATGGCAGCATGAGAAAAATCCTTTATCTCACAGTGATTGAGAGTGTGGTGGAGACAGATTCTCATAACGAGTGGTTAGGATCTGAAATGACAGAGATGAAAGCAGGTTCAATTGAGGTATTCAAGTGAATTAGATTATTATATGAAAAGGGAAAAAGTTACAAGAGAAGTGGCACTAGGTGCATGGCTCATTCAGAGAGAGCCAGAGCAGACTTGATGGGCCAAATGGCCTCTGCTGTACTGCAAGAAGTCTGTGAACACAAACCAGTTAAATTGTTCAAAATGCATTTATCAAAAGCAATTTCTACCATTTGGTCAGGTGCAAAAACATACATTTCTATTTTACAAACAGAACAGACTTACTGACTATTGCTCACGTTGAACATGTTTTGGGGACATTTAAATTAAGGAGAAGGAAATGTTATATATTTGTATTTGCTCCTATTAGCTCATTGTGGAGCTCTGCACTGGTGATGTATGGAAATAAATTTGATGTCAAAAGATATAGAGAGGAAACAGAGACTAGGAGCAAACTCCGTCAACAGCACTTCCAAACTTGAGATCACTACTGCCTAGATGGACAAGAGCAGCAAATACATGGAAACACCACTATCTGCAAGCCTACCCCACCATCCTGACTTGGAAATATATCACCATTCCTTCACTTTTGCTGGATCAAAATCCTGCAACTCCCTCCTAACAGCACTGTGGTTGTACCTATATCATATAGACTGCAACAGTTCAAGAAAGCTCACCACTGTTAACAAAATAGGTATAGTTAAGGGTCATTCATATGTTTATTTGGATGTATTGAGCTTTAGACTTTAGCTTTCAATTCAAGTTTAATTTATACTTTTGCAGTTGTAGGTTAAGAAGACTTGAGTGTTAGTTTCACTTTAAAAGATGCCTGCATTTTAAAGCATTTTTCTGACTCTAAAGTAGGAGAAAATTATGCTCTTGCCTAGCAACTAGGGAGCAACAAAAACAGTTTTTAGCTCGATTAGAACAAGGTGATCCAGAATGAAAGATTAGTTCACAGACAGTGCGACAGAGGCAGTGAATGCAAACGGAATAGAAAGCAAATCCTAAACTAAAAAACAAAAACGTCCCAAAATCAGGGATAGACACAGAAGGAAGACCTTTGAGTCAAAGGGAAAGCACAGTAGTCTGGAAAAATATCTTGTTAAGGAGGTTATGAATGAGGAACAGAGGCTCCAAGTTAAAAGATAAAGCGACATAGACCTGGAATAAGGTGGGCTTGTTAGAAGCCAGAGATCCAAAGTTGGTGACTCCTTATCATGATATCTGATGCAGTGGTGTTCTATTAGCATGGCTAAGAAATTGTGTAGAAGGCAAAGCTTGAATGCACATGATGATCTAGCCCAGAGGAAACTAAGAAAGAAACCCTGGTAGGAGACCCTTGCTGGCGTCGTCTGAGAGAAAGCATCATTTGGGAGATGGTTCCAAGTGTGTTTTTTGAGAGCAGAATTTGGAAATCGTCCTGTGAAAGACAGAGTTCCAGTGAGATCAGTTGGCTCTCAGGGTGACAGGGATCTGGAGAGAATTGTTGAGAAATCTGGAGAAGTTGTTTGGGTGGCACCTGTCACTTCTTCTTAGAGTGTGGTGTATCTGACCACAAGTCACCTGTCAGGTTACCTGGACTGTGTACTTGCTATGAACATTGGGGTATGAAATAGATTTTGTACCTTGTGTTATCCTTATGAATCTGGAAACACCTGTGTAAAGGTATAGTTGGAATAAAAGAGTCATATATTATTGTTCCTTCTTTGTTTAATAATTATTTTATGTTTTGTTAAAAATACAACAGCTGACTCCTGTAACTCAGTCCAGTAGCTTCTTTCCACTTTTCTAAGCAAAAAATAAAATTTAGGATCTATGATTCCGGATTTCACCCTGGTATCTGACTTGTCCAGGAATAACATTAGCTGGCATTGTCACACCACCACCTTGTCGAGGGGCAATTAGGGATGGGCAATAAATGCTGGCCTAGCCAGTGACACCCACATCCCATGAAAGAAGAAAAAGAATTAAACCTGCAACAGTTTAAGATAAGATTTTTAAGCTGTGAGAGAAACAACTCACCTACTTTTTATACACATCTAATATATGCCTGGAGACACTTGTTATCTTGAAAGCTGTGTGAATTTGCTGTTATTTTAAAACACAGCAATTAAATGTAAGCCTATTTTAAAACCAAGATGATGAAGAGTTTTTAAATGCAGCAGCTTGACAGGGTTGTAAATTCTCACTGACTTTGTCCTGTTGGTATTAATTATCTTTTCTCTCATTCTACCAGGGACTTGGCTTTGTCATTAGCCAGAGAAGGCAATCTCAGCTTCTTTATGGCCAGCAGACGTGGATCTCTTACCTATCCCGATATCAAACAGGGGTAAGTGTGAGCCTGAGTACACACTGAACATAAATGATCAGAGATTGGAGGGATATTGTTTGAGACTATTTAAATAGCAGTGCTGTGGAACTGATCAAACTATAAATTATATGTTTGTACCTTAACAAGTACCAGCATTTAGAATGCCTGTAAAATAGGGTTCCCAAGGACTGCACACAAACACAGCTTTTATAAAGCTATGATCTAGAGGTGCTGTAATGAGCCTGTACATCAGAGGAGGGCACTGCAGAATGCTGCTGCATGGACTTGCCTCTTTAGCTCTCTCCGAGACTGGTTTACATTCTGGGTGTGGGGACACCAGTGTTGGATTGGGGTAAACACAATAAGAAGTCTCACAACATCAGGTTAAAGTCCAACAGGTTTATTTGTAGCAAAAGTCACTGGCTTTCGGAACCGGCTGTTCTTTCATCAGGTGGGTGGGAGTTCTGATCACAGACAGGGAGACTCAAACTCAATTTAACATGAATAATGATTGGAACGTGAGTTTTTACAGATAATCAAGCCTTAAAGGTACAGACAATGTGAGTGGAGAGAGCATTAAGCACAGGTTAAAAAGATGTATATTGTCTCCAAATATTTAAGAAAAACTTGGACGGGTTCATGGTTGTGGGGGGATATGGTTCAAATACAGGTCAGTGGGACTAGGCAAAAAAATGGTTCAGCACAGACAAGAAAGGCCAAAAGGCCTGTTTCTGAGCTGTAATTTTCTATGGTTCTATGGAAAGTTAGTGAGATTTTGCAAGTTCAGGCAAGTCATGGGGGTTACAGATAGTGTGACATGAACCCAAGATCCCTGTTGATGCCGTCCTCGTGTGTGCGGAACTTGGCTATCAGTCTCTGCTGAGCGATCCTGCGCTGTTGTGTGTCATGAAGGCTGCTTTGAAGATCAGGCAAGATTGTTCATTTAACGGTCACAGGCATTTGGCATCTGATCTTCAGGTAAGGATTCTCCAAGGCGGCCTTCACAACACATGACAGCGCAGAGTCACTGAGCAGAGGCTGATAGCCAAGTTCCGCACACATGAGGACGGCCTCAATAGGGATCTTGGGTTCATGTCACACTATCTGTAACCCCCATGACTTGCCTACGTTCGCAAAACCTCACTTACTGCCCTGTCTGGAAACAATACACGTCTCTTTAACCTGTGCTTAACACTCTCTCCACTCATTGTCTACACTTTTAAGACTTGATTAGCTGTAAATACTCACATCTCAATCATTATTCATGTAAATTGAATTTGTCTTTATATGCCCTGTTTGTGATCGGAACTCCCACCCACCTGACAAAGGAACAGCCAGTTCTGATAGCTTGAGGGGTGTTGCTCCATATCAAGCGTGGCTGACCAGGAGTCTTTCCCACCCTTATCGCCAGCCACTGGTATGGTTAGAAGGTTTTACAGTTTGATACTTAATCTGTTTGATCACATTATGAACATGCACAATTTGTTGCAGCTGAACCACTAAATAATCTTTTTGACATTGAGAACCTCATCTCTCCTTCCTCCAGAGAATTTCACTGATCTCTGGAGGATGTTGTGGGTGGCTCAGTGGTTAGCACTGCTACCTCACAGCGCCAAGGATCTGGGTTCAGTTCCAGCCTTAGGTGACTGTCTGAAGTTTGCATATTCTCCCCTCGAGAGTAGCTGCAAAGAGGAAACGCTCTGGGAGCTGAACATTTGACATGTTGATTCAGTGTCCAGAGTAGCAATTGTTTATAGCCTCCTTACAGTGCAGAAGGAGGCCATTTGGCCCATTGAACCTGCATTGACAACAATCCCACCTAGGCCTTAACCTATAACCCCACATACTTACGCTGCTAATTCCCCTGCAACTTAAAAGGCAATTTAGCATGGCCAATCAACCTAACCTGTATATCTTTTGAGCGAGGGAGGAAACTGGAGCACCCATGCAGACACGGGGAGAATGTGTAAACTTCACCCGAGGCTAAATTGAACCTGGGTCCCTGGCGCTGTGAGGCAGCAGTGCTAACCACTGTGTCACCGTGTCACCAATATGTGTGCCTTGTAATGTCCTGGCTATAATACTGGAAGAATTGTTTCTGGTGAGGAAGTTTGATCATCCTACAGAGATGCTGCTGGTGGAAGTTCTCCAGTGACTGCAGATACCATTGGTTGGTGTCTTAAGTCTGAAATGTTTCAATCTACAGACTGGAATAGACTGTTAGAGTGTGAGAAATCCTCGAGAGGAAGGGCTGTCCTTCTCAATGCACTGTGCAGGAATTAGAAAATCAAATGATAACAGAGTCGGAATAAGGTGTTGATGGGTAAAATGGGAAATGTTCAAGTCTCCAGGCCTAGTAGACTGGATAAAGATGATTTTAAGGCTGGTTCAACAGGTGGTATAAAGCTTGAGATATAAAATCATGGAATAGTACACAAGGCTGCTGTAAATCCTGTCCTCATCGTTAACAATATCCCTGCTTCGCACATCATAGAACATAGAACAATACAGCACAGAACAGGCCCTTCGGCCTTCGATGTTGTGCTGACCAAAATAAAAAGCAATGCCCCTCCTAACTAAACCATTCCCTTCTCATCCATATACTTATCAACTAACCTCTTAAACGCCACCAAACTTGGCGCATCTACAACAGCTGCAGGCAGGGCATTCCACTCCCTAATCACTCTTTGAGTAAAGAACCTACCTCTGATATCCGTCCTATAACTCATACCCCTTAATTTAAAGTTGTGTCCCCTCGTGCTAGCTTTCTCCATCCTAGGAAAAAGGCTATCACTGTCCACCCTATCCAAACCTCTAATCATCTTATATGTTTCAATAAGATCCCCCCTTAGCCGCCTCCTTTCTAACGAAAACAACCTCAAATCCTTCAACCTCTCTTCATAGGACCTGCCCTCCATACCAGGCAACATCCTGGTAAACCTCCTCTGTACCCTCTCCAATGCCTCCACATCTTTCTTATAATGTGGCGACCAGAACTGCACACAATACTCCAAGTGCGGCCGCACTAGAGTTTTGTACAGCTGCAACATGATGCTGCGGCTCCTAAATTCAATCCCCCTACCAATAAAAGCTAAGACTCCATAAGCCTTCTTAACAACTTTATCCACTTGACTGCCTACTTTCAGGGATCTATTGACACATACACCAAGATCCTTCTGTTCCTCAACACTATTAAGAGCCCTACCATTAGCCCTATACTCTACACATTTATTGTTCCTGCCAAAGTGCATTACCTCACACTTTTCCACATTAAACTCCATTTGCCACCTCTCGGCCCAGCTCTGCAACTTGTCCAAGTCACTCTGTAAACTAAAACACCCCTCTTCACTATCTACCACACCACCAACTTTAGTATCATCTGCAAATTTACTGATCCATCCCTCAATACCCTCATCCAGATCATTTATAAAAATTACAAACAGCAGGGGCCCCAAAACAGACCCCTGAGGCACACCACTCGTCACCGAACTCCACGATGAATATCTCCCATCAACCACCACCCTCTGTCTTCTATCTGCCAGCCAATTTCTAATCCAATTAGCTAAATCACCCTCTATTCCACACATCTGCATTTTCTGTAGAAGTCTTCCATGGGCCACCTTATCAAAAGCCTTACTAAAGTCCATATATACTACATCAACCGCCTTACCCCCATCCACCTCTCTGGTCACTTTCTCAAAAAACTCAATGAGGTTAGTAAGGCATGACCTACCCTTCACGAAACCATGCTGACTATCCCCAATCAATTCATTTCTCTCTAAATAACTATAAATCCTATCCCTAATAATTCTCTCCAATACCTTGCCCACCACAGAAGTAAGACTCACTGGCCTATAATTCCCAGGAAGGTCTCTCTTCCCCTTCTTAAACAATGGGACCACATTCGCCATCCTCCAGTCCTCCGGAACCACACCCGTAACCAACGAGGACCTTAAGATCAGAGCCAGAGGCTCTGCAATCTCCTCTCTTGCCTCCCAGAGAATCCTAGGGTAAATCCCGTCCGGCCCAGGGGACTTATCCAACTTCAAACCCTCGAGAATTTCTAACACATCCTCCCTATCTACTACAATACTTCCCAATTTGCAACCCTGTACCTCAGTGTTCTCCATAGCTACATTTCCAGCACTCTGCGTGAATACCGAAGAGAAATATTTATTCAGTGCCTCACCAATCTCTTCAGGCTCCACGCACAACTTCCCACTGCTGTCTATGACTGGCCCTAATCTTGCCCTAACCAATCTTCTATTCTTAACATATCGAAAGAAAGCTTTAGGATTCTCCTTAATCCTATCAGCCACATCTTCTCGTGTCCCCTCTTAGCTCTCCTCAATTCACTTTTTACCTCCTTCCTGGCTAATCTATAGCTATCCATTGCACTAACTGAGCCTTCAAGCCTCATCCTGACATAAGCCTCCTTTTTCCTTTTAACCAGCAAATCAACTTTTTTCGTACACCAAGGTTCTCTTACTCGACCATTTCCTCCTTGCCTGACAGGGACATACTTATCAAGGACTCGCAGCAGCTGCTCCTTGAATAAGCTCCACATTCCAGATGTTCCCAGTCCCTGTAGTTTCCTAGTCCAATCTATGCACCCTAATTCTCTCCTGATGGCCTCATAATTACCCTTCCCCCAGCTATAACTACTGCCCCCAGCTTCATGCCTATCCCTGTCCATCACTAAGGTGAACGTAACCGAATTGTGGTCACTATCACCAAAATGTTCACTAACTTCCAAGCCTAACACCTGGTCTGGCTCATTGCCCAGCACCAAATCCAATGTAGCCTCACCTCTAGTTGGCCTATCTACATACTGAGTCAAAAAAGCTCCTCCCTCTATAGTGCAAACAGCACACTAACCATCAAGTGCATCCTTTAAGTGATCAGTATATCAAGCATTGATGTACTTGTTTTATCCTAGAGGTGCTTTGGTCCGCCTTGTTGTCTAACGAGGGGCATACACGCGATGGGTTGTGAGAGGACTGCTCTTGGATCTTTTTTGAGAGTATCCTAGTGCTTCACGTCGTTAGTGTACGCTTGACCTGGACCATTTGATGGGCAACACGACAGCTCAGTGACTATCGCTGTGCTGTGCGGATACATGGATTTGGGCCTGTGTCTGTGGGAGTTTGCGCATTCTCCCCGTGCTTGCGTGGGTTTCTCCGGGTGCTCCGGTTTCCTCCCACATCCCAAAGATGTGCTCTTAGGCTAATTGGCAAAACAAATTCTCCCTAAATTGTCTCAAATTTGGTTTCAATGCATAGATCTATAAACATAGACAGGGATCGTGGGTAAAAGTGGGAGTGTCAAGATGACGGCGTGGGCTCGTTGGGCCGAAGGGCCTGTTTCCCGTGCTGTTTTGTTCTTAAATTTTATCCCATTCTTAGCCATTTAAGGATAATGGATTCTTCCATTACTTTGATAGAGGAGTGTTCAGCATAAAAAGCCCAGTTTACCACATACACTATCATCTCAGGCATGACATTAGGACCAAATCTCCATTTGCAGAGCCAATTGTAAATGCTGCAGAATGGATTTGGAGGGATGGAGTGGAGGCATCAGCCAGAGGATGCGGTGTGAGGATGGATCACTTACCCTGTGCACTGCTGCCCCCCCTCCATTCATTGTTGCCTCTCTAAGGTGACACAGTGGTCAACACTGCTGCCTCACAGCGCCAGAGATCCAGGCTCGATTTCCAGCTTGAGTCGCTGTCTACGTGGAGACTTTTTTTTTTACGTTCCCCCTGCGCCTGCGTGGGTTTCTTTCCGGGTGCTCCAGTTTTCTCCCAGAGTCTGAAAGCTGGGCATTGACCATGCTAATTTGCTCCTTAGTGTCCTAGAATGTGTAGGTTTGGTGAATTGGTCATGGTAAGTACATGGGGTAATAGAGCAGAGGGATGGGTCTGGCTAAGATGCTAGTCAGAGAGACAGTGCAGACTTGATGGACCAAATGGCCTTCTTCTGCACTGGAGGGATTCGATGGTTCAAATTGCCACCAATCTGATGTAGACCCATGCGTTGATGCTTCCTTACATATCGCTGTACATTTCCATCCCTCTGACACAGCCCCATGCATTGCTGGCCTCTTTGACATCTTTGGAAATCCTCCTCAGTAACTGCCTGCCACAGTAGAATTACTTTAAATGCTCCCAGTTTAGACTCATATAGATAGAATAGCCATTTGTCTCGGGAGGGGGAGTGCTGATTATCAAGGACAGAAGATTCACATTCAAAGGGCCAAATATATACAAACTGAGAGCTGTAGATGTGTATAATGTGGGTGTTTGGGTATGTATATAAAACCTAGATATTGATATTTACTCTGTATATATGTATGGGTATGTATAGATCATATGTATGTACATGTGAAAAGGTGCGTGATGTTCTTTCATTGATTTGTTCCCTTGTTCCGATCGTTAACTCCTCTCCTTTAGGCCTCGGTTTCCTAAAGTTCAGAAGGATGAGAAACCCTGGCTGCGTTTGCCCATTCCCTGTCCGGTCGTACTGCGGAACGCAATGCTCGGTGAAGTGAAAATTTGTAAGTGCAGCACAACAAAAGTTCCCAACATCACAGACCTGGAATACGACACCTTTATCCAGAAGTCGGGCAGAGGGAGTAAGCAGATTATCATTGTCTGTGTGGTGACATCCCGGCAGGAGAACCTCCCGCCCTACGAGATCATGATTCAGGAATTGTACGAGCAGAACAACAGAAACCGACACCAGCCGTGTTTGGAGGTAGGATTATCCCTCTATCCAGGTCAGCGTTGCTGGTTGGAGGACGGAGCCCAGTGAATCCAGCAGCTCTTTGTGGAAGTTTAACTCCCTGTGCTTATCAAACCATCACAGGGTGTTTTCCTGTGGCTTCCTATTGGATGAGAACAGGGCAAAGGTCATCCAAAATGTTTGGATGTTAGGAGGGACGAGAATAGGGGTGTCATAGATGAGAACTGTAAAGCACAGCAGCGTACGGGTGGAGTAGGGCATGGTTTGAAATGCGTATACTTTAATGCAAGAAGTATTCGCAATAAGGTGGATGAACTTGCAGCTTGGACCAGTACCTGGAACTTCGATGTTGTGGCCATTTCAGAGACATGGATAGAGCAGGGACAGGAATGGTTGTTGCAGGTTCCAGGGTTCAAATCCTTCAGTCGGAGTAAAGAAGGAGGTAGAAGGGGGGGCATTATTAGTCAAAGACTGTATCACAGTGACAGAAACGAAGTTTGATGAGGACTTGTCTGTTGAGGTAGTATGGGCTGAGATTAGAAACAGGAGAGGAGAGATCACCCTGTTGGGAGTCTTTTATAGACCTCATAAAAGTTCTAGAGAGGTAGAGGAAAGGATTGCAAAGTCGATCCTGGACAGGAGTGAAAGTAATAGGGTAATTGTTATGGGGGACTTTAACTTTACTAATATTGATTGGAATAGCTATAGCTCTAGCTCGTTAGAGGGGTCAGTTTTCGTACAAAGTGTGCAGGAAGGTTTTTTGACTCCGTATGTAGATAGGCCAACTAGAGGTGAGGCTACATTGGATTTGGTGCTGGGCAATGATCCAGACCAGGTGTTAGGCTTGGAAGTTGGTGAACATTTTGGTGATAGTGACCACAATTCGGTTACGTTCACCTTAGTGATGGATAGGGATAGGCATGAAGCTGGGGGCAGTAGTTATAGCTGGTGGAATGGTAATTATGAGGCCATAAGGAGGGAATTAGGGTGCATAGGTTGGACTAGGAAACTACAGGGACTGGGAACATCTGAAACGTGGAGCTTATTCAAGGAGCAGCTACTGTGAGTCCTTGATAAGTATGTCCCTGTCAGGCAAGGAGGAAATGGTCGAGTAAGGGAACCATGGTGTACTAAAAAAGTTAATTCGCTGGTTAAAAGGAAAAAGGAGGCTTATGTCAGGATGAGTCTTGAAGGCTCAGTTAGTGCACTGGATAGCTATAGATTAGCCAGGAGGGAGCTAAAGAGTGAGTTGAGGAGAGCTAAAAGGGGACACGAGAAGACTTTGGCTGATAGGATCAAGGAGAATCCTAAAGCTTTCTTTAGATATGTTAAGAATACAAGATTGGTTAGGGCAAGATTAGGGCCAGTCATAGACAGCAGTGGGAAGTTGTGCGTGGAGCTGAAGAGGTTGGAGAGGCACTGAACAACTATTTCTCTTCGGTATTCACGCAGGGAGATGTAAATGTAGTTGTGGAGAACACTGAGGTACAGGGTTGCAAACTGGAAAGTATTGAAGTAGATAGGGAGGATGTGCTAGATATTCTTGAGGGTTTGAAGTCAGATAAGTCCCCTGGGCCGGACGGGATTTACCCTAGGATTCTCTGGGAGGCAAGAGAGGAGATTGCAGAGCCTCTGGCTCTGATCTTCAGGTCCTCGTTGGTTACGGGTGTGGTTCCGGAGGACTGGAGGATGGCGAATGTGGTCCCATTGTTTAAGAAGGGGAAGAGAGACCTTCCTGGGAATTATAGGCCAGTGAGTCTTGCTTCTGTTGTGGGCAAGGTATTGGAGAGAATTATTAGGGATAGGATTTATAGTTATTTAGAGAGAAATGAATTGATTGGGGATAGTCAGCATGGTTTTGTGAAGGGTAGGTCGTGCCTTACTAACCTTATTGAGGTTTTTGAAAAAGTGACCAAAGAGGTGGATGGGGGTAAGGCAGTTGATGTGGTATATATGGACTTTAGTAAGGCGTTCGATAAAGTTCCCCATGGAAGGCTTCTGCAGAAAATGCAGATGTATGGGATTGAGGGTGATTAGCTAATTGGATTAGGAATTGGCTAGCTGATAGAAGACAGAGGGTGGTGGTTGATGGAAATTATTCATCATGGAGTTCGGTTACAAGTGGTGTACCTCAGGGATCTGTTTTTGGGCCCCTGCTGTTTGTAATTTTTATAAATGATCTGGATGAGGGTATTGAAGGATGGATTAGTAAATTTGCGGATGACACTAAAGTCGGTGGAGTGGTAAATAGTGAAGAGGGGTGTTATAGTTTGCAGAGAGACTTGGACAAGTTGCAGAGCTGGGCCGAGAGGTGGCAAATGGAGGTTAATGTGGAGAAGTGTGAGGTAATTCACTTTGGCAGGAATAACAAATGTGTAGAGTATAGGGCTAATGGTAGAACTCTTAATAGTATTGATGAACAGAGGGATCTTGGTGTATATGTGCATAGATCCCTGAAAGTTGGCAATCAAGTCGATAAGGTTGTTAAGAAGGCATACAGAGTCTTAGCTTTTATTGGTAGCGGGATTGAATTTCGGAGCCGCAACGTCATGTTGCAACTGTACAAAACTCTAGTGTGGCCGCACTTGGAGTATTGTGTGCAGTTCTGGTCCCCGCAATATAGGAAGGATATGGAGGCATTGGAGAGGGTGCAGAGGAGGTTTACCAGGATGTTGCCTGGTATGAAGGGTAGATCTTATGAGGAGAGGCTGAAGGATTTGAGGTTGTTTTCGTTAGAAAGGAGGCGGCTAAGAGGACACCTTATTGAAACATATAAGATGAGGACTTGTCTGTTGAGGTAGTATGGGCTGAGATTAGAAACAGGAGAGGAGAGGTCACCCTGTTGGGAGTCTTTTACAGACCTCCTAATAGTTCTAGAGAGGTTGAGGAAAGGATTGCAAAGTCAATTCTGATTAGGAGTGAAAGTAGTAGGGTAATTGTCATGGGGGACTTTAACTTTACTAATATTGATTGGAATAGCTATAGCTCTAGCTCGTTAGAGGGGTCAGTTTTCGTACAAAGTGTGCAGGAAGGTTTTTTGACTCAGTATGTAGATAGGCCAACTAGAGGTGAGGCTACATTGGATTTGGTGCTGGGCACTGAGCCAGACCAGGTGTTAGGCTTGGAGGTTGGTGAACATTTTGGTGATAGTGACCACAATTCGGTTACGTTCACCTTAGTGATGGATAGGGATAGGCATGAAGCTTGGGGCAGTAGTTATAGCTGGGGGAAGGGTAATTATGAGGCCATCAGGAGAGAATTAGGGTGCATAGATTGGACTAGGAAACTACAGGGACTGGTAACATCTGGAATGTGGTGCTTATTCAAGGAGCAGCTGCTGCGAGTCCTTGATAAGTATGTCCCTGTCAGGCAAGGAGGAAATGGTCGAGTAAGAGAGCCTTGGTGTACGAAAAAGTTGATTTGCTGGTTAAGAAGAAAAAGGAGGCTTATGTCAGGATGAGGCTTGAAGGCTCAGTTAGTGCAATGGATAGCTATAGATTAGCCAGGAAGGAGGGAAAAAGTGAATTGAGGAGAGCTAAGAGGGGACACGAGAAGATGTTGGCTGATAGGATTAAGGAGAATCCGAAAGCTTTCTTTCGATATGTTAAGAATAGAAGATTGGTTAGGGCAAGATTAGGGCCAGTCATAGACAGCAGTGGGAAGTTGTGCGTGGAGCCTGAAGAGATTGGTGAGGCACTGAATAAATATTTCTTTTCGGTATTCACGCAGAGTGCTGGAAATGTAGCTGTGGAGAGCACTGAGGTACAGGGTTGCAAATTGGGGAGTATTGTAGTAGATAGGGAGGATGTGTTAGAAATTCTCGAGGGTTTGAAGTTGGATAAGTCCCCTGGGCCGGACGGGATTTACCCTAGGATTCTATGGGAGGCAAGAGAGGAGATTGCAGAGCCTCTGGCTCTGATCTTCAGGTCCTCGTTGGTTACGGGTGGGGTTCCGGAGGACTGGAGGATAGCGAATGTGGTCCCATTGTTTAAGAAGGGGAAGAGAGACCTTCCAGGGAATTATAGGCCAGTGAGTCTTACTTCTGTTGTGGGCAAAGTATTGGAGAGAATTATTAGGATAGGATTTATAGTTATTTAGAGAGAAATGAATTGATTGGGGATAGTCAGCATGGTTTCGTGAAGGGTAGGTCATGCCTACTAACCTCATTGAGTTTTTTGAGAAAGTGACCAAAGAGGTGGATGGGGGTAAGGCGGTTGATGTAGTATATATGGACTTTAGTAAGGCGTTTGATAAGGTGTCCCATGGAAGACTTCTACAGAAAATGCAGATGTGTGGAATAGAGGGTGATTTAGCTAATTGGCTTAGGAATTGGCTGGCAGATAGAAGACAGAGGGTGGTGGTTGATGGGAGATATTCATCGTGGAGTTCGGTGACGAGTGGTGTGCCTCAGGGGTCTGTTTTGGGGCCCCTGCTGTTTGTAATTTTTATAAATGATCTGGATGAGGGTATTGAGGGATGGATCAGTAAATTTGCAGATTACACTAAAGTTGGTGGAGTGGTAGATAGTGAAGAGGGGTGTTATAGTTTACAGAGTGACTTGGACAAGTTGCAGAGCTGGCCGAGAGGTGGCAAATGGAGTTTAATGTGGAAAAGTGTGAGGTAATGCACTTTGGCAGGAACAATAAATGTGTAGAGTATAGGGCTAATGGTAGGGCTCTTAATAGTGTTGAGGAACAGAAGGATCTTGGTGTATGTGTCCATAGATCCCTGAAAGTAGGCAGTCAAGTGGATAAAGTTGTTAAGAAGGCATATGGAGTCTTAGCTTTTATTGGTAGGGGGATTGAATTTAGGAGCCGCAGCATCATGTTTGCAACTGTACAAAACTCTAGTGCGGCCGCACTTGGAGTATTGTGTGCAGTTCTGGTCCCCACATTATAAGAAAGATGTGGAGGCCTTGGAGAGGGTACAGAGGAGGTTTACCAGGATGTTGCCTGGTATGGAGGGCAGGTCCTATGAAGACAGGTTGAAGGATTTGAGGTTGTTTTCGTTAGAAAGGAGGCGGCTAAGAGGGGATCTTATTGAAGCATATAAGATGATTAGAGGTTTAGATAGGGTGGACAGTGATAGCCTTTTTCCTAGGATGGAGAAAGCTAGCACGAGGGGACACAGCTTTAAATTAAGGGGTATGAGTTATAGTACGGATATCAGAGGTAGGTTCTTTACTCAAAGAGTGATTAGGGAGTGGAATGCCCTGCCTGCAGCTGTTGTAATGCGCCAAGTTTGGTGGCGTTTAAGAGGTTAATTGATAAGTATATGGAAGAGAAGGGAATGGTTTAGTTTGGAGGGGCATTGCTTTTTATTTTGGTCGGCACAGCATCGAAGGCCGAAGGGCCTGTTCTGTGCTGTAATGTTCTATGTTCTATGATTAGAGGTTTAGATAGGGTGGACAGTGATAGCCTTTTTCCTAGGATGGAGAAAGCTAGCACGAGGGAACATAACTTTAAATTAAGGGGTGGTGGTTATAGGACGGATGTCAGAGGTAGGTTCTTTACCCAGAGGGTGGTAAGGGTATGGAATGCTCTGCCTGCGTCAGTTGTAGATGCGCCAAGTTTGGTGGCGTTTAAGATGTTAGTAGATAAGTTTATGGATGAAAAGGGAATGGTTTAGGTTAGAGGGTCATTGCTTTTTCTTAATTGGTCGGCGCAACATCGAAGGCCGAAGGGCCTGTTCTGCGCTGTAATGTTCTATGTTCTATGTTCTAAAAAACATGAAAGAGAACTTTCCAGCTCTTTTACTGTCACCATTTTGTTGGGGAGCTCCCTAACCAGGCAGCTACCTAAAGTCAGTGCATTTAAGATTTGAAGTCGGGCTCCCTGATGTCTGGAGGATTCTGATTCCACTTTAGGATTTAACTGGACATGGGGTTGTCAACCAGCTGATTAAATGGAGGTTTCATCACATGACTTGTCCCAAATTCCTCAGCCGTCCGTCTTGTGAGACGCTACACCAATTGGAAAGTCAGAAAACCCAGCTGGATGTTTCTTCACTGTCAGCCAGACAGCCTCGTCTCAACCCACTTAAAGTGTTTTCTATCAGGTAAAGGGAAGTATTGGCAAGAGCCTTGCAGCCGCCCCGGGGAGACTAACTCTCGCCCAGATGGTAGGAGGGAATAAACAAGGAGTCTTTGAGTCCGTGTCAGGCTTCAATAAAATGGTTTAATTTCCACGTGCATGAGCGAGAATCAGCCCGGACCCAGTGAAGTCCAGTCTGTATCTAGGCAGAAGGCCGGGGTGGTGTCTGGGGGGTGGTGGATGGGTGGTGGAGAGAGTGCAACCAATTGATGATACTGGATAGGCTTTTGATACCCACAAGTACTAAGATTATAACACCTCATATCTCTACATCCTACTCTATCTATTACATGTGTACAGTATTTTTGACAATATTGACCTCCAAGGTCTGGTTCCCACACAAAAGGAGGTAGATTAGCCCATCAGGCTGTTAAATTCAAGTCTGGACCCAAGATCCAACCCCTTTTTTTTTTAGTTCCGCTATGTTAAGCCCACACACCCAATCCTGTACGTACATTGTATATCCCTTTAATAACCAAGTGTCTCTCTGAGTCCACCTCTGTTTTACGTCCCAATTCATAAGGTATAGTGCACCAACCCTCCACATGTGGTTTCTGTAGGAAACACCATCCCACAGGTGTTTTCAAAGTGCTGGATCCCTGTTAGCCTAATTGCATCCTGGGTCCTTGATCCTGATCGGGATTCCAGGTCTCTGTCTCGAAGCACGATAATGGTGCGGTCTGGAATATCTCTCCCCAGGAAGATCCCTTAGGTTTGATGGCTGGCAGGAGTTACCTGCTCCGAAATCCAGATATTTGACTTCTTAATCCCCTCCCCTATCCCTCCTGTGGGGAGCTGGACGTAGATATTGTGCAGGTAGATATTCTCATTCATACATGGTATGAACATATCATATGTTCATATGTAAGAACATATGAAGGTTCTTACTTCATACTCCAGGAGTAAGAACCTGGAGAAAGACATTAGCTCCACCAGCCAGTAAAGGATGGATCTCCTCGGATTCTCTATACGATTTCAGCTGCGTATAGTGTTTCCATCTCAGCTACCAAGGACAGGTATCTCCTGCAACTATCACCTCAGAGAGCCCTACCCACTGGGGCTGCAAGCCTGCTTGTCCAGGCAGTACCTTCGAGTTGGTGAGGTTACTTCTAGTGATGACCCTTATGACGAGATAGGAGGTGCTGACCGTATTGTGAATGAGGATATCTACCTGCACATGGGCCAATACATCCAGCTCCCCACAGGAGGGATAGGGAAGGGGATTAAGAAGTCAAACACCTGGATTTCGGAGCAGGTAACTTCCACCAGTCACCAAACCTGAGGGAATACACCGATTAGGGGGAGAGATATTCCAGACTGTACCATTATCGTGCTTCAAAAGAGTGAACTGGAATCCTGATCAGGCCTTCTAATCCTGGGTCTTGATGTATCCTTTCTCCTTTTCCCAATCTCTGACTCTCTTTTTTACTCTGTTTAGTTGCTGAGCTAAATATCTGATAAAATTGAACACTCTTTCCCTCGGGTTGCAAACTTCTGCACCTCCAGTCACTATATCCTCGGGAATGTTCATGGCCCTCCTGGTTATCAGTTCAAAGGGCGTCAGTGCCCTCCCTCTGGCCCAGGTGGCTCAATCTTCATTACTATGACCCACCACTGCCTGTGTCAGACTATTTTTAAGAGATCAGTTCACCCTTTCAATCATACCTGTACTTTGCAGGTTGTATGAAACATGGAAACGTTGTTTAATCCCAGCAGGGCATAAGCCTGCTTCATTACTCTCCCTATAAAGTCGGTGCCCTGGTCTGAATCCAGTTGTAACGGGCCATCTCACCACCGTACAACTTCTTCCGTAAGTATTTTAGCAACAGTTCTGGCTGAGCAGTTCCTGCAGGGGAATGCTTCCACTCCCTGGGTGGATTTATCTATCAATACCAAGTAATACTGTGGGAGCCGTCCAGAAAAGTCTGACTATAGATATTCCCACAGCCCCTGTGGTTAGGGTCAATGCCCCAAACTTCTCTCTGATCCTGCTCTCTCTCAATACCACTGTCTGTGAGAATGAGCAGCTGAATTTACCTTTATTGTTAAAGGAACAACAGAGACATTAGTGCTGTGAAAAGGAAAAATAAATACCAAATATGTAATAAAAAATCTAAAACCCCAATCATTGGAAATATTAATGTACCAGAGGAATGTACACATTTCAAACAATCGGCATCAAGTTATATCAAATACATTAGGGTATAATTTATCTGGAACAGTTGTATTGTAGCAAACAAAATGGATCACAGGTGAGAGGGAAGAGAGCAAATGTTCCCCTGCTGTGCACATAGCCATCACATTGAAGCTTTCTGTCCCATTAAAAGGGTCAAATTTCACAAAGTTGGTCTGCATATTTTATTGGTAAATTAACAAATTAGAAAACATATACCATGACTGTGGGTCTATCTGCCTAATGTGAGATAAAGAAGAATACATGGCAAAGCTTAAGTCTGCATAAAACTGTTAAAAAAAACTTCATGTGATATTAGAATGTCTGAGTCAAATTATTAATTAATGGGCACAGTTTTTCGATGAAATAAATCATAGAGACATTTGATTAAAAGTGACAATTTCACAATTTTAACAGGTTTAAACTCCACAATCTATTAAAAAAAGGCAAAGCTGAGCTATTCTAAAAACAATGCTTTTGTAGATCTTATTTATATAAAGAAAGTGTGGTTGAAAATGATTAAGTTGAAATTGACCAATTCACCTCCCATTTCCAGCATTTTACACTGTATTTTTACTGTATTTTTAGCCTTATAGAACAATTGGAACATCTCAGGCAACCTTGTGACTCAGCTCAAAAATGTGGTACAAAATCCTGCTGATGCTTCTGAACGGAATTTCTAAAAAAATTATGGAAGTGATTACTGTCTCTACAAATCAGCTGCGCTGTCTTTTCCGTGTGTGTGTGTGTGTGTGTGTGTGTGTCTTACAATTACAATTCTCATTAGCACTGCTGCTTCACAGCTCTAGGGACCTGGGTTCGATTCCTGGCTCGGATCACTGTCTGTATAGAGTTTGCACATTCTCCTCATGTCTGTGTGAATTTCGTCCAGATGTTCTAGTTTTCTCCCACAATCTAAAGATAGAACATAGAACATAGAACATTACAGCACAGAACAGGCCCTTCGGCCTTCGATGTTGTGCCGACCAAAATAAAAAGCAATGCCCCTCCAAACTAAACCATTCCCTTCTTCCATATACTTTATCAATTAACCTCTTAAACGCCACCAAACTTGGCGCATCTACAACAGCTGCAGGCAGGGCATTCCACTCCCTAATCACTCTTTGAGTAAAGAACCTACCTCTGATATCCGTCCTATAACTCATACCCCTTAATTTAAAGCTGTGTCCCCTCGTGCTAGCTTTCTCCATCCTAGGAAAAAGGCTATCACTGTCCACCCTATCTAAACCTCTAATCATCTTATATGCTTCAATAAGATCCCCTCTTAGCCGCCTCCTTTCTAACGAAAACAACCTCAAATCCTTCAACCTCTCTTCATAGGACCTGCCCTCCATACCAGGCAACATCCTGGTAAACCTCCTCTGTACCCTCTCCAATGCCTCCACATCTTTCTTATAATGTGGGGACCAGAACTGCACACAATACTCCAAGTGCGGCCGCACTAGAGTTTTGTACAGTTGCAACATGATGCTGCGGCTCCTAAATTCAATCCCCCTACCAATAAAAGCTAAGACTCCATATGCCTTCTTAACAACTTTATCCACTTGACTGCCTACTTTCAGGGATCTATTGACACATACACCAAGATCCTTCTGTTCCTCAACACTATTAAGAGCCCTACCATTAGCCCTATACTCTACACATTTATTGTTCCTGCCAAAGTGCATTACCTCACACTTTTCCACATTAAAAAAGGATGTGCAGGTTAGATTGATTGGCCATGCTAAAAATTGCCTCTTAGTGTGTTGAGTTGCTTAGGTCAAAAGGGATTAGTGGACAAAATATGTAGGGATATGGGGATAGGGCCTGTGTAGGATTGTGGTCAGTGCAGATTTGATGGGCTGAAGGGCCTTTTACTGCACTGTAGGGTTTTATGGTTCTATGATTCGTTTGCTCCTTGAGGTTTTTTTAATAGCTATTGCGACTATTACACCTTTCCCATACTTGTTTTTTGGCTGACCTATTCACTAGACATTTTGTATCGGACATTTGTATGTCCTAGACATTTACCCTAGACATTTGTACATTTCTCCCTCATCTTTTTAATTAATTTTATATTCCAATTTACTATCGAGCCCCCATTGTCTAACTCCTACACCAGAGCCGATGTTATCATTTTTTGACTGTTGCAGCCATCCTTAAACTCTCTCCCTCACAGCTTTACCCTCTCGCAGAGTTCTCCTTTGCAGCAGCTGCTCCTTGCTGTAAGCAAGATCCCTCAATCTGTCCTACACTCACAGATTTTTCCTCAGCTCTCCAGAAGCCCCTAATTAATTTTCTAATTCCCCAGCTCTACACCCTGGTAACTCCCTACAACTTCATTCAAGCCCACATGGTCAGACTCTGTGTAATTCTTTTAGTACTGCAGCTTATGGCTGGCACAGTAGCACAGTGGGTTAGCACTGCTGCTTCACAGCTCCAGGGTCCTAGGTTCGATTCCCAGCTCAGCTCACTGTCTGTGTGCGTGGGTTTCCTCCGGGTGCTCCAGTTCCCTCCCACAGTCCAAAGATGTACAGGTTAGGTTGATTGGCCATGCTAAGAAATTGCCCCTTAATGTCCAGGGATGCATGGATTAGTGGATATAATATGTAGGGATATTGCGGTAGGGCCTGGGTGGATTGTGTTCAGTGCAGATGATTAGGGATAGGATTTATAGTTATTTAGAGAGTAATGAATTGATTGGAGATAGTCAGCATGGTTTTGTGAAGGGTAGGTTGTGCCTTACTAACCTCATTGAGTTTTTTGAAAAAGTGACCAAAGAGGTGGATGGGGGTAAGGCGGTTGATGTGGTATATATGGACTTTAGTAAGGCGTTCGATAAGGTGGCACATGGAAAGGTTCTACAGAAAATGCAGATGTATGGGATTGAGGGTGATTTAACTAATTGGCTAGCTGATAGAAGACTGAGGGTGGTGGTTGATGGAAATTATTCATCATGGAGTTCGGTTACAAGTAGTGTACCTCAGGGATCTGTTTTGGAGCCTCTGCTGTTTGTAATTTTTATAAATGATCTGGATGAGGGTATTGAAGGATGGATTAGTAAATTTGCAGATGACACCAAAGTCAGAGGAGTGGTTGACAGTGAAGAGGGGTATTATAGTTTGCAGAGAGACTTGGACAAGTTGCAGAGCTGGGCCAAGAGGTGGCAAATGGAGTTTAATGCGGAAAAGTGTGAGGTAATTCACTTTGGCAGGAATAACAAATGTGTGGAGTATAGAGCTAAAGGTAGGACTCTTAATAGTGTTGATGAACAGAGGGATCTTGGTGTATATGTGCATAGATCCCTGAAAGTTGGCAATCAAGTCGATAAGGTTGTTAAGAAGGCATACGGAGTCTTAGCTTTTATTGGCAGGGGGATTGAATTTCGGAGCCGCAACGTCATGTTGCAACTGTACAAAACTCTAGTGCGGCCGCACTTGGAGTATTGTGTACAGTTCTGATCCCCGCATTATAGAAAGATGTGGGGTCATTGGAGAGGGTACAGAGGAGGTTTACCAGGATGTTGTCTGGTATGGAGGGCAGGTCTTATGAAGAGAGGCTGAGGGATTTGAGGTTGTTTTCGTTAGAAAGAAGGCAACTAAGAGGAGACCTTATTGAAACATATAAGATGATTAGAGGTTTAGATAGGGTGGACAGTGATAGCCTTTTTCCTAGGATGGAGAAAGCTAGCACGAGGGTACATAGCTTTAAATTAAGGGGTGGTAGTTATAGGATGGATGTCAGAGGTAGGTTCTTTACCCAGAGGGTGGTAAGGGTATGGAATGCCCTGCCTGCTGCAGTTTTAGATGCGCCATGTTTGGGGGTGTTTAAGAGGTTAGTAGATAAGCTTATGGATGAAAAGGGAATGGTTTAGGTTAGAGGGTCATTGCTTTTTCTTAATTGGTCGGCGCAACATCAAAGGCCAAAGGGCCTGTTCTGCGCTGTAATGTTCTATGTTCCATGTTCAGACTCGGTGGGCTGAAGGGCCTCTTTCTGCACTCTCTGCCTCTTTCTAGCGACTAATATGGAATCACTGCACTAACTATCGGTGATAAACTAAACCTACTCACCCGAATTAAAGTCAGATAGTCGCTGGTCATCCAGTGCAGTACCCTATTCACAACGCCAGTTGTAGAAGGGAATAAACAAGGAGTTTTTAAGTCCATGTAAGGCTTCAGTAGAACAGTTTTATGCATGAGGGAGAATCAGCCTAGACCCAGTGAAGTCTAGTCTGTATCTAGGCTGATTCTGAAGATACAAAAGCTGTACGCATTACTTACATTGTTCTCTGGGGTCCAAAGTATTGTAATATAGGATATCATTGATACAGATCGCTTGAATTAATTACAGTTGATCACATTAGGCCTAGGTATTTCACATTAATCAGTTGTGTCCGGTTATTGTTGTCTGTCTGTTCTGTGATACAAAAGCAATATGTATGATGAATGTGCTTTGACGGTGTGATAACCATCCCATCTCCCCAGTTTCTGGGAACAATGGCTTCTTTAGACTCATTATCCACCGTGCATTGTTCGCTAAGGCCTTGAAATGATCTCACCTGTAAAGTATCTGTGTTGACAGTCTGAGATGTTAACTGGGTATGTCTGCCTGCATTTACAGTGGATCTTTCTTAGACATTCCTTTCCTGCTGTTACATGCACACCCTGATTTGCCCCAATACTGGATTCTGCCCTACTATACAGATAAAGAAGGGGCATTGGCACCCATTGTGCATTTCCAAGAGATTTTGGATTTTGTCCATCTGTGGCAGCCTTAATTTCAATGTCTCTTTCTTAGTGATGAATTTTGATGGGTCTTTGAAGCACAGGAAATGTCTCTCTCTTCACATTCTCCCTGAGGTGGATTTGTTTGTTCTTTGTTTTTTGTTTAAGAAGGGGAAGAGAGACCTTCCAGGGAATTATAGGCCAGTGAGTCTTACTTCTGTTGTGGGCAAGGTATTGGAGAGAATTATTAGGGATAGGATTTATAGTTATTTAGAGAGAAATTAATTGATTGGGGATAGTCAGCATGGTTTCGTGAAGGGTAGGTCATGCCTTACTAACCGCATTGAGTTTTTTGAGAAAGTGACCAAAGAGGTGGATGGGGGTAAGGCGGTTGATGTAGTATATATGGACTTTAGTAAGGCGTTTGATAAGGTGGCCCTGGAAGACTTCTACAGAAAATGCAGATGTGTGGAATAGAGGGTGATTTAGCTAATTGGATTAGGAATTGGCTGGCAGATAGAAGACAGAGGGTGGTGGTTGATGGTAGATATTCATCGTGGAGTTCGGTGACAAGTGGTGTGCCTCAGGGGTCTGTTTTGGGGCCCCTGCTGTTTGTAATTTTTATAAATGATCTGGATGAGGGTATTGAGGGATGGATAAGTAAATTTGCAGATGACACTAAAGTCGGTGGAGTGGTAGATAGTGAAGAGGGGTGTTATAGTTTGCAGAGAGACTTGGACAAGTTGCAGAGCTGGGCCGAGAGGTGGCAAATGGAGTTTTAATGTGGAAAAGTGTGAGGTAATTCACTTTGGCAGGAATAACAAGTGTGTAGAGTATAGGGCTAATGGTAGGACTCTTAATAGTGTTGAAGAACAGAGGGATCTTGGTGTATATGTGCATAGATCCCTGAAAGTAGGCAATCAAGTCGATAAGGTTGTTAAGAAGGCATATGGAGTCTTAGCTTTTATTGGTAGGGGGATTGAATTTAGGAGCCGCAGCATCATGTTTCAACTGTACAAAACTCTAGTGCGGCCGCACTTGGAGTATTGTGTGCAGTTCTGGTCCCCACATTATAAGAAAGAGGTGGAGGCATTGGAGAAGGTACAGAGGAGGTTTACCAGGATGTTGCCTGGTATGGAGGGCAGGTCTTATGAGGAGAGGCTGAGGGATTTGAGGTGTTTTCGTTAGAAAGGAGGCGGCTAAGAGGGGACCTGATCGAAACATATAAGATGATTAGAGGTTTAGATAGGGTGGACAGTGATAGCCTTTTTCCTAGATGGAGAAAGCTAGCACGAGGGGACACAGCTTTAAATTAAGGGGTATGAGTTATAGGACGGATATCAGAGGTAGGTTCTTTACTCAAGAGTGATTAGGGAGTGGAATGCCCTGCCTGCAGCTGTTGTAGATGCGCCAAGTTTGGTGGCGTTTAAGAGGTTAATTGATAAGTATATGGAAGAGAAGGGAATGGTTTAGTTTGGAGTGGCATTGCTTTTTATTTTGGTCGGCACAACATCGAAGGCTGAAGGGCCTGTTCTGTGCTGTAATGTTCTATGTTCTATGTTTTATGTTCTTCATTTTGGAAGGTGGCCTGGCATTTTTTAAATCTGTTTATTATAAATAATAATATTCATTGCACAATTGCAATGAATAACAGTACTGAGCATAACTTGAAGTACGGCAATGATTTTGTAAAGTTATAAAGGAGAGAGAAAAAAGGAAAAAGGAGAGAGAAGTAGGAGGAAATGGAGAGAAATAATGGAACCGCTCCTCACCCTCCCTAGCCCCAAATCGATGAGTAATAAAAAAACTCAAACGGATATAATTTCACATAATGTATGACACCTAATTAAGGTCAGTTATATGAAAGCAGAGAGCTTTGGTCCCTTCCATTTTTTAAACGGTTTAGAATCCCTACAATGCAGAAGAAGGCCATTCAGCCCGTCAATTCTGCACCAACCACAATCCCACCCAGGCTCTATTCCTATAACCCCATGTATTTACCCTGCAAACACCCCTGACACTACGGTTAATTTAGCATGGCCAATCCATCCAAACTGCACATCTTTTCTGTGTGGGAGGAAACTGGAGCATAAACCCACACAGACATGAGGAGAAGGTGCAAACACCACACAGACAGTGCCCAAGGCTGGAATCGAACCGGGGTCCTTAGCACTGTGAGGCAGCAATGCTAACTACTTTGCTACCATGCAACTCTCTCGGAACTTCCTGAAAACTTATTTTTTCAACCAAGCTTTGGATCACCCTTCTCAGCCTCTTTTTCCTCAGCATTACATCCATTTCCTTCAGCTCAAGGCTATTTGTGAATGTAAATAGTTGATAATATTATCATCCCAGGATATCCAGCTGTTTAACTCCTGAACTGATGGAAGGTGATGTATAGTTACTGACACACTGTAAGACTAATGGTATTTCCTGTTTACAATTAGTGTCAAAGGGACGCATTCCGGATGATAAAGTATGACATCAGCACAGCCAATGAATACACAGCTCCAAACCCTGCATTACTGGTGGCTCGACACAATGCGACTCCCGGCATGTTCCTGGTAAGAGGGGAAGTTTCCCAGGCACCAAACTATCAAATAATTGTACAAAAATCGAACGTTTTTGAAAAAAGAGAGATGCCGTCAAAACTTTTCACTTTGCATTCATCAGGACAGATTTGCAAGAATACCAAATTTCAAAAAGAGAAAAATTTAAACTGCCTAAGAAAAGAAGTGATTGTTGATCGATTCATTGACCAATCAGAGATCACTTACTAACCAATCAGTACCCATTCTCTCATGCAGGACAAATTGTTGTCCCATCTGAAATTTCATATTCTTCCACCTGGCCTGATGATTGCAAGACAAAAAGCTTTGGCAGCATGACTCTTTTTGGCAAGTAATAAATTCATGATGAATTAAAAAGGAAACACTAGACTGAACCAATCAGTTAAAATGCAAATGTTACCCTGTGGTATGTGGATGTTTCTCTGCACCTTTGATCTGTTCTGTGAATGGAGAATTTGTCTACAGTCACGAACTCTGGATGTATTCTGTAAGAGCTCATCACATGACATTAAATTGTCACACTCCTTTGCTTCTCCCACTGGCTGGCTGACAATTCAATTATTTTGACCCAATTGGAAAGTGAAGAGACATTCCATTACCCAATTAGGTCATGCTTTGTTTCCGAACCCCAGTATTATAGGGCAGCACAGTGACACAGAGTCATAAAGGTTTACAGCATGGCAACAGGCCCTTCAGCCCAACTTGTCCATGCTGTCCTCTTTTTTTAAAACCCCTAAATTGCCTGCATTTGACCCATATCCCTCTATATCTATCTTACACGTGCACTGTCTAAATGCTTTTTAAAAGACAAAGTTGTACCCGTCTCTGCTACTACCCTGGCAGCTTGTTCCAGATATTCACCACTCTGTGTGAAACAGTTGTCCTTCTGAATACTTTTGTATCTCTCCCCTCTCACCTTTAAATCTATGCTCTCTAGTTTAGACTGCCCTATGTTTGGGAAAAGATATTGACTATCTAGCTGATCTGTGCCCCTCATTATTTTATAGACCTCTATAAGATCATCCCTTCAGCCTCCTACGCTCCAGAGAAAAAAATCCCAAGCTATCCAGCCTCTCCTTATAACTCTAACCATCAAGTCTGGGTAGCATCCTTATAAAGCTTTTTGCACTCTTTTTAGTTTAATAATATCCTTTCTATAATAGGGTGATCAGAACTGTACACAGTATTCCCAGTGTGACCTTACCAAAGTCTTGTACAACTTTAACAAAATGTCCCAACTCCTGTATTCAATGTTCCAACCAATGAAACCAGGCATGCTGAATGCCTTCTTCACCACTCTGTCCAGCTGTGACTCCACTTTCAAGGAGTTATGAACCTGTACCCCTGGATCTCTTTGTTCTGTAACTTTCCTCAATGCCCTACCATTAACTCAGTAAGTCCTGCCCTGGTTCCCTCTACCAAAATGGGTGTGGAATGCACTGCCGAGTAAGGTGGTGGGAGCAGGCACGCTAGGGTTGTTTAAGGGTCTCTTGGACAGCCACATGAGCGGTCTGCAGATAGAGGGATATAGTAGGACTGTCTAAATATCTTATTTGTTTCCACAGGCAATTCGGTCCACCTTGTTGACCAACAAGGTGCATGCATTCGGCAGGTCATGCGAGGGCTGCTCTTGGATGTTGCTTCAGGAGTGGCCTAGTGTTTCAAGTCGTTAGTGTATGCTTAAACTGGACCATCTGATGGGCAACATGACAGCTCAGAGACTATCGCTGTTGCTGTGCAGACACATGGATTTGGGCCTGTGTCTGCGGGAGTTTGCGCGTTCTCCCGTGGTTGCGTGGGTTTTCTCCGGGTGCTCCGGTTTCCTCCCACATCCCAAAAATGTGCTCTTAGGCTGATTGGGTAACAAATTGTCCCTATATTGGTCTCTATATGTCATTAAGACGTTAGGACGGCGGCGCGGGCTCGTTGGGCCGAAGGGCCTGTTTCTCGTGCTGTGTTGTTCTTTGTTCTTTGTTCTAGAACAGGCCCTTCGGCCTTCGATGTTGCGCCGACCAATTATGAAAAAAGCAATGACCCTCCAAAATAAACCATTCCCTTCTCTTCCATAAACTTATCAACTAACCTCTTAAACGCCACCAAACTTGGCGCATCTACAACTGCCGCAGGCAGGGCATTCCACTCCCTAACCACCCTCTGGGTAAAGAACCTACCTCTGATATCCGTCCTATAACTATCACCACTTAATTTAAAGCTGTGTCCCCTCGTGCTAGCTTTCTCCATCCTAGGAAAAAGGCTATCACTGTCCACCCTATCTAACCTCTAATCATCTTATATGTTTCAATAAGGTCTCCTCTTAGCCGCCTTCTTTCTAACGAAAACAACCTCAAATCCCTCAGCCTCTCTTCATAAGACCTGCCCTCCATACCAGCCAACATCCTGGTAAACCTCCTCTGTACCCTCTCCAATGCCTCCACATCTTTCTTATAATGTGGGGACCAGAACTGCACACAATACTCCAAGTGCAGCCACACTAGAGTTCTGTACAGTTGCAACATGACGTTGCAGCTCCGAAATTCAATCCCCCTACCAATAAAAGCTAAGACTCCGTATGCCTTCTTAACAACCTTATCGACATGACTGCCTATTTTCAGGGATCTATGAACAAATACACCAAGATCCTTCTGTTCGTCAACACTATTAAGAATCCTACCATTAGCCCTATACTCTTCACATTTATTATTCCTGCCAAAGTGCATTACCTCACACTTTTCCACATTAAACTCCATTTGCCACCTCTCAGCCCAGCTCTGCTACTTGTCCAAGTCTCTCTGCAAACTATAACACCCCTCTTCACTATCTACCACTCCACCGAATTTAGTGTCATCCGCAAATTTACTAATCCATCCTTCAATACCCTCATCCAGATCATTTATAAAAATTACAAACAGCAGGGGCCCCAAAACAGACCCCTGAGGTACACCACTTGTAACCGAACTCCACGATGAATATCTCCCATCAACCACTACCCTCTGTCTTCTATCTGCTAGCCAATTCCTAATCCAATTAGCTAAATCACCCTCTAAAACAATTGCCCCTCTAGACCCTTTTGTTCCCATTCCCATTCCCAGAACAGCTTTGTTCTTTAGTTAAGATCCACACCCTCTGTGTTTTGGACTCATTCAGCGGTTAAACCATGACTGTTGCTGTAGGACAGACATCTCAATGCATACAAGGTGCAAAGGAACAGGAGGAGGCCATTTAACTCTTTGACTCTGTTCCATTGGAAAGTGAGATCATGGCTGATCTGTCGCCTAACTCCATCTCGGCCCCATCTCCCTGTGGTTAATAAAAATCTATCTATCTCAGATTTAAAGTTACCATTTGACCCTTCATCAATTGTCTTTTATGGAAAAGAGTTCCAAACCTCTCCCACCCTCTGTGTCGAAATGTTTTAGTTTCAATTCTAAATGGTTTCACTCTAATCTTCAGATAAAGTCCAATAGTACTATAGTTCCCAACCAGGGGAAAAAGATCTTCCCAAATCACCCACTCTTTTCTCCTTAATATATCCCCAGATCAGTTGGTAAATCAGGCCTCACTCCCTCTAAGGCAAACATATCCTTCCAAAGGTTGTGTTTCCCAGAACTGCTCATTCTGCTCCAGATGATTTGAGTTATAAGGAGAGGCTGGATAGACTGGGATTTCTTTCCCCTGGAGTGTAGGAGGCTGAGGGGTGAACTTATAGAGGCCCATAAAATAATGAGGGGCATAAATCAGCTAGATAGTCAACATCTTTTCCCAAAGGTAAGGGAGTCTAAAACTAGAGGGCGTAGGTTTAAGGTGAGAGGGAATGGGAACAAAAGGGTCTAGAGGGGCAATTGTTTTCACACAGAGGATGGTGACAGGAACAAGCTGAGATATGGGCCAAACACGAGCAACTGGGGCTAGCTTAGTGGTTTTAAAAAAAAGAAACAGCATGAACATAGAACATAGAACATAGAACAATACAGCACAGAACAGGCCCTTCGGCCTTCGATGTTGTGCCGACCAAAATAAAAAGCAATGCCCCTCCTAACTAAACCATTCCCTGTTGGGTCATGTTGGGCCAAAGGACCTGTTTCCATGCTGTAAACCTCTATGACTCTGTTGTATAGCTGAAGTATGGCTTCTAATCACTTAAATATAAAGGCTAGCGTTCCATTAAGCTATTGTGATTATTTTCTGTACTTGCTCTTGACGTTTTAATAATCTTTCTATCTGCAGCGACCACCACCATTACCAAGTCTGTTTAGACCTTCACTGTTTCTAGTTCTTCACCATTGAGAAGGTGACTCTGTTCTTTCCTTTTTCGAACAAAAGTGGATGATCTGACATTTGCCTGCACTGAAATCCATTTGCTACGGTTTTACCCAGTCATTTAACTGATCAATCTTGCTTTGTAATTTTACAATCCCTTGTACACATCTGTTAATAATTCTGCCAATCTTTATGTCACCAGCTCATTTGAATATGTGGCTTTCTACCTCACTTTCTTAATATGAAAGATATTTGATATCCAGCACTCATTTTAATGTAATCTGTATGTGGCTCTGGAATTTACTTTTGAAAATTATATTTCTCAGACACGATTAAATTTGCCGAGAAACCTCCACCACTGAATATGCGAGGGAGCGGCCCCTCAAGCGAGGGAGCGGCCCCTCAAGCGAGGGACAGCGAGGGAGCGGCCCCTCAAGCGAGGGACAGCGAGGGAGCGGCCCCTCAAGCGAGGGACAGTGAGGGAGCTAATTTCTATGTCAGTGCTAGTAGATTCCAATCCCCTATGATGTAATTGTAAAGTTTTGAAAAATCCCCTTGCATTTATATAACACCTTTCATACCCTCAGAGTGTCAGCTTTGCAGCCAATTAAGTATGTTTTTAATATAAAAAATGCTGCAATTTGTGCACTGCAGTACTCCACAAACACCGCTGAGAGCAATGTTTAGTTTGTGCTGATTGGGAGAGGAATGTTGGCCAGCACAATGGGGGTGGGTCTTCATACAAAACTGAAAATACCGGAATCACTGAGCAGAATTGGCAGCATCTAATGGAGAGAGAAACTTTGAAAAAGTTTCAAGTTTGTGACATTTCATTGGAATTGGAAGAAGTTCCAACATAGTGCAGAATTTAACAGTAAAGGAAATGTGATTTTTTTTTTGTTCATCATCTTTTCCAATGGCATCTGCAAATAACAATGAGGGGAATGACTGGTTCATCTCCTATTCTTGGTGATGGCTCAGAGAGGAATGTTGACCAGGACACTGGGAGAACTCCCTGCTAGTGTTCATAACTTTAATTTTCAACATCATTACACCTGTCTTTTTCTGTCTATCAATCAACAACTATCTCTTACATGTGTATTGATTTCACTGAGTGTGTGTATACATATACACACACACACACACATATACATATATTATATGGTAAGATTATTGGGTTTCAGTTTCAGATATACTAAGACATTTTTGACAGAATCAAAGGAAGTAGAATGAACATGGGAAACACCAGTTTCTAATGCACAGGCTACAGTTCCCCATAGGTTTCTACTAGAAATCATTTTTATTATGGAAAAGGAGAAACTCCTGCCATAATTACCAGCTCACTGACACTGCCAGGCTGGCTAATATTCCTGTGCAGTCCCACACCCAAAACCTATTCCCACATAGAATTTCTCCCAGCTGTTTTTGTAGCATACTGACCTTTCTGGGATCCTCCTGTTCCCAGCAGTCGGGAGATCAACAGCAGACGCAAAGCCACAAAAGATTTTTATATTTAGATGGGATTTTATGTGCTTGAAATCCGGAATTGATGTTTCTCCTGGCAAGGGAACATTTCCGTGTTGGCACCGCTCTCAAAGCTGCTCGATCCTACATATGGACTGAGCCTCTCATAGAAATAACACCTCCTGCAACATCAGTGTGACTAGTCTCATTCCCAACATTATTCAGCAATTGGCTTCCCTGAGCAATACTTTGTGCTAAATTCTTGTAGAGTTGTACTTTAACTTGCTAGAGATGTTTGGGAGGGTGGTGGGGACTCACACACACAAAACTGCAGCTCACTCACTGCAGTGAAGGGAGCTACATGTGCATTCACACACACAGGTTCCCTCCAACAAACACACACACATTCCCATATACACGCATGCTTTCTCCCCCCACACACGTGCACTCCCTCTCTTACACATTCACACACTCCTGCACACATCCCTCTCAGACACATTCCCTCGCGCACGCATGTACGCAGTGCTGCACTCCCACACACTCAGCCCCACACACCTACTCCCATGCGCACACTCCCTCCCTCACACATATGCACATCCTCACACACGCACGCAGGTTCCCTCTCGCACATCTACACTCCTTCATGCACTCCCCCCTCCATCACGCACATTCTGTCTCTCACACACGCACTCCCTCTCACACACACACACAAGCACACTCGCACTCTCACACACACCCGCATCTTCTCTCACATAAACACTCACTGAAATAAGATCTTGGGTAAACATTGGTTCTATTTATTGACAGGGGGATTGCACACTTAAGAGGACTGGTTGGCGGAGGCGTCAGGATCACAGCCATGCAGCTGGTTTACAAGGGCCAGCTGCTACTGTAGACATTGCAATTGCTTCCTGCCATATGTGATGTCCAGCCTCTTTCAGTGGCTTTGGCAGTCCTCAGCTGGAGTGTACGCCGACCCACAGCTCCACACTGAGAAAAACAAGTTTCAAATGACAGCCTTGCCCATGTGTTTCCGCTCTGTGTCAGAATAATCAAAAAAATAAGTGGGTTTATATTCAGGAGTTCACCCGTAGCACGCAGGATAGCAATAAAATCCGACAAAGGTCAGAACACAGCGCAATCCCAGGGAGTCGAACTGGGCTGAGCTGGTGTTCATTCTTCACAATATATTCTTAATCTAATCTCAGGGCAATATTAGTGGAACAACACAAACTCAGCAAACAGGAATTTATTGATAAATACACAAACAACTGTATTTGTTTAGGTTTATTCCAATCAGGTAGAAACTCTGTGATATTGTATAGTAATCCAGCAAACAAATAGTGTGTCTGTGTATGTACGTGCATGATTGTGTATAAATGTGTGTTTGTGTATTTTGTTTAACTATGTCTGCATGTGTGTGAATATGTGTACTGGTATATTGTTGGTTTGCGTGGACAGAGCTCTTTGGGCATTGCTGACAGTGATTCTCACACCTACCCTCAGCTAGAGGCTCCCAGACGCATCTCTGTGTGCCTTTTAAAGAGATGAATTAGTCGTGCACATTTCTTTGGGCAGTGATTGGATGATTTACACTCTGAATAGTCCTCTTATTGAGGATGATGCGTAACTTCCTTTTGTTAATCTTGATGAGAAGATTTAGTATTCCAGCTACTGCTCATATACACAATACCTGGCACCCTGTTCATGCAGAGAAACAATTCTGAAGCAGCAATATGATAATGACCACCTAATCAGTGTGTTTAAAAGCAAATTATTGCGGATGTTGGAATCTGAGACCAGAAGAGAAAACATTGGAAAATCTCAGCAGGTGGCAGCATCTGTAAGGAGAGAAAAGAGCTGACATTTCAAGTCCAGATGACCCTTTGACAAAAAGTCATCTTGGACAGAACATGGGGCGTAACTCCCCTGCTCTTTCAGATTAGTGCCGAGAGGTTGTTTATGTTCACTTAGAGGCTGACATGGCCTTGGTTTAACATCTCCTCTGAGGACAAGGCACCTCCAATAATGCAGCGCTTCCTCAGTGTGAGTGTCAGTCTACATTATGGACTTAGGTCTTTGACTTGGAGCGTGAACACACGACTTGCTGACTCAGAAGTGAGAGATCTATTGCTGAGTAAATACTATAGCTGCATTCACCTACAGAGAGCTCAAGCCTAAGTCATCTTCAAATAAAGCAGGTTTAGACAGCAGAAGATAATCAAATAAAAACAGGAAATGCTGATATACTTAACAAATCTGCCAGCATCTGTGGAGAGAGAAAGAGTTAATTTTTCAGATCTTTAAATCTGCCGAGGGCAAGATTGGAAGCTCCTGCTGGTGGGAAGAACCAGGAAATTTTGGCCATAGAGGTTGAGTAGCGAAGAGATGTCTTACAGTGCCACCTCTGTCAGGAGACTGTAATTACAGTGTGACATATTTACATAGGTAATTTCCATTATAATGGAAATTAATGATGGAAAAGAGTTGACATGAGGAAATAAACTTTGTGGACAGGAAGTGACACTTGATGTATGATCATGGGAGGCATTGTAGCACAATGGTTAGCACTGTTGCCTCACATCACCAGCGACCTGGGTTTAATTCCTTGGGTGACAATGTGGAGTTTATAGATTCTCCCGGTGTCTGTAGGTTTCCTCTGGATGCTCTGGTTTCTTCCTATAGTGCAAAGATGTGTAGGTTAGGTGGATTGGCTGTGCTAAATTGCCCCTTAGTGTTGGGGGGATTAACAGGATAAATATGTGGAGTTCCAGGGCTAGGGCCTTGGTAGGATTGTTGTTGGTGTCCACATAACCTGTTTCTGCATTGTATGGATCCTATGATTCCATTTATGTTTTTCAATATATCATCATTATACCTGAATCCTTCCCTTGTATTAGTTACAGGCAACTTCCAGAATGCACAGTGAGAAAGAGGTCATTATAGAATCGTTCACTGTGTACTTTAATTTTAAAGTAACATTCTTGAAATACAAATCTCAGATCAAGTTTGTGATAGCATGTAAATATGAAAAATAATTGCTGGCAGAGTATTGAATTTTAAATCCAAATCTTAGTTTAATAAAGATTAAATATTTATAGATTGCAATAAAATAATTGTTATTTACTTGTATCACCTGCAATAGAATTAATTCATAAATAGTAATTCTCTCGGTTAAAGGAACTTTTCATTGTGTTCCTGGCTATTAAAAAAGGAAAATCTGCAGAGTGCTGAGTGCCACGATTACAGGAGCAGGGCCAACACCACTCAGAGACCTGATTTCTCAACTAAAGTTCAGTGCAAAATATGCTTTGAAATGTTTGCGTTCTGCACCTTTCCAACCGGCACCTGTTGTGTTGTACTGGGTAGCTGGGGACACATTTGGGACATTAAGGAATGCCAGAACATCGTGCACACTGGAAGACAGTGATGTAGTGGCAATGTCATTGGACTAGTAATCCAGTCATACGAGCTAATGCTCTGGGGACATAGGTTAGTATCTCCTCACGGTTGCTTGTGGAATTTAAATTCAATAAATAATGTAGTTCATGAATGAGAAAGAACCTGGAATTTAGAACTAGACTCTGCAACGGTAACTATCTGGTTTACTAATGTTCTCTAGGGAAAGAAATCTGCCGTCCTTACCTGGTCTGATCTACATACGACTCCAGAGCCACAGCCATGTGGTCAATTCTTAACTGACTGTCAGAGCAATTAGTGCTTGGCAGCAAATGCTGGTCTTGCCAGTGAGGTCCACATTTCCATGGAAAAATGAAATGAATTCCTGCCCAGAGTCAATGACGTTGGCTACATGGACTTTAGCAAGGCTTTTGACAAGGTACCTTATGGTGGGTTGTTGCATAATATCAAATCTCACAGGATCCAGGTGAGGTAGCCAACTGGATACAAATTTGGCTTGATGACAGAAGACAGAGTGTGTTGTACAGGGTTGTTTTTCCAGTTGGAGGCCTGTTGGGTGTTGGGTCCACTGTTATCTGTCATTTACATTTATGATTGGATGAGAATTTAGAAGGCATGATTACTAAGTTTGCAGATGACACCAAGATTGGTGGCATAGTGAACAATGAAGAAGGTTATCTAGGATTGCAAACAGGATCTTGATCAACTGGGCCACTGGCCTGATAATGGCAGATGGAGTTTAATTTAGATAATTTGATTTGATTTATTATCACGTTTAATATCAATACAGTGAAAAGAATTATTTCTTGCACACTATACAAACCAATCATACCGTTCATAGAGAAGGAAATGAGAGAGTGCAGAATGTAGTGTTGCAGAGAAAGATCAACTTAATACAAGGTAAGTCCATTCAAAAGTCTGACAGCGGCAGGGAAGAAGTTGTTCTTGAGTCAGTTGGTACATGATCTCAGACTTTCGAATCTTTTTCTCAAAGGAAGAAGGTGGAAGAGAGAATGTCTGGGACGGGGGGTGGTGTGCGGTCCTTAATTATGCTGGTTACTTTGCTGAGGCAGCAGGAAGAGTAGGCACAGTCAGTGGATGGGAAACTGGTTCAGGTGATCGATTGGACTACGTTCACAAGCTTTTTTTTTTAGATCCTTGCAGTCTTGGACAGAGCAGGACCCATACCAACCTGTGAGAAATGCAAGGTGATGCGTTTTGCTAGATCAAATTGGGGCAGGACCTACTCAAATAATGGTAGGGCGGGAGAGTTATAGAACAGAGAGATCTAAGGGTACAGGTTCATAGCTCCTTGAAAGTGGAGTCACAGGTGGACAGGGTGATAAAGAAAGCATTCAGCTTGCTTGGTTTCATTTGCAGAACATTGAATACCGGAGTTGTACAGTTCTGGTCACCGAATTATAGAAAAGATATTATTAAACTAGAAAGAATGCAAAAAACTACAGTTACTATGGGGACTGGTTGGTTTGAGTCATAAGGAAAGCTGGATAGACCAGGACTTTTTTTTTCTGGAGTGCAGGAGGCTTAGGGGTGATCTTATAGAAGCCCGCAAAATAATGGGAGGTGTAGATCAGATAGATAATCAAAATCTTTTTCCCAAAGGTAGGGGTGTCTAAAACTAAGGGGCATAGGTTTAAGGTGAGAGGAGAGAGATACAAAAGTGTCCAGAGGTGCAATTTTTTCACACAGAGGGTGGTGAGTGTCTGGAACAAATTGCCAGAGGTAGTAGTAGAGGCAGGTACAATTTTGTCTTTTAAAAAGCATTTAGACAGTTACATGGGTAAGATGGGTATTGAGGGAAATGGGCCAAATGCGGGCAGTTGGAACAAGTTTAATGGTAAAAACTGGGAAAAATGGACTGAAGGGCTGTTTTCATGCTGTAACTAACTCATAAACCCTCTCTTGTTGCCAACAGATGTACATTGGAGGCACGTTGCTGTTTGCTGACCATATTTTTAATGGTTACAGTAACTCCATTAAGGATCTGAAGAAGCAAATTACCAAAACATATGATGACTACTTAATGGGCCATCACCTGCTGTATGACTTTAAATTCAGGTATTTTATGCACTACTATTTGTCAATTTACATTTACAATATTCACTATTTGTAGGTGTACTTTACCTGTGAAAGAAATGAAACAATTGACTGAATGTTAATTCTGTCAGTCACCCATTTGGTAATAATCCTGTTGCTTTGAATTCTGAAAAAGATTTGTAGAGATAACATAAACATAGCAAGTCCTGTAATTAAATAGTTCCAAGACATCCAATGACACTGAAACTGCGCACCAACGCACTCACTGGCTGTTCCAGAACACCGAGGAATACAGTGCTGCTCACTAAGGAGACACTGGCTGTTCTAGGGGTTTTAGTGATCCAGCATTGCTCACTAATACACACACTGGCTGTTCCAGCGATTGGTAGGATCATCCAGTCCTGCTGACGTCTGTGAGGTTTACACACCCTGCACCTTCTGCCACTGGATACGTGCCATCAGGGGTTGCTTTCAAAGGGACTGGAAGACCCAAAAGGGCCAGATAAATGTGACCTATACTTCTGTTTATTAAACTTAAGATCACATACTTCTCTTCTCATAACTTTTACAACTCGTTTTGTGAATTTGAGAATTGTGTATATAAATCCCTAACACTCTCCTTTAAAATTGCACCATTTTGTTTATTGCTGATAACAAGGCAATGTGGTAAATGAATTTCAGCGCCAGAGTGATGATAAGTATATAACCCCTACACCCCAACAATTGGTGGATTGCTTCAAAAAGCATGTCCCTTCCACTTTTCACAACAGACTTAATGTACTGGCAGTTCCGAACCAGCCTTTGTCTATAAAACTCAAAACACAGGGAAGTATTTTACCATTTTTTGTCCAAGTATTGGATGGACTTGAAACTGGAAGAGTCTCAGATCCATTTTTTGGTGTGTTTTTAAGCCCCTGATACGCAGTCTGCCTGCAAAATTTTTAGCATTTCTGTTGCTCACTAAGAAGACTGTGCACAGGGCTTAACATGCCTGAAACCCTACAGAGGGAGCTAATGCACATGTGCAGGCCTCTGATGCTGCACAAGCACAGTGGCAGGGGCCTGATAGAAAGAGAGAGCTGTCAGGTTCCTGCTAGTGTAGGCAACCTGAAACAGCTCCCGTACCCCCTGCAATCATGGGGACCCATAGGCACTGCCCCCACTAATCTCCCCCCATTACCCAGACCAATCGTGGGCCCCTTCCACTCTCTCTCATCGATCGCCCTCACTCCACCAATTGTTGCAGAGTGGGTCCCCTCCCACATTAGCCACGCCCCTGGCATTACCAAATGGCCAATGGGTAATGCTCAGATGCCAGGGTGAACACTGCCAGTCCGGCACTGCTCAAGGGACAACCCCCCCTCCTCTCTCTCTGCCTACAGTCTTCCCAGGGGCCTCAATGACCCCCAGTTCCACTTGTGAAGTCAAGTCGACTGCTCCTGTTCATGAGGAACACGTCTATTCCTCGTACAGGCAGGAGAGCCCAGATAAGTGAGCGCCAGGCTCACTAATGATATGTAAATACTTATTTAAATAATTTTGAATACATTAACTTGCCTCTTACCCATTTCTGGTGAGAGGCTGACTGTGATAGAAATGCAGCATTCATAAAATAGCGCCGGTTCCAAAAACCTGCGGCAATCGCGCTGATCACTTTATATCCCGCTTTATGACTTTGTTATGCCTGTTATGGTAAAATTCCAGCCAACATTAGCTATGATTACTCGATTGTTTAGCAAGTGCTGCTCAATGTGTTAACTAACCACTGCTCAAAAAGTCAGCTGCACTCAGGATATCCACCGTACAAGGCTTTGTGATAGAACATAGAACATTACAGCACAGAACAGGCCCTTCGGCCTTCGATGTTGTGCCGACCAAAATAAAAAGCAATGCCCCTACAAACTAAACCATTCCCTTCTCTTCCATATACTTATCGATTAACCTCTTAAACGCCACCAAACTTGGCGCATCTACAACAGCTGCAGGCAGGGCATTCCATTCCCTAATCACTCTTTGAGTAAAGAACCTACCTCTGATATCCGTCCTATAACTCATACCCCTTAATTTAAAGCTGTGTCCCCTCGTTCTAGCTTTCTCCATCCTAGGAAAAAGGCTATCACTGTCCACCCTATCTAAACCTCTAATCATCTTATATGCTTCAATAAGATCCCCGCTTAGCCGCCTCCTTTCTAACGAAAACAACCTCAAATCCTTCAACCTCTCTTCATAGGACCTGCCCTCCATACCAGGCAACATCCTGGTACACCTCCTCTGTACCCTCTCCAATGCCTCCACATCTTTCTTATAATGCGGGGACCAGAACTGTACACAATACTCCAAGAGCGGCCGCACTAGAGTTTTGTACAGTTGCAACATGATGTTGCGGCTCCGAAATTCAATCCCCCTACCAATAAAAGCTAAGACTCCATATGCCTTCTTAACAACTTTATCCACTTGACTGCCTACTTTCAGTGATCTATTGACACATACAACAAGATCCTTCTGTTCCTCAACACTATTAAGAGCCCTACCATTAGCCCTATACTCTACACATTTATTGTTCCTGCCAAAGTGCATTACCTCACACTTTTCCACATTTAACTCCATTTGCCACCTCTCGGCCCAGCTCTGCAACTTGTCCAAGTCACTCTGTAAACTAAAACACCCCTCTTCACTATCTACCACACCACCAACTTTAGTATCATCTGCAAATTTCCTGATCCATCCCTCAATACCCTCATCCAGATCATTTATAAAAATTACAAACAGCAGGGTCCCCAAAACAGACCCCTGAGGCACACCACTCGTCACCGAACTCCACGATGAATATCTCCCATCAACCACCACCCTCTGTCTTCTATCTGCCAGCCAATTCCTAATCAAATTAGCTAAATCACCCTCTATTCCACACATCTGCATTTTCTGTAGAAGTCTTCCATGGGCCACCTTATCAAACGCCTTACTAAAGTCCATATATACTACATCAACCGCCTTACCCCCATCCACCTCTTTGGTCACTTCTCAAAAAACTCAATGAGGTTAGTAAGGCATGACCTACCCTTCACGAAACCATGCTGACTATCCCCAATCAATTCATTTCTCTCTAAAAACTATAAATCCTATCCCTAATAATTCTCTCCAATACCTTGCCCACAACAGAAGTAAGACTCACTGGCCTATAATTCCCTGGAAGGTCTCTCTTCCCCTTCTTAAACAATGGGACCACATTCGCTAACCTCCAGTCCTCCGGAACCACACCCGTAACCAACGAGGACCTGAAGATCAGAGCCAGAGGCTCTGCAATCTCCTCTCTTGCCTCCCAGATAATCCTAGGGTAAATCCCGTCCGGCCCAGGGGACTTATCCAACTTCAAACCCTCGAGAATTTCTAACACATCCTCCCTATCTACTACAATACTTCCCAATTTGCAACCCTGTACCTCAGTGTTCTCCATAGCTACATTTCCAGCACTCTGAACATAGAACATAAAACAATACAGCACAGAACAGGCCCTTCGGCCTTCGATGTTGTGCCGACCAAAATAAAAAGTAATGCCCCTCCAAACTAAACCATTCCCTTCTCTTCCATATACTTATCAATTAACCTCTTAAACGCCACCAAACTTGGCGCATCTACAACAGCTGCAGGCAGGGCATTCCACTCCCTAATCACTCTTTGAGTAAGAACCTACCTCTGATATCCGTCCTATAACTCATACCCCTTAATTTAAAGCTGTGTCCCCTCGTGCTAGCTTTCTCCATCCTGGGAAAAAGGCTATCACTGTCCACCCTATCTAAACCTCTAATCATCTTATATGCTTCAATAAGATCCCCTCTTAGCCGCCTCCTTTCTAACGAAAACTCTGCGTGAATAAATGATGATAATGAACAATTCGTTTAAAATAAGTATCTAAACCCTGGATGATGTGGAGTTGAGAGGAAGACAAGGTGGGGACAATCATAAAATTATAATCCAAATACTGAGAAGGAGCTCGTGATCCATTTAACTGAGGAACATTGGAAACTTGCTCATTGTAGCCAACTGGAATATGGAAGCGAATTTCTCGAGTAGTAACAACACTTATATAAGCAGGAGAAAAGGCAGAGGAGGAAAACAAGCGACTGGGAAAAGAGATAGAAACACAGGAGATGATTAACAGAGAGTCAGATATTGGAGAGTTCACACTCTCAGATATCAACATTTCCGACATGAGACTAATCCTTGACTGAACAACACAATCAATTTCTCCTATGGATTCGAATAGCACGAAGGGTCACAGGCTTAAGGTGAGGGGGGTAAGGTATAATTTGGATGCTAGAGGGAGTTTTTTTCACACAGAGGTTGGTGGGGATATGGAACGCACTGCCAAGTAAAGTGGTGGAGGCAGGTAGTCTGGAGTTATTTAAGAAATACTTAGATGGGCACATGAACAGAATGGGAATGGAGGGGTATAGAAAACTGATTTAAAATAGGGATCATGAGCCTTGGGAGTCCCTGGGAAGTGTGTAAATAGATGATGATATTGATTTACTTGTTTTTATCCTACAGGTGCTTTGGTCCACCTTGTTGTCTAACAAGGGGCATACACGCGATGGGTCGTGAGAGGGCTGCTCTTGGATTTTTTTCGAGAGTATCCTAGTGCTTCACGTCGTTAGTGTACGCTTGACTGGACCATTTGATGGGCAACACGACAGCTCAGTGACTATCGCTGTGCTGTGTAGATACATGGATTTGGGCCTGTGTCTGTGGGAGTTTGCACATTCTCCCCGTGCTTGCGTGGGTTTTCTCCGGGTGCTCCGGTTTCCTCCCACATCCCAAAGATGTGCTTTTAGGCTAATTGGCAAAACAAATTCTCCCTAAATTGTCTCAAATTTGGTTTTTAATCCATAGATCTATAAACATGGACAGGGATCTCGGGTAGAGGTGGGAACATCGGGGTAGCGGCGCGGACTCGTTGGGCCGAAGGGCCTGTTTCCCGTGCTGTTTTGTTCTTTGTTATCTCTGTCAGAGGATTATATATTTAATTAATTGCTGAGGAACCTAAAGAGGACTTGGTTTAAATTCCCATCCAAATGATGGCACCATTGATGGTGCAGAACACACTCAGTACTACACTGAAGCGTCGGCCTACAGTTTGTGATCAAGTGGATCACAACTTTTTAACTCCAGAGCTACAACTGCTCCCAACATGACCACCCCCCACAGCTGACATACTGGCCAGAATTCCAGTATTTTGGCTTGAATACCCAATTACTGCTGCCAGCAAGAACAGAGAATTTGATGCTCAGCCAAACTATCGTTCACTGTAGTAGGACTGGAAAATCGCAGCTGCAGGCAAGGTCTGAGAATTCTGGCTTATATCTTGTTATAATTGGAGTATCTATAAGACAAATATCTGCTTAATCTACTATGAGACTGCCACTGAATGATTGAATGGACAATCCGTAAGATATACAATTGGTCAGAATGAAGAATCAGTTTTGCAATTTTAATTGTTTGGGCCTAGTTTTTCTGATGGTAATCCATTAGAATAAAGCAGTTATCATCAGCATTACAATTGGCAAAGTAGAAACCCAAGTGTTTCAATGCTAATCTTAGCATTTATAAATCCTTCTGCATTTTTTTCAATGTAGAATAATATTTCACATGGCAATTAAATGCCCAACCAGTCTAAATTAAGTGAGGAAAACGTCAGCTTATTATTTCTAACATGAAATATGGCAGCACTTTTCAAAGACTCGCTGAATCAAATCATTAATCTGTTTCAAATTATTCTACTTTTCCCAGTTCCGTTGAATCAGAGCTGCCAGGAACAGCTCAGAGTGAGAGGTCCTGGAATAGTCAGCCTCCCTGGAGACCCAGATCTGAAGCCTCTATTAAGCCAGACACATGCATCATTAAGTCTTCCGACGGGTAGGTGAGAAGGATAAAATCCAGGGGTAGGTCAATGTCTAAACATGCTACAGTACTGAGCTAGGCATGTGCGACTCACCATTGGTTCCTGATCTCCTGAATCAGTTACGTCAGCTATGCAGATTAATGGTAAGTTTATTGCGTTATGCTCACTAAAGGAAAGATTATGAAGTTTCTGGACTGCTATCCAATTAATATCTCTACAACGTACGTGGAAAATAGAACCAGAGGTTGACAGCAAACAGGGAGACCATTTGGCCAATCATGTCTGTGCCAGCTCTTTGCCAGCAAAATTCATAACTAATAACTAATTGCTCCCTGCATTTTTCATATGATCCTTCTTTTGCCTTTATGTCAAACATTTGTCCAGTTTTCATTCTTAAAATGTAGATTTGTCTCGGCCTCACCAACTTATCATAGCAAAGATTCCCAAGTCCAATAACCCTCCACATAAAACCCTTTCTCCTCACTCTCAGTAACAATTTTAACCAGATGATTCAAAAAAATACTTTCCTTGGAGATATCTACGTTTCATTGGGAATAACCCCAGTATCTCAATGCTTCTTAGACCACAGTTCCCAGTCCTGAAAGTACATTCAATTGATGCTGTACTCTGTTCAGTAGCTTTTTTGTCCTTTCTGTCATCAAGTGCACCAAATGGCACAGTTCTTTAACTGTTGTCTGACATTTATTTTTCATTCATTAATATCTTACTTTGGTTTTATAATGAGGGAAAAAAGTACTAAAGTGCTGCCTACCATTTTATTGGCTCTTGCACATTGGTGGGGGGATAAATCGGGGCAATTTTAGCTCCCTACCCACTTAATGGAAGCCAGTATCCCAATTAACTTTTTTTCTACTTATATATGGAATGTGGGCATTGCTGGCTAGGCCAGCATTTATTGTCCATCTCTAATTGCTCTCAAGAAGGCTGTAGTGAGCTGTCTTCTTGAACCGCTGCATTCCATGTACAGGTACACTCACAATGCTGTAAGGGAGGAAGCTCCCGGATTTTGATCTTGGAACAGTGAAGAAATGGTGCTAATAGTTCCAAGTCAGGATGATGAGTAACCTCTAGTTAATGTTCCAGGGATCTACTGTCCTTATCCTTCTAGAGGGTAGTGGTTGTGGGTTTGGAAGCTGCTACCTTAGTGAGTTCCTTTTCCCAATCCTAAGACTTCTGTAGGAATGTTACAATATTCGAAGGCCGAAGGGCCTGTTCTGTGCTGTAATGTTCTAATATGCAGCAGGTTTATCTTTGAATAGCTGGTCAATGCCAAATCAGGCAGCTGGAAGATTAATCCATGGTCTGCTCCATTAGCAGACGTGGACTTGGAGCAATGGTTTCTATGGATTTCTGCCACCACGATAGAGAGGGGAAAGGGTATGTGTTGTTACCAGGGGAGTACAGAGATAGCAGCTCCTCCCTCAACCACCACCATCCCCCTAGCCATCCTCAAATCTCCATCAGTGACAAATGGATTGGAAAGGTACCCTGTACCCGAGGAGTTGGTAGCTCAAGTGGAGATAGCTGGGTGATTGATAGTAACAAGACTGCATTGGATTGTTCCAGAACATGATGCAATCTTTTCTTTTCTTTTCCAGAGTTCCAACCATCCAGGAATTCATCACATTTAGCTTGGCCCAAAGAGATGTCTGTTGTAACCAAAATATGTATCAAACATCATCTACATCTTTGGGAACTCTTGTGAAAAGCTGTGCCCTTAAAGCTGACTGATGGCCAGACGGGGCAGGAGCAGAGGACAGCTGCTTGTACGTCATAAATAGAATATGCTAGTGTAATTTCTACAGTTGATGAAAGTCACTGTGTAACACTGTTAGCTCTGACCAAATATAGCAGTAAGAAAGGATCATGTTACTCTTAATCTTAGTCATCAAATGCTTTCAAGATTGCTATGACCACATTCAAAATCCAGGAGCTGAGGGAACAGCTAAAGTTGGCTTTCCCAGGGACTGTCTCGGAACGGTGTTACAAATGCATTTGCCTAGGGATCATCACTGAATATATATTCACCCAAGCACTGTCATTAAAAGGTGTATTAAATTTCTACAGCTACACTTCAGAATACCTTGCTGTTAAGGCAGGCATTTCAGTGAAACTGGGCGCAAGCCATTAATTGCCACTTCAGGACTCTTAATATAGACATGAACACTGTTTATTCTATATTAATAAAAATCAAATTCCTTCCATTTTCATGATGTAGTCTGCTAAATCCAATGTCCCCTACAACAGCCCTGAAACACATTTGTTTCACATTATGCTCCCACTTTCAAGTTTTCTCCTCATTACAATGATTAGTGGTGGCACAGTGGTCAGCAGTGCTGCCTCAGCATCAGGGACCCAGGTACAATTCCGACTTGGGTCACTGTTTTTGTGGAGTTTGCACAGTCTCCCCATGTCTGCATGGGTTTCCTCTAGGTGCTCTGATTTCTTCCTATGCTGTAAAGATGTACAGGTTAGGTTGATTGGACATGCTGAATTGCTTCTTAGTGTCAGGGGGGATTAGTAGGGTAAATATGTGGGGTTATGGGAATAGGGTCTGGATGGGATTGTGGTTGGTGCAGACTTGATGGGCTGAATGGCTTCCTTCTGCACTGTATTAAAAAAAAAATTACACCCAGGAACAGACCCTTTGGCCCTTCAAGCCTGCACCAATCATTATACCCGATTCAATTAAACCCCCTAATCCTTCCAGAGACCATATCCCTCTATTCCTATCCTATTTATGTATTTGTCAAGACACCCCTTAAAAGTCACTATCGTATCTGCTTCCATTACTTCCCCGGCAGCGAGTTCCATGCACCCGCCACCGTCTGTGTGAAAAAATCTCCTCATACATCTCCTTTAAACCTTGCCCCTTACACCTTAAACCTATGCACCCTAGTAATTGACCCTTCCACCCTGGAAAAAGCTTCTGACTAGCCACTCTGTCCATTGCCTGTCATAATCTTGTAAACTTCTATCAGGTCGCCCCCCTCAACCTCCATCATTCCAGTGAGAAAAACCAAGTTTCTCCAACCTCTCCACATAGCTAATTCCTGCCATACCAGGCAACATCCTGGTAAATCTTTTCTGTCCAAAGCCTCCACATCTTTCTGGTAGTATAATAACCAGAATTGAACATTATATTCCAAGTACGACCAAAGGTTCAATACAGCTGCAACATGCCTTGTCAATTTTTAAACTCAGTGCCCCGGCTGATGAAGGGAAGCATGCCAAATGCCTTCTTGACTACCTTCTCCACCTGTGTTGCCAGGTTCAGTGACCTGTGTACCTGTACACCCTCTGCTTATCAATACTCTTAAGGGACCTGCCATTTACTGTACATTTTCCATTTGCATTGATGCAAAATTACCTTACATTTGACCGGATTAAACGGCATCTGCCATCTTTCCACCAAAGTCTCCAGCTGATCTATATCCTGCTGTATCGTACAAAGTGTGCAGGAAGGTTTTTTGACTCAGTATGTAGATAGGCCAACTAGAGGTGAGGCTACATTGGATTTGGTGCTGGGCAATGAGCAAGACCAGGTGTTAGGCTTGGAAGTTAGTGAACATTTTGGTGATAGTGACCACAATTCGGTTACGTTCACCTTAGTGATGGATGGGGATAGGCATGAGCTGGGGGCAGTAGTTATAGCTGGGGGAAGGGTAATTATGAGGCAATCAGGAGAGAATTAGGGTGCATAGATTGGACTAGGAAACTACAGGGACTGGGAACATCTGGAATGTGGAGCTTATTCAAGGAGCAGCTGCTGTGAGTCCTTGATAAGTATGTCCCTGTCAGGCAAGGAGGAAATGGTCGAGTAAGGGAACCTTGGTGTACAAAAAAAGTTGATTTGCTGGTTAAAAGGAAAAAGGAGGCTTATGTCAGGATGAGGCTTGAAGGCTCGGTTAGTGCACTGGATAGCTATAGATTAGCCAGGAGGGAGCTAAAGAGTGAATTGAGGAGAGCTAAGAGGGGACACGAGAAGACTTTGGCTGATAGGATTAAGGAGAATCCTAAAGCTTTCTTTAGATCTGTTAAGAATAGAAGATTGGTTAGGGCAAGATTAGGGCCAGTCATAGACAGCAGTGGGAAGTTGTGCGGGGAGCCTGAAGAGATTGGTGAGGCACTGAATAAATATTTCTCTTCGGTATTCACGCAGAGTGCTGGAAATGTAGCTATGGAGAACACTGAGGTACTGGGTTGCAAATTGGGAAGTATTGTAGTAGATAGGGAGGATGTGCTAGAAATTCTCGAGGGTTTGAAGTTGGATAAGTCCCCTGGGCCGGACGGGATTTACCCTAGGATTCTCTGGGAGGCAAGAAAGGAGATTGCAGAGCCTCTGGCTCTGATCTTCAGGTCCTCGTTGGTTACGGGTGTGGTTCCGGAGGACTGGAGGATAGCGAATTTGGTCCCGTTGTTCAAGAAGGGGAAGAGAGACCTTCCAGGGAATTATAGGCCAGTGAGTCTTACTTCCGTTGTGGGCAAAGTATTGGAGAGAATAATTAGGGATAGGATTTATAGTTATTTAGAGAGAAATGAATTGATTGGAGATAGTCAGCATGGTTTTGTGAAGGGTAGGTCGTGCCTTACTAAGCTCATTGAGTTTTTTGAAAAAGTGACTAAGGAGGTGGATGGGGGTAAGGCGGTTGATGTGGTATATATGGACTTTAGTAAGGCGTTTGATAAGGTGGCCCATGGAAGACTTCTGCAGAAAATGCAGATGTATGGGATAGAGGGTGATTTAGCTAATTGGGTTAGGAATTGGCTAGCATATAGAAGACAGAGGGTGGTGGTTGATGGGAGATATTCATCGTGGAGTTCGGTGACAAGTGGAGTACCTCAGGGGTCTGTTTTGGGGCCCCATGCTGTTTGTAATTTTTATAAATGATCTGGATGAGGGTATTGAAGGATGGATTAGTAAATTTGCAGATGACACTAAAGTCGGTGGAGTGGTAGATAGTGAAGAGGGTGTTATAGTTTGCAGAGGGACTTGGACAAGTTGCAGAGCTGGGCCGAGAGGTGGCACATGGAGTTTAATGTGGAAAAGTGTGAGGTAATGCACTATGGCAGAAATAATAAATGTGTAGAGTATAGGGCAAATGGTAGGATTCTTAGTAGTCTAGATGAACAGAGGGATCTGGTGTGTATGTGCATAGATCCCTGAAAGTAGGCAGTCAGGTCGAGAAGGTTGTTAGGAAGGCATATGGAGTCTTGGCTTTTATTGGTAGAGGGATTGAATTTCGGAGCCGCAACGTCATGTTGCAACGGTACAAAACTCTAGTGCGGCCGCACTTGGAGTATTGTGTGCAGTTCTGGTCCCCACATTATAAGAAAGATGTGGAGGCATTGGAGAGGGTACAGAGGAGTTTTACCAGGATGTTGCCTGGTATGGAGGGCAGGTCCTATGAAGAGAGGTTGAAGGATTTGAGGTTGTTTTCGTTAGAAAGGAGGCGGCTAAGGGGGGATCTTATTGAAACATATAGATGATTAGAGGTTTGGATAGGGTGGACAGTGATAGCCTTTTTCCTAGGATGGAAAAAGCTAGCACGAGGGGACACAGCTTTAAATTAAGGAGTGATAGTTATAGGACGGATATCAGAGGCAGGTTCTTTACCCAAAGGGTGGTTCGGGAGTGGAATGCCCTGCCCGCAGCAGTTGTAGATGCGCCAAGTTTGGTGGCGTTTAAGAGGTTAGTTGATAAGTATATGGAAGAGAAGGGAATGGTTTAGTTTGGAGGGGCATTGCTTTTTATATTGGTCGGCACAACATCGAAGGCCGAAGGACCTGTTCTGTGCTGTAATGTTCTATGTTCTATGTATCTTCTGATGGTCTTCATCGTTATCTGCAATTCCCCCAATCTTTGTGTCATCTCAAATTTACTAATCAAACTAGTTACATTTTCCTTCAAACCATTTATACATATTACAAACAGCACTGATCCCTGAAGAATGCCATTTGTCATAGCCCTCCATTCAGAAATGCACCCTTCCATTGCTACCCTCTGTCATCCATGACTGAGCCAGTTCTGTATCCATCTTACCAGCTCACCTCTGACCCCATGCAATTTCACCTTCTGTACCAGTCTGTCATGAGGGACCTTATCAAAGGCCTTGCTGAAGTCCATGTAAACAACATTCACTGCCCTACCTTCATCAGTCATCTTCATCACTTCCTTGAAAAACTTGATCAAGTTAGTGAAACACAACCTCCCCTTCACAAAACCATGTTGCCTCTCGCTAGAACAAAGAACAAAGAATAACACAGCACGGGAAACAGGCCCTTCGGCCCAACGAGACCGCGCCGCCGTCCTAACGTCTTCATGACATATAGAGACCAATATAGGGACAATTTGTTACCCAATCAGCCTAAGAGCACATTTTTGGGATGTGGGAGGAAACCGGAGCACCCGGAGAAAACCCACGCAACCATGGGGAGAACGCGCAAACTCCCGCAGACACAGGCCCAAATCTATGTGTCTGCACAGCAACAGCGATAGTCTCGGAGCTGTCATGTTGCCCATCAGATGGTCCAGTTTAAGCATACACTAACGACGTGAAGCACTAGGCCACTCCTGAAGTAACATCCAAGAGCAGCCCTCGCACAACCTGCCGAATGCATGCACCTTGTTGGTCAACAAGGTGGACCGAATAGCCTGTGGAAACAAAAAGTATTTAAACAGTCCTCCTATATCCCTCTATCTGCAGACCGCTCATGTGGCTGTCCAAGAGACCCTTAAACAACCCTAGCATGCCTGCTCCCACCACCCCACTCAGTAGCGCATTCCACACCTCTACTACCCTTTGTGTGAAAAAATGCCCTCTAATATTCGTCTTATACATAGCCCCCCTCACCCTAAGGCTGTGACCCCTTGTTCTATCCGATTCTAATGGTGGAAAAAGCTTACCACCATTTACTCTATCTATACCCCTCATAGTCTTATATACCTCTAATAGATCCCCTCTCAGCCGACGTCTTTCAAGGGAAAACAACCCCAGTGCGTTCAACCTTTCCTCGTAAGACAGCCCTTCCATACCAGGCAGCATCCTGGTAAATCTCCTCTTCACTCTCTCCAGGGCCTCCACATCCTTCCGGTAGTACGGCGACCAGAACTGGACGCAGTACTCCAAGTGAGGCCTAACCAACGTTCTGTACACTTGCAACATCAAACTCCTACTCTTGTATTCTATACCCCTTCCTATGAAGGCTAACATACCATACACTTTCTTTATCACTTTTTCCACCTGTACTGACACCTTTAGAGACTTGTGAACCTGCACCCCCAGGTCTCTCTGCGTCTCTATACTCCGGATAGTTTTACCTTTTATCCTATAACTCCCATCTACATTATTCCGGCCAAAATGCATCACCTCGCATTTATCCGGATTAAATTCCATTTGCCATCTATCTGCCCAGTCTACCAGCCTATGTCCTGTTGTATTGCCTGGCACTGCTCCTCAGTCCCCGCCATTTTTGTCCATTTTTTTCCAAGTGGGAGTAATTCCTGTCTTGAAGAATCCTCTCCAATAATTTCCCTCCCACTGACGTGAGGCTCACCAGCCTATAATTACCTGGACCATCCTTGCTATCCTTCTTAAATAAAGGAACTAAATTGGCTATTCTCCGATTCTTTAGGACCTTCTCCTGTAGCCAGTGAAGATACAAAGATTTCTCTCAAGAATCCAGTTTCTTTCCCTGCCTCTCTCAGTATTCTGGGGTCCCTGGGGACTTGTCTACCTTAATGTTTCTGAAAAACTCCAATACCTTTTTTTATTTCAATATGAGTCAAACTATCTAAACATCCTTTCCCACTCATCATCCACCAAGTCCTTCTCTTTGGTAAATATTGACAGTAAGTACTCATTTAATACTTCACATATTTCCTCTGGCCCCATGAATAGATTCCTTCCTCTGTCCTTGAGTGGGCCAACCCTCTCCCTGGGTAGCCTCTTGCTCTTTATACATGTATAAAAAGCCTTGGGATTTTCCTTAGTCCTGCTGGCCAATGCTTTTTTGTGATCCTTTTCAGCCCTCCTTACTCCTTGTTTAAGTTTCATTCTACTTTCCTTGTATTCCACACTTGCTTCATGTGTTCTCAGCCTCCTAGCTCTGACAAATGCCTCCCTTTTCTCTCTGATTAGGCTCAATATTCTGTTGTTATTCAAGGTCCCCAAAAGTTGCTATACTTATCTCTCATCCTTACAAGAATGTGCCAGTCCTGAATTCCTACCAACTTACACTTGAAAGCTTCCCATAGGCCAGATTTTGATTTGCCCTCTACATTGTTCAGTTCCTGCCTAATATTGTTGATATTAGCCTTTCCCCAGTTTAGCACCTTCACTTGAGGACTACATCTATCTTTATCCATCGGTACTTTAAGCTCACTGAATTGTGGTCACCACGTAGCCAACCTCATTCCCCAATATCAGGTCCAGGAAGGTCCCTTCCCTCATTGGACTATCTACATACTGTTTCAAGAAGCCTCCTCCAGATGCCACTTACAAACTCTGCCCCATCTATGGCCTTGGCGCTAAGTGAGTCCCAGTCGATACAGGGGAAGTTAAAATCTCCCACTACAACAACCCTGTTACTTTTATACATCTGTTCCTCTATCTCCCGCTGGCAGTTGGGTGGCCTATAATAAACCCCCAACATTGTGACTACACCCTTCCTATTCCTGAGCTCTACCTATATTGCCTCACTGTGTGAGCCCTCTGAGGTGTCATTGTGCAGGGGATTCTATACAACATTAAAACTACAAAGTGTAAAGTCCCCGATGATGTATCTAACGCTCAACATCCTTCCTCCATTTCACCATCTTCCACATTGTGAACCACATTCCCTCCTGTTTTACGCCACAAATTTTTTTCTCTCCCTCTGTTGGCTGATGGCATTATCCATCTAGACTACTACATATATGATTCTCACGATTTAGTCCCCTACAGTAAGGAAACCAAATGCACATTGGATTTCTGCTTTGCAGAACGCTTCAGTTTAATTCACAAGCGAGACCCTGAGCTTCCAGTCACTTAGATCCCATTTCCACTCTGATTTCTCTGGCCTCAGATTCATAGAAATCATAGAACCTACAGTGCAGAAAGAGGCCATTTGGCCCATCAAGTCTGCACCGACCACAATACCACCCATGCCCTACCCCCATATCCCTGTATATTTTACCCACTAATCCCTCTAACTCACGCATCTCTATTTACTCTAATTTACTCTAAAGGGCAATTTTTTTTTAACATAGCCAATCAACCTAACCCGCACATCTTTGGACTGTGGGAGGAAACTGGAGCACCCGGAGGAAACCCACTCAGACAAGAGGAGAATGTGCAAACTCCACACAGACAGTGACCCGAGCCAGGAAACTAACACAGGTCTCTGGAGCTGTGAAGCAATAGTGCTAACCAGAGAACCATAGCATCTATGGTTAGCACCATAGATGCTAACCACTAGCATCGTTAGTGCTAACCACACCCTAACGATAGCTCAGGGTGAAGCTATCGTGCCACCCTGTGCTGGAGCTTAACATAAGGACCAGCATCTCATCTTTTCATTAGACACTTTAGAGCTTCTGGATTCAACATTGAGGTCAATATTTTTAGACTGTAATTCTTTTATTTTTACAGATGCCAATTTTTTTCTTTTTTGCTTTTGGACAGCATCCCTGATTTTACTCACTTCACCATTTAGTAACTGTGTCTTTTAGCTGCCAACGTCCTAAGTCCTCTCTTTAATTTCTGCTGTCAATGATTTGTAAATATATAACCCCCAGATCCCTCTGTTCCTACACATCCTTTAAACTGCAACATTAAACTTATGTTGCCTCTCCTTATTCTTCTTATCAAAATGTACCACTTCTCACTTCTCCACTAAATTACATCCGGTTTCCTGACCATTTCACTAGTTTATGCAACTTGTCCTCAAGTTTGTTCTGATCTACCTCATTGATACATTTTTGGATTCTGTGTATCTGCAAACTTTATACACAGGTACTCTATACACAAGTTCAAGCCATTAATATACATCAAAAAATAAATCTTCCTCATGTGAGACCTGGGGAACACTATATATTTGCAGCCAATCTGAAAAAACAACTCTTCACAATACTCTAAGCTTGCTGACTCTCAACCAATTAATTTCACATCCAGGCACCTACGGCCCTTAAATCCCATGGATTTTGTTTTTTTAAAACAAGTCTGTAATGTGGTACTTCATGGATTGACTTCTGAAAATTAATAAACAAATTTTTTCTGCACCGCCCTCATCAAACCCCTATTACTTCATGGAATGGGTGTAATATGTGCAATTGTCAGTTTTAGTACAGGAAAGATTGGGCAGATTATGAGGAGTCGATCATTTAGTCTCTTGAGCTTTTCTCACCATTCAATGAGATTGTTGTTGATCTGCATCCTAGCTTTATGTGATTCTTCACTCCATTTCCCTTAATACTGCTGGATAACAAAAATCTATCAATTTCAGGTTCAAAGTTTACAATGATCTAAAATGAATTGCTGGTTGTGGAAGCAAGTTCTAAACTTCTGCCATCTTTTGCATATAGAAGGCTTTCCTAAGTTCATTCCTGAAAGGTCTGGCTCTAATTTTTAGACTCTGCTCCTTAGTCCTAAACTTCCCATTCTGTGGAAATAGTTCCCCTCCATCCTCCGTTCCCCATAACATCTTAAAAAAAACTTCAGATAAATCACCTCTTCTAAATTCCAGGAAATACAACTCTAACTTGGTATCTGGTGGCCAGTTCTCCATGTGTGGTCTAACCTGGGGTGTGTGTAGCTGAACCATGACCCCTATCCTTTTCAATCCTAGTCTTCTTGATTTAAGGGCCAGAATTCTCTTAGCTATTTTGATTATTTTCAATACTATTCATGATATTTTAATGATCAGTATACCAAGATTTGGACTGCCACTGTTTATTGCTAGTCCCCAGATAGATAATACCCAGTTTTATCCTTTTTAGGTCCGAAGTGGATGATCTCACAATTGCTACAAAGTCCATTTGGCACAAATTTAGAATCTCAGAATCCATACACTGCAGAAGGAGGCAAATCAAGCCTGCACGGACAATAATCCAGGCCCTATTCCTGTAATCCCGAGAATTTATCTTGCTGAGCTGCTTGACACTGAGGAGCAATTTAGCATGGCCAGTCCACCTAACTGGCACATCTTTGGACTGTGGGAGGAAACTAAAGCACCCGGAGGAAACCCACACCAATACAGGGAGAATGTGCAAGCTCCACGCAGATAGTGACTTGAGGCCAGAATTGACCTGGGTCCCTGGTGATGTGTGTCAGCAGTGCTAACCACTATGCCACTCTTCTACTACCATGCTACCTATTCACTTTATTTGTTAATGTTATCTTTATGATTTCTGTTTCCATCTACATTGTTGCTGTGGGCCTTGATTTTGGCTGAAATTTCCACCTCTTCCTTCCTTCAGTAAGCCGAGATGCATCCCAGACCAATAATTTGGAGTCTGCCAACCTTTTTAGTGGATCACAGAATGATTGCAGCACAGTCGGAGGCTAGTTAACCCACTGTGTCTGTTCTCTTGCAAGAGTAACTTATCAAGTCCCACTCCCCTACCTTTTCCCTGTTGCCCCACAAATTTAGTCTCTCTGGATAATTATCCAATTCTCTTTTAAAGGCCACAACTGAATCTGCCTCCATCACATTCTCAGGCAGAACATACCAGATTCTGATGCAGAGATGTCAGCATTGGAAGTCTCACAACATCAGTCTGCATGGAGAGACAGATAATCATGGGTTAAAGAGGTGTGAAACATTCCCTTCCAGTCAGGGAGCACTTCAGCAGTCAAAGGCATTCAGCTCTCAACCTTAGAATAACCGTTCTCCAAGGTGGCCTTCAAGGTTCCGACAAAGCAGAATCGCCAAGCAGAAACTGATAGCCAAGTTCCACACACGAGAACGGCCTCAATCAGGATCTCACATTCATGTCACACTACATGTAGCCCCCACAATACTGTCTGGTTTGCAAAATTCCACAATCAGACAATTCACACCTCTTCAATCTCTGATTATCCCTCTCTCCACTTGCATTGTCTGTACTTGATTACCTGTAAAGACTCGCATTCCAACCAGTCTTCACATTCTAATCTGTAATTATCTCGCTATTGTGTATTTGCCTATACGTGTCATGTTTGTGAACTAACCTCCATTCAACTGATGAAGGAGCAGCATTCCAAAAGCTCATGGGCAGCACGGTAGCACCGTGGTTAGCACTGCTGCTTCATAGCTCAAGGACCTGGTTCGATTCTCGGCTTGGGTCACTGTTTGTGTGGAGTTCGCCCATTTTTCTCATGTCTGCGTGGGTTTTCTCTGGGTGCTCTGGTTTCCTCCCACAGTCCAAAGATATGCAGGTTAGGTTGATTGGCCATGCTAAAATTGCCCCTTAAGTGTCCTGGAATGCGTAGGTTAGCGGAATTAGTGGGTAAAATATGCCGGGATATAGATGTAAGGCCTGGGTGGGATTGTGGTCGGTGCAGACCCATTGGGCTGAATGGCCTCTTTCTGTACTGTAGGGTTCTATGATTCCAAACAAATCTGTTGGACTTTTATCCTGGTGTTGTGAGACTTCTTACTGTTACATTCACACGATGAGGATCAGGTATCTCCACCAAGGTCTCAGGCAGTACATTCCAATTCCAAACCATTCATTTTGTGAATCTGTCTCCGACACTCTCTCAGACAGTACATTCCAGATCCTAACCACTCAGTGTGAATCTGTCTCCACCACACACTGACATTGACAGTGAAGGCAGATGCAAAATACTCATTTAGAATGTTAGACATGCCATCTGCTCTACAAGATCTCGTTGTTGCTATTCATCCCAATTTTCTATTGAGTATCCTTTTGCTATTTAAAGCTTATTTATTAATGTCATAAATAGATTTACATTAACACTGTTTATAAAAGGATTTGGATTATCATTTATGTTGTTATTCTCATTACCCCTTATTTCTTTTCAGTTATTCTCTGTACTTACTGTATTTAACTCAGTTATCCCTGTATGATGATAGCAGTCCTGAAAATTAGGTCAGTTGGCTAGTTAACCAACTAAAGTTCGAGTTGCAGCATTCTACACACAAGGCACATCTAGTATTTATACATTTCAACACAATATGGTTTCTCATTTTAATTATATATAGATTTAAACTGTTAAATTTTGTAACAGGAAAGGTCATTTCATTTATCTATTGTAGTTTTTATCCCAATTGGAAAATGCGATGTTGTCATTCATTGTGAGTGGAATATCAAAATAGGTATGTTTTGCGAGGGTTGTTGGTGATACTACATCTGGTGTAGTTTTAGTCTCCTTATTGAAGGAGGAAGTGTGTTACAAGCAGTTCAGAGAAGGTTCGCTGAACTGACTGGGTGGGAGGAAGTGTTGATTCATGAGGGAAGGCTGGACAGGCTGGGCGTGAATTCATTGGAGGTGATCTTATTGAAATGTATAAAGTCCTGCGCGGACTTGACAGGGTGATGCTGAAAGGGTATTTCCTTCTGGGAGAACCTCGAACTAGGCCCCAGTTTAAAAAATAAGAGGTTTTTAAGATGACAAGGACAACATTTTCTCTGATGGTATTGAATTTTTGGAACTCTCTTGCATGGAGAATGGTGGATCAGTGAATATTTTTAAGAGGGAGATAGATTCTTGACTAAAAAGGGAGACTGAGATTATTGGGATAGTTGGGAACGTGGAATTGAAGCTACAATCAGATTGGCAATGATCTAATGAATGGCAGAATAGGCTTGAGGGGCTGAATGGTCTATTGTTCCTAATATATATTTGTATATATATTGTATCATTAACTCTAGTTGTTAAATTGCTTTGCTAACTGTATTGAATTTAGTTAAACAAGATCTAGTTAATAACAGATCTGAGTTCCTTTAGTTTTCTTAAAATTGTTTCACATCTCAAACCCAGCTTACAAATAAACTTCAAAACATAATTTAAAAACTTAGAATGACACACAGAGTCAAATATGCTAATTATAAAGGAAGAATACTGATGCTGTTATTAAATTCACATCTGTCAGCTCAGCAGCAACAATGACAAAGAGAAGGAAAGAATAATCTTGTTGGAGTTTGGTAAAACTGCATCATTACATGGTCTGGACGAAGGCGTTCAAACTCACCTTATGGAAAATGCTGCAAGCTTGGGTGTTCCAGGTGAATCACTAAGTATTGTTGAAAGTACCAATCAAAATATTTTGTTGGAACAACCCATATTTAAAATTTCCAGGATTCCAGCTCTTCAGATGCAATCTCAGCATTAGAATATTTGGCTGTGATATCAGATGATGAAATCTCCTTTTCACCCGCTAACACCCCCACCCCCTCACTCACTCCTCTGGTGTCCTTTAAAGGCCCTATTTAAAACCCACCTCTTTGACTTAAGCATCTTGTTGTCTCCTCCTTTGGCTCGATGTCAACAGTTGTCTGGTTACGCCCGGACGTGGTGCCTCAGGATATTTTTCCACGTTAAAGGTGATGTATAAACACAGTTACTGTGAAAAACATATATCCATTTGTTTGTTCTGAAACAAAGTGAAAGTGAAACTAAGGCTAATGAGGCTTTACTGGAGAGAACATCTCAAGGAGCTGCATAAACAATTTAAATGCAAGATGGGTTTAATATTAAGGGGAATGTGTATCACCTTTTGGGCTTTGTAAATGTGGTACTGAGCTGTTTTTCAGTGTTGGGTTACTTTTTTTGGGGATTCAGAGAAGTGTTCTGACAGTAGAACTTATCACCAAGTTGTTTCACAGGGGTAAGGTTTGACACTGACCCAGAGCTGACATAAAGCTCAGGTCAAAGAAGTCAGTTTCAGGAAGATTCATAAACAAGGAGGGCAACAAAGTGTTTTAGGACCCAGGCTCTGTAAAACACTACTGAGATCCTCCAGGAAGAGGGGATGGGATCGGTGGTGAGGGAACAGGACCAAATACAATCAGTTTAAAGTTTATTAATTAGTGTCACAAGTAGGCTTACATTAATAGTGCAATGAAGGCACTGTGAAAATCCCCTACTTGCCACACTTTGCAGCCTGTTCAGTTACACTGAGGGAAAATATAGCTTGGCTTTCCGACTATGGGAGGAAACCGGCGCACCCAGAAGAAACCCACACAGACATGGGGGAAAATGTGCAGACTCTGCACAATGACCCAAGCTGGAAATTGAATTTGGGCCCTGACACTGTGAGCTGGCAGTGCTAACCACTGTGCTACAGACTAGAAAGGCACAGACTGTGCCATTTCCCCAAAGAAGTAATTCACTCCCCACCTTCTCCACAATCCTCCACATTCTTCCTTTTCAGATAATAATCCAACTCCCTGTAGAATGTCTTCATTGAATCTGTCTCCACCGCACTCTCAGACAGAGCCCTAACTGTCCTAACCACTTGCTGTGTGAATCTGTTTCCACCACACTCTCAGACAGTACATTCCAGATCCTAACCATTCACTGTGTGAATCTGTCTCCACCACACACTCAGACAGTACATTACAGATTCCTATGCATTCCATGGAAAGGTTTTTCATGTTGCCATTGCTTCTTTTATTATATCTTAAATGTGTCCCCTCTGGCTCTTGATCCTTGCACCAATGTGAACAATTTTTCCCTATCTATTCTGTGCTTTAGAGTTTGTGGAGATTATATTCAGTAGTAATGAGGAGAAGGAAAGAGAGAAAATTGGATATAATCTGGAACAAAACAGCTTTCAGAAGTTTAACTTAAAAGAAATGACAGGAGAGCTCCAAGCCGTGCTTTGCTCCTCTTGCTCCATGTGGGAGGCTGGGGGCAGTTCTATCTCCTGGATCAGCACATGTGCAGGAAGTGTCTCCAGCTACAGCTCCTGGAGTTTCACAGCTGGAGCACTGGCTGGAGATACTGTGGAGTCAGAGTATCATGGATAGTACGTATACAGCGCTGGTCACACCGCAAACTCAGATTCCACAGGCAGGAAGAGAATGGGTGAGCACCAGACAGATCAAGAGGGATAGGCAGGGAGTGCAGGAATTTCCTGTGGCCATTTCCCTGCAAAACAGATATACCACTTTGGATTTATCATTGGGGGCAACGATCTCTCAGGGAAAGCAGCAGCAGCCAAATTCGTTGCATGTTGGTTAGTTCTGCTGCAGAGAGGAGGGGTTAAAAATGTGCCAGTCAATGGTTATAGGGGAATCAATTGTAAGGGGAATACTCTGCAAACCAGATTCCAGGTTGCCTCTTTGGTGCTAGGGTCAATGATGTCTTGGAGCAGGTACAGGACATTTTGGAGGGGGATGGCGAGCTGCCAGTGGTGGTACATGTTGGTACAAATGACATTGGTAAAAAAGGGATGAGGTCCTAAAAGCAGACTACAGGGAACTAGGAAGAAAGTTAACAAATCGGACTTCAAAGGTAATGATCTCAGATTACTATCAGTGTCACATACTAGTCAGAGCAGAAATGACAGGATATATTGGATGAGTATGTGGCTGAAGTGATGGTGTCAGGGGAGCGTTTCAGATTCCTGGAGCATTGGAACAGGCTCTGGAAGAGGTGGGACCTGTACAAACTGGATTGGTTACATCTGGGCAGGACGGGGATGAATGACCTAGGAGGACTATTTGCTAGACCTGTTGGGGAGAGTTTAAACTAATATACCAGGAGAATAGGAAACTACGTAAAGAGTCAAAGAAAGAGGAAGCAAGGACAAAAACAAAAGGTAGAAAACATAGTAAGAAAAGTGGTAGGCAGAGAAACCAAGGACAAAATTCAAACAGAGCTACAGATAAAATATTGGAGCGAGACAAGCAATGTTAAAAGGACAAGCTTAAAAGCTCTGTGCCTTAATGCGTGGAACATTTGCAAAAAAGTGGATGAATTAATCGCACAGATAGATGTAAACAGATATGATATAATTGGAATTGTGGAGACATGGGTAACCAGGGGTGAGAAGTGAATGTCCCAGGATATTCAGTATTTAGGAAAGACAGGCATAAAGGAAAAAGTGGTGGAGTGGTACTGCCAGTTAAAGAGGAAATTAATACAATGGTGAAAAAGTATATTAGCTCTGACAATGTGCAGTCTGTATGGGGTAGAGTTGAGAAATACTAAATGGCAAAAAAACATTAGTGAGTGTCATTTATAGACCCCAAACTGCACTGGTGATGTTGGAAATGGCATTAAACACGAAATTAGTGATGCATGTGATAAAGGAATATCAGTGATCATGGGTGATTTTAATCTGCACATAGATTGGGCAAATCAAATTAGTCACAATGCCGTAGAGGAGGAATTCCTGGAGTGTATATAGGATGGTTTTCTTGACCAATATGTGGAGGAACCAACTAGAGAGTAGGCCATCTTAGACTGGGTGCTGTGTCATTGTCAATCTCGCTGTGCAAGACCTCTTGGGGATGAACGACCATTACATGACAATTTTTTAATCAAAATGAAGTGTTTAGTAGTTTATTTGGAGACTAGGGTACTGAATCTTAATAAATGAAATTATGAAGATATGAGGCATGTTGGCATTGAGAATTACTTGAAGGAAAGACAGTGGATAAGCAATGGCAAATATTCAAGGAACACATGGGGGAACTGCAGCAACTGTTTATTTCTGTCTGGCACAAAAGCAAAATGCTTACATCGCTTACAAAGGAAATTAGAGATACTATACAATCCAAAGAAGAAGCATACAGATTGGCCAAGAAAGATGATAGATCTGAGCATTGGGAGCAGTTTAGAATTCAGCAAAGAAGGATCAAGGGATTGATTGAGAAGGAAAAATACAGTACGAAAATAAGCTTGCAGGAAACAAAGGCTGACACAAAGAGTTTCTGTACATACATGAAGAGAAAAATGTTGGTGAAGACAAACGTAGATACAGACAAACTTTACAATAGGAAACAAAGAAATGGCCAAGCAACTGAATACATACTTTGGTTCTGTCTTCACAAAACAGGACACAAATCAGATACCAGAAATGTTGGAGAATGCAAGATTAGTGACAGGGAAGAACTGAGGGAGATCAATATTAGTAAAGAAACAGCACTAGGAAAATTGATTGGGATTGAAGGTGGATAAATCCCCAGGGCCTGATAATCTACATCGCAGAGCAGTTGAGGAAGGTGGTGTAGAAATAGTGGATGTATTGGCAGTCATCTTCCACAATTCTATTGATTCTGGAAAAGTCCCTGCAAGATTAGAGGGTAGCTAATGTCATTTCAATATTCAGAAAGGGAGATAGAGAGTAACAGGGAATCATAAACCAGTAAGCCTAATATCAGTAGTAGGGAAAATTCTTGAACCTATTATCAAGGACTTTATAGCGGAGCATTTAGAAAGCAGTGACAAGATCAGAGTCAGCATGGATTTATGAAGGGGAAGTCATGTTGGAATTCTTTGAAGGTGTAACTAATAAAGTTGACAAGGGGGAACCAGTAGATATGGTATATTTGGACTTACAGAAAGCATTTGGCAAAGTTCCATACAAGAGATTATCATGCAAGATTAAAACGCATGGGATTGGGGGAAGTGTATTAAGATAGATAGAAAACTGTTTGGCAGAGAGGAAACAAAGAGTAGGAATTAATGAGTCCTTTTCAAATTGGCAGGCAGTAACTAGTGGGGTGCCAAGACTCCAGCTATTCACAATACATATTAATCATTTGGATGAGAGAATAAAACATACCATCTCAAAGTTTGCAGATAATACTAAGTTGGGTGGGAGGATGAAATGTGATGAAAATGTAGAAGTCCTTCAGAATGATCTAGACAGATTGGGTGATGGGCAAATCAATGGCAAATACAGTATAATTTGGATAAATGTGAGGCTATTCACTTTGGAAGCAAAAACAAGGTGACAGATTACTACTAGAATGGCTGTAAATTGGGAAAGGAGAATGTGCAGCAGGACAGAGGTGTCTTTATACACCGGTCACTGAAGGTAAGCATGCAGCTTCAGCAGGCAGTTAAGAAGGCAAATGGCATGTTGTCCTTCATAGCGAGAGGTTTCGAGTACAGGAGCAGGGATGTGCTGTCCCAATTACACAGGTCTTTAGTGAGGCCACATGTAGAATATCATGTGCAATTTTGGTCTCCTTTTCGGAGGAAAAATGTTTTTGCTCAAAGGGGTGCAGCATGGGTTTACCAGATTGATCCCAGGGATGGTGGGATTGATGTATGAGGAGAGATTGACTAGTTTAGGATTGTTTTCGCTGGAGTTCAGATGAATGGGGGGGGTGGGAATCTCATAAAGACTTACAAAATTCTAACAAGACTAGACAGGGAAGGTACAGGGAGGATGTTCCCAATGTCCAGAGCCAGGGGTCAGTCTGAAGATTTGGAGGTGAGGAGACATTTCTTCACCCAAATAGTGGTGAGCCTGTAGAATTCATTACCACAGGAAGTAGTTGATGCCAAAGTTTTGAATGTATCCAAGACGCAGCTAGATATAGCACTTGGGGCAAATGGGATCAAAGGTTATGCAGATAAAGCAGAATTGAGCTATTGAATTGATCACTCATGATCGTGATGATTGGTGGAGGAGGCTCGAAGGGCTAAACAGCCTCCTCATACTCATACCTCCTATGTTTCAGACATCTCCTCTCAACCTTCTTTAAGTAAATCAGTCCCAACATCTCCAACATATCCAACTGAAGTTCCTCATCCCTGAAACCATTTTTGTGAATACTTTCTGCACTCCCTCCAATACCTTCATATCCTTCCTAAATTACAGCACCCAGAACTGGAGACAATATTCCAGTTGAGGCCGAGTCAGTGTTTTGGACAAACTTAAAACAACTTGCTCTTGTACTCTATGTCTTTATTCATAATGTATGTTGACCTATCATGCCATCTTCAATAACATGTACACAAATATACCAAAGTCCCTCTGCTCCTGCACCCTATTAGAATTGGATTTTTATTTTATATTGTTTCGTGTTCATCTTTTCTCTCCATTAAATTTCATTTGCCACTCATTTATCCATTCACCAAACTGTCTATGCAATTGTAGATGCGCCAAGTTTGGTGGTGTTTAAGAGATTAGTAGATAAGTTTATGGATGAAAAGGGAATGGTTTAGGTTAGAGGGTCATTGCTTTTTGTTAATTGGTCGGCGCAACATCGAAGGCCGAAGGGCCTGTTCTGCTCTGTAATGTTCTATGTTCTTTTGAACTCCTACACTCTCTTCCTCACACTTCATAATGTTTCCAAGTTTTTTATCATTTGTGTCCAGTATACCCATAAGGTCAAGGTTATTGTATTAATATACACAAGAAAAGCGTGGGCCCTAATACTGATCCCTGGGGAACTCCACTACAAACCTTCCTCCAGCCTGAAAAACATCCGTTAACCACCATCTTCTGTTTCCTGTCACTCAGCCAATTTCCTATCAGTGTTGCTTTTTTTTTCCCCATTAAGAATGAGGGCATCACTGACTAGGCCGGCATTTATTGTCCATCTCTGTTGCCCTTAAGAACATGATGGTGAGCTGCCTTCTTGAACTGCCAGTTTTATGTCATCTGCAAACTTGGAGATATTGCATTTAGGGAGTATCAATTTTGGAATCATAAAAAAAACAGGGACTTCATCTTGGGAATGGTCCTAACACCAACAATTAATGAATACTCGGTGTTGAACTATCTTAAGACTACAAATACCATCATAATACTACATCCAACACTTTATAGCAGGCAGCAAATGGAAAAGCAAAAACATCACTAATTTGCAGAAAAAAATTAAATTTCTTTTAAACTGAAAGAAAAATCAAAAAATTCTGACCTGAAGAAAAGCTCAAGAAGTGAAGACACAAAAGGAAATGATAAGAAAAATGTTCTAAAAAAAAGGCTTGGAAACTGAAGGCAGGAATTAAATTCCTCACCGTAGCAAAGGACTCACTCACTCTTGTGGAAATCCAGCTTTAATACTCAGAACTTGCAGGTCTAAGAGGTGTGAACTAAAAATTTAAAATTCCTGGACAACACAAGTTCTGAAAACCATTAAAAACCGCAGCATTCCGAAATTGCTGTTTAATTCGCAGTCTGAGAAGACAGGATGGCCGGGCTTTCTCTAAAAACAAAACTAATCATGATTGGCTAGGCAGCTTTAGAAGCCCAGCAAACGTCAGACTTCAACATTTCTGAGACCCAAAATCATTGTGTTAAAATGGGAAGAACTAACCTGCATGGTGTTACAGTAGTTAGCACTGCTGCCTCACAACGCCAGGGACCCAGGTTCAACTCTGGCCTTGGGTCACTGTCTGCGTGAAGTTTGCACATTTTCCCCATGTTTGTGTGGGTTTCCTCCTGGTGCTCTAGTTTCCTCTCACATTTCAAAGATGTGTGGGTTGGGTAGATTGGCCATGCTAAATTGACGCTAGTGTCTGGGGCTTAGCAGGTAAATATGTGGGGTTATGGAAATAGGGATTGGATAGGATTGTGGTCAGTACAAACTCAATGAGCTGAATGGCCTCCTTCTGCACTGTAGGGATTCTATGGATTCTCTGAACCAGTTGATACAGCCAAGCATTGGGTGGGATTTTCCAGTTCCATACACCCAAGAGCGGAAATTTCGGTCCGAAATTGGCGGATCCTTTAGTGGTCTGTCAATGTTCTGTCCATCTGCAATGATTCCCACAGTGAGCAGGACCAGAAAATCTATCTAACTATTGGAAAAATTATAATATCATGAGAGTCTGCCAAAACTGGTAAGCATAGGAAAACATTTTATGACTTGATCATCTTTTTTAAAAAACGTCTTAAGTTGAACCCACAATTTGAAAACTTTAATCATGGAATCAGAAATCCACTCTTCTGAATCATTCTGAACATACCCAAGGCTCTGATCAATCACAAAATTGGGGACTCTAGAGAAAAACACATGATTGTTTCAGGACTAGATAAAAAGACAGAGGCTGCAAAAGTAACACATTGCTTTACTTGGTAGGCTTGATAGCCAATGATGTATTATTATTTTGTACTAAAGAACTTGAGTATTGTTGAAAAAGACATGTCGTCGAAGCTTTTTATCTTGCACTCATCAGAATAATTTGCAAATACCAAATTGTAAAGGGAACAATAATTTATATTGCATACAAAGAGTGATTGGTAGAGGTATTACCTTGGAGAATGTACCAGTTATACCAGGGGTAGTATTCATCAGTAACAGATGCTGGTGTCAAACCTAAAAGACTTCCTGCCCATCACAGTAATGTGATATCTGTATTTCAGTGCTAATGTATTGCTGGGTACATGCCAAAGACTGGCAGGAGATGGTATCAAACTGCATGTTCATTCAGCTGTTTGCAACAGGCAAAGTACTAATCGTAATAAACCAGCCCGTGCTTGTAAAACTCAAAGCAGCTTTAGATGGGATTCTGCAGTTGGACAACATTTGCTAAACAATCCTTGAATATGTTAAGAATTATACTGACAACAAATTTAAGATTAAAGATCAAGCTCGCAGTGTGGCTCACTTACAGTGTTAGACTCTAATATATTAATACACAGACCTTGTTCTTTGTAGACAGAATGAACATGTACACATATTGCATCCTTTTCAACTAACAGATTAAGTGGCAGCCATTTCCTGGTTCATTATCCATTTGACTATTTGACCAGAATCAACTTGCCTGGTTTGAATTTAAACACAACTTGGCAATTAATTATCAGTTATCAGTTAATTAGTGTATTTTCCACGGCAACACCTCTACCCATTACAATCCACTTGGCAATCAATCAGCATCTCTTCTCATGCAGTATAAATTGTTTGCAATTTGGTATTCTTGCAAATTGTCCTGATAAACACAAGACAAAAAATTTTGTATCTTTTTTCAGCAACACTAGACAACACAATAGCTAGTTAAGGAATCAATGAATCATTTACAAAACTTGATGAATCATTCAAATCGTTTGACGTTTATCTTGACCTTAGAAGTAACAGAATTCTTGAAACGGTAAATTTAATGTCCAGCAGAAAGGAGAATTTGTCAACTCCATCGTTGAGCTGTACAGAATAGCTGAAGGCTGTGATTATGGTGACCTGAAATCTGAGCTAATTCAGGGATAGAATAATTATAAGACAGGCAGACAACACATTCTCAGAGTGCTTCAAGTGAAGAAAGATCGAACGCTTGAGAAAGCATCCAGACTATCAGACAATCTGAAATCCATTTGCAGCACAGATGCACAAAGCCAGTGTTATACTGTTTGAACAAAGAACCATGGCTGAGGCCCCTCTGGTATCAAGAATAGATATACCACTCTATGAGCCCGAAGGAATCCAATTTCCAGTTATGACGTCAAGACAACCACTATGTAAATTATACAGAATTGCAAGCACCCCAGAGCTCCAACAAGAAAGATTTTTGCAGCAGGGATTTCAGTGCACAACTATCTTTTCTCTTTGCAGAGCAGGTTTGTCCACTTTTGTCACGGGTGTCAGAAGCCCCTTGTTAGGCAGACCAGCTAACTATTCAAATGGTTACCACAATACTTCAGGAAACAGCAATGAGAACAGCCTCCACCTCTGGCTCTGATCCTTATTAGAGAGATAAACTCCAAGACCAGAGAGCAGATGCTGAAATCCCCCAGCGATAAGACTATGCTACAAACAGTGCTAGGACTAAGTAGTAGTCACCATTTGACAACAGCACAACACACAGTCAAACGCAAAACTTATTACCTAATCACACCTTTACAACAAGATCTTTAATCCCAGCAGGTCAAGGTAAGCCACACTCTAGAGACAAGCCTAGAGGTTGCTCCATAAAGAGCAAGCCTACCATTTCCCCAAAGACACTGCAAACAAGATCTAGTGGATTATAATGCCTTCCGATCACCTGAGCCTATGGACTCAGAGACTACAGGGGGTGGGGTAGTAATAACAATTAATATTCATGGGGTAAACTGGGATGAGTTGTAAATACATTAATAAAGACTTGGGAGAAATGTAATATACGGGTCTGAAGGGTTAACATGTATCTGAGTACACGATAAAAGAAGACAAGACCAGCATCTAGGAGTCAGTGTAGTGTTGGATAGAGCAGTGCATAGAAGCAAGCATGGAGACAGCTCCCAGCTTCACTATACTATGAACTATGAATATGGCTTCCAGTTATTAATACTTACCTTTATAAGACTTACCAAACTATGTCCAACACCATATAACTTTCACATCTTTCAAACTGCAAAATAATAAAGTAACTAAAATATTAAAGTAAAAGCATTCTTAAACATGTCTGTTACCGTGCCTGGGTTTGGAATAATTATTTAAAGCTGAACATGCATTGTTTCTACATTGTGGTAATGCCCCAAGCCCAGCTAATTTCATATTATTGGGATTATCAACCTAGGATCTCATGTCATGGTAAGCACAGAGGCCCCTTGGGCTTTCACCCAAGAACAGTGAGCAGTACATCATGGCACCTGTAACTCTGTCAGTGTGACATCTTACCCTTGGAGCTACAGATTACAGAATTTCTTATTTGCTAAGTGATTAAAATTATAACATAGAACATTACAGCGCAGAACAAACCCTTTGGCCTTCGACGTTACACCGACCAATTAGGAAAAAGCAATGACCCTCTAACCTAAACCATTCCCTTTTCGTCCATAAACTTATCTACTAACCTCTTAAACGCCCCCAAACTTGGCGCATCTGCAACTGCCGTAGGCAGGGCATTCCATACCCTTACCACCCTCTGGGTAAAGGTATGATTTTGAATATGAAAAAGCTGAAGATGAGCGTGATAATTAAGGATCACTGTTCATACTATGTACAAATGGTAATTTCGCCCAACTGGTTATGTAAATAGCATAATCTTCATTGTCTCTCAAGGCTGTAAAAAAGTAGCTATTATGAACAATTCAAGGACAATGTGTGACGATAATGTGCAGCAAGATGCTTGATGCTGTTTATTAGAACTAACCTTTCACAGCTACAGAACGAACAAAGCATTTAGAGCATTTTTGAAATATTGTCACTGTTATAAGAAAGCAACAGCTAATTTGCAGTAAGCTCTCTCAAATAGCAATGAGCTAATGATCAGATACCCATTAGGGGTATTGGTTGAGCAGTAAATATTGCCCAGGACATCATGGTGTATTGCTATATGACTCTATGACATGGCAGAGAATGTTCTGTATACATATGGCAGTGTTTGAGGAAGGGCATAAGAACATAAGAAATAGGAGCAGAAGTAGGCCATATAGCCCCTCGAGCCTGCCCCGCCATTCAATAAGATCATGGCTGATCTGTAGTGGTTCAGTACCACTTTTACGGGGAGAAAGCGGGAAAGTGGTACTGAACCACTACAGATCAACCATGATCTTATTGAATGGCGGGGCAGGCTCGAGGGGCTGTACAGCCTACTCCTGCTCCTATTTCTTATGTTCTTATGCCCTTCCTCAAAAACTGCCATATGTATTTTATATCTGCCCAAGCGTGCAGCACTCCCACACAACAGTTTGGAGTGTTAGCTTGGATTTTTGTGCTCTTGTCTCTGGAGCGGGACTTGAACCAATGATGTTAGACTTAGTGACAAGAGCACCACAGACACATTTTAACCCCCACAATGGTTTGGCTCAGGTGAGATCAGGAGTTTGGGAACTGCAGGCAGAACTCTCACCCTAACAAGGAGTGAGCTCCAATGTGTAGAAAGCACTGATGGGATGAGGAATGATTAAAGAGGCAAGTGGAAAACAAGAGGAAAAAGAGGAGCAAAGGGAGTGGAGAGGATATATAGGATGAAGGAGGTCTTAGCATGTGGGATTTGCATGAGGATTTTAAAGTGAATGTATTTGACTGGAGGGAGCCACTATGGTTCAGTGTGGAATAATACATGAGCAGCTATCAACAGATCCACATTAAACAAATTAAGAATTTTTGGAAGAGCAGCAAGAAGACAATGGAGTAAAGGAATCGAGAGATGACAAATAATGTTAATCTTTTGCCCCATTCTTGCAGCTTAAGAGGGCACAATTTCTGATTAATCCTGTCTCCCCACAAACACGAGTGCACACACTGACTTTCAAGCACACGTCAGTGTAGAGATTCTGATTTATTTTTAAAATACTCCCTTGCCCAGGGACAATGAGGCTGATTGTAAAATGTCATCAAACGCTGCACTGCGCAAAATCAATTAGCTTCGCAGACATGAGTTAAAAATACTTCTATTCATTCCATTCCTACCTAATATCCATTTTTATTTAATACTGTTTCAAATCACATCACATCATAATTGGCCACGAGATTGGAAACTTTATAAAAACTATCTGTAACCCAGAGGACACTGTCAGTTTCAGTTAGTTGCAATGGGACATACAAGTAATTAAACACTTCAGGGGTGTTCAGCTGTGAATTATGTTTAACACATTGCTGATTGGAACTTTATAAAGTTCCCACGCATACTAGTTAAAGAATCATTAATCGATTTACTCGAGTGGTTGAATGATGTTATAAATAACACCCACCGGAATTTTAGACAAAAATAGCACTCAGTGGAATTCAATCCCTTGTTCTGTATAAGCAGAAACATATTGTCCCAAAACTAAAACCTAATTTACTTATTAATTTTACAGGAGCCTTGGTAAATTGTTGCAGTACAACTTTTAGATGGTACACACTGCTGCCACTGACTATCAAGGATGTTTATTTCTTAAAATTTTTTTAGCATGATCAACCTAAACAGAGTTGGTATACTTGGTGACCACTTTCATGCCCTCAGAAATTGTGTGTTTCATCAGTTCACCAGATAGCGTGAAGTGGACGGTGCTCTGGATCTCATGGGCATTTGTACCACACAAATGCCAGGCAATGACCATCTCCAGTAAGAGAGATGGTGTGCCGCTTGTTGTAGTGAATCAGGCGTGAGAGCTCAGAGGCTATGAACTCAAAAATGTCCATTACAATGGAGTTCAAGACTTGTAGCCTTGAACATAGAACATAGAACATAACAGCACAGAACAGGCCCTTCGGCCTTCGACGTTGCGCCGACCAATTAGGAATAAAGCCTCTAACCTAAACCATTCCCTTTTCATAGAACATAGAACATTACAGCGCAGAACAGGCCCTTCGGCCCTCGATGTTGCGCCAACCAATTAGGAACAAGCAGTGACCCTCTACCCTAAACCATTCCCTTTTCATCCATAAACTTATCTACTAACCTCTTAAACGCCACCAAACTTGGCGCATCTACAACTGCAGCAGGCAGGGCATTCCATACCCTTACCACCCACTGGGTAAAGAACCTACCTCTGACATCCGTCCTATAACTACCACCCCTTAATTTAAAGCTATGTCCCCTCGTTCTAGCTTTCTCCATCCTAGGAAAAAGGCTATCACTGTCCACCCTATCTAAACCTCTAATCATCTTATATGCTTCAATAAGATCCCCTCTTAGCCGCCTCCTTTCTAACGAGAACAACCTCAAATCCTTCAATCTCTCTTCATAGGACCTGCCCTCCATACCAGGCAACATCCTGGTAAACCTCCTCTGTACCCTCTCCAATGCCTCCACATCTTTCTTATAATGTGGGGACTAGAACTGTACACAATACTCCAAGTGCGGCCGCACTAGAGTTTTGTACAGTTGCAACATGACGTTGCGGCTCCGAAATTCAATCCCACTACCAATAAAAGCTAAGACTCTGTATGCCTTCTTAACAACCTTATCAACTTGATTGCCAACTTTCAGGGATCTATGCACATATACACCAAGATCCCTCTGTTCTTCAACACTATTAAGAGTCCTACCATTACCATTAGCCCTATATTCCACACATTTGTTATTCCTGCCACAGTGAATTACCTCACACTTTTCCGCATTAAACTCCATTTGCCACCTCTCGGCCCAGCTCTGCAACTTGTCCAAGTCTCTCTGCAAACTATAACGCCTTGAGCGAAATCAAGGTGGAAGGGTGAAGTACCTGGTATGTGTAGATTGAGTAGCTCTGCTTGTGGGTTTTCCATCACTTCTCTGGAGGGGGCTTCTTGGTGACTTTAGTCATCGACTGCTTGGTTGCTTGGAAGGGTGTTCCATCGTTAGTCACATCTTTTAGCTGAAGCATTCCACTCCAGGAAGGAGTGAACATTTAATGTGTGTATAAAATGCCAATCAAATGACTGCTTTGTTCTGTATGGTGTTGAGCTTCTTAAGTGTTGTGGAAACTGCACTCATCCAAACAAGTGGAGAATATTGCATTATACTTGTGCTTGTAGATGGCGGACAGGCTTAGGGGGAGTTGGGAGTTAAGCAACTCACTGCAAAATTCCCAATCTCTGACCTGCTCTTGCAGCCACTGTATTTATATGGATAGTCCAGTTAAATTTCTGGACGATGGTAGCCCCAAGACGTTGATAGTGTGGGATTTAGTGATGATAATGTCATTGAATGTCAAGGGACAATGGTTAGATTCTCTCTTGCTGGAGATGGTCATTGCCTGGCACTTGTGTGGTGCAAATGCTGTTTGCTACTTATCAGCCTAAACCCGGATATTGTCCAGGTCTTGCTGCATTTAGACACGGACTGCTTCAGCATCTGAGGAGTCACGAATGGTGCTAAACATTGTATAATCATACATAAAGATCTACACTTCTAACCTTATGATGTAAGGAAGGTCATTGATGAAGCAGCTGAAGATTGTTGGGTCCAGGGCACTATCCTGAGGAACTTCTGCAGAGGTGTCCTTGGGCTGTGATGAATGGCCTCCAACAATCACTACCACGTAGAGTGGTTTTTTACTCTGAGGCCCTCTATCAGCCTGGTACTGACCTCTTGGTATTCAAACGAATGGTTGGATAGACTAGATCTATTCTGAGGGCCATGTGTGATCTGAACTAAAAGTAAATCCGAGGAATGAACAATAAAACCAAATGTTTTCCCCAATCATGTTAATGACTAAAGAGCTTAACCTGTCTGTCTAGGGGAAAAAAAACAAGGATGAGCCGGCTCTGTTTGTATCCTTTGAGAAAACCTTAGTTAAATACACAGATTTTGATCAAAGCAGGGTATGGGACGTCTTAATCGAGGCCTGTTGTGATAAAATCCAGTGGGCTTTGCAGCTTTGTCAGCGGAAAGAAGCGGAGATAATGAGAGTAAGATTGCCTTCTCTTAGGCCTGGGGCTCTAACAGCTGAGTTCCTGCAAAATATCATTGTTTCATGTTGGCCCAGTTGATGTTCCACCTTCAAACAGCAGTGACCACGGAGGTGGATCCGGAAAGGGGCGGGAGAAGACGGGACTGTGATTATAATGTGCGTTCACATTCTGTTTAATGAGGTGAGGATTTGAGGGGGAGGGGTACACACAGGGCACTGTGATTAATTACAGTGCGTACTCGCAGTCCTGTTTAATGAGGAAGTGGGGAAGCTACAGTGCAGAGTGCAACCCGCAGGCTTTCAACTGGTGTGCTGGCTGAGGAACTTTTGTGACTTTAAATCAGTAAATGTAAATGTGTGATGCTGGAGGCCAAAGTAGTACTTAATTATTTTTGAAGAAGTTAAAAACAAAACAGCCACTGATAGAATCTTATTGGTGAAAGGGTCAGATGAAGAGTAATCACCTTTTGGAAACTGGATTGTTCACTGGTATGACAGGCATTTATTCCCACTCTGAGTTTAGAGACAGAACACAGTAGTCTAATAGGCAATTTCAGAAAACACAGTAATATGTCAGCTTCATGGTCATTTTCACCAATACCTAATTTTAATTTTATTTTCATGATTTTAAAACTAAATTCAACTGCTGCAGTGGAAAATTAACTTGTGATCTATGGACAAGTTTGGCTAACTCGTTCAGCATTGTAACTACTCTTGGAGGTTGTGGGTATCAACTCCTGTAATACCACACTTTTTGCACTTGGTGCACCATCAGGTGATCAGATGCAGGAGTGTTAAAAAATATTCTGTATCACTGGGATCATGTAGAGTATTGTGCCTACCCCTCAAGAGGTCATCCATAGGATTTGTAACGACTTCCCTAGAATCTATCACTCAAATCCTTCACATGAGGTAGGTGCACAGTAGGGTATGAAGGAGAAACAATGCAAGTAACTGCTGAATGGGTCATTCCATGTTTCAGCAGCACCCAAGCATTCCATTCACCACAGAGAATCCTCATTGCTTATAATGAAAATTCACACAGCATGGTACAAGTTTTATCAAACATTTGATTTAATGTCCTTGTTACAGTGAATACTTCCTGCATCGTAGCACTGACCTGCTTTTAAATAATAAATAAAACTTTGCATGCTCCAATCACTCTGGATTTTCTGAGCTCCAGGATTTACTTTCAACATCTTTATCCATAGCATCATCATCCTCTTCTTCCTCCTCCTCATCATCATCACCAAATGTCTGCTCTGGTAAACAGGCAAAGCTGTGTGAGCGAGCAGCAACCTGTGCTGCCAGAGCAGAGGTAAAGTGGAGGGAGACTGCTTCATGCCCTTCTGCAAGTCTCAGTTTCACAGCTGTCTGCAGCTGCTCAGAGACAGCTGGATGTGAATTCTCTTGCTCTTCTATGGAACTGTCTGCTGTCTCTGAGCAGTAAGCCAAGCTTCTATCTACCTCAGTGATTCCAGTTATGTCACTTGGATCATCGTGTTTGCCAAGAGTCAGACGTGCATCAATGCAGCTTGGTCCTACTGATCTGCAACATTCCTTGCTATCCATGAAGTTGTCTACTCGATTGGCATCTGCCTGTTGGAAGCTGTTATCACTGGCCTTCTGACCTTGCTCGTTTGCATTCACCTCCTGACATTCCACTGGGACTCCTTCCAATTGTGTTAAGTCCACAGATGGAATGGTTTTCAGTGCAGCTATAAAAAGATGTTGAAGTGCAACAGGATTAGTTAGATTATCGGGTTAAAATATGACAAAGCCCATTCTTAATGAATACCGCATGTTAGTTATTTTATGTTAACTCTGAAAAAAATGTAGCTGTTTTGATCATTTTTCACATCTGTTTGCTTTTATTAAATTATTCACAGTACAACCCTTGCATTCCTTTAGCTAAATGACAGCTATAAAAATGAGTGGGACTCAGTGGTAGAAACTGACCACAGGATGTTTACATTTTTGGGATATTGCTGCATAAACACTTACCTGTGAAGTTGCAAGAGGGGTTCCCCATTCCATATTTGTGGCACCCCTCATTTTGACACTGGGGAATTTGGGCATTGGAGCTCACTGTTATTCATATCTGTATTAGAATCATAGATTCATACTGTACTTAAGGACACACAGAATCCTGTTTGCACTGATGTTTTGAAAGAACTGTTTTATTTGTCCTTTTTTCTGCTCATCACCCATCTTTCCTTTCCTGTTATAATGTTAGTTAAGACCATAAGATATAGGAGCAGAATTAGACCGTTTGGCCTATGACGTCTGCTCCGCCATTCAATCATGGCTGCTAAGTTTCTCAACCTCATTCTCCTGCTTTTTCTCTGTAACACTTGATCCCTTTACCACAAAAGCCTATCTCTACCTTAATTATACACAATTAAGTTATATCAGTTCAAAAAGTTCAGTAATGCTTGCAGTTAAGCACTGTTAATGAATCTGCATCTACAAATTGCTGGTGATCACATCACCATGAAGGCAATGAGAAACCTCAGAAATCCAAACTGCTTTAATATTGAAGGCAAACAAGTACCAAAATGTTACATATTTGTATTGGCATTTTTTTTTATAGTTTCCTATATGTAATATATTCAGATAAGGTTAACTTGTTCTAATACTAGATTTTTCTATTGAAAAGGGCATTTGCTTATTTCCTAAGGCTATTACAAGAGCTGCAATTGGCTCACAACCATTTTCTCTGGGCAAAGCAGTGACAGGAAGTGCAGCTATTTACTCCCCAACAGCAGTGTGGGTGTAACTACACCAAATGGACAAGCAGCAGTTCAAGAAGGCAGCTACACTTCTCAAGAGCAATTAAGGACAGACAACAATTGCTGGCCTAGACAGTGATACCTCCATCCCATAATGAATTTTTAAAAATCTCAAACAGTGACTAACTCAACATGGATAATGCTGCCTCTCACCATGGTCGTTGAAAAGTAGCTGCTTCCACTTCTGCCTCTCCAGCTCAGAGGCCTTGAATCCCAACACACTTTTCAGTTCCTGAAGCATTCTCCTGGATTCCTCCTTCTCTCGCTTCTCCTTATCTCGCTCTTCTAATGACAAGTAGTTAAGGATGCTTCCTTTGAACTCTCCATCTGAGTCAGATTCTTCAACATAAGCCTCAAGTTCCTGCAGTTGAGAGAGAGAGAGAAATCAACAGTATGACTTAGCTGTCAGATTTAAACGTGATGTAATATCAAACAGACTAGCCATAGTTCAGAAAAATAAAATATATATTCCATCTTCACAGGCCCAGCTGCTGGGAAGAATTTGGCTCCTGTTTGCAAACGTAGAAGCTGTAAATCTAAGGAATTTGGCATAAGCAAGATGGCAGATTTACTCTGCTCAGAAACTTCCTGAACGTGGGCTGTGTTTAGCAAAGATACTGCCAAACTCCATGCGCCAATGTACGAAAGTGGAATTACATAACTGTTCCCCAGTCTGCTCGACTCTCAATTTGCTGGTCGGGTTCAAATCCCTTTCCCTTGTCTTCTCTTCAGCTGCTCTAAACATAGGCTACAATGATCAGGGGTAAAAGTTTGAAAGAAACTCCAGAGACATCTGCCAATTCAAACTCCCGGTTCATACAATGAAGGGAAGCAATCTAGCCAGAGTTCTTGAAAGTGTGAGTGCTTTCTGATGAAACGGCCACCTGACAACTGGCAAGCAAAGTTGAAATAAATACATTCACTTTAGGTATATTCTGAATTTGTATTTGTATATTTGGCATCCTCTTGCTCCTAAATCCTAAGTTTCCATATAGTACCAAAAGTATGAGAAATATGATTTGTGTCTAGTTGAGTTGCTGGTGATGACATATTAACCTTATTCTTTAAAGACATCAATGAAAACAACTTACAGTTAACAATATCAGATTTCACTTTCAGTTGTAGCCAAGAGCTGGATATGAATAAATAAATTTTTCGATCAAGATTCTACAACTTCAAACTTTGAACAGCAATATCCTTGGAATCTCTCTGGCTCTGCACCATAATCCACAGGACGGGAGATGTAAACAGAATTACCACTTCATTTTCAATACAGTGACTGTGGTGGTGCAGGCACTTGCCCTTTAAGGCATAAGTATGTGCATACATGTTCTTACCTGCTCTTCAGGGACTGGATCCTGATCATCTATTTGCACAATCGATTTCGCTGAGGGTTTCCAAGTTGGAAGCAAATTATAGTCTTGTGCCACAGATTTGCCTACAGCAATAAAAAAAACAGCAGTGGAAAAACAGTGGTATCGTATTTCATCAGCACTTAGATTTGTGGAAGACAATGTTAAGAAATGATTGCAAAACCGGAGCATGTTAAGTTTCAGATTATTTCTGAAATTAAGACTTTAAGATCATAAAATATAGGAACAGAATTAGGTCATTCAGCCCATCAAGTCTGCTCTGCCATTCAATCATGGCTGATAAGTTTCTCAACCCCATTCTCCCACTTTTTCCCCATAACCTTTGATCCCTTTACCACAAATGCACTCAATTAAGTTATAACATTTCACAGTTGAATGAAACTTGCAGTTAAGCATTGTTAGTGAAACTGCATCTACAAAGTGCTGGTGATCACACTCACTGTGAAGGCAATGAGAAACCTCAGAAATCTAAACTGCTTTAATATTGAAGGCAAACAAGTAGCAGAATGTTACATATTTATGACAGTACTTTTTATAGTTTCCAATTATAATATGTTCAGGTAAGGTAATTAAACTCCAAGATTAAACACATGACTGTCCAAGATTTTTCATAAAATGATTCTGTAGCCTAGAAAACTTATTACTGAGAACAAAGAGAGTACTGTACAGAATGAAAGGCACTGATCTTCTGGTTTAGTTTGCTTTTTTGTGGGCATTCAAAGTGGAATACTGATGAAACACAGATGAGTGTCTGCAGAGGAAATGTAAAGTTTAGTTCAGATTACACTGCTCTTGCTATTAATGAATTGAAAAAATAACACACTTTGGTGGTAAATATTTCACTTAGTTTCCAGAAACAATGTAGTTCTGTAATTAGAAAAAACTCAATGTAGACATTGAGTTAGAGCTAATGTCCCAGCTTTCAGGAGCCACTAATGCAATAGAGTATTTTCGGCTGTTTTTGTGCTTCTAGGTCATACCTATTCTATGCACTATTCTGTAATCCTCACTCCCAACATTGCAAATAGACAAGACTGATCAAGTTTTTACATTCTGCATCTCAGAAATATTCCTGAAAAGAAAATTATACTTGACATGTCATTGTTACTGAGGCTACTGACACTCCAATTATCTGTGATATTGCCAGACAGAATCCAGAGGCATAGCTACCAGCATTTGCCAATTTGAAGCTGAAGACAAACCCAAACAAAACAGGACCTTTAATTAGTTTGAGTGCAACACATGAATACAACTGCTGCTCCAGACAATAAATCTTAAACAACACTTCCAATTGTCCATTATCCTTCAGCACAGACTGGGTACTTATCTTTCTTACAGTTTCCTTTATACAGTATTCTTTATTGCTGATTTCCTTAACAGGCTTACAAATGGGGAATGTCTGGGGAAAATGGGTGCCCTTTAACCTTTGGAGACCCTAGGTCAAATCCAACCCAGACTTCCGCAATGAAAGGTTTTCCTCTCTTGAAAATTCTAAAGATTTTAAGTGAATATGGAATAGCCTCAACGTAGTTCCTGTTGGGCATAACTCTAAATGCATAGACGTTTGCCAACAAACTATTAGTCTCATTAAGGGTATGGGCATGGAAACAACACGCTGCTACTGACAGGATAGCCTTCTCAGAATGCTGTTAAGATATAATGAAGGGACAACACATACTGACCACCAGTGCCTGATGCAGAAACTGACTTCAAAATTTAAAGGGTGCTTCGTTCCCTAAACGTTGGCTCCTCACATCTCAATCAGCAAAGTCACCCAAACGTTTACTATTCATTTAAGACATCCAAATGAGATAAATCCAAATATTGGATTCAAAAGACCCTATTCTAACTCGTCTTCTGATGGTTTGCAAGGTTATCCACACGGATAATAAAAACTCGCATCAGTACTTTAACTTAAAACCTACGAATAGAACAATGACTAAAGTTCAAACTAGCAAAAGACCAAGTTAGAAGTAGACAGATTCAGAGTGATCAACACACGTTCATGAAGCATTCCATAATTTCCCTGGTGGTGTCATGGTTAGAATTCAGTGCTCTCACTGCAGCGGTCTAGATTCGATTCCCGGCCAGTCAGTGGACATTTTTGTGGCCAAATGGTCACTACATTAAAGCTCCTGTCCCTTCGGGTTGGGGGTGGGGAGAGGGATTGAATCCAACCATTCTCGGCCTTTTGGCTAAGATCAAGGGTCAGATCAAGTCCAAGATGGGGTGCAATGCCTTGTCTTGTCAGCTTGGATCATATTCATCTTTATTACGAAATCCTTAAATTGGATTCAATTGGATTTTGAATTTAGTTTTTGGAGCAAGCAAGGAATAGATATGGGTTTGTTTAGTCCATTCAGAGCATTGGCATTGTATATTAAGGATGGAACTCAAGATAGAATGGTGGAGGTGAAAACTTGGAATCATTTCGGATCAATTTGGATACTGTACTAGTTGGGAGAGGGCAAAGAGGACTTTTGGAAACATTACAGTTGCATTTATTTCTATTGAATGGTTGACTTGTAACTGCATTCAGAAGCAACCTAGCAAGCTATTCAGCTGGATAAAACAATTTGCAGATTGTGGCGGTTCAAGAAGGCAACTCAGCACCACTTTCCCAGGGCAACATTAAGTGCTAGCCTTGCCAATAACACCCACAGCCCAAGTATATATTTTTAAATCTCTAAACAATGTAGCACTTTCTTCCCCCCAATTTGAAAGAAAATTCTTATCATTTAGTCATGTATGCATCAATGGAGGCAAGATAAATAAAACAGCAATTATAAACTATCAAGAGAGTTTGGTGGAAGTTTGCCAAAATTCTTTTTTTTAAAAAAAAGGAGTTCCTTTGCCAACAATTTGCTTGAATTGTGAAAACAGGTTGCTTTAAGTTTAGTGGGAAAAGTCTGAGAAGTCCCATATTCATTTTGTGCCTCAGCACAACAATCCTGCACTGGCTTTGGAATTTCTTCTGCTTCTTACTATTCAATAGGAATACTGTGTTTATAGAAGTTTGCAGCTCTATGACCCAGAAGTTGGCAAAATTGAATCCAGCAGCCACTCTGTGCCTGGTATAATCCACATGTCTGTGAACTGGACCCAGCTGGAGATCACATTGTAAGCATCATAGTGACCCAAGCCATTTATGGGTGGCCTGTTCAGGTTGTTTCCCAATGGAAACAGGGGATAGAATATTTTGGCTGTTCCAACTTCTGTTTGTCATTATAAACTAGATAAAAGAATTCCATGTCATGCCTTAATTCTGGCTCAATTCTGGGAAAACAAACACATAATAAAACATGGACAAGAAAGAAATCTAGGGGAATAGACAGCAACCCAAGCACAAGAGGTTATTCAGCCTCTCAGGCTATAGTGTTAGATCACTGTTGTTCTTATCTCAACTTCATTCACCTATTTGGTTAAATATCTGTCGAAAGCCTTGCCTAACATTATCTATCAATCCGCAGTTAGGATATTTTCAATTGACACCCACTCTCAACAGCATTTTTTGGGAGTTGGGTAGGGAATGGAACTGAGAAGTCCAGGTAAATGCAAAGTATTAACCAGCATCATCTCCAAATGACCTTGTTCTAATTCTATGCCCCCTTTCTCTGGGCTACCCCACCAAAGTAAATAGTTTCCCTCTATCAAGTTCATGGTGAAGCTTGTTGGCCCATTCTGTTGCCATCAAGTCCATTATCAACTTAAACACTTCAGCAAATATAAGCCCACTCAATGCAAACTGTCCTCATAATTTAACACAGCCAGCATCATTCTGCTGAATCTACTTTATTCTCCTGTCAAGATCAATATATCCTTTCTGAAGTGAGGCATCCAGAACTTACCACTATACTTACCACTACAGACATACATAATCAACATTTTGGGAGTGACTGTAGTGTCATTGCCCACCCTTCACCAGATTTACAAGCCATTCTCAATCTGTTCAATTTTCCATGCAAGAATTCTGTTCTTGAGCGTTGCCTAAACAAAACTATTATCAACCAACAACAAGTTAGACAATGCTGCAAGTCACATGTAGACCAGACCAGGTAAGGATTGCAGATTGCCTTCCCTAAAGCACAATAGTTAACTAGATGTGTTTTTTATGACACTATTACTGAGACTTGCTTTTAATTCCAGAACTACTTAAATTCTACCAGCTGTCATAGAGGGATTTGAACCCATATCACCAGAGCATTATTCTGGGTGTCTGGGTTACAAGTGCAGTGACATTTACACTGTGCCATCACATCTCCTTGGCTAATGTCCTTCTTGAAGCCAGCTCCACAAGCATGCAGGAAACACACCTGCAAAATGAACTTCAATACATCGGGCACTGTGTTCAGCTGGCTGAAAAATTCTTCCTTGCCAGATCCTGTTTTTGTAACTTTCGGACAACCAGCATTCCACACAATATCAGAGAAAATGCCTCAAAGGATGTAACTCTCTTCAAAGTGTTGCAACATTGACATTGATTAGGAAGAGCTTGCTGTCAATTGTTCAAAATGGCAACAGAATGAGCCAACAAGCTTCACCATGCTTCAAGTCATAAGACCTGAATGATGAGGCAGATTGGTGACAGAGAAGGAAAGGAGTAAATCCTGCATTCCGGATTCCGCTACTACATCCTGACCCTTGTGCCTAATGATCAGCAGGAAGAATCAGCCTGTTCAGTTACAAAAATTCATGGCAGGAACTCATGAACCTGAGTGAATGCCATTCTTCATTCAAGTGACAGCCAAGACAACCCAGAATTGGAAACATAGATCCAATCTAACCAAAACCAGGATGTTGCCTGGTATGGTGGGAAGGCCTTATGAGGAAAGGCTGAGGGACCTGAGGTTATTTTCATTAGAGAGAAGAAGGTTACGCGGTGACCTAATTGAGGCGTATAAGATGATCAAGGGATTGGATAGGGTGGATAGTGAGAGCCTTTTTCCTCGGATGGTGATGACCAACACGAGGGGACATAACTTTAAATTAAGAGGTGGTAGTTATAGGACGGATGTCAGAGGCAGGTTCTTTACACAGAGGGTGGTGAGAGCGTGGAATGCCCTGCCTGCAGCAGTTGTGGACTCGCCTACTTTGGGGGCATTCAAATGTTCGGTGGATAGGCATATGGATGATATTGGAATAGTTTAGGTTAGAGGGTCCACTGGCCGGCGCAACATCGAGGGCCGAAGGGCCTGTACTGCGCTGTAATGTTCTATGTGCAATGGATAGCTATAGATTAGCCAGGAAGGAGTAAAAAGTGAATTGAGGAGAGCTAAGAGGGGACACGAGAAGATGTTGGCTGATAGGATTAAGGAGAATCCTAAAGCTTTCTTTCGATATGTTAAGAATAGAAGATTGGTTAGGGCAAGATTAGGGCCAGTCATAGACAGCAGTGGGAAGTTGTGCGTGGAGCCTGAAGAGATTGGTGAGGCACTGAATAAATATTTCTCTTCGGTATTCACGCAGAGTGCTGGAAATGTAGCTATGGAGATCACTGAGGTACAGGGTTGCAAATTGGGAAGTATTGTAGTAGATAGGGAGGATGTGTTAGAAATTCTCGAGGGTTTGAAGTTGGATAAGTCCCCTGGGCCGGACGGGATTTACCCTAGGATTCTCTGGGAGGCAAGAGAGGAGATTGCAGAGCCTCTGGCTCTGATCTTCAGGTCCTCGTTGGTTACGGGTGTGGTTCCGGAGGACTGGAGGATAGCGAATGTGGTCCCATTGTTTAAGAAGGGGAAGAGAGACCTTCCAGGGAATTATAGGCCAGTGAGTCTTACTTCTGTTGTGGGCAAGGTATTGGAGAGAATTATTAGGGATAGGATTTATAGTTATTTAGAGAGAAATGAATTGATTGGGGATAGTCAGCATGGTTTCGTGAAGGGTAGGTCATGCCTTACTAACCTCATTGAGTTTTTTGAGAAAGTGACCAGAGAGGTGGATGGGGGTAAGGCGGTTGATGTAGTATATATGGACTTTAGTAAGGCGTTTGATAAGGTGGCCCATGGAAGACTTCTACAGAAAATGCAGATGTGTGGAATAGAGGGTGATTTAGCTAATTGGATTAGGAATTGGCTGGCAGATAGAAGACAGAGGGTGGTGGTTGATGGGAGATATTCATCGTGGAGTTCGGTGACGAGTGGTGTGCCTCAGGGGTCTGTTTTGGGGCCCCTGCTGTTTGTAATTTTTATAAATGATCTGGATGAGGGTATTGAGGGATGGATCAGTAAATTTGCAGATGATACTAAAGTTGGTGGAGTGGTAGATAGTGAAGAGGGGTGTTTTAGTTTACAGAGTGACTTGGACAAGTTGCAGAGCTGGGCCGAGAGGTGGCAAATGGAGTTTAATGTGGAAAAGTGTGAGGTAATGCACTTTGGCAGGAACAATAAATGTGTAGAGTATAGGGCTAATGGTAGGGCTCTTAATAGTGTTGAGGAACAGAAGGATCTTGGTGTATGTGTCAATAGATCCCTGAAAGTAGGCAGTCAAGTGGATAAAGTTGTTAAGAAGGCATATGGAGTCTTAGCTTTTATTGGTAGGGGGATTGAATTTAGGAGCCGCAGCATCATGTTGCAACTGTACAAAACTCTAGTGCGGCCGCACTTGGAGTATTGTGTGCAGTTCTGGTCCCCACATTATAAGAAAGATGTGGAGGCATTGGAGAGGGTACAGAGGAGGTTTACCAGGATGTTGCCTGGTATGGAGGGCAGGTCCTATGAAGAGAGGTTGAAGGATTTGAGGTTGTTTTCGTTAGAAAGGAGGCGGCTAAGAGGGGATCTTATTGAAGCATATAAGATGATTAGAGGTTTAGATAGGGTGGACAGTGATAGCCTTTTTCCTAGGATGGAGAAAGCTAGCACGAGGGGACACAGCTTTAAATTAAGGGGTATGAGTTATAGGACGGATATCAGAGGTAGGTTCTTTACTCAAAGAGTGATTAGGGAGTGGAATGCCCTGCCTGCAGCTGTTGTAGATGCGCCAAGTTTGGTGGCGTTTAAGAGGTTAATTGATAAGTATATGGAAGAGAAGGGAATGGTTTAGTTTGGAGGGGCATTGCTTTTTATTTTGGTCGGCACAACATCGAAGGCCGAAGGGCCTGTTCTGTGCTGTATTGTTCTATGTTCTATGTTCTAAAACTTTACAGAACAGATAGGAGAGGAAATGGATGAGACATGGAGAAGAGTCAATCAAGACAATTATAGGTAAAAGAGCTGGTGACACAGATTCAGAAAGCAGTTTCAAGGGAATTAACAGGAGTAAGAACAATAATATATGAACAAGAGAAGCCCAAGACAGAACATCAGCTGCAGTTTTTATAAATGTAAAAATATCTTAACTAATTCTGCTTTCATTCAACATTTATATTTCTTCCAAAAAATTCCTCTACTTACTGTTTACACAACAATAGCTAGTACACTGCTATATCTTATTCGCTAATTAGTTGTGTTCAATTAATTCTTGGACCTGAGTGAAATAACAGCAACAAAATCATGCAAAGCGACACACCAGACAAAGCAAATGGCCTGGTAACGGCTTAAAAGGTTCTTTGCCACAATCGTAAAGCACTGCCATCACCAGCATGCAAAGCTAACAGATTAGTTAGCAGCTATGATTCACCAATATAGGACATGGTTGTATTTGTCCACAGATGGTTTAGGCTCATTACAGGTTCCCACAGCTGAAGATTTGAGGTAGTGTCCAGTTTGAAAGCAGTTACCACAATTTGGCCAACTAAATTCTGGTTGATAGGTAGAGTTGGAGGTGATAGAGTGATTTATCGAAGCAAAGCTTCGATCAGATTGGTAAGAAAGAAGCCAAAAGAATCAGGAAAGATTAATCATATTGGTTGTCTCAAAGGGAGGTGCTGTGTTTGGGACAGAACAAACCAAGTAGTTCCAGAATTTTGTCCAATGATACTAACGGATGGAAAATTACACGTGATGATTTTCCCATGAATCTCCCACTTCATCCTAGGTCCTACTTGGTGCCATGGGGTCTATCAATAGCACGATTAATTTAAATAAGAAATTCACAACAGTGAGGAGAGAATAGGTTATCAGTATTTTTCAACTGCTGCTATGATTTTAAGAAATCCTTAGAAAAATCCTTGTTTTTCAATTTTGTCAACTAGTCTCTAATTAAAAGTAATTTTACCAATGGAAAAAAGGATCTGTGACAGACAGGGCAGTAACAATGAAATCTTTCCCAGACACAGGATGCTGGTGAAGATAGTTTTAACTTGAAAATGTGGGATTTTCAGACAGTTCCTTTTCAATGATTTGTATTCTTGCTGAATGGTTAAGTACTACTACAACTGAAATGCCATTCAATTCAAAGAAGATCTAACTTTAGGGCTGCACTTCACTAGCACGGAAAGAACTGTCAGCAGCTGAAGTGGTATGACGTGAGTTCTGTTGTTTAACAGACAAGCAAGGATCATGACACATGCTGCAGTCACACACAGCTAGTATTATAGTTTTAAATTAACCTTCAAGCAGATTAAATGTGATTGCAGTCATAGTTCATTTGGAAGGCCGTCATTCATACCTATTAACTTGGCAAACTCATTATACAAACTCTATTGGAGGATATTGCGAATGGCTTAAAAAAAATGCAAGTTACTCATTCTAAACATTAGCTTCCTGCTCTGTTTCAATGTGTGCAGAAACACTTTCCTATTTCAGGAACAATTTGCATTTCTACAGTGCCTTCAACAAAGAAAAGTCCAAAATCAAACTCTGCAGAAATAGGCAAAAGGAAATGTACAGTGAGCCAGGAAGGGAGAAACCAAAATGGTAACTGAAATTTGATTGAAGAGGTGGACTTTGAGAAGGTTTATTTGAGTGGAGAGGGGTGGAGCAGTTTTGGCAGGAAGTAAGTCCAAGAATAAGATCAAGGTGCAGAGAGTTCTGCCTCAATTTTACACAGATTAGATACCCTTGTAGCCCACACTTCTTTTTATATTACCTTTATTGTTCACAGACTTGTGTACTAGTTTATCCACCTGATTGCTTGTCTCATCCCAGCAGTTTATGCTCGCATCCATATGCGGCTGGATCAATTTAAGCTTCTGATTCAGATTATTGTACACTTCCGGCGTTATTTCATGCTGTTCCTGGGATTCAAAGAATTTTTCCAGGTAATCCTCTAAAGAAATAACCCTGTGTATCAATAAAACTTTGAGTGTATTTTGTTGCATATTTAAAAAAAGTCCAAAACACCCCATGAGACAATAAAATAACTATTGCAATAACTATGTTATCAGATAAAGACAAGCAAAGTTTTTCTCATTTTGAATTGTTCAAGAAACTGAACTAATACTTAAAAAGTAAAACTAGTCTATCCCAAAATGTTTTAAATCCTGATCCAAACAAGTTTTAATACAAATCACATCTAAAGTTCTATTATTATTGTAGAATACTGCTTCAGGTTAATCAGCACGGATGTGTAATCAGACATGGTGATACCAAATAACAATAACACAACAGTATTTCTGTTAAATGCATGAACTTACTCATTCAATAGTGCTTTAAGATGGAGTTGCAGACTACGCACTGCAGTATATACATTTTTCAGCTCCTTTGATTGTTGTTTGGTCTTAGTTGGGGCTTCTAAATTAGAATGTTGCTGTGCCTGCAAGTACCTATGGAAGTCATAGCTGCGTTTCAATTCTTCAAGGCAAGTAGTGAGGACATGAGGTATATTGCAGGTTACTTCTGCAAACACGTGATGTGCTAAGTGCTGTGGATTAATATGGGGCTTGTTTGGGGCCTGGACTGTAGACAACAATAAAGCCAGGCGCCTGAACAACTCTGAGCTTTGACCCACCCAAAGCTGGAACAGTATCTGCACACAAAAAAAAATTATACCTTTGTGATAAATTTTTATTAAACACAAGATACATTAAAATTAATACTGATGTTTATTGGTCTGTATATTCAAATTGTTTTCTGAGGCCACTCATGCATTAATACAGATGCAGTCCCATAATCACTGGAAGACTTTTTATTTGTTCTCCATCTCTTCCACTTACAAATAAGTACTGCAGCATCATATATTTAGAATATTTCACTAAAAAGAAAACAATTAAATATAGAGCTTATTCTACTTGTGACCTTTATAGCTCACCTACAGCATCTTTTATAAAGCATCTGTACAGAAGTGGTTAATCAGGAAATGCACTGCTCCTTCCTGTCCTTTATTATGCTTATGGGATGTTATTTTATGGTGTTTTCCTTCTCTTTCCTATCTGAGTAGATGACAGAAGATTGAGCATGTGTGTCCCGTCTTCTGATTCTCCCTTCCTATGGGTTAATTGTTTGACCTCAGCTTGGCTTTTTCCATTGTTGACACCGGGAAAGCTTGGAGGGACAAACCCATGTCTTGCAACTTCACAGCAGAGGCCGCTGGGAACTCCAATAGGCTGCACTACTGATCCCAAGACATTTATGTATGAGAACATGGGAAAAAAAAATGTTATCTATTGAAGTTACTCAAAGTTGATTGTGCAGAAGATAAGCAATTTAACACAATGCAATTGAAGACAGTGCCTGTGGAGGAAAAAAATACCACTGACAAGTCTCCTCTCCTAGAAGGATCATAGAATCCCTACAATACATAAGGTCATTCAGCTCATCAAGTCTGTACCAACCACAATCCCACCCAGGTCCTATTCCTGTAACCCCATACACTTAGCTTGCTAATCCCTGACATTAGAACCAATTTAGCTTGGCAATCAACCTAATCCAAATATCTTTGGACTGTCTTTGGAGAGGAAACCAGAGCAGCCGGGGAGAAACTGCAGACTCCACATTGGGAATAAAATGCTCAATTTTCCATTAAAGTTAATCTACTTGGAAATATTAGATTGGACATTGTTTTCATGAATTTTTGACTGGAAGAGACATGTTACATAGCGTATACAGCATAGGAAAGCCATTTGGATCAATTGTTGTACTCTGGTGTTTATGCTTCACATGAGCACCTCCAGCCTTACTTAACATAATTTTACCAGTGTATCCTTCTATTCCTTTCTCCCTTATGTACTTGTATATATTTGTCTAAAATGTATATTATGTTATTAGACATTAATTTCTAAATGTTTTACTTTGCTTAAGTACAAAATCCTTTTTACGTCTTACATTGCAATGCTCCACACCTTTAAGGGTCTGAGACTGTAACCATCAGTCAGTTCCTGAATCTCCTCATCAGATAAGGCCTCCTCGCTGAGTCCCATTCCAAGCTCCTTTAATGGGATTGCGGAAAGGTAATTGGTAACATTATCAATTTCAGAGTTCAGAGGATAGGTTTAATAATAATTAAGGCATCATAACAGTAAACCTGTGCCAGACTGTTTGCATGCAACAGTACATTCTCTGAACTATATTCATATCTTACTAGAGTAAAACAAATCATAACAACATATTCTGATTTAGCTCATACAGATTGACTTATATACAAAGTATAACAGGTACTGAAAAAATACATCACATGAATTAACTTTTGGACTATAATGTAAAGTGAAATTAGCCGATAATTGGCATTACAGATGAACCTACAGCCTACACACCTTCACTTTCTAAGCACATTAGTGCAGGGGTCCAAAAGAACAAACAGACAATTGTATTAGGCCATAACCAGAGCACAAGGCTTGAGGACAAATAACAAACCTGCAATTTGTATAGGGTACCATAGCAATATGGAGCAAAATTACTCCTAAAACAGGAAAATGCCTGTCCTTTTTTGCTCCTTCTATAGTTAGTAACTGGCTAATGAAACTGGAGGAATACGTCGCTTTAAGGTCAATGATTTCTTCAATGCTTGTTTTCTTTGTCTACATATTTAAAGACTCCCAAAGAATGAGTTTAGTAGTATGTAGCCCAAATGTTGAAATAAAAAAAAAACTACTGGAAATATCCAACAAGTTTGGTTGCAGCCATGGCGAGAGGTAGAGTTGAGTTTCAGGCTGACGATCTTTCCTCTAGCATTTTCTGTTTTTATTTCAGATTTCCAGCATCTTTGCTCTCAAATAATGAGTTAATTACTTCAAATTAATTCAGTTAAAATTGGTCCTACAGGGGAAAAAAGACAGGCATTTTCCTGTTTTGGGAATAATCTTGCTCCATATCGCTATGGTGCCCTATAAAAATTGCAGGTTTGTTATATATCCTCAAGCACTGGACTCTGCTTATGGACTAACACAGTTCTCTCTTTGTTTTTTCTGACCCCTGTACTGATGTGTTTAGAAAGTGAACATGTTTGTGTGAAGTGTAGGTTCATCTGTAATGCCAATTATTGGCTAATTTCACTTTACATTATAGTCCAAAAGTCTTTTTTTTCTAGTACTTGTTATGTTCTACATGTATAGTAGAAATTCTGCTCTCAAGCAAGTAACAAACCAGTTAGCCTTGTACTTGGTAGCAACATAAGATGAGTGAATATATATGTAATGTGAACTCTATAGCTGAACTTCATCGGAGCTATCTGGAATATTGAACTTCATTAATATAGACATATCAAATGGTGATAGTTATAGTTAAGTAAAACAATTGTAGTACTGCGAATTTTCTATCGGATCTTTGAGGTCTTTCAAGCAGGTTAATAGTAAGCTTTTGCAGCTCTGCATTATATTTGCATCAGCCATCAGCAATAACAATGTACTTAAGCTATTTTGAGAACTACCAAACCCCCAATGATATCAAATATAAAAATCTAAAATACCAGATATAAATGTGTAAATTTCAATCCAGTTCTTCCCATTAGATTTTTGATAATCTATAACCTTTAGGACCGGGACTTGGTGTTAAATAACTAAACAGCATCATCGCTGTGTCAAAATCCTGGCTTTGCTGACTTAACACCATTATGAGAATTGAGCTGAAAACCTGACAGGAAGAACTGGATTTGGATTTATCGTATATGTGGTGTTTTATACATCTGATGCTATAGTATTTAGAGAAACTGTCGCAACCTGTGGTTAATAGTTAAATGTCTGAAGTGGTTCCAAGATGGATTCCTCTGACCCCATCACTTTCGGAACAATAGGATGGCCAATAAGTGTGGCTTTACCATTTCACTCACATCCTGAGTTGAAAATAATTTAAAAAGAAATTGTGTATAATGTGTCTCCCTATTGAAGATACCTAAATTCCATTTATTTGCAGATGCTTTGCTATGATCTAATAATGTTAATTAACATGATTTATTTTATTCATTTTATTTGCAGGGATATTATTGACCCACATTAGCCAGTCTTGGTGAGATTCAGAAACAGTTTTTGGTAGCATGGAACTTGGGCATTGCTAAAAAAGAGAAATGCAGTTAAAAACTTTCATCTTGTACTCACCAGCAAAAATGCTAAATTTCAAAGGAAACAACAACTTATTCTGCACAAGAGGTGCTGATTTGTTCGCAAGCCAGGTCTGCCTGGTTGAGATGTCACTGTGGCAAATGTACCAGGAACACCATTGCCCCCATGCTTTGTTTATTCAAAAAATAAAGTGCAATGCCTGGACATGCTCAATTTGCCTGTACAGAACAGGTTAATAAACTAGCAAAACTCAAACACAGTTTTAGGATAAAGCTACACTCAGTTTTCCCAACATTAGATTATGAGGAAGGATTAAGTAAAGTAAGCTTGCATTTACCGAACATCGATAGATAAAGGTGATATGATTTAAGTTTCTTGAATTTTGGAGGCATTAGTAAATTAAATTGAGAGAATTTACATTTGTTCTGGAAATCTGGAGCAAAGGTATTGAAATTTAAAAACCAGAACTAAGCCCTGCAGAACAGAAATTACAAAGCACTTCTTACCAACAAAGGCAGTAGCTGCTAGTTCAATTAAGAATTTTAAAGCTGAGATGAATAGATTTTTGATGGACAATGGCATAAAAGGACAAGGAGCAGATGGATGCAGTTAAGACACAGTTCAATGATTTCATTGGATAGTTCAGACTCGAGAGGCTAAAAAAACCTCCTTCTCATCTGTGTTTTAAAGTTATCAATGCAATTTGGAAACATAGAATACTTGGTGACTGGCTTGTGAGGAAATTTGTGACAAAAGGATATGATTTCAGCATGTGGCAGGTAGCTTCTCGAGAAGCCTGATAGGCAGATCGCACTGCCTTGTACACTGCTTTCCGAAGGCCAATTAGATGATGACCTTGTTGTTGCCAGGGGCTTCCCAGTTTACTGGCAGGACATACAGCTGTCACCCTGGAAAACAAACAGTCAGCCCTTAAATATTGCACAGATCGCGCTGTAAAGCTGGTTATAATTAAAGCACAGTTTGTGATTCCTTTCTTGAACAGTGCCATTGAATGAATAAATAATAATAGAGAAACATCAAATTCCCTCTATAAGTCTTTACTGAAACTCACTGTCAAAGTAATTTCCAATTTAAATGCATGAATAAAAGGATAAAGTTTATGTTTTGTGACTCAAAAGCATATTTGTAGCATAGACTTAATTTTAAGCAAGGCTAAGATTAGGAAAACAATGAAGTATGTGAACAAAGGAAATGTTTGAGACATTATGGGAAAAGCTTGAAGTGAAATATCAAATAAAGTGGTGGGAAAAGATGTTCAAGTAAGGCTATTCAATACAATACTTCAAACAATATTTATTTTCTCGTCTCAACTGGTTTAATTGGACACTTTCATGCTGATGGCCTGCTTGCTTAAGGACTTTAGACAAAGTTATCTCACACAGCCTTACATTGGATTGGCTGAGGATGAAGTCATTTATTGCAGGATATGATTTCAGCATGTGGCAGGAAGCCAACCAAGATGCCCAACAGGCAACATTCAGAGATCTGTGTGTTTTATCTTAACCGTATTTGTAATCTTGTTTTCTTTTGGCAATATGACGTAAAGCACTTTTGTCAGGCCTCAGAAGGCAAGCAGGTTTATTAATCAGGTGAAAATGCCATTTCATTCGGTGTCAATTTGCTGCATTGATGTGCTCCGTATATTACTCTCACTGCACCTCATTCATTTGCAATTACATTTTTAATCCAGCAAAATTTCCAATAGATAAAGGGATTTTACACAGAACATAAACAAACCAAAAAATAATTAATTTGAGCTGCTGGAGGTACTGAAATTAAAGAAGCAATATTTGTATAAAATGACTCACAACATGAATCCTCTCGAAATAACTTCTGTTTCCTGAATTTGTCGGAGGGATTTTCGCACAAGACTGGCAAAGGCATGGCTGTTCATCAAGATCTTTTCCAGGCAAACACTGCATTTTCTTATGGATTGCTGGAAGCTCACTGTTCTCCACAAACTGAAGCTTCTGAAGATCACATAAAGACTGAGCCCAAATAGGCCCAATCCTATTATGACCCAAGGGACAGCGTCACTCAGCTTTGCGGTTGCAATCAAAGCACTAACAAGGACAGCCAATATTGAAACATCCCTAATATGCAAGAAAAAACACAAAAACATGGTAATCAGTAAGTTTTCTCATATTTCTGTAAGATATATGAAGAAGAAAATGGAACCAAAGTAAATATCCCAAAACTGCCACCAATTTTGACCCTGGTTAAGAGCTCACCTGTATTTCCATCACAGGATTGCATTACTTTTTCTTCCTGCTCAGGTTTCTCTCTTAATCCTTTCTAGAAGCTACAGATTGCTCCTTGAGATGTTGGCTGCTTTATGACAATTTATTCACATAGCAATCAAAGATTTAATTAAAGATTCACAGTTCCAGAGGCAGCATGGTTGAAACAATCTCACTAAATGCCACAAAACTCTGAAGGAGCTTGACAGAGTGAACACAGAGATAGTCTCCCATCAATGGAAACAGAGATGAAGACAGAAATAAGGAGAAACTTCTTCACTCAAAGAATTGTGAACCTTTGGAATTCTTTACCCCAGAGGGTTGTAGATTCTCTATTAGAACATAGAACATAGAACAATACAGCACAGAACAGGCCCTTCGGCCTTCGATGTTGTGCCGACCAAAATAAAAAGCAATGCCCCTCCAAACTAAACCATTCCCTTCTCTTCCATATACTTATCAATTAACCTCTTAAACGCCACCAAACTTGGCGCATCTACAACAGCTGCAGGCAGGGCATTCCACTCCCTAATCACTCTTTGAGTAAAGAACCTACCTCTGATATCCGTCCTATAACTCATACCCCTTAATTTAAAGCTGTGTCCCCTCGTGCTAGCTTTCTCCATCCTATGAAAAAGGCTATCACTGTCCACCCTATCTAAACCTCTAATCATCTTATATGCTTCAATAAGATCCCCTCTTAGCCGCCTCCTTTCTAACGAAAACAACCTCAAATCCTTCAACCTCTCTTCATAGGACCTGCCCTCCATACCAGGCAACATCCTGGTAAACCTCCTCTGTACCCTCTCCAATGCCTCCACATCTTTCTTATAATGTGGGGACCAGAACTGCACACAATACTCCAAGTGCGGCCGCACTAGAGTTTTGTACAGTTGCAACATGACGTTGCGGCTCCGAAATTCAATCCCCTACCAATAAAAGCTAAGACTCCATATGCCTTCTTAACAACTTTATCCACTTGACTGCCTACTTTCAGTGATCTATTGACACATACACCAAGATCCTTCTGTTCCTCAACACTATTAAGAGCCCTACCATTAGCCCTATACTCTACACATTTATTGTTCCTGCCAAAGTGCATTACCTCACACTTTTCCACATTAAACTCCATTTGCCACCTCTCGGCCCAGCTCTGCAACTTGTCCAAGTCACTCTGTAAACTAAAACACCCCTCTTCACTATCTACCACACCACCAACTTTAGTATCATCTGCAAATTTACTGATCCATCCCTCAATACCCTCATCCAGATCATTTATAAAAATTACAAACAGCAGGGGCCCCAAAACAGACCCTGAGGCACACCACTCGTCACCGAACTCCACGATGAATATCTCCCATCAACCACCACCCTCTGTCTTCTATCTGCCAGCCAATTCCTAATCCAATTAGCTAAATCACCCTCTATTCCACACATCTGCATTTTCTGTAGAAGTCTTCCATGGGCCACCTTATCAAACGCCTTACTAAAGTCCATATATACTACATCAACCGCCTTACCCCCATCCACCTCTCTGGTCACTTTCTCAAAAAACTCAATGAGGTTAGTAAGGCATGACCTACCCTTCACGAAACCATGCTGACTATCCCCAATCAATTCATTTCTCTCTAAATAACTATAAATCCTATCCCTAATAATTCTCTCCAATACCTTGCCCACAACAGAAGTAAGACTCACTGGCCTATAATTCCCTGGAAGGTCTCTCTTCCCCTTCTTAAACAATGGGACCACATTCGCTATCCTCCAGTCCTCCGGAACCACACCCGTAACCAACGAGGACCTGAAGATCAGAGCCAGAGGCTCTGCAATCTCCTCTCTTGCCTCCCAGAGAATCCTAGGGTAAATCCCGTCCGGCCCAGGGGACTTATCCAACTTCAAACCCTCGAGAATTTCTAGCACATCCTCCCTATCTACTACAATACTCCCCAATTTGCAACCCTGTACCTCAGTGCTCTCCATAGCTACATTTCCAGCACTCTGCGTGAATACCGAAGAGAAATATTTATTCAGTGCCTCACCAATCTCTTCAGGCTCCACGCACAACTTCCCACTGCTGTCTATGACTGGCCCTAATCTTGCCCTAACCAACGTATTGTTGAATACGTTTAAGCCTGGAATAGGTTTTTATCTCTGGGGGAATTAGAGGGTACGGGGAGCGGGCAGGAAAATGGAGTTGAAGCCCAAGGTCAGCCATGATCATACTGAATGGTGAAGCAGGCTCAATAGTGAATGAACTACTCCTGCTCCTACTTCTTATGCTGTCATGTTCCTAAAAGGGAAGGCTAGACTAAACTTTTACATGCATTAGAATATCTGTAGTATACTACACATGACTACTGAGTCCACACAGGAAGAAAGTAACCACTTAAAAATGAAAAGTTACAGTAAAAGAGCGGTAAATAGGGTTGGTGTAAATTGCTCATGTGGAGCTAGGACATTGAACTGTTGTTCTTTTTCTGTGCTTAAGTTCCTTTCAATTCTATGATTACCAATATATCACAAATAAAGAGGTTTGGAAATCAATATTCAGTTTATCCTTACAAACCTACCAGCAAATGGTACAATTCCACTGACTGATGTTTTCATGACATGGCATGGTACATAGGGGAGACCATGCAGACGTTATAACAGATGAATGAACACTGCTCGACAATCACGAAGCAAGAGTGTTCTCTTCCTGTTGGGGAACACTTCACCGATCACGGGCATTCAGTCTCTGATCTTTGGGTAAGCGTTCTCCAAGGCGGCCTTCATGACACAGAGTCGCTGAGCACAGATTGATAGCCAAGTTCTACACACGAGGATGGCCTCATCCAGAATGTTGGGTTCATGTCACACTATCTATAATCCCCACGATTTGCCTGGGGGAACTTGTCCCCGCTGGAGACGATACGCATCTCTTTAATCTGTGCTGAACACTCTCTCCACTCACATTGTCTGTATCTTTGAGTAAAGACTCGCATTCCAACCATTATTTTGTAGATTGAGTTTATGTCTTTATTTGCCCTGTTTGTGAACAGAATTTCCACTCACCTGATGAAGGAGCAGCAAGCGCTCCGAAAACTAGTAGCTTTTGCTACCAAATAAACCTGTTGGACTTAACTTGGTGTTGTGAGACTTCTTACTCACATGATGTTACTCACACAGACAGTAATATTTAATATGAAGGGTACTTCTAATTGAAGCAGCTCAGATTCCAGATTATTCTTCAGTAATAATGTATTTTAAAAAATATTCACTCATTGAGTATTTCTGTCAAAGCCCTCTGGGAAAAGTTACTGCTTTGCCAAAATTAACTTTATAAATTTACTAACCTTTTGCTTGACATCCTAAATACCACATTTAGAAAAAAGGGACAAAGAAATAAATACTGCAAATAAAAAATAAAGTGGCACATTCTATATGTTTGAAATAAAATATAAAGTACTTTAAATTTATATATTAGTGTCACAAGTTACATTAACACTACAATTAAGTTACTGTGAAAAACCCCTAGTCTCCACACTCCAGAGTCTATTCAGCTATACTGAGGGAGAATTTAGCATGGCCAATGCACCTAACCAGCACATCTTTCGGACTGTGAGAGGAAACCAGAGCACCCAGAGGAAATCCACGCAGACTCAGGGAGAACGTGCAGACTCCATACAGACAGTAACCCAAGCCGAGAATCGAGCTTGGATCCTTAGTGCTGTGTGGCAATTGTGCTAACTACTGTGCCACCCTCAGAATGGAGAAGTGACTTCCAGTTAACATCTGATCTGAAGGATAAAATAGAACTTTAAATCATCTATTCCTCACAGCCCAAGTGATAGAACATAGAACACTACAGCACAAACAGGCCCTTCGGCCCACAAGTTGTGCCGAACACATCAAAACCTACCCAGCCATAGACCTATCTATAACCCCCAATCCCACTGGATCCCATATACTCATCCAGAAGTCTTTTAAAAGACCCCAGCGAGTTCGCCTCGACCACCACCGACGGCAGCCGATTCCATTCACTCACCACCCTCTGAGTGAAAAACTTTCCCCTAGCATCCCCTCTGTACTTGCTTCCCTGCACCTTAAATCTGTGCCCTCTCGTCGCAACCATTTCAGCCCTGGGAAATAGTCTCTGAGAGTCCACCCTATCTATTCCTCTCAACATCTTGTAAACCTCTATCAGGTCGCCTCTCAACCTTCGTCTCTCCAGGGAGAACAGTCCCAGCTCCCTCAACCTGTCTTCATAAGGCATGCCTCCCAATCCAGGCAACATCCTTGTAAATCTCCTCTGCACCCTTTCAATAGCTTCCACGTCCTTCCTATAGTGAGGCGACCAGAACTGCGCACAGTACTCCAAGTGTGGTCTGACAAGGGTCCTATAAAGCTGCAGCATTACCTCCTGACTCCTGAACTCAATCCCTCGATGAATGAAGGCCAGTACACCGTAAGCTTTCTTAACCACATCCTCCACCTGGAAGGCCGATTTGAGAGTCTTATGGACCCGGACCCCAAGATCCCTCTGCTCTTCCACACAGCTAAGACTCCTACCTTTGATAGTGTACTCATTCATCCCGTTGGATCTGCCAAAATGGACCACAACACATTTATCTGCGTTGAAGTCCATCTGCCACTTCTCCGCCCAGTCTTGCATCCTGTCGATGTCATGCTGCAACTTCTGACATCCCTCCAGACCATCCACAACACCACCGACCTTCGTGTCATCGGCGAACTTACTCACCCAACCCTCCACTTCCTCATCCAGGTCATTTATGAAAATGACAAACAGCAAGGGTCCTAGAACAGATCCCTGGGGCACTCCACTGGTGACCGACCTCCATGCAGAAAAAGAGCCATCCACAACCACCCTCTGCCTTCTGCAGGCAAGCCAGTTCTGGATCCACAAGGCCAAAGCCCCTTGGATCCCATGGCCTCTCACCTTCTCAAGAAGTCTTGCATGTGGGACCTTGTCAAATGCCTTGCTGAAGTCCATGTACACCACGTCCACTGCTCTTCCTTCGTCAATGTGTTCAGTCACATTTTCGAAGAACTCAATTAAGCTCGTAAGGCACGACCTGCCTTTTACAAAACCATGCTGACTATTTCTAATCAACCTAAACTTCTCCAAATGCTCGTAAATCTTGTCCCTCAGAAGCCTCTCCATCAGCTTACCAACCACTGAGGTCAGACTCACCGGTCGGTAATTTCCAGGACTATCCCTGTTCCCTTTCTTGAAAATAGGGACCACATCCGCAATCCTCCAATCCTCCGGAACCTCTCCCGTCTCCATCGACGACGCAAAGATCATCGCCAGGGGCTCTGCAATGACATCCCTCACCTCCCACAATAACCTGGGGTACATCCCATCTGGTCCCGGAGACTTGTCTATCTTGATAGCATTTAAAAGTTCTAACACATCCGCTTCCTTAATATCTACATACTCAATCTTTTCAGTCTGCCGCAAACTTGTAGTGCATCCTCCCAGATCACTTTCCACCGTGAATACTGAGGCAAAGTACTCATTAAGCACCTCTGCCATTTCTTCCGGTTGCATACAGACTTTTCCCCCTTCACCTTTTATAGGTCCTATCCCTTCTCTTCTCATCCTTTTACTTTTCACATATTTGTAGAAGGCCTTGGGATTCTCCTTAATCCTACCAGCCAAGGCCTTCTCATGACCCCTTCTGGCTCTCCTAATTTCCTTTTTAAGCTCTCTTCTATAAGCCTTATACTTCTCTAGATCCCCAACATCTCCTAGCTCTTTGAACCTTTTATACACCTTTCTTTTCTTCCTATGTTCACCACAGCCTTCGTGCACCACGGTTCCCGCGTCCTACCAAAACCTCCTTGTCTCACCGGAACGTTGTCGTGCAAAGCTCCAGACAAGCATTCCTTGAATATCTGCCACCTTCTTTCTGTGCTTTTCCCCAAGAACACCTCCTTCCAGTTTATTCGCCCCAACATCTGCCTGATGTCTTCATATTTCCTCTTATTCCAGACACCTTCCTAGCCTGCCTGATCCTATCCTTTTCCAATGCAAGGGTGATGATGCAGAGTTCCACATCACCCACGTTTTTGAGAAAATCTGCAGGCAATGAATTTATTACTAATCCAAGATTTTCAACCACTAACTAAAATGACAGGGGAAATTCTGCAGCCTCTTGGGAATGGCTGGTGGGAATCCCAATGCTGCAGTAGAGATTTCCCTTTCTCCCTGTCAGATGTTGCAGGTGTGAGCAGACTCCTTTGAAGTCTTCTGTCACTTTCAATGTTGGGGGGGGAGGAAGGGAGGATCCATTCTGCACAGGTGTGTACTCAGCTCCAACTATTGCACACAGCTTTGCTTTGAAACTGCCAAAACCTCTTTGCAAGCTGAAATTGTTGAAACACTCTCCATTGCACCTGAAGCCTTTAGTCTGTAACAAATCCATAGAACCCTTACAGTACAGGAGGTGGCCATTTAGCTCATTGAATCTGTATCAACCAGAATCCCACCCAGGCCCTATATCTGTAGCCCTGCTAATTCCCTGACACTAGGGTCAATTTAGCATAACAAGTCAACTTAATCCACACATCTTTGGAACTGTGGGTGGACACTAGAGCAGCCGGAAGAAACCCATGCAGACACAGGGAGAATGTGCAAAGTCCACACAGACATGACCCAAGGCCAGAATTGAGGGGAGGTGATAGCCTTGTGGTATTATTGCTAGTCTATTAATCCAGATACTCAGCTAATGTTCTGGGGACCCAAGTTCGAATTCCACCCTCTGTCGTGGCGGGATTTGAATTCAATATAAAAAAAATCTGGAATTAAAAATCTACTGATGACCATGAAACTATTGTTGATTGTCAGAAAAATCCATCTGCTTCACTAATGCCCTTTAGGGAAGGAAATCTGCTATCCTTACTTGGTCTGGCTGACATGTGACTCCAGAACCACAGCAATATGGTTGACTCTCAATAATTAAGGATGGGCAATAAATGCTGGCCAGCCAGCAATACCCATGTCCCATGAATAAATAAAAAAAAAGAACCTGGTATTTGGAAGCATACCAAATGTTAGGAGTTCCCCACAACCATTGGCACTGTGAGGCAGCAGTGCAAATCACTGTGCCACCATGCTGCCCCATCCAAAGGGAAATTTAAAGTGCTGTGCCTCATAAAAGATTCAACTGTCAGCTCAATGGATGGCAGAAATTCTCCAGCCACCAGTGTTTATTTTTATTTTTCTTCAGGGTTCAAAGTGACCCTGACCGCAATGCTGACCAAGCCTAAAAGCTTGATTGACAGCCTGCGGTTTCACTTCCTCCTTTGCAAACCATAATTGTTTTGAAGAAATCTTTGGTTAGGGTTTGGTGGTTTGTTAGTGTGGGGGGATACCATTTTAATCTTTGCGTGTGTGAGGGGAGGCTGTCTTTGAGCGCAGAGATTGGAAAGCCATTTAAAAATGGCTCGGAACTGCGAGGCTGGTCGGCGGGTTGCTTGAAATTAGCTTATTAGTATCCATCAAGTGTGTAAATTCCACCTGACAGATACTGCCAACACCAATGGGAAACACTCTTGTTTTTATGCTAGATGGGCACTCAGTCCCAGAATGGAAGAATCGGGCCTAATGCAGTTTCTTATTCAATTGCCATTCTACAATCACATAATATTGGAGACAATAATGAAGAGAAAAATATTTGAAAAGGCAAGAATACTGAGGCGAGGTCCATTTCAAAAAAGCATAATTTCTGGATTTAAAGCAGCAAAATAAGATGAGCTTATTTTTGATCCTCAATATCTCAATACGATTTGTCTGCCAGTCTGGTAAAAGGTGATGGCTCCCGCTAATGTGACTATGCTGGGGCAAGGATTCTGCTACAGCACTAGAGAAGCCTGGGAGTAGAGACACAAAAAACAGGTCTCCATGAGATTGAACACATTGGACAAAAATCAGAATGCATCCTTTATATCTTTCTTTAATATAGGAGCCGCAGCATCATGTTGCAGCTGTACAAAACTCTAGTGCGGCCGCACTTGGAGTATTGTGTGCAGTTCTGGTCCCCACATTATAAGAAAGATGGGGAGGCATTGGAGAGGGTACAGAGGAGGTTTACCAGGATGTTGCCTGGTATGGAGGGCAGGTCCTATGAAGAGAGGTTGAAGGATTTGAGGTTGTTTTTCGTTAGAAAGGAGGCGGCTAAGAGGGGATCTTATTGAAGCATATAATATGATTAGAGGTTTAGATAGGGTGGACAGTGATAGCCTTTTTCCTAGGATGGAGAAAGCTAGCACGAGGGGACACAGCTTTAAATTAAGGGGTATGAGTTATCGGACGGATATCAGAGGTAGGTTCTTTACTCAAAGAGTGATTAGGGAGTGGAATGCCCTGCCTGCAGCTGTTGTAGATGCGCCAATTTTGGTGGCGTTTAAGAGGTTAGTTGATAAGTATATGGAAGAGAAGGGAATGGTTTAGTTTGGAGGGCATTGCTTTTTATTTTGGTTGGCACAACATCGAAGGCCGAAGGGCCTGTTCTGTGCTGTATTGTTCTATGTTCTATGTTCTAATATCAGGCAGTGCTTTGTAGAGAAAATAGCTTATAGTTTTGCTCCTTCTATAATAGCTACGAAATAAACATTATAAAACAATAACACATTATATGGATGTATCTTTAGTGGTTATATTCCTGTTTGTGTCAGAGGTGACGGGGTTGAGACCCATTCCAGACTGGGGCTGGGATGGAGACTAAATCCAGCAAGGTTCACCTCTAAACAGAGTGGGCAGCATCTGAGGGGAGGCATTCCTGTTTCTGATTTAGGCCTACTCCGAATAGCCCAGGGGAGTAAAGAGCAGAGCACAACTCTAAATACTGAGGTGATGTCCAGCATCACCAGTACTTGTGTCTGGTGGGTGTGGGTAGCTCCCAGTTGTTAAGGATAGCTGTGGCTCTTTAGCCTTAGTTACAAACCACCTAGAAGGCAAAAATCAGGAGTAAGACAGCAGTAAAACACCTCAGATATTCTAAAGTGGCTCAAGAATCTCAGATGTGATACTCAAAATAGGGCCTACCCCATACAGAACATATTATTTGTACTTGCAAAAGCTTTACCTTTACGGATATTTGATACAAAGTGGATTTATTTTTAAATGAAAACCTGTTAAAAAGTGCAAGAGAAGTATTATAGGAAGAATACCAAATGTTAGGAGTTCCCCACAACCACTGGGCTGGCAGGTAGCCATTTTCCTGTTGCTGGGCCTGTGTTGATCGCAGGATGCTGGGGTCAAGTAGCTCAATCAGTTCCATATCCTCCTGCAGAAGCACTTCCTGTTCCAGGATGGTGCGCAGAGAGTGCAGTCGAAATCCAATATCCTTGTCAAGCAGGCAAGGGAATAATAGGTTACTATTTTTATAAATTACATTCAGGATACAAAACATATAGACAATGTACACACTGCACTGCAGGTATCTTTAAGGCAATTGATGCTCATTTTAAATAGATATTTTGATATGTTGCATAAACATAGCTCAGTAATTGGTGTGGCAATAATGTTACAAAACAGGACACCGTGCGACTGAAGGCCCATTGCCACCAAACCACAGTAGCCTCTGCCACAATTGTACAAACAGCCGAGGAGTCAGGCAAGCAGTCTGCCTCACGCCCAATTGATGTCTTTAACTGTGCGATTATTGGCCTTATCCTACTCCACTCCGATCTAAAGGTTGGCAGGAAAGTCTTCCATTCCGCCCAATGTAAATCTCGCAAGTTTGTCACCTGGCAAGCTCTACTAGGCAGGACTTCCTCCTGGAAAAGGGTGGTGATCATCTCAATGGGAAAACGGAAGAAGGCTGAATCGGACAAGTAAAGATGAACTTCCCCCAACATTTACAGTTGGGTGTGGGGAGCCCATCCTTAGCACGTAATCCATACTCAATTCAGCATATTCAAAGTGATAGATTTTGAGAGGTTGAAGACAGGACAAACGGCTACAAGGGTTTATGGCCAAGACAACTGAATAGTTTACTACCGAAGGTGGAACAGAAATGGACGAGGAATACAGTGAGTATAAGAGCTGGAGAAATGGAGCGCATGATAAGCGAGGTTGCATTTATGTAGCATCTTTCATGAATTCAGGATGTCCCAAAATGCTAAATAGTCACTGCTTACTGTTGAAGTGTAGTAACATAAGAATGCAAGAGAAATTCTATCAGCAATATTTCTGTCTCATTGTCTGAGTTCAGTGATCAAACATACACTCGTGTCCTTCTCGAAGCCGACTCCACAAACATTCAGACAAAGCATCCGTAAAATTCATTTTGATGGACTGGACACTATATCTGGATGATTGAGAAGTGTCTCCCCCACCAGGTGCTGTTTTCACAACTCTCAAGCGGCCAGCATTCCAGGATAGGACAAGTAAACACTACTAAGATACTCTAAAGCTCTTCTTGAAGTGTGGCAGCATTGGCATTAATAGCTGGGAAGAGTTTGCTCTTCATCATTCAAGATAGCAACAACTTGTTCATCAGGCTTTGAGTCCAAATTCTCTAATGAGGCAGTACAGTGACAGAGATGGAATCCTGCACCCTGGATCCCAGTATCTTGTGGAGTACCCTGCATAATGGTCTGAAGATCCATGTGAATCGATCTGTTCTTTCACATAATGATCCATGGCAGAAACCTGCGACCCCAAGTAGATGTCACCTCGAATTGATGAACAGCTGATGTCACCATTGATTGTTGTACTGTAGGAGACACAGCAACCAATTTGCAGATGACAACATCCTCCATACAATAATAAGGTCACAACCAGATAATTTTTATTTGATGATTTGTCAACGAAGCAGTCCGTTCCTCACTACAGCCAATTCTGGACAACATCTTTACTCTTACAAAGACAGAAAATGCTGGAAAATCTCAGCAAGTCTGACAGCATTTATGGAGAGAGAATAGACTCTGGATTTCCCATTTTGAGTCTGGATGACCCATTGTCAGATCTTTAGGGTTGGGTTCACAAGCGGCAGCTACAATTTGCCCTACGAACAGGGCAGAGACTGGACATTCTACAACAAAAGGATCATCACCAGATACCTGAGAATCTCTGCACTAAGTTCAAATCAGTGGTGTTATGGATAACCCAGGATTATTCTGCACAGCTGTAGCATCACCATTCAGGACACATCAGTGAACTTGCTTGGCACTCCCATGACTTCTTAATCTGTAGCATACTGGCTGCATTACGTACTATCTAAAGGATGCACTGCAGCAATCCACCAAGCTTATTCCAGCCCCGCAACCTTTAACACCAAGTTTTGGGAACACAAGTCACATGCCATCCTGATTCGATCAATGACTGCATTCTTTCACTGTCACAAATCAACATTCTGGAATTCCCGCTCTAACTACACTGGGAGAACATCATTATCACAAGAATGGAGCCAAAAAGGCCCATCAGTAGTTCGGGCAGGCAATATATGTGATCTTGCCAGTGTCAGCTATGTCAGGAAGGTGGGGCCGAGTGCAAAAGAGTGAATGTGGAAAAATAGTGTGACAGGATATGGTAGACTATTTTGGAGTTTGTGTAAGGTGGAGCTCAGGAGTCTCACAAGAAGTTCAGCCCAGAGGTTTCAATAGTGGTGGAGCCAGGTAACCACAGTAAGAAGTCTGACAACATCAGTTTTAAATCCAACCGATTTATTTAATAGTAAACTTGCAAGCTTTCGGCTTTATGGCATAACCTAACCTGGTGTAAAGATTCGCATTCTAATCAGCAATCTGTAAACTGTCTGTGCTGATACGTGTGCTATTGGAGACCAGAACGCCTCATTCGCCTGACGAAGTCCATAAAGCTGAAAGCTTGCGAGTTTACTATTAAATAAATCGGTTGGATTTAAAACTGATGTTGTCAGACTCCTTGCTGTGTTTACTCCAGTCCAACGCCGGCATCTCTACATCACAGCCAGGTAACAGCAGGGGCAAGCAACATGAAGGAGTTAGAGATGGCTTGGAGTTTAACAGGTGCAGTTTTGAAGTTCAGCTCACAAGCAAAAAGAACACTGATGTTACAGATATACGAAAAGAAAATTATGTTCAAAACATCTGTTGGAGCTGACGGAGTTTCGAGCTAGCAGAAATGATAGAGGGGAACCTGTGAATATAGTATATTTAGATTTTCAGAACGCTTTTGTTAACATCCCACATAAGAGGTCAGTAAACAAAATTACAGCATATAGGATAGGGAATAATATATTGGCACAGATTGAGAACTGGTTAATGGACAGAAAACAGCGTAGGAATAAATAAGTCATTTTGGCAGGTTATGACTAGTGGGGCAAGGATCAGTGCTTGGGTCAACTATTCATAATCTACATCAATGATTTGGATGTGGAGATTAAATGTAATATTTCCAAGTTTGCAGATGGTACAAAACTAGATAGGAGTTGTAAGAAGGATGCAAAGAGTTTCAAGGAGATTTGGAGAGGCTAAGTGAGTGGGCAGAAAATTGGCAAATGGAATATATTGTTGAGAAATATGAGGTTATCCATTTTGGTAAGAAAAACAAAAATACATAGTATTGCTTAGGTGAGAGACTGGGAAGTGTTGAACTTCAAAGTGATTTAGGTATACTTAGAACATAGAACATAGAACACTACAGCACAGAACAGGCCCTTCGGCCTTCGATGTTGCGCCGACCAATATAAAAAGCAATGCCCCTCCAAACTAAACCATTCCCTTCTCTTCCGTATACTTATCAACTAACCTCTTAAACGCCACCAAACTTGGCGCATCTACAACAGCTGCAGGCAGGGCATTCCACTCCCTAATCACTCTTTGAGTAAAGAACCTACCTCTGATATCCGTCCTATAACTCATACCACTTAATTTAAAGCTGTGTCCCCCTCGTGCTAGCTTTCTCCATCCTAGGAAAAAGGCTATCACTGTCCACCCTATCTAAACCTCTAATCATCTTATATGTTTCGATCAGGTCCCCTCTTTAGCCTCCTCCTTTCCAACGAAAACAACCTCAAATCCCTCAGCCTCTCCTCATAAGACCTGCCCTCCATACCAGGCAACATCCTGGTAAACCTCCTCTGTACCCTCTCCAGTGCCTCCACATCTTTCTTATAATGTGGGGACCAGAACTGCACACAATACTCCAAGTGCTGCCGCACTAGAGTTTTGTACAGTTGCAACATGACGTTGCGGCTCCGAAATTCAATCCCTCTACCAATAAAAGCCCAGACTCCATATGCCTTCTTAACAACCTTCTCGACTTGACTGCCTACTTTCAGGGATCTATGCACATACACACCAAGATCCCTCTGCTCATCTAGACTACTAAGAATCCTACCATTTGCCCTATACTCTACACATTTATTATTCCTGCCATAGTGCATTACCTCACATTACCTCATTACCTCATTACTTGTTCATGAGTCACTTGAAGCTAATGCATTGCTACAGAAACAATGAAAGAAGCAAATGGTACATTGGTCTTTATGATAAGAGGATTTTAGTATGAAGTAAAGACAAGTTACTGCAATTATATAAAGTCTTGGTGAGGCTACACCTGTAGTGTGTGCAATTTTGGTCTAATTTTACCTAAGGGAAGACATACTTTCCCTCATAGAGGCAATGAAGCAAATGTTCATTAAATTAATTGCTAGGCTGGAGGGATTGTCCTTTAAGAGAAGATTAAATAGACTGGACCTTTACTCTCTGGAGTTTAGAAGAATGAGGGGTGGTTTCATTCAAACATGCAAAATTCTTACAGGGCTCAGCAGGACGAATGCAGAACGTAGTTTCCCCGAGCTTGGGGGGTTGCTATACAACAAGGGGACATAGTCTCAGGATAAAAGAAGACTATTTAGAACTGCAGTGAGAGTTGTTGAATCTTTGGAATTCTCTGCCCTAAATTCTCTGTCACTGAATATGATCAAGACTGAAATCTATAGATACTCCGTATTAAAAACAGCAAGAGATCCAGCGATTGTGAAGGAGTTGAAGAAAAAAATCAGCTATGATTTCTTTGAATTGCAGAGTAGGTTTGAAGGGCTACTACTGGGCCTATTCCTTATATTGACTTATACTGTCTATGTGAACATTTGAGGTTACATTTAACAGTGCTACATTAGGTACATGTGCAAAATTGAGTTCTTATGCACGGGAAAAATATGGGCAGGCACCTCAGCGAATCAGTGCTGAATAGGCAAAGGCAAGGCAATAAATTAGTCTTCTTATCTGAAATCTTTTCGTAAAAGCATTATTATTTGGACTTGCGACAGGATATATAATGCGACCTATCTGACTCTGTTCCCCTTTCTTGCCAATATGTACGCACGAGCCCTTGAGTGGACAAAGAATGAAAATGCTTCAGGATCACCCCTGAGTAATGGGCAGCAAGTTTGGGGCATTGCATGGCTCTCCATCAGGTACATGAGCAGGCATTGTGTTCTTATGCGTAGGAAGAACATCAAGTGAGCATCAACTGTCTCACTGAATCAGTGCTGAATACCATGTGGAAAAGATTAGTCTTCTTATCTGGAGCTTGATTACTGTGATGCAGTTTGAGATGTTTGGAGTAACAGCAAAATAAATTTCCATTCCTCTGAGCCTCTACCCTTTTCTTCCCAAAGATTATGCTTCCCCGCCAAATACCTTCTTTCCGCATAAAAATCCAAAATCCCTCCATCAACCAAAAAGTTGCCCAAGTCTGCTGTAGAAGAAGCAGTTATTCAAGATGCTGATTTGACCCAAAAAGTCACCTTACCAAGGGAGACGGTGGTGTAGAATTAGTGTCATTGGGCTAATAATCCAGAGGGCCAGGTTAATTCAAAGGACAAGGGTTCAATCTCACCACAGCAGCTGATGAAATTTATATTCAATTAATAAAACTGAAGTATAAAACGATGACTAAGAAAACCATTGCCAGTTGTTGTAAAAATCCCATTTGGTTATCTGGTTCATTAATGTCCGTTAGGAAGGAAATCTTCTGTCCTTATCTGGCCTAACCTATATGTGACTTCAGAGTCAATGTTGATTCTTAATCGTCCCCTGAAATGGCCCAGCAAGCCACTCATTTCAAGGGCAATTTCAAGGCCACATCCAATGAAAGAATTAGAAGAAACAAGTATCTATCAATTATCATAGAATATCATCATAGAATCACTATAGTAGACAGAGAGGGCATTCGGCCTATCGAGTCTGCACTTGATGCATTAATTATTCTTTATTAATGAATAAAGAATTTATTATTAATTAGTCTGCACTCATTATTCTGTTTGAGGCTTCATATTTATCACTATCTAAGTTATCAGTTGTTGTGAATTTTACCTTTATGTTTGGAAATTCTCTTGTGAGCAAGACGTTACACTTTTCAGTAGGCACCTTATGTTCAGAAATCTGTCTATACTGTTCAATATCTAAGGACACAACTGTATAATATCACAGGGTACAAACTGGATATTGTATTACAAATACTTGTCCAATTTTATCAATGTGGTCAGAGAAACATTTCTGAGAGACTGGACGTCAGGTACAATTTATTCAACTGGTTTGTGTTATAGTTAGGAAGCTCACTTCTGGGTCAGAATTCCAAGTTCTGGGCTGAAGAAAAGCAACTTTCCCTTTACTAGCTCAGGCTTCCTTCCCACATAACTGTTGGCAGACTGCCCATTTATTCCATATAGTGAGTGTTCAGAGGAAATGGAAGGGCAGGGCTCTGACATGTTCAGGAATTAACCATGGAGTCTGTCAAATAAATGGACAGCTGTTGCTCTTGTATTCTAAGAGCACATTTTCAGGACATACATCATGCACGTCTAAAATGGGCAGCACGGTAGGACAGTGGTTAGCACTGTTGTTTTACATCTCTAGAGACCTGGGTCACTGTCTGTGTGGAGTTTGCACATTCTCCTCATGTCTCTGTGGGTTTCCTCCAGGTACTCCGGTTTCTTCCCACAGTCCAAAAATGTGGGGGTTAGGTTGACTGGCTATCCTAAAAAAATTGCCCCTGGGATGTATAGGCTAGAAGGATTAATGGATAAAATATGTAGGGATAGGGCCTGGTTGGGATTGTGGTCGGTGCAGATTCTATGGGCCGAATGGCCTCGTTCTGCACTGTAGGGTTTCTTTGATTTCTGTTTTTCTATGAAAGGATTAGAACTATTATATAACTGAGGTTGTTTCCACAGTCACCAGAGGCAAATTAATTTTTTTTTAAAGAGCAACACAGCACGGGAAACAGGCCCTTCGGCCCAACGAGCCCGCGCCACCGTCATAACTATATAGTAACAATTCCATTATCCTATTCTAATTTTAGGTTATTCCTAATATGGAAGAGTCTCAATGTAGGGACAATTTGTTTCCCAATCAGCCTAAGAGCGAATTTTTTGGGATGTGAGAGGAAACCGGAGCGCCCGGAGAAAACCCACGCAACCACGGGGAGAACGCGCTATTCTCCCTATTAGGTGAGAAACGATGGGATCAGATTGGTTGTCCTTTTTACAACTCAATTTTACTTTCCATTGGATTCAATGAAAAATAAATTGAAGTGGTATGTTTAAAATCAGGTGGCTCAGTCTATCTGTACTAGTTCCACATTGGGCAGGTTAGGTTAAAATTATCCAGTGATATCTTAATGCTTTGTGTCAGTGTAGAAAACAAACAGAGATAATTGATTAACCTATATTATGTATGTTATGTTACGCAAGAAACAGCAGACCCTAAGCTTAACATCAGTGCTACAGATTGTATGTTTATTTTTAAATCATGGATAAATTTACTTTGTTTTAAAACATAATCCTTAAATATAACTCATTCTCAAATCCTCTCGGTGAAAACAGGAATTCCAAACCATGGTCTCAATGTTGCAGTCAGCTGTGAAGCACAAAAAAGCTAAATTTCACAGCTGACTGAGATGCCAGCTGACTATTAGCAGCCCGAACCAGATGGAGAGAATTTAGTTGTCCTGATAAAGCACTGGCTCCATACATTTGGAAATTGTAAAGCAAAGTCTATGCCAGCTGGCTATTTCAATAAAACAGATGTCTTGCTTATCCATGCCATACTTAAGTACATTCTATTGTCCTAGAATGGCTTCTGAGCACAGCACTGTATTTTATTGTGGAGTCAGCACAGTGGAAAGCTCCAGCTGCCTTTATCATCGAAGGGACGACATTTTAATTGGTATTTTGCAATGAAAGAAGAAGAACAGGCCTTCAGAGAACAGACTGATCAAATACATGGGGTAGAATGAGATGAAACCAAGAGATCAACATAAAATACTTGTTTTCTTGTCAATATGTAGCGGGTTTACGGAGAGATCCATTATAGAAAACCAGAATTCATAATTCAGATTCATGTTCTCAAGACATGCAACAAGACCGATACAAATGTTCTTAAGTTAGCTGTTTGGAGAGAAAGGAGAAACAATATCTATACATTCTATACAGTTTACAACAAAAGACTGCTTGCAAACAATTAAATTAAATTTGATTAAGCCTTTTTGTTTCAGGCAAACAAAATTCACAAAACATGGATATTCATTACGTCAAACATGATCAGGTATATTACAAAACATGTCTCTTGTGGTACAAATTAGAGGCTTTGTCACAACTGGAATAGAAATCTGGAATATAATGCTGGTCTCAATAATGGTGATACTGAAACTGTCAATGACTTTTGCAAAATCCAATCTTGTTCACTAATATTATTTAGGGAAAGAAATCTGCCATTCTTAACTGGTCTTATCTACATGTGAAAATGCTACAAGTTACATGTAGGCCAGACCAGGTAAGGATGGTAGATTTCCTTCCCTAAAATATATTAGTAAACCAGATGGATTTTTGCAACAATCCATGATAGCTTCATGATCACTAACACTGAGACTAGTTTTATATTCGCATTTTATTAATTGAATTCCAATGCCACCAACTTCAAATTCAAACCTGTGAACCAAAGCATTAGTTTCGGTGCCTGGATCGTTCAACCAGTGACACGAAGCCACCACCCCTCCGTTTCTGAAATGGTCAAGCAAGGCACTCACTTCAAAGGCAAATTGAGATAGGCAACAAATGTTGGCTTTGCAGAAACAGCTGCGTCCTATGAAAGAATATGTTTAAAACATTGCTTCTCCAATCTTTTCAATTGTGCACAAAGAAACACTTTGACATTAGCCAGATAAAATTCATTAAGCTGCTTTGCTTATGGTTAAAAAACTCACTTAAATTCTTCTGCGGTTGTAAATTTTAAAACTTTTTTTAAATGTACTGGCAAAAGCATTTTTCTGACAAAATAGACTTGTTATTAACTGCAGGATGGAAAAGTTGCACGTTGCTAAATGGTTAGCAGAAACTTACCAGTGATTCCAAATCCACTCTCTTGGTTCCAGGAAATAGATTCCATTTTTGAAGAACATCAACACTCTTCTGCAAGAAGTTTTTCTGCATTAAAAAAAAATTCCGATTAAACCTTGGCTGTTATTCACAATTCCAGCCAGAGAACCATTAAATCAGCTAAGGAATGTCAATCAAAATACCTACATAAAATGCAGCAATTAAGTTAAATAATTTTTGTTCACCAGAAAAGTTTTTAATTGAAACGTGGTCTCTTGTCATTCTGGCTTTTTTCACACACACTAACAATTTGTCTGAACTTGATCCATCCTGTGGAATAATCATTATGGCCCTTACATCTGTACTGTGCAAAGAACTGGCTCAACATCATTGTTCTTCCTCAACCTTGCCTCAAGTGTTGTCAACCTCCTTCACTTCATTTTTAAAGTCACCCTACAGACACTAAGTTTTAGGGGAGGTGAGTATTTTTTTAAGAACTCTAAGTGTAGAATTCAGATGGCATTATCTATTTCATTGGCTTATCTGTTAACAATAATCTGCATTGATGTACCAATTCTGGCATAATAATATATCCTAAGAAGCTTTACTGGAACATTATAAAGCAAATCTGGCAGAGTCACATAATTTAATACTGATATCTGACTTTTAAAGCGCCTTCTAATAATGCAGTTTCATTTCAGTGCAGTTTGTAAATCAGGGAAGGTCATCAAAAACTTTGCCTTCATTTTAATTTCAGTGCAGTTACTGTACACATTTAGTCTTTTTTTTCAAAGGCAAATCAGTCTCTCAACCCCCCAGTCACTGCTTCCCTCCTCTGACCTTCCTAATTACCGCTTTCATGTCACAATCTTCCTGTGTTCTGCTTTCTTCTGTCAAACCCATGCTGCTTCCTCATCATCCTTCTCCCAGGCCCTCCTTGTGACTCAGGACTTGGGAGAGGATCAGTGAGAGGAGATGGAGGAAGGGATGGAGGGAGCAGGGAGGCAAACTATCAGTGGAGAGGGAGGGAGGGCAGAAGCAAGGCAATCAGAAGATGGAGGGAGGAAAGAAGGGAGGCATTTGGAAGAGATGGAGAGAGAGAAGAGTGCAAGAGAGAGAAAGTGGTGGAGCTGTGGCAAGTGAGAAGGTCAGGCAGGAAAGCAACCTGCAGGAGTGTTTGAAAATGTGCCGAGGAGCACAGGGCGGGTGGAAGGGAACGGAGAGGAGGGAGGGCAAAGAGGCAGCAAGTGGGGGGAGCAGTGAGGAGTGGGGGAAAGAGGCAGTGGGTAGGGGAAGGTGGAAGAGTTGGTTATAAGGTTTCAGGCAGGCAATGTGTTTTTAATGTGAAAGTTACATGTCAGGAAAATAATCCATCCTCGTGACATGTTTTCTTACAGGAAAGCGATTTTTGTTTACATATTTTCCATCAGGTGCCTTTTATCATTTGCAGTGCTAAATAAGAGACAGCTGTTTCAAGGCATCTTTGTCAAAGTGGGTCTTAAGAAGCATCATAAAAGAGGAAAAGATAGGTAGAGCATTTTAGAGGGGCATTTAGCTTCAGGTGCGGGCTTGAAGAGGGCTGTCAATAGTGGAGCAACAGTATAGTGTTACTGGAGTCCAACTATGACACCATCCCCAAACAACCGCCCACCACCACCCCCAGCCCTGAATTACTTCCCTGCTCAACCACCCCATGCCCCCACCTGCCCACCCAGCCCACGCTTGCAGCCTCCACTCACCCCTCCCACACAAAATTGCAACCGTGACTTTAAAAATGATATGACATTTTCTCAATTGCAACTCAAAATTGCCTCTTGACCCCCATGTCTCGCTGCCCCCTGACCCCATGCACACCCCCATCCCTCGAGCAGCCTCCCCACCCATCTGCCATGCAGGAGCCACTCCCCCTAGAAGGACATGGCAGCAGTGTATAAGGTATAGGGGTCAAGTCTGCTCCACCTTTCAACACGATCACGGCTGATTTTGGGCTTCAATTCCAGCTTCCCACATTCCACATCCCTTTTGGTTCAGAGATGAAAAAATACCTAATCCCAGCCTTAAATGTATTCAATAATCGACTGTCCAAGCTCTCTGGGGTAAAGAATTTTGAAGATTCAAAATAGTTTCTCCTCATCTCATACTTAAATGATCAGCCCTTATCCTGAGACTGTACACCCACACTTTAGATTCCCATCCAGCAGAAACAAAATCTCAGCATCTACTGTATCAAATCCCTTCAGAATCTTGTTTATTTCAATAAGATCACTTCTCATTCTTCCTAAACTGCAGAGAATACAAGCTCAATTTGCCCAGTCATAGGACAATCTCCTCTCCAGTGACCAGTATGGTAAACCCTCACTGTACCATCATCAATGCAAGTATATCCTTCTATAAATAGAGACCAGAACTGCATACAAACATGGTTTTACCAAATGCTCATGCAAGATTTCTTTATTCTTGTTACCACTGGGCACTCAATGTTACTACTGAGCAGCGCAGATATATTGGATTAGGAACTATGAAATAGGAGGAGCTCGTTCAATACATCAAATCTATTATGCTGTTTAGTTGGATCACAGATGATACGAACTTTAACTCTCAGTTATATAGGGCACAACTTGAATACTGTATAAAGCTTTGTCTCCTTATTTATGGGGGCTGTAAAGATATTAGAGGCAGTTCAAGAGATACCTAGAATGAGTGGGTTGTCTTATGAGGAAAAATTAGACAGACCTGTTTCACTGGAGTTTAGAATTTGATTTGACTGAAGAAAATATATAAGACCCTGAATGATCAAAGTGTTTACAGAAAGGATGTTTCCTCTTGTGGGAGAGTCCAGAACTAGCAGGCACTGTTTCAAAATTAAGGATCACCCTTTTAGGGTAGAGATGAAGAAATTTTTTTCTCTCTCAGAGGGTTGTGTACCTTTGGAACTCTGCCTCACAAGGCAATAGAAGCAGACTCATTGAATATTTTTAAGGTGGAGGTCAATAAATTCATCTTCAGCAAAGGAATCAAAAGTTATCAGAGGTAGAAAGGATCGTAGAACTTAAGACACAAACAGATCTTATTAAATGGTGGAGCAAGTTCGAGGGGCCGAATGGCCGACTTCTGCTCCTATTTCACATGCACCTCAACTCCATCTGCACCCCTCTCCCTTGATAATCATATCTAACAAAATATTATTGATCATAGTCTTGAAGATTCCAACTGACCAAGCATCCACACCACATTTCTATAACCGAGTGGAAAAGTGCTTCCTGATTTCACACTTATGTCCATTGTTCTGACTTCTCACACCCAGGGAATAGTCCCTCTGTAACAGCCTTCTCAAATCCAATACTCCCACTAGATCAGCTCTCCCATTTCCAAATTCAATTAAATTCAAGCTAAAGTTATGAATCTATCATCAGAATTTATCTATTTAAGCATATGATTCCAGTGAATTTCTCTACTGCAAGCACATTAAAATCTAGTGGTATGTTTGCTGTAACATTTTGTAACATTTTGCTGTGCTGTGTAGCTTTGTGTGGATATTCAACTTATTTTTCTTTAATATCAGACTTTTCTTCTATCAGCAAACTAATTAGCAGTCACAAGATTACCTACAATTCAGTTTTATATTTGCTATTAATCTCCTGTGTGGAACCTTATCAAATATCTTCTGGAAGTTCATGCAGACGACATTGATAGACCCTATTTCCCCTATTCACCTCCTCTAAAGAGAAATGACATGACCTCTCTTCAAAAATCAATCCAGTCTATGTTGGTTCAGCTCATTCATATCATTGGACAGTGATAGCCTTTTTCCTAGGATGGAGAAAGCTAGCACGAGGGGACACAGCTTTAAATTAAGGGGTATGAGTTATAGGACGGATATCAGAGGTAGTTCTTTACTCAAAGAGTGATTAGGGAGTGGAATGCCCTGCCTGCAGCTGTTGTAGATGCGCCAAGTGTGGTGGCGTTTAAGAGGTTAGTTGATAAGTATATGGATGAGAAGGGAATGGTTTAGTTAGGAGGGGCATTGCTTTTTATTTTGGTCGGCACAACATCGAAGGCCGAAGGGCCTGTTCTGTGCTGTATTGTTCTATGTTCTATGTTCTATTCTGATCCAAGTGTTCACTTGCTCTGTAGTTATCTGTTTTTTAAATCTCATTTTTTAAATTATGAAGTTACATTTCCAATTTTCTAATCAAAAGACACAATTTCCAAATCTAGAGTTATTTGCAAGATTACAACTAACACAAATTGAATGCCCTCCTCTATTTCTTTGAATATTCTGTGATGGGAAGCATCAGATTCTAGGGATTTGTCTCTTCGACTTCCCAATTGTTTCTTCATTATCATTTTTATTCACATCACATTCACTGAGTTCTTCCCACCTGTCTTATTTTTGATTCTCAATGACATTTTGTGCTTTCCCCCATTTGCAAAAAGCATTCATTTGCTTTTTCAACAAGTCTGTTATTTTATTATTGTCCATTGTTATCTCAATCTTTACTATCTTTCTCTGATTATCTTCATAAAATCTTTTAACAATTACCTTAGATATCTCTGGTTAATGTTTTCCTATTCTTCATTCTTTTCTTTGCATCCCTTTATTTTGCATTTAATATCTCTCCTTTGTCCTTCCATTAGCTTCACATTGACTAGTAACTTATTTGTTGATTATGATTTCTTAACTGCACATGTATAGATTTTGTCTCCAAGCACATGCACCAGATATAAAGTGCATTAATTAGTTATTTGAATATTTTCCAGTATTTGCCTGCATACAGCAAATAAAGAAAAATCATAAAAGGTGGATGCTCAGAAAAGAGCCCCTTCAATTTTGCTGCTTAACTCCTATGTAAGTATTGCTGCTCCCCCGGAGCCTCCTTGAGGGTCCTGGGACTCCAACATTGTTCAGGAGCCCCCAAACCATATTTCCAGTGCTCCTTAGTCAGGGAAGTGGTACCAAATCCAGGACCTACCTTTACAATGTCTTCAGAACTCTTAGTCCCTCTCACTCTGACCCCTGCATCTGCCCAGTGTTTAGAGAGTTGACAGTAACCAGCCCACAATCCACTAAATTCTTTTCAGACCAAGGTAGCCTCTTCGGATCATTACTAAACCTGATACCCTATCTTCCCATGTCAAACCCAGTAGTTCTAACAAATAACAGTTGCTTACATTTATTCTAAAGCTTTTAAAACAATCAAAGAATAAAATAAAAGAATGAAGATTAATATAGCACAGGAACAGGCCATTCGGTCCTCCAAGCTCACACTGATCACGTGTTCCTAATAGCCTCGCACCTAGAGGACCTCCATAGGTTGGATCCCTCTATTTCCAGTCTGTTCATGTGGCTATCCAGATAAGTCATAAATGATCCTAGCTTATCTGCCTCAACCACCTTGCTTAGAACATAGAACACTACAGCACAAACAGGCCCTTCGGCCTACAAGTTGCGACGATCACATCTATACCCACCAAGCCATAGACCTATCTATAACCCCCTATCCCATTAGTTCCCATATACTCATCCAGAAGTCTTTTAAAAGACTCCAGCGAGTTTGCCTCTACCACCACCGATGGCAACCGATTCCATTCACTCACCACCCTGAATGAAAAACTTACCCCGAACATTGCATTCCAAGCCCCCGCCACCCTCTATGTAAAATACGTCCCCCGCATATCTGTATTGAACATTGTCCCCACCTTACCTTGAACTTGTGACCCCCGATGTTTGTCATTTCTGATCTCAGAAAAAGCTTCCAACTGTTCACCCTATCCATGGCCTTCATAATTTTATAAACATCTATCAGGTCATCCCTCAATCTCCATCCTTCCAGAGGAACAACTCTGGTTTACTCAATCTCACCTCATAGCTAATACCATCCCTATCAGGCAACACCCTGGTAAAGTTTTTCTGCACTCTCTCCAAAACTCCACATCCTTCTGGTAGTGTGGCAACCAGAACAGGACGCAGTATTCCAAATCTGGCCTAACCAACATTCTATTTAACTGCAACATCATATGTCAACTTTTATATTCTATGCCCCATCCAATAAAGACAAGCATGCCATATGCCTTCTTCACTACCTTTTCCACCTGTGTTGCCACCTTTAAGGATCTATGGACTTGCACACCTAGATCCCTCTGTGTGTCTATACTCCTGATGGTTCTGCCATTTACTGCATAACTCCTCCCTGCATTACCAAAATATACACCAAAATATATCACTTTGCATTTATCTAGATTAAATTCCATCTGCCATTTCTGTGCCCAATCCAGCCCATCTAGATCCTGCTGTATTCTCTGACATTATTCATCACTATCCACAGCTCCAGCGATCTTTGTGTCATCTGCAAACTGAATCAGACCAGCTACATTTTCTTCCAAATCAATTATATATATCACAAATAACAGAGGTCCCAGGACACAGCCCTGCAGAACACCACTAGTCATGATGTGGGGATGCCGGCATTGGACTGGGGTAAACACAGTAAAAAGTCTCACAACACCAGGTTAAAGTCCAACTAGTTTATTTGATAATAAACCCACAAGCTTTCGGAAACACGGTTCCTTTGTCAGGTATGAGGAAGAATCTTAACCTGGTGTTGTGAGACTTTTTACTGTGAATACCATTAATCACAGACCTCCAATCAGAAAAAGACTCCTCCACTGCTACCCTCTATCTTGAATGGCCAAGCCGGTTCTGTAGCTATCTAGCTAGTTCACCTTTGATCTCATGAGATTTAACCTTTTGTACCAGCCTGTCATGAGGGACCTTATCAAATGCTTTACTAAAATTTATGTAGCCGACATGCATGGTCCTTCCCTCATCAATCATTTTTGCCACCTCCTCAAAAAATTCAACCAAATTTGTGAGCCATGACCTGCCTTGTACAAAACCATGTTTTCTATCGCTAATGAGGCTATTCAGTTCTAAATGTGTTTAGATCCTATTTCTAAGGATCTTCTCCAACAATTTCCCTGCTGTGGATGTCAAGCACACTGGTCTATAATTACCCAGATTATCCTTGCTACTCTTCTTAAGGGGACCACATTTGCTATCCTCCAATCCTTTGGGACCTCATCTGCGTCCAATGAAGAAACAAAGATTTCTGTTAGAGGCTGAGCAATTTCGTCAGTAATCTAGGACAAATGCCATCTGGCCCTGGGGATCTGTCTACCTTAATGCTTCCTAAAACACTTAACACTTCCTCCCTTGTAATTGCTTTTTGTTCTTCCTTTTTATAAAGGCACATGCCTATCAACTGCTCCTTAAAAGATTCCCACGTTAGAAGTGGATTTACCATTGAACAGCCTCTCCCAATCAACAGCCACCAAATCCTGCCTAATCTGGCTGTAGTCAGCCTTCACTCAATTCAGCATCTTACCAATAGGACAACACTCATCCTTTTCCATGACTATCTGAAAGTTTACAGAACTTTCAGGCTGGTACAGAATACGGTGTACTGGCCTCCATTCATCGAGGGATTGAGTTCAGGAGTCAGGAGGTAATGCTGCAGCTTTATACGACCCTTGTCAGACCACACTTGGAGTACTGTGCGCAGTTCTGGTCGCCTCACTATAGGAAGGACGTGGAAGCTATTGAAGGGGTGCAGAGGAGATTTACAAGGATGTTGCCTGGATTGGGAGGCATGCCTTATGAAGACAGGTTGAGGGAGCTGGGACTGTTCTCCCTGGAGAGACGAAGGTTGAGAGGCGACCTGATAGAGGTTTACAATATGTTGAGAGGAATAGATAGGGTGGACTCTCAGAGACTATTTCCCAGGGCTGAAATGGTCGCGACGAGAGGGCACAGATTTAAGGTGCAGGGAAGCAAGTACAGAGGGGATGCTAGGGGAAAGTTTTTCACTCAGAGGTGGTGAGTGAATGGAATCGGCTGCCATCGGTGGTGGTCGAGGCGAACTCGCTGGGGTCTTTTAAAAGACTTCTGGATGAGTATATGGGATCCAATGGGATTGGGGGTTATAAATAGGTCTATAGCTGGGTAGGTTTTGATGTGTTCGGCACAACTTGTGGGCCAAAGGGCCTGTTTGTGCTGTAGTGTTCTATGTTAACTGTGGTCACTTTTCGCCACATGTTCCCCCACTGAAACTTTGATTACCTGACTGGGCTCATTCCCCAGAACTAGGTCCAGTATAGCTCCATCTCTTGTGGGGCTATCAACATATTGTTGAAAAGAACCTTTCTGGATACATTTTATAAATTCCTTCCCATCCTGACCCCCAGCCCTAAAGGATTTCCAGTCCTTTTTTAGGGAAAGTAAAGTCTCTCACTACAGCAACCCAATTTTTTCGACACCTGTCCAGAATCTTCTTACATATTTGTTCTTCAACTTCCCGTGGGCTGTCAGGAGGCCTGTAGTATACTCTCAGCATAGTGACTGCGCCCTGTTTCTGAGCTCTACCCACAGTGTCTCGAAATATGATCCTTCCAAATTGTCCATCCTCTGTACGGCTGTAATATGTTCCCTAACCAGTATTGCTACACCTCCACCTCTTCTAGGCTCTCCTCTGTCTCGCCTAAAACACTGATACCCTGGAATATTCAGCTGCCAGTCCTGTCTCTGTCACTGCAGCCACATCCAAGTTCCGCTCATGCGTTAAGACTCTAAGTTCATCTGTCTTGCTGTTATGCTCCTTACATAGAAGCAGTTGCACTCCAGACCTCCAGGCCCACCGAGTTCATCCTCCCCCAGATTCCTCTATCTCTTAGGTAGCCTTGTCTTGGTCCCATGCTCGTCCCCAGTCTGTATACTTGCTCACCTATTGTTTTGATTCCAACCCCCCACCCCCCGCCACATCAGTTTAAATCCACTAGTAAACCTCCCATAATATTCCAGTAAGTAGCATGTGTAAATTTTATATTTTAATCAGTCATAAACAGCTAATTACCTTAAGCCCAGCTTATCAGGACTGTCTCTGGCAATAAACACCTCTTCAACCAAAATGTTCAACCTAGTATGTATCAAAAAGTACAGTGGCTGTTAATTATCTCCTGTTTTATTGAAACATTTGATTCTGTTGATAAGCATGGGGAGAAAAAGTACTGCAAAAACCAAGAACACTAAATTATTATTTCTGTTCTAACTTCCAGATGAAATGCATATTCTGAGCCTTAAGCAGTAACAGATACAACCAACACCAACTGAGCGTTAGCTTGTCTGGTAACATTTTTCTGCAATTCTTATGCTAATTAGGAAGATTTCTTTTCAGGCAGTCATCTGTTACTGGAATGTTTCCACTCATTTATGTTTGTGTGGCTCATTTAAATACTTGGTGACTGTCATTTTACTAAATGATTTTAATTTTATAAATTGCCTATTGAGCTTTGGCAAATAATTATTCTAGATCAACAAGTCTGAAATAGTCTAATGAAGTACATCATAAGATTCAAGTCTTGCTCCATATATAGTCCTTAGAGGAGGCCAAACAAATCCATACAATGGCCTTCTTTGTCCAAGCAGAACAGAACATACAAAAGGAAAATTTCATCTCTAAAAGATAACTTTTCATGGTCCAAATGTTGCTTCTATTTACTATGGGGAGTCTTTTTGTGCAATAGCACGTATTACCACTCAGACTTGTTAGGTCACTCTCATTGTAGTATATGGCGTTCCAATGTTGCTGTTCCTCATTCCCTACATTTTTAGGTCCTTAATAAAATCTTTATCTTGATTATGATCACAATCCAAAGCTCAAAGTCTCTTTCATATGAAGTTATTTTTATCACATGTTTGCTTTCTGGCCAAGTTTTATCACCTTCAAAACAAAAAATTCAGCCCAACATTTTGTCTCTGTTCACTAGCACCACCAATAAAAAAATTGATATTTTTGACCTTAAAAACCATATAAAATTCTGGCTGTGGTCATATGATTAAACAATATTTTAAAAAATACAATTTACATTTTACAAGATCAAAGTTTTTACTCATTCATGGGTTGTGTGTTGGTTAGGCCAGCATTTATTGCCTATCTCTAATTGCCCTTGTGAAGGTGTTTGGGGAGCTGCCTTTAATCGCTACAGTCTGCAAATTTTAAAGTTTATTTACTAGGGTCACAATTAGGCTTACATTAACACTGCAATGGAGTTACTGTGAAAATCTCCGAATAGCCACAACTTGGTGCCTGTTCGGGTACACAGAGAGAACTTAGCATGATCAACGCACCTAACTAGCACATCTTTTGGACTGTGGGAGGAAACCAGAGCACCCAGAGGAAACCCACGCAGACACGGGAAGGACATGCAGACTTTGCACAGAAAGTAACACAAACTGGAAATCGAACCTAGGTCTCTGGATGGGCAGATATATCCAAATTGCTGTTGGAGAGGGAGTTCCAGGATTTTGACTCAGTGACACCAAGACCTTGCAATCTACTTAGAACATAGAAAAACTACAGCTCAAACAGGCCCTTTGGCCCACAAGTTGCCTACTAGGCTTACCTATAACCCTCAATCCTATTGTACTCATCTAGAAGTCTCTTAAAAGACTCTATCAAATCTGCCTCCATCACCACCAACAGCAGCTGATTCCACGCACCCGCCACATCTGAGCGAAATTTACCCCTGACATCTCTACTGTACCTACTCCCCAGCATCCTAAACCCGTGCCCTTTTGTGGCAGCCATTTCAGTCCTGGGAAAAAGCCTCTGAAATCCATCCGATCAATACCTCTCAACATCTTATACACCTCTATCAGGTCACCTCTCATCCTTCGTCCCTCCAAGGAGAAAAGACCAAGCTCTCAATCTATCCTCATAAAGCATGCCAATCAATCCAGGCAACATCTTTGTAAATCTCCTCTGTGCCCTTTCAATGCTTCCACAACCTTCCTGTAATGAAGCAACCAGAAGTGAGCATAGTACTCCAAGTGGGGTCTGACCAGGGTCTTATACAGTTGCAGCATTATCTCCAGACTCCTAAACTCAATTCTTTGATTGATGAAGGTCAGTACACCATACACCTTCTTAACTACATCCTCTACCTGTGAAACTAATTTGAGAATCCTATGAACCCAGACCCCAAGATCCTTCTGATCTTCCATACTGCTAACAGTCTTACCTTTAATCTATATTCTTTTATCCCAGAATAAACCACCACACATTTGTCTGGGTTGAAGCCCATCTGCCACTTCTCCACCCAGTCTTGTCTACGTCACGCTGCAACTTCTAATATCCGCCCAAACTATCCACAATACCTCCAACCTTCATGTCATTGGCAAACTTACCAAACCATCCCTCCACTTCCTCATCCAGGTTATTTATAAAAAAATCACAAAGAACAAGGGTCCCAGAACAGATCCCTGGGGCACTCCACTGGTGACTGACCTCCACGCAGAAAAAAACCCATCTACAACTACTCTCTGCCTTCCATGGTGTACCAAAAAAGTTAATTTGCTGGTTAAAAGGAAAAAGGAGGCTTAAAGGCTCAGTTAGTGCACTGGATAGCTATAGATTAGTCAGGAGGGAGCTAAAGAGTGAATTGAGAAGAGCTAAAAGGGGACACGAGAAGACTTTGGCTGATAGGATCAAGGAGAATCCTAAAGCTTTCTTTAGATATGTTAAGAATAGAAGATTGGTTAGGACAAGGTTAGGGCCAGTCATGGACAGAAGTGGGAAGTTGTGCGTGGAGCGTGAAGAGATTGGAGAGGCACTGAACAACTATTTCTCTTCGGTATTCACGCAGGGAGATGTAAATGTAGTTGTGGAGAATACTGGAATACAGGGTTGTAAACTGGAAAGTATTGAAGTAGATAAGGAGGATGTGCTAGATATTCTTGAGGGTTTGAAGTTAGATAAGCCCCCTGGACCGGACGGGATTTACCCTAGGACTCTCTGGGAGGCGAGAGAGGCGATTGCAGAGCCTCTGGCTTTGATCTTCAGGTCGTCGTTGGTTACGGGTATAGTGCCGGAAGACTGGAGGATAGCGAATGTGGTCCCATTGTTCAAGAAGGGGAATAGAGACTTTCTGGGGAATTATAGGCCGGTGAGTCCTACTTCTGTTGTGGGCAAAGTATTGGAGAGAATTATTAGGGATAGGATTTATAGTTATTTAGAGAGAAATGAATTGATTGGGGATAGTCAGCATGGTTTTGTGAAGGGTAGGTCGTGTCTTACTAATCTTATTGAGTTTTTTGAAAAAGTGACCAAAGAGGTGGATGGGGGTAAGGCGGTTGATGTGGTATATATGGACTTTAGTAAGGCGTTTGATAAGGTGGCCCATGAAGACTTCTGCAGAAAATGCAGATGTATGGGATAGAGGGTGATTTAGCTAATTGGGTTAGGAATTGGCTAGCAGATCGAAGACAGAGGGTGGTGGTTGATGGGAGATATTCATCTTGGAGTTCGGTGACAAGTGGTGTACCTCAGGGGTCTGTTTTGGGGCCCCTGCTGTTTGTAATTTTTATAAATGATCTGGATGAGGGTATTGAAGGATGGATTAGTAAATTTGCAGATGACACTAAAGTCGGTGGAGTGGTAGATAGTAAAGAGGGGTGTTATAGTTTACAGAGTGACTTGGACAAGTTGCAGAGCTGGGCCGAGAGTGGCAAATGGAGTTTAATGTGGAAAAGTGTGAGGTAATGCACTTTGGCAGGAACAATAAATGTGTAGAGTATAGGGCTAATGGTAGGACTCTTAATAGTGTTGATGAACAGAGGGATCTTGGTGTATATGTGCATAGATCCCTGAAAGATGGCAATCAAGTCGATAAGGTTGTTAAGAAGGCATATGGAGTCTTAGCTTTTATTGGTAGGGGGATTGAATTTCGGAGCCGCAACGTCATGTTGCAACTGTACAAACTCTAGTGCGGCCGCACTTGGAGTATTGTGTGCAGTTCTGGTCCCCGCATTATAAGCAAGATGTGGAGGCATTGGAGAGGGTACAGAGGAGGTTTACCAGGATGTTGCCTGGTATGGAGGGCAGGTCTTATGAAGAGAGGCTGAGGGATTTGAGGTTGTTTTCGTTAGAAAGGAGGCGGCTAAGAGGGGACCTAATCGAAACATATAGATGATTAGAGGTTTAGATAGGGTGGACAGTGATAGCCTTTTTCCTAGGATGGAGAAAGCTAGCACGAGGGGACATAGCTTTAAATTAAGGGGTGGTGGTTTAGGACAGATGTCAGAGGTAGGTTCTTTACCCAGAGGGTGGTAAGGGTATGGAATGCCTTGCCTGCGTCAGTTGTAGATGCGCCAAGTTTGGTGGCGTTTAAGAGGTTAGTAGACAAGTTTATGGATGAAAAGGGAATGGTTTAGGTTAGAGGGTCACTGCTTGTTCCTAACTGGTCGGCGCAACATCGAGGGCTGAAGGGCCTGTTCTGCGCTGTAATGTTCTATGTTCTATGAATCCCATGCCCTCTCACTTTCTCAGTAAGTCTTGCATGGGGGACCTTATTGAATGCTTTGCTGAAGTCCACATAAACCACATCTACCGCACTTCCTTCATCAATGTGTTTAGTCACATCTCCAAAAAACTCAACAGGCTCGTAAGGCACGAGTTGCCTTTGACAAAGCTTCCTTACTTGTCATTCTTAGTATGCGTTTCTGGGAATGCAACAAACAAAGGTTACATCATAGAGAGGGAGAAGAAACAATGAAAAAACATGGTCAACTCACACACCTTAGAGCCTCCGTGCATCATCAATTCCATTCAACAAGTGTCACTAACAATTTGCTATTAAGTAATATTCTATATTAAAAGTGTATTTACTGATTAATTTAATTGTTTTCCAGCCAGACAATCAAACTTAAAAAGAAAGAAGTTACCAAATAATTTTGCTCCATAAAGTTTTGAAATAAAAATTTAAAGTGGGGTTAAAGTCAGGTGCAAAGCTTTAGATTGATGGGCTGGTTGAAAAGAAGTCATGCTATACAATACCAAAGCCTCATGTTTTGGTTATGCATCAAATTGGGCAAAAGATACCTCTTCCTTATAGTTGAAGAGACAAAAACCTACCAGAAAAGTCATTTCTTAGGGCTGTTCTCCCAAATGTTAAATCACTGAGTGATACAGGCCGATGTATTGGGGAAAGCTACTGGCCTTCTGATGTGTGCATGGAGTGATTGAGAAATGGGGGAATAGGGTGACAATGGATATTAAATATACAAATCTCTCAAATACACAAGGTTGGGTACTCTTTATCCATAAATCCAAGAATGGAACATACCCCAAAAACTGTAATTTTTTGAAACCTCATTAATCTTTAGTGTGAGAAGTCTAGTTGCTTGTTTGCACGGTCTACCTTGTAAGTTTTGTGGTGAACATATCAAAAAGACACTTATTACAGGGACCCGGTATTTATTATTCAGTGATGCATCTTACTTTTCTCACCATTTTAGCATCTTTAGACCATAGCTAGCCTAAGCTTAGGTTATTACAATATAAGTTTATATGCACCAAGCATTCCAGGCATGCACATTGCTGCAAACAGCCAAAGCATTAATATCAACAGCAGCACAAAATGTGAAGCATGGTAAAGAAAAACTGTACTCAATAGCAATAGTTCCTATTTGCAAGCCATGAGGTGAACATGACCTTCCCTTGCCAAAAAAACTATACCTGGTTTGAGACAATGTCAACATCACAACAATATCTGAGACATTCCACTAATGACTATAATGGGAGAAGTGCAAGGTAACAAATAACCTTCTCTACTTTATAATCCCAAGGATAAATGCATGATGAAACAAGTGACACAATCCCAACCAAGCTTTTGCCACATTTGGTATTGTGGACAACTTCAGAGGTGGTCATAGCAGTGATCAGAAGCTAGTGCAATTGACAGCAGAGATTTGATTTGATTTATTATTATCACATGTATTAGCAAACAGTGAAAAGTATTGTTTCTTGCATGCTATACAGATAAAGCATACCGTTCATAGATAAGGAAATGAGAGAGTGCAGAATGTAGTGTTACTGTTATAGCTAGGGTGTAGAGAAAGATCAACTAAATGGAAAATAGGTCCATTCAAAAGTTTGATGTCAGCAGGGAAGAAGCTGTGCTTGAGTCGGTTGGTACGTGACCTCAGATTTTTGTATCTTTTTCTCGACGGAAGAAGTGGAGGAGAGATTGTCCGGGATGTGTGGGGTCCTTAATTATTCTGGCTGCTTTGCTGAGGCAGCGGGAAGTACATAGAATCAATTGATGGGAGTGTGGCTGTAAAAGAGGTTGTAATTCAACCCAGGAAAGCAAAGTATATACCAAAATTTAACTTCAGAAAGGCTGACTGGGATGATCTACTTGTCTCTGAGCTTATAAGATCATAATAAAAATAGAAGTACGCCATTCAGCCCCTTGAACCTGCTCCATCATTCAATAAGATCATGGCTGGTTTGATTGCGGCCTTAACTCCATTTTTCTACCTGCCTCCCATAACCCTCAATGCCCTTGTCGATTAAAAATCAGTCTAACACAGCTTTGAAAAAGCAACCTAACTCAGAATTGTCTTCCCCATTGCTTGCTGAGGAGGAGAATTCCAAATTCTATTAATTCAAGAGAAAAATTCAATTTTATCTCCACCTTAAATTGGAGACGTCTTACCTTTAAACTGTGTCCCCTACTTCTGGACTCCTCTACAAGGTGAAACATCCTCCTACCCTTGTCAAATCTCCTCAGAACTTTATATGTTTCAGAAGGGCCTGTATTGCGCTGTAATGTTCTATGTTCTCATTCCTCTAAACTCCAGTGAGTAGATACTCAACCTGTTCAATCATTCCTCACAGATAACTCCTTCATTCTCTGAAGCAGCTGAGTGAATCTTCTCTAAATTGCTTCCAATGCCATTATACCTTCTTTAAGTAGGAAGGCCAAAGCTGCACACAGTACTCCAGGTACTGTCTCACCAACATCATTACAGCCATAGCAACTCTAACTTTTTTTATCGTGAGTTCTCCTTTTCACTTTGAGTTAAAGGTACCAAAATAGGACAATCTTCTCATGTTCAGTGTTCATGCCAATATAGAGATGGCTATTTGGTTTTCTTTTCAACGCTTATGGGACAACAACACAGACACAGAGGCTACTCAGATAAGCCAATGTGGTTGTTTTATACAGTTTTATTTTCCTACTGCCTCCCCACATCCTTTAGCATACTGTTATTGACTAAAAGAACAATGATCACATTGAAAAGCATGCCACATTCCAGTAATTCTTTACATCACTCTTTCCCATTATTAAGTCTCTCTTACTGTCTGAAACCTAAAATCATACAGATGTTGCTTAGAGGTCCATGTGAACAGTCATCATGTCATAGGACATAACAGTGCAGTACAGGCCCTTCGGCCCTCGATGTTGTGCCGACCTGTGAAACCAATCTAAAGATAACCTACATATTCCAATATCATCCATATGTTTATCCAATGACCATTTAAATGCCTTTAATGTTTGTGAATCCACTACTGTTGCAGGCAGGGCATTCCACAGCCTTACTACTCTCTGAGTACTTCTGACATCTGTTCTATATCTATCACCCCTCAATTTAAAACTATGTCCCCTTGTGCTAGCCATCTCCATCCGAGGAAAAAGGTTCACAATGTCCACCCTATCTAATCCTCTGATTATCTTATATGCCTCTATTAAGTCACCTCTTAATCTTTTTCTCTCTAAGATTTCTTTTGCAATGTTAGCTCCAAAATGCCACTTCACTGTTTTTTGTACCCTGAAGAAACATTTAAATTGACGTTAATTTTCAATTGAATTTTAGTTTTTTCAAATGAAACTACAATAAATAATGGTGGTAACTGATGGCAGCATTTCTGTGCAAGGTTATATCATTCCACACATATAGCTACATGGAACTGCTTTTTACCTATGTTTGAGACACCCCTATCTTTGGTGAATAATCTTCTTTGAAAAGGTCAATTATTTTTTCTCTCAAGTATTTGCTTTAAGTGGTTTCTTGCAGGAATCTCCAGATCCTTACAAGTCAATTCTAATCCCAATTTATTAACCTTTGAATTAAATATTGCTTCACCCAATTGTAAATTATCAAACGTGGATTACACATAAAGAAATAAGGAACAAAGGGAGGCTTTTCAGCCCTTTGAGACTGCTCTAACATTCTAGTTTGGTCTCAACTTCACTCTCCTGTGTACTGCTCACATTGCCTTCAAGTCACTTACTGATCAAAAATTTAACTAATTCAGCCTTGAATAAATTCAACCACACAGTCTCCACCTCTTTCCAAGGAAGAGAATTCCATAGACTAATGATCCTCAGAGAAGAAATTTCTTCGCTCAATCTTTAATAGGAGATCTCTATTTTTTAAACTCCTAAGACTCCTTCACAAGGGGAGCATCTTCTCACATCAATGCTCCTTTAGCATTTTATATGTTTTAATAAGATTCTCCTAAATTTCCACAAGTATAGCTGAAACTTACTTTTCCAACACCACTCAGGAAGCTTGACACCATCCAGGAAAATGCAGTCCACTTGACTGGCCTCTCATCCACCATTTTTAACATTCATTCCTCCAACACCAACACATTAAGGCAGCCAACTGGACCATTCAGTACAAGGTGCACTGCAGTAATCAAAGGTCCTGCCAAACTCTCAAACTTTACCACCAAAAACAAGCTCTGGTAATGCAAGGGAACACCACCATCTTCAAGTTCCCCTCAAAGCCACACAAATCCTGACTTGGAAATATAACGCTTCATTGTCACTGGGTCAAAATCCTGGAACTCCCTTCCTAACAGCACTGTGGGTGTTCCGACAATACGTGCACTGCAGTAATTCAAGAAAGCAGCTCACTACCAACTTCTAAAGTGAAATTAAGAATTGGCAATAAATGCTGGTCTAACCAGTGATGCCCACATCCTATGGTCAAATAAAAAAATCCTACTCAACCTTTCCTCAAAAGGTAACCTCTTCACCACAAGAATTAGTCAAGTGAACCATCTTTGAACTGTATTAGTTGAGTCAACCGTCCCTGAATGGACTTTATTAAAACTTGACTCGCACAAATACTGACACAGTAAAATAAGCAAATGACTTGTTGATTCAGTGGAGAGAAATGCTGTGCAACAACCTAAAGCATTTTATCTAAACTGATGAGTGATAGTGTTTTTGCAGTTGTAATGTAATCCAGAAGCCCAGGCTAACACTCTACGGACATAGGTTGAATCTCACAATAACAGAATTTAAATTCAGTTAATAAATCTGGAATTAAGAAGTCTTGGTTGTCATTAAAATCCATCTGGTTGACTAATATCCTTCAGGGAAGGAAATCTAAGACTCCAGACCACAGAAATGTGCTTGACTCTTAAATGGCCTCTGAAATGGCTTAAGAAAGCCAATTAGTTGAATTAAGCATCCACAAATAATAAATGAAATTAGACTGATCACCTGCATCAACTCAAGCACTGGAAAAGACAACAGCAAATCCAGCCCTGTCAATCCAGCAAAGTTATCCTTACTAATATCTGGAGCTTATGCCAAAATTGGGAGAGTTGCCCCAGATTAGTCAAGCAACAGCCTGGTACTGTCTGTAAAGTATTGTTTGGTGAATACGGCTACGTTACAGACACCACCATCAACATCCCTGGGTATGTCTTGTCCCACAGACAAAACAGACCACCTTAAGTGGCAGCACATTGGTGTACAATCAAGAGGGAGTTGCCCTGGAGTTCTCAACATTGACTTTGTGCCCTTTGAAGTTTCATGGCATTAGGTCAAACATGAGCAAGGAAACTTCCTGCTGATCACCACTGATCGCCCTTCCTCAGTTGCTGAATCAGTACTCCTCCATGTTGAATATCATTTGGAGAATGCACTGAGGTGGTATGGAATGTACTCTGGATAGGGGACTTAAATGTCCATCACCAAAAATGGCTTGGTAGCAACCTCCTGACTGAGCTAGCAAATGGAGGACATAGCTGCTGGACTGGGTCTATGACAGGTGGTGAGGGAACCAACAGAGCAAAAAAACAACTTGACCTTATCCTCACTAAGTTATATGCCACAGATGCATTTGACTGCGACAGTATTGGTAAGACATATCACCGCACAGTCCTTATGAAGACAAAATCCTGTCTTCTCATTGTGGATACCCTCCATTGTGTTGTGTGGCACTACCACTGTATTAGATGGCTAAATTTTGAATAGATCTAACAACTCAAGACAGGGCATCCATGAGATGCTGTAGGCCATCAGCAGCAGTATATTGTTCAACCACAGCCTGCAACGTCATGGTCTAGCATTTCCCCCATTCAACCATTGCCATCAAGCCAGGAGAAATAAATAAGAGTTCTATTGCCAGCGCAGGAGATGTATGGGAACACCGCCATCTGTACGTTCCCCTCCAAACTGTACATCACTATCATTAGGTTAAATTCCTGAACTTTTTTCCAAACAGCACTGAGGATTTACCTACACTACATGGATTGCAGTGTTTCACAAAGGCATTTCACCATCAACTTCTCAAGAACAATTAGGGATGGGCAATAAAAGTGCTGGCCTAGCCATTAATGTTCACTTCCTGTGGAAGAATAATAATGACTAAAAAATGTTTTCTGACAAGATCCATTAAATACTTTGAATAAAAAAATGAGTTGGATGTTAAGACAGTAAAAATGCCTAGAAATCAAGCCTAGCCCACGTTCAGAAAAACATCATTTGTTCATTGCTCAGAATAGAACCCAAGGAAAGCGACATTGCAGAAATATACTTTTTTCTTGTATGACATTATACATTTAATCTACCATCTACTTCTGCCAATTTGAAACCATTTTCCCCACTCAAAGCTGAAGTTCCGTACATAAATCAGATTAAGTAGTTTAAATTAAATGCAGCCAGCTTTAAAAATGTTTGAGGAAGCACAAACAAAATTCAAAATGATCAATTAATTCAAATCAATTTAAGGGTATACAAGTCTTGAGATTTGAATAATTAAGTTTATTTATTTATTTAAGTATATTTATTAATCATAAGCAGGGGTACATTAACACTGCAATGAAGTTACTGTGAAAATTCCCGAGTTGTCACACTCCGGCACCTGTTCAGATACACTGAGGAAGAATTTGGCATGGCCAGTCCAGTTAACCTGCACATCCCTGGACAGTGGGAAGAAACTGGAGCACCCAAAGGAAACTCACGCAGACATGGGAGAACGTGCAGACTCCACACAGTGATCCAAGCTGGGAATCGAACCCAGGTCCCTGGTGCTGTGAAGTAGCAGTACTAGGCGCTATGAGGCAGCAGTACTAACTCTTGTGCCACAGTGCTGCCCAGTTAAGCAGCATTACTACAGTTTTTGTCCATTGTAAAAACAATTAGCAATTTTAATTAGAAATACGGGAATATTAGGAATGGGAGGAACTTATTCAGTCCCTCAAGCATACTCAACATCCAATTATATTGTAGATTATTGGTACCTTAAATCCATTCACTCGCCTTTTCCTATATTCCTTGACATTCTTTACTTACAACAATCTACCATTCTTGGAAATTTCCAACTGCCCCAGATCCAGTCTTATGGGCAGCAAGTGCACATTTTTTACATTTGATATGAAAACTGATTCCCAGTTTTGCTCCCAAATGGCCTCACTCCAATTTTAAAGTTATGCCTCCTTATTCTCATTGCTCCATATCTGCCCCATCAAATGTCTTCAACATTGGAATTACATTGATTGAATCTTTTCCTGACATTCTGCACTCGTGGAAATACAAGGCAAGTTTATATAACCTGTTCTAATAATTTAACACTGTTACTACTTAATCTGATTTATGTACGGAACTTCAGCTTTGAGTGGGGAAAATGGTTTCAAATTGGCAGAAATAGATGGTAGATTAAATGGTCTCATTCAGGTTAAACTGTGCTGTAATCCCTCCAAAGCCAACATTTCTTTCCTAATTTGTAGTGCCCAAAATGGAACACAGCTTTACAGTTAAACCACGCAGCTCCAAAATAGAATATGCTGCGAGTTCACGTCAAGCACCAGAGTTGTGATAGTCTTTAGACAAAGCTACATCACAATGGTGTAACTTACTTTGCACATACAGTTTTTGCAGAACATTTTCTTTGATAGAGAAATGCACATATTTGGCCATTATGAAGTACAGGAATGGCTAACAATTGCAATAAAGTACATATTTGCAAGACAATATTTCCATATCATTCGTAAATTTAAAACAATGCAGCTTTCAAAGCAATACAAGATGTTCTCATTATTCAGACGCCTTTCAAAAAGTAAATTGATTTGGTCCTTCTACAATTCTCAAATTAATATGCAAGTCTAAATTGAGTTTCAGAGTTAAAGAACTTGACAGCAAAAATACAATTTAAATTATAAATTATGCTCAACATTTTAGCAAATTATATAAATTTATTTGGAGGAGATTCTAATCTGATATAATACTCTGGTACGGCATATATGATGTATTTCAGTGTTTTTTTTGTAAAAATTGTTCTAACAAGGAAATGTAGTGATATTAATATTTTCTCCAGAGATCAAGATGCACTCTGAAATGTTTCAATTCAGTAATGAGGATATTACAAACATTTGAATATTTTCATTGCAGAGAATACAACTCTGTTCGTACTATCTATATTGGTCATGTTGCACTCTGTGGTGCTTCATCACAGTTACATATAGTAGGCACATACAAAGGGCTTTAATCACCAGCCTCTCGGTATACATGGGCTGAAAGGCCTTAATGGTGGCCTTTCCAGATTGTGTCTTGGCAGCAGTTGCCCCACGCTTGAGTGTGTCCTTCTGCCTGTCACTCTGAACCTTAGAATGTCCCAATCTACAGCATTTGGTCAAGGACAATTCTTTGTACTGGAGGATCAACAAGTTTCAGGCAGACCAAGAGCATCTTTCACCAGATTGATGACTCTCAAGTGGCAGTTGATGTTTGTCTTAATGTGTGTCCCTGAGAACAGCCCGGAGCACAGAGTCTTGTGTTACAGAACTGTTTGGGAAGAACATCGACAAATACCACTGCCTCTCTCTCCAGACCATCTTTGCAAAGGCACGTTGCTCCACAAGGAGTGCGCGATCAACTCTTCCCCCTCACAATCACTTCAAAAGCAATGTGCTGTGGCACAGAGACTTCGATCATGCATGAAGGATAAGATGGGGAGTGCTCTTCTCACATTCAGCCAAGCTGTGTCGTGATGCTTATTTGAAAAGTCTGAATTTCCAGTACAAATCAGCATATTTTCAATAAATTACAGACCCTGTTAAGACTGTAATAAGTCATGGCAGAACTTTAAGGCGAGTAAACTATTTCTTATTGCATTCAGTTAGACAAAGGATTCAGAATGATGAAGCATTCCACTAAGTGACTTAAGGAACCATCTGAAATAATCCACTATCTCCTTTTCCCTCAGGGCCTATAGGATGTTATGTGCAGACTGCTGCTCGATCACCTTGTGATCAAAGGTGTTTTTCTGAACAAACTTATAGGTGATAAGACACGATCTAACTTGAAGCACTGCATGGCAATTTGCCTAGACCAATTCCTTGCAACATTACCTGAGATGGGCAGAACTTCAGTATATCATGAAACCTGGTGCATAGGTCCTTGTGTATCAAGGACTTACACACAGTTTGACGCACCTCACACAAAGATGGCTATTAGAAAAACGGCGATATTGGATCGGTCAGCCCAGGTCCCATAGAAAGTAGCTTTGCTTTTGCCACAGTTTACCTGGCCCCTGAGGCCAGTTTGAACTGGTCACAGATGTTCATGAGCCTTGCACCCCAATATCGAATCTGAGCAGAAGACAACAACGTTATCCACGTACAGGGAGGCTTTGACCCGAGTGCCTCCACAGCATGGGATCATCTCTCTTTCTATATGTCCAAATTCTTCCTGAAGGACTTGGCAAGAAGATTCTATACAGTACATAAAGAGGACAACGGATAGAGGGCAGCCCTGCCTGACTCCAGATTTGATTTGAAAGCTTCCCACCAACTGAATGAAACTGGTGCCACTGGTGTTTCTGTCAGACATTTAGATCCAACTGCAGAATCCCTTCCAAACCGCACTTTGGAAGTCACATCCATCAGATAAACATTTGGAAAAGAAGGTTATTTTGCCAATAACAAAGAAATATGACTACCGTACAGATTTATTCTCTTATATAACTGCACACAATGCAAATAGACTGAATAACATGGCTTGAAATAGGATGAATTAGACCTCTTGATTCTTATTCCTTTGAGGACAATCTGAAGAAAGTACTTGGTTAAAAACCTGTTTGCTATTAATTGTTTCAAATTGCTTATTTTCTCCCTCTTATCCCAATTTTCTTCCCTATTAGAAGTTTGATGTTTCTTTGCAATCTTGGGATGATCAACATTCAGGAGCTGTTAAAATTTCCTGTGTGGGACCTAACCTGGCTTCTACATTATCATTCCTTTACTATGACAGAATACAAAAAATAGCAGCAGGAGTATTCCGTATGGCTCATCATCTAGCACTACCATTCAATACAATAAAAAGTCTCATAACAGCTTTATTTGGAATCACAAGCTTTTGGAGCACTGCTCCTTCATCAGGTACACTCATTTAATGAAGGAGCAGCACACCAAAACCTTGTGATGGACTTTAACTTCTAACTTTGCCCACCCCAGTCCAACACCAGCATCTCCACACCATGGCTACCATTCAATACAGGCACTGATGATCTTAATGGATTGCTTAGATATCCACTGAGATACAGTAACACAATATGTTTAAGGCTGATGGTCACATAAACATAATTGGAAACAGACTTCTACAGAATCCCAAAGCTAGGATTTCTGCTCAGAATATTTTTAAATAATTTGCATTCCAAGAAATAATATATTGGGAGGATTTTAACAATTGCGACTTCCTTTCTCCATGAGAAATTTGTTGGTGATACTTATGTTATTTTCAAGGTGAGGGATATCAGTTCTGGCAAATGAAACACTTTCCACTTTTAGCTTTCTCAGTCTACTTCAATCCCAGCCAGATTAGATAAAACACATTCACGTGCAAAGTGGAATTTACCTTACTCTCTCATAATAACATGCCCTAATCTCAAACTCACTACAGTTCTCTCCCACTTTCACAGTATAAAATATTCAATTTATCAACAACACTCATTGCAGATATGAGGCATATTTTTCTCAGAATGAAAATATAATCAGTATATATATAAAACCCAGAAAGAAATCTCAACAGCTGATTAAATTTCAAGTACAAATCAGCATATTTTCAATAAATTACAGGCCTTGTTAAGACTGTAATAAGTCATGGCAGAACTTTAAGGTGAGTAAACTATTTCTTACTGCATTCGGTTAGACAAAGGATTCAGAAGACTACACATCATTCTTATGGTGCCTCACTATATCAATCAAGAAGAAATGCTACTCTTATGATGGAATCAACAAAACAATGTTTGAAGGCTGGGAAAAAAGTCAACTTTCATAGTTTGAAATAAATCAATTAAATTTTTTTTTTATCCTACTCATCCACAATTAACTGTGCTTGCTGAGCTACATGTGTTCTCAGTCCAGTAACGGCAGCACAGTTGCATAGTGGCCAGGACTGCTGCCTCACAGCACCAGGGACTGGGGTTCAATTCTGGCCTCGGTCATTGTCTGTGGAGTTTGCACATTTTCTGTATGTCTATGTAAATTTCCTTCAGATGCTCTGGTTTCCTCCCACTGTCCAAAAATATGTGGATTAGGTTGATTGGCCATGCTAAATTGACCCTAATGTTAGGGGGATTAATCTGATAAACATATGGGGTTATGGGAATAGGGTGGGGCAGAATAGCCTCCTTCTGTACTGGAGAAATTCTATGATTCCATAAACACATTAATTTAATACTCTTACGTTCAAATCTTCCCATTGCCTTTCCCTCCCTATAACCTCCAAACCTACAATGTCTCCACCTCTCAGTCTATGTCTTCTCCTTAAAAATGCTGTTAAAATCCAAAACCTTTACGAAACTTTTAGGCATCTACATTAATATCACCTTGTGTGGCTTGGTGTAAAATGTTGTTTGATAAATGTTCCTGTGAAACACCTTGAGATGTTTTCCCACATTAAAGCCTCCACATAAATCAAGTTGTTGTTTCAATGGGTTATTGAAGACAAATTCAGAAGCTTGATATACTACATAAAATCTTGACTGAAATTTCTTGATGGTTTAGCTTTTATGTAAAAGACAAATTACACTGGCTAATTTTGGCAAATATTAATTGAAAGGACACTATGTTTTATGACGGAAGAGTCAGGTTCTATATAATATTCCTCTATTTTCAAGGTTCTAACCACTCACTGTTGGTGTGGCAGGGATTTCCAGTTCATTTGGCTCCTCCTTTGATGAACATTCTTCCGCACGTGACGAAGCTGGACAGATTTCAAAGTCAGTGTGTCCCACATCCTGCAGGTACTGGTATAAAGGAGAGTTCTGATAGATAAAAGGAAAATAGAAAAACTAGTTAGGCAAGGAATAAAAAAAGCACATTATACAGTTAACTTGCATGCTTGCAAGAGATGACTTAGAATCCCCACAATATAAAAAGAGGCCATTCAGCATATTGAGTCTGCACCAACCACAATCCCACCCAGGCCTTCCCCCCATATCCCTACATATTTACCCACTAATCCCTCTAACATATACATCTCAGGACACTTTCAGCATGGCCAGCAAAAATGAGACTTCTTATGGCAATCGTTGGACAGCCTGTAGCACCTTCCTGGCCTTCTGCTGGCATCTACCAGAGGAGGGGGGTGGCTCAGATGGATCTCTGGTTTGGGGACGGGCGTGTGCGTGGAGATTCTCCCACGTCCATCCTCCTCCCCCTCCAATCAGAGACCCACCTGAGCCTGCCCCCTCCTCTGGCAGATGCCAGCAGAAGGCCAGGAAGGTGCTGCGGGCTGTCCAAAGAGTGCAGTAAGAAATGTCACAACACCAGGTTAAAGTCCAACAGGTGTTGTGAGACTTCTTACTGTGTTGACCCCAGTTCAATGCTGGCATCTCTACATCAACAAGTGCAGGTCAGAAGGATGGTGGAGGGAGAGCAGTAATCAAGGTAGGTTGGGGGTGTACTCTTCTGGGGGGCAGGGGGGGGACAGGTTCTGCCAGGGTGGCCTGTCTCCCAAGGGGGTCTGATTGCCGCTCATCCATCACACACACACAGACACACACGTTCTCTCTGCTGATTTTGTTTTTCACGCGCCTGGGCATGTTGTTTTACATTTTTATCCCAAACTGCACATGCGCAGTTCAGAGCTCTAATCGTTCCGGCAGCGCTAAGCCCTGCCCACAGCGCAGACTGGACCAGAGCCAGAAAAAGCGTATGGGCACGCTGGAATGAGAATTCCGGGCTCGAATCCATTTTGCATCAGGATCCAGCCCTTAGCCTCTGATTGGTAAAATCGGGCCCAAAGTGTCCAAACAGTCTAAACAGAAGGAAGAGTTATTGGAACAGGATGTGTCAGTGAATATTGAAAGATGGCTCAAAACAGTCAAAAAATTAGGTTTTGAACAGGCTTCTGAAGGTGGAAAGATAGGTAGTGAGGGAAAGGGATTTGGAGAATGGGCACAAGAAGGTGCTGGCTGCAGATTGTGCCATCAATGGGAGTATGAGTGATAGATGTTGAAAAGCAGTGGCCTTGTGAAGATCGACAAGCAACCGGGTTGGTGGATAGAACACAAGTAGCAAGGGCTCTGGATCAGCTGAAGCTTGCGTAGTGAACAACTGAGGAGAACATAAGTGAAGCTCAGCAAGATCTGACAGAGACAATAGACAAGTAGTTGATATAGATGGACCATGTTTATGATGACATTGAAATGTGTAATCAACCGATGAACTGGAAATAGGGTTCAAAGTTCAGCTCAGGGCTATGCACAACAATTTTTTAATTTGAGTGATCAGCCAGGAAGGAGGACGGAACCGGCAAACTGAACAGGGTGTTCAGTTTCTGGTAATAGTTGAAGATGGAAGTGTCTTCAGTACTCGTGTCTAGAAATACTACAGCATTACATTTGGAGGTTTGTATTAAGCAGTGCTGTTTTATAATCAAATTACAGGAAATATGTATTAATAAGCTGTGGGGAAATGTTATACATTTGGAGCATTTTTTTATAATTCAGGTGTACATAAGAGTTTGATGTGTGAAGTTAGCACCTATCCTAGAGTTTGCCGTGAGGTTAGCATATTTATTCCAGTGTTTGCCACGTGATGTTAGCATACTTATTCCAAAGTTTGTTGTGTGAAGTTAGCATACCTATTCCAGGTTCTGGCTGCAGTAGGATGCATTTGAAGTAGTAGGGAGAGAACATTCATGATACCTCCTTGCATGCCTGTTCTAATTTTCACGCATTCCCTGAAAATCCAGTTCAGTACATTGTGAAAACAAAATCCCTGCAGGTATTTTACAGTCATTACTTTGAAAACTGGCAACTTTCTTGAGAGAATATTTTTTTCTCCTTTCTGGATCTTAGTTTATGGAACTAAACTTTGTCTTCCCTGAAACAAAATGAACTTGGGCAGCCCTAACAGTCCCTCACCATCTACCTACAGCCTGTAATTTGGTTCTGAACTGTCAATTATTGCAGACCAAAAAGAAAGCTTGTATGGGAAGTACAAATATAATTTTTTTAATTAATTCTCAAGGTATGAGTGTCACCAGCAAGGTCTACATTTATTTTCCATTGTTAGTTGTCCCAAAAGAAACAAAGATGTCCCAAAGCACTTTACAACCATTTGGCTACAGTCATTGTTTTAATGTACAAAATGCAGCAGCCAATTTGCACACAGCAAGCGCCCAAAAGAATCCAGCAATGTGGTAACAACCAGGGAGTCATTGTGATATTGGCTGACAGATAGATCCCACCAAGACAGTGAAGTGCCCTACTCTTCTTTGAAACAGTGCCATGAAAATTCTAGTGCTCACCTGACAGAGGGTCTCAGTTTCACGTCTGATTAGGAGGAATGCATGCCTGACAGAACAGCATTCATAGAATCCCGACATGCAGAAGGAGACCATTTGGTCCATTGAATCTGCACCAACTCTCCGTCAGACTTCTTACCCAGGCCTATCCCTGTAACCCCGTGTGTCTAATCCACTTACTCTACGTATCTTTGGATTCAATATTCCCTTAATATTGCACTGTTGTATTCAAGTCTCTTGAAACTTGTGGTACCTGTGGAATTTGAAGCCACAAACTCATTACTCAGTGGTATGGTGACCAGCTGAGCTACAATTGGCACAGGTGGGCAATAGGTTGCCTACAGTTCAGACTAAGCTGTGAGGGCACAGGAGCAGGATTTGTGAACCAGTCATGCTTTTATAATAATCCAACAGCTTTTAGTCAAAAGGAAAATGTGGTTGTAGAACATTTGAAATAAAAACAATGTGAAAAAATTTGGCAGGGCACATCATGCATTTGGATGAGATTTTGGATTTTTATGGAGCAATACATAGAGGAACCAACAAGGTAGCAAGCAGACCATCTTGGACTGGGTGTTACATAATGAGAAAGGATTAGTTGGCAATTTAGTTATGAGAGAACTCTTGGGGATGAGTGACAATAATACAGTAGAGTTCTTTGTCAAGATGGATAATGATGTAGTTGATTCTGAGACCAGGGTTTTGAATCTCACTAAAAGCAACAATGATGGTTTGAGGCATGAATTGGCAATGATGGACTGAGAAAGACAGAGGACAGGCAATGGCAGACATTTAAAAAATGAATAGGTGAATGCCAGAAGCTGTTTATTCTTGTTTGGCACAAGAGTGGTAAGGGAATTGTCACCAAAACATGGCTTACAAGGAAAATTAGAGATAGTCTCAGATTCAAAGAAGAAGCATACAAATTGGCAAGATAAAGCAATAGGCCTGAGGATAGGGAGCTAAAAGGATCAAGGGATATTGAGGGGGGAGGGGAATGAGGATATTGAATTCAATGATCAGCTATGATCAAAATGAATGGTGGAGCAGGCTCAAAGGACCTATTTCTACTTCTAATTTGTATAAAAGAAAACACATCACAATCATAGCGTCTCACAGATATATTTGGTGCCTGTCAACAAACAATCAGATTTTCAATATAGTTTTATTTAAGGATGATGGAGGGAACTTGTAGGTGGTGGTATTCCAATGTGTCTTTCCAGATGGTAGAGCTTGCGGGTTTAGGAAAGTGATGTTGAAGGAGCCAATGGAAAGTTGATGCACTGAATTTTCTAGGTGGTACAAGTTGCTGCCACTGTGTGTCAATGATAAGAACAGTGAATGACTCTTTTGGTGGATCAGGTGCTGATCAAGGGGTATTTTAATCTGGATATTGCTTCTTCAGCGTTGTTGGAGCAGCACTCACTGAGGCAACTGGAGAGTATTCCATCAAACTTTTGATATGCTTTGAGGACAATGGATAGACTTTGGGAAATTAGGAACAAATAACTTAGAATTGTAGAATGCCTACAGTGTAGGAGGCAGCATTTGGCCCATCAAGATTGCATCAGCTACAATCTCACAACCCTATCCCCATAACCCCATTTACCCTCACTAGGCCTCCTGACACCAAAGGTCAATTTAGCATGGCCAATCCATCTAACCCACACATCCGTGGACTGTGGGAGAAAACCGGGCACTCAGAGGAAACCCACGCAGACATGGAGAGAATGTACAAACTCCACACAGACAGTGACCCATGCTGGGAACTGAACCCGGATCCCTGGCTCTGTGAGGCAGCAGTGCTAGCCACTGTGCCACCATTGTTGCAGAATTTTCATCTGCTGGCCTACTCTTGTAGCCACAGTATTTATTTAACCAGACCAGTTCAGTTTCTGGTCAATCAGCAAGATTTGATCAGTCTGAATACGCTGAGATGGGGAGCAGTCCCAGAGGACTAACATGGGTCATTATTTTTGAGATACATTGATACTTTCATTTATGCAGTTCATAGTGTAACAGTGAATTCTCTCACTCTCAGCTTTTATCTGTGACTGCCATGTATTCCAACATAGAAAAAAAAATTCAGCTGTGTCAATAAGTTTCATAAGTTCACAGGAAGTCAGAAAATTGTTATGGGACCATAGAATCCCTACAGTGTAGAAGGAGGCCGTTTGGCCCATCAAGCCTACTCTGACCTACCCAGGCCTTATCCTTGCAACTCCCGTATTTACCTACAAATCCCCCTGACACGAAGGGTCAATTTAGCATGGTCTAGCAACCTAATCCACACATCTCTGGACTGTGGGAGTAACCACAGTAAGAAGTCTCACAACACCTGGTTAAAGTTCAACAGGTTTATTTGGTAGCAAGTGCCACTGGCTTCGGAGTTTTCCCCAAAGCAAAGCAGAGCGCCCAGAGAAAATCCGCGGAAACACGGGGAGATCGTGCAAACTCCCCACAGTCACCCGAAACTGGAATTCCTGAGGCAGCAGTGTCAACCACTATGCCACCCATCAATCAGCATGAACATAAATGTAAGATGATGTCATTGTATTTTTGTTGTAAACTACAGATGTTTCAACTCATACAATGAAAAAGAATAGCTTTCAATAGAATCTTCTTGCTTCGGTTTACTATTCATAAAATTTGAATCAACCTACAATATCAACAACAACCTAAGTCACTGACATAAAACTGTAAAAAGTTACGGCCCCTGCAGGACTCCACTTGACAATCAGAAAAAGATCTATTTATGCATACTCTGTTTTTTGGATGCCAGCCATTCTTCAATTCATGCCAATGTTATCTCTAAAACCATGAGCATTTACTTTCTGCAATAACCTTTGATGTGATACCTCATTAAATGCCTTCTGGAAATACAAGAACAGGACATCTACAAGCTCCCTGTAATGCACAGCGCATGTTATTCCTTCAGAGAACTGCAATAAATTGGTTAAATGCAATTGCCCTTTCACAAAGTCATGTTGATTTTCCCAATTATCTTAAGTTTCTTAAGTGCCCAGCTGTAACCACCTTAATGATCGATTCTAACACCTTCCCCACAAGAGATGACAAGTTATCTGGCTGATAGTTCCCTGTTTTCTGCTTGCTTCCCCTTTTCAATAGAGGAATTATATTTGCTACTTTCCAGTCTGATGGGCCCTTCCCAAAATCTGACGAATTTTGGAAAATTACCAATGCATTACCTCATTAGCCACCCCTTTTAAGATCCTATGGTGAAATCCATTAGGACTTGCAGACTTGAAACTCCATTAGTTTTTTCTCAGTACGGCTTCCAAGCAGGATAGCACAGTGGTGAGCATTGCTGCCTCACAGCGCCAGGATTCCAAGTTTGAGTCTTGGCTTGCGTCACTGTCTGTGCGGAGTTGGCACTTTCTTCCCATGTCTATGTGGGTTTCCTCTTGGTGCTCAGGTTTCCTCCCGCAGTACGAAAGACATGCTGGTTAGGTGCATCAGCTATACTACATTCTACCTCAATGCACTCTAACAGGCGCAGGAGTGTGGCAACCAGGGAATTTTCACAATAACTCAATTGCAGTGTTAATATAAGCAACTTGTGATACTAATAAATGAACATTTAAAAAAAGTGATTGCAATTTCACTAGCTTCCCCTCTCCACCTCTTGATTTATAGCTATTACTGGAACATTTTTGTATCCTCTTTAGTGAAGATTGAAGCAAAATATATATTCACTTCATCTGCTATTTCCTTATTATCTACTATCAACTTCACATTTTCAGTCTAAAGAGAACCAACACTCTCTGTTTAATTACCTGCAGAAACTCTTGTTTTAGCCAACTTACTCACACTCTTCATTCCCTGCCATTCTTTAAACTCTGACAAAGCTTTTGGTGACTTCTCTTCATGTGGCTGCATGTTAATTTTATTATTTTATAATGCTCTTGTGAAGTTTTTTGGACATTTTACTACATTTGAAGGTGTGAGATAAATGTATGTTGCTGTTAGTTTTGAACAGAATTACATGGAATATTAAGGTATATTTGGACACCCTATCAGTGCCTTAGATGAAAGGCACTCAATGACTGCATTACTGGTGAAACAGTTTTGTCAGTCACAACAGCTGTTACTACACAATCGAAACAATCAGAGACATAAATTTCATATAAAGTACCATGTTTACCATACAAACAAGTGTTGTAGTTTTAATGCCACTAAGGTCAGTGTTGAAAAATTACCACAACCACTTTTCTACTTCCAAATAATCATTTTCCAGTTTGGGTCTTGTAGATGTCTGTTGGAGTTTTCCTTCCATCTTTTTAATTACATGAGTAAAGGAGTTTGCATAATTTGCTCATGGAAATTTACAAACAGCTGTTAGAGGTTGCCTGTTAACATTTCAAGGCATTCATCTTTAATCAATCACATTCTTTCGTGCATTTAACTGCAGACAAGAGAATGAACAGATTGGTTCATCAGTATCTCCATCAGTCTTAAAAATCTACTCAAAGGTGATACTTTGACTAGACACACTTGTAAACTTTGAAGCTGATGGTAAAAACTAAACATCAATGGCAAGCTATCATTGTAGCAATGTACAGAGTAATGGTACAGGTACTTACTGCACATTTTAAATTACCAGAAAAATCTACTGAAACAACCATGTAATAGGTTCAAGGAACAACTAAATGGATTTCCAGACAAGAAAGAAATTGAGGGATTTGGTGGGAAGGCAGGCAGGTGGGGCATTCATATTAATCAAAAAAGGAACAATTTCCTGTTCCTGAAAACTCTCAAATTGCAAATGTGAAAATTCACAAATGATATAGCTGGAATCTAACTGTGATGATTTCCAAATGTAGGAAATCTGACCATAAGCCAGATATTTTGTGCACGCAATAAATGGGATATGGGAAACAAGTAAAAATTGTACACAAAGAATCAAGTTAGGCTCTCCCAAACATCAATGTATCGATGATATTATTTTACAGTGATCAGGGTGATCCTGAATGTAACCTCCATTCTATATTGCATAAACTAGCCAAGTATGATATAATTCCCCAAAATGTCACCAGATTAAAGGAGTAGGATAGGAAACAAAATCCTGATTGCCAGCTAATATACAGGAAAGCATGTATGTGGATATTAGAGAGAAATAGCTAAATCCAGATTTGGTATTTTTCTTGGTTAAATAGCCTCCCAACACTTGTTACCTAGATTAAGAGAATTATCTCTTGTGGCATTCTTGACACATTGGTTTGCAAAGGAAATAGCTACTTGCACTAAGTATCAAAATATATTTACATACATTCTTTTAATTATTTACCTCTCCCATTACCACCCACTTTTGCTCTGCACCATTTTGCCATTGATTCATTCCCGTCCTTCCACTCATCACCATCTCACCATTTCTACTGTCACCAACTTGTCATTGTTTCTCTCACCCCATGATTGCCTTTTGTTTTGAATGAAAGGTCATCGATAGAAAGAGTTAGCATTTCAATCTCCACTGATAGTCTGCCCTGTATTAACAGTATTTTCTATTATTTCAGTTTCTGACATCTGTAGTATTTTGCTTTTGTGTTGAAATACATGGTCTACAACTTCTAATCATAAAGTCTTTGAAGTCCAAATCTCCAGATGTCTGCCCCAATGTTTAGACTTAAAGAATACAATGAAAAAAATAAAATTACTATATATAGATTGGGGACATATATTTTCATTGTTGCCTAACGGGTAGAGATGGGAACATTGGGGTGGCGGCACGGGCTCGTTGGGCCAAAGGGCCTGTTTCCCGTGCTGTTTTGTTCTTTGTTCCAGTTGCCCTAGAGCTAGTGGTGATGAGCTATATTCATGAATTGCAATCCATGTGGTATAGACATATCCACAGTGCTGTTTGGAAAGTTTTGACTCAGTGATATTAAAAGAATGACAAAATGATTCCAAGTCAGGATGGTGTGTCGCTTGGAGGGAAATTGTGTTTATATGCTCTTATTCTATGTGGAAGAGATCATAGTTTGTTCAAGGACCTTGGCAAATTGCTGCTGTGCATACTTTACATTGGTGGTGGAAGGAGTGGGTGGGATTCCAATCGAGCAGGCTGCTTTGTCCTGGATGGTGCTGGGCTTATTGAGAATGTTGTTGAAGCTGCAATTATCTAGGCAAGGGAAAAGTATTCCACTATATTCCAGATTTTTGTCTTGTTGTGTAGATTTTGGAGAGCTAGGAGATGAGTTCTCCTGCAGCAGAATTCCTAGATTCTGTTCTATTCTTGCGGTCAGAATTAAATGGCTGGCCCAGTAATGTCTGTGGTCAATGGTAACCCCCAGGATGTTGATAACAGAGCTATTCAGTGAGAGCAATGTTGTTCAACATCAAAGAGAGATGGTTAGATTTTTTGGTGTTGAAAATGGCATTGTCTAGTACTTGTCTCCAGGGTTTTCAGCATAAAAGAGGTCCTTCAGTCCATCATGTTTGTGCTGACATTAAGTACATACTTATTTACATGTTATTTTCCAGCATTTGGTTCATAGCCTGGTATGCTAAGGCATTTCAAGTGTTCATCCAAATATTTCTCCACTGTGAAGATCCCTGCCTCCACCATCCTTTCAGACAGTAAATTCCAAATTCCCATAACCCTCTGGGTGAAAACGTTTTCCCTCAAATCTCCTCGAAAGCTCCTGCCCTGAATTTTGTGCACTTCAATCATGATTCCTCCTTCGCCCCTGTGCCTTCAGGGATCTTGCACATACAGCTCAAGATTCCTCTGATCCTCTGCACTTCATAAACTCCTACTGTTCGTTGTGTATTCCCTTGCCTTGTTAGTCCTCTCTAAATGCATTACTTCACAGGGTTAAATTACATTTGCTATTTTCTGCTCATCCAACCAGCCCGTCTATATCTTCCTGTAATCTAATGCATTGCACCTCATTATTTACCACACCATCAATTATCATGTAATTTGCAAATTTACTGATCCTACTACTTTCAATCGTCTAGGTCATTAACGTACACTATAAATAGCAAGGGACCCAGCACAAAGCCCTGTAGGTACTCCATTGGACACAAACTTCCAGTCACAAAAGTAACCTTTGACCAACATTGGATCCAATTTGCCAAATTGCTCTTGATCCCATGAACCTCTTTTACCTCTTGAACCATCTCCCAGGTGAGACCTTGTCGAAAACTTTACTGAAGTTCACATAGAATACATTAATTGCACTGTCCTCATCTACACATCTAGTCACCTCCTCAAAAAAAAAATCAAATTCATTAGCTATAAATTAAAGAGATAATCAAGAGAACATTAGATGATTACTTGAATAGAAACAATGTGCAGGAGTATGGGGAAAAGGCACAAAGTCATATTGCTTCAATGGAAAGCCAGTGCAGCCACAATGGGCCTAAAGGCATTTTTCTGTGCCATAGTAAATTTGTGATTCTCTCAGATAGGTCAAATTTCTATTAAAGGAGATTACGAGGCATTTTTTTTTTACACAGAGAGTAGTGGGTGCCTGGAACTCATTATCGGAGGCAGGTCGTGGAAACAGATACAGTAGTGATTTTTAAGGGGCATCTTGACAAGTATATGAATAGGATGGGAATAGAGGGATATGGTCCCCAGGAGGATAGGGGGTTTTAGTTAAGTCAGGCAGCATAGTTGGTGCAGGCTTGAAGGGCTGAAGGGCCTGTTCCTGTGCTGTAATTTTCGTTGTTTTTTGTGGTGGCGAAGATCTTACAAATAGAGTGTAATGTGGGAAAATGGAAAAGTGGTCATCTTGGCAGAAAGATTAAGAAAGAGCATCTTAGCTTCATGGTGAGAGATTGCAGAGCTCTGGTATGTACAGGAATCTGGACGTCCTACTGCATGAATCACAAAACATTGGAATGCAGATCATAGAATCCCTCAGTGCAGAAGGAAGCCATTTGGCCCATTGAGTCTGTACTGACCACAATCAGGCCTATACCCATAACTTCCTATTTACCCACGCATTAAGGAGCAATTTACCATGGTAATCAACTGAATCCATCCATCTTTGAAGTGGGGGAGGAAACCAGAGCACCTGGAGGAAACCTATGCAGACATGGAGAGAATTTGCAAATTTCACACAAACACCCGAGGTCGGAATTGAATTCAGATCCCTGGCCATGAGGCAGTAATGTTAACTGTGCCATAACGCAAGAATTAGGAAAGCTAATAGAATGTTATTGTTTATTGCAAGAGAAATAGAATACAAAAATAGGAAGGTTATACTTCAGTTATAAAGGGCATTGGAAAGACCATAGTTGAAGTACTATGTAGAGTATTAGTCTCCTTATTTAAGAAAAGATGTAAATGTATTGGAGCAGTTCACATATGGTTTACTAGATCAATATCTGGAATGGATGGGTTGTCTTATGATGAATGGTTGGACAATGTAGGCCTGTATACACTAGAGTAAGACTAGATTGAAACATAAAAAATCCCGAGGGCCCACAACAAGATGGATGCAGAAAAGGATGTCTCCTCTTGTGGGTGACCTCTGTTAAAAAATGAAAGATCATCCATTTAAGACAAGGATAGGAGAAATGTTAACTCTTGGAGGATCACTGGTCTTTGGAACTCAATTCCTCAAAAGGTGATGGAAGCAATGTCTTTGAATATTTTTAAGGCAGAGGTAAAGAGATTCTCGATAAGCAAGGGTGTGAAAGGTGATTGACAATATGCGGGCACGTGGAGTTCAGATTACAATCAGATTATTAAATGATAGAGCAGGCACGAAGGATGGAGTGGCCCATTTCTGCTCCTACTGTGTATGTTGATACAACTGAGTGCATTACTAATATAAAAGTGAAATACCAGGGGTACTGAAAATCAGAAATTAAAACAGAAAATGCTGGAAAAGCCCAGGTCTGCCAGCATTTGCAAAGAGAGTTAACATTTTGAGCCCAATGTGCCTTTTATTCAGGAGTGACTTGCCAGTCTAGTTCAGCGAGCAGTTAAAAAATGCTATGAGCCACAAATAGGTAAGACCAAGTAAGGATGGCACATTTGCTTTCCTAAAGGACGTTTGTGGATCAGACAGGATTTTTCAACAATCTGGTAATTTCAATACAGATCCTAGCATTTAAAGTTTAAGTCTTAAGTCTATTTATTAGTGTCACAAGTAGGCTTACATTTACACTCAAAAATGACATTACTCTGAAAATCCCCTAGTCGCCACATACAGCGCCTGTTCGGGTGCATTAAGGGAGAATTTAGCATGGTCAAGGCATGTCTTTTGCACTGTGGGAGGAAACTGGAGCATTGGAGGAAGCCCACACAGACGTAAGAAGAACATGCAAACTCCACAGTGATCCAAGCTGCGAATTGAACCCACATCTCTGGTGCTGTGAGGCAGCAGTGCTAACCATTGCGCCACCGTGCATTTTTATTCCAGATTTCATAATTAAACTTAAATTCCACGAGCTGTTGTGAAAAATTCCAGGCCTCCGGAACACTAATCCAGTAACATTGTCACTGCGCTATTGCTTGCCTAAACTTGGCAGAAAAGGTCTAGTTTTGTGAAAATATTGCTGTATTTGTGTGGTGGACACTATTTTGTTACAATAATAAAACAGGATGTTATCCTTCCTTCTATGACAAATAGCTATTGCTCAATAAATTATATGAAATAAATAATCCAGTAAACAGTATGAGATTCACAATTAACATGTTAAATGGCTGAATTGCAACATGTTCATTTTCCACACCAGAAAATTTATTTTAAAAATCCTACTTTTTAAAAAAAATCAAACACATTTTTGGAGATGCACACACTGTATCCAATGTCAAAGCACATGTTGCAATTAACAAAATGTATGCATCAACATTAAATTATAACACAAACAGTGAAATTAGAACTTAACATCTAATAACTGAACATCATGCTCAGTGAGACTGCCAACGAAGCAGTTTTGTTGCACAATATGATGCTACTTAAACATACATTTTTGCAACATTTAATAGCACACAGACCATTCACTGATGCTCTAAATGTAAGTTGCTACTAAAATTGTTTGACGTAGTGCCGTGATCATTCCAACTTACATTAATTATTTGATACCATTATGAGCTTCCAACTACACATCATTCTGTTTCCAAGATGCCTGATGCGTATCTGTCGCATGGTCTAAGCCCTTGACTCGGCACGTCTGTTGCTGAAACCCACATCCATGCCTTCCATTTCTCAAGATTCGACAATTTCAATGCCCTCCTGGCCAGCCTCCCATAAACTTTAGCTTTACGCAAACGGGATTAAGGAAAATCCTACAGCATTTTGTACGTATGAGAAGAGCAAGAAGGTAGCCAGGAAAGGATGATCCACTCAAAGATAATGGAGGGAATCCATGCATGGAACCAAAGGAAATAGGCAAGATACTAAATGAATATTTTGCCTCAGTGTTCACCAAACAGAGGGACTTGGTGGATGAGGAGCCTGGGATAGGGTGAGTATTCTGTGTCATATCAATATCACAAAGGAGGTAGTATTGGCCATCATAAAAAGCATTAAAGTAGTAAGTCTCCAGGACCTGATAGGAGTTACACCAGAATACTGAGGGAGATAAGGCTGGAAATTGCTGGGGCCTTGACAGAAATTTTTGTATCCTCATTGGCTGCAAGTGGAGTTCCAAAGACTGGAGGATAGCCAATACTGTTCCATTGTTTAAGAGGGGCAGCAGAAATAATCCTGAAAATTATAGCCCGGTGAGTTTTATGTTACTGGTAGAAAAATTATTGCAAAAGATTCTTAGGGACAGCATTTACTACATTTATAATAAAATTGACTTATTAATGAGGGGCAGCATGATTTTGTGGCGGGAAGGTCGTGCCTCACTAACTTGATCGAATTTTTTGAGGAAGTGACGAAGATGATAGATGACGGAAAGTAGTGGTTGCTGTACATATAGACTTCAGTAAAGCCTTTGACAAGATACCTCATGGTAGACTGGTACAAAAGGTGATGTCACAAGGGATCAGAGGAGAGCTGGCAAGATGGATAAAGAACTGGCTTGGGCATACAAGACAGACGGTAGCAGTAGTGGGGTGTTTTTCTGCATGGAAGATTGTGACTAACAGTGTTCCACAGGGATTAGTTCTGCAACATTTGTTGTTTGTAGTACATATATAAATGATTTGGAGGAAACGGAGCTGGTCTGATTAGTAAGTTCGCAGATGACACAAAAACTGATGAAATTGCAGATAGTGAAGAGGATTGTCAGAGGATACAGCAAGATTTAGACCAGTTGGAGACTTGGGTGGAGAAATGGTAGATGGAGTTTAATCCAGACGTGTGAGATAATGTATTTTGGAAGGTCCAATGCGTATAGGAATTATACAGTAAATGGTTCCTTAGGAATATTGAAATGGCACAGAGATCACTGAAAGTGGCAATGCAAGTGGATAAGGTAGTCAAGAAAGTACATGGCATGCTTGCCTTCATCAGTCAAGACAATGAGTATAAAAATTCGCAGGTCATGCTACAGCTTGTACAGAACCTTAGTTAGGCCTCATTTGGAATATTGTATACAATTTTGGTTGCTACACTACCAGAAAGATCTGAATGCTTTGAAGAGGATACAGAAGTCTCCCAGAATGTTGCCTGGTCTGGAGGGTATTAACTATAAGGAGAGATTAAATAAACTCAGTTTTTTCTCATTGGAATGATGGAGGTTGAGGCATGACCTGATAGGGATTTACAAGATTATGAGTATCATGAACAGAGTGGATAGTTTGATGCTCTTTCCTAGGGTAGAAAAGTCAAGTACTCGTGGACATAGGTTTCAGGTGCACGGGGAAAAGTTTAGAGATGATATGTGAGGCAAGTTTTTTTTTTACCCAGCGGATGGTGAATGTCCGGAACGTAATGTCCCGGGAGGTGACAGAAGCAGGTATGATAGCAGCATTTAAGGAGCAAATAGGCAAATACATGAATAGGATGAGACTGGAAAGATATGGACTCTGTAGGTGCATACTGTTTTACTTTAGGCAAGCATCATGATTGCAGACTTAGAGGTTGGAAAGGTCTGTTCCTATGTTGTTCTTTCCTTTGTCCCTTGTGCAAAAACTCTGGTACTTTTGTCCTAATTCTTAGCAGGTCCCACTCACTCATCATTCCTTTGTTTGCTGACAGTGCATTGGCACTTATTCCAGCAATTCCTTGATTTTAAAATTCTGATACTGCTCTTCAAATGCCGAGATAGTATCACCCTTCCCATCACTGTAACTTCCTCCAACCTTCTCAGATCTTGGAGTTCCTCAAACTCTGGTGTCTTTCACATCTCAAATTTTTTCAGTTTATTTATTAGCGTCACAAGTAGGCTTACATTAATACTGAAATGAAGTTACTGTTAAATTCCCCTAGTCATTCCTTTGCAGCTGCAGGGTCAAAATCCTGGAATTCCTTCTTTAACGTCACCATGGGTCAACGCACAACATGTGAACTGCTGCGTTTCAAGAAAGCAGCTCACCACTACCTTCTCAAGGGTAACCAGGGTTGGGCAATAAATGCTGGCTAGCCAGTGATGCTCATATCTCACAAATGAATTTAAAAAATGTTTTTTAAAAGAAAAACTGAAATGGTCCTGTGTTTTAAAATGGGCATAAAATCTGATTTTAGTATCCTTAGTGAGTTATGTTTGGGGGACAAGAATTTAACAATATTCATGACATTCAATATACCTGAACTCCTCAGATTATCAGTTGAAATTACAAGTTCATTCGTTTTGATACAGTAAATAAAATAATCATTAGACTAAACAAGTTGATAGATCAGATGAAGCAAACTTGTCATTTTGTAAATTAAATGACTAAAAGAGCAGGATACGATATTGTACAGTAGCCCTAGAGTTTGAATTAATAACATTATTAGGACAATAAAGCAAAAATAAAAAAAGGTACATGTGAATATATAAATTATGAGCAGGAGTCTACCATTAGGTGCTTCAAGCCTGCTGCACCATTCGATAAGATCACGGCTGATCACTTTGTGGCATCAGTGCCACTATCCTAGCAACCCCTGAGCACTTTCGTTCTGTTAGTCAGGAATGTATTTACATATCTGTCTTTACGATATTGAATGACCCTATCTCTTCCACACTTTGGAGAAAGTGTGTTCCACAGGGTCACAACTATCTAATTAAAAAAAACTGGCCTCAAGGGGACCTCTTATTTTTAAACCGTGTTTCCTAGGTTTAGATTCCTCAGATACATCCACTCAGCAAACACTCTGTCAAGACACCTCAGAGTCTTATATGTTTCAATAAGTTTGCCTCTCATTTCTCTAAATTCCATTGGATGTACATCCAGCACGTCCAACGTTTGCTCATAAAACTCCTTCATTCCAGGAATCAACTCTGAAGCTTCTAATGCAATTATATATTTTTTAAAGAAACCCAAAACTGTACACAATACTCCAGATGTGCTCACACCATCATCGTATAGTAAAACATCCCTACTTTTATATTACATTCCCCTTACAATAAATAATGTTCCATTTGCCTTCCTCATCACTTGCTGTACCTAAACACATTTTGCGATTCGTGTATCAGAATCCGCACATCCCTCTGTACTTCAACAGCTCTATCTCTGTTCCTCTGCAATCCCCCCTCCATTTGAATAACAAACCGCTTCTCTACTCCTACAACTAGAGTGGTAACACTCACCTCCAACACCAGCTCCTCATCAAACTCTTCACCATCCGCCATTGAAGTGAGCGAACGCTCCGCCGGCAGCGGGGCCGCGCTGGGGACGGTGGGAGTTGTAGTCCGGCTCAGGGCGCGAACCCTGGGGACGGTGGGAGTTGTAGTCCGGCTCGGGGAGTGAATCCTGACGAGGGAGCGGAAAGAGGGGGCCGAATGGACTACAACAAATCCCGTGAATCTTTGAGGGCCGGGAGGCCGTAGACGCATGCGTAATTCGCCGCCTTTCCACAACGGCCGGGCTACCGTCAGGAGCACGGTGCGCATGCGCCCTGCCGGAGTTGGCGGTTGGGCTGCAGGGGGCGCGCGCTGGTGCGCGAGCGAGCAGAGCGGTGGATCGACCGGACGGACGGCGTTGGAGGAGAGTGAGAGTGAGCTGTTTGACGGGGGAAGGAGAGAGAAAAAAAAAACACCTCCACATGATTTACAAACTTTATTAGGCACATAGTCCGATAGCATCAGTAAACATCCCCCCGCGTCCCTCCAACTGTCTGTCGCCGTGAGGTGTTTGTGGTAGAAGGCAGTCCGCAGAGCCGGGGATGGAGCGCTAGCAAGAGTGTCCTTTCCCCTACACAATATGAGCGCAGGTGAGTGAGTGAGTTCCGTCAACTTTCCAGCGGTCCGGTCAGGTTCGGTTCGGTTCTGCATCCGAGTCCCTCACAAGCGGAGTGAGGCTGCAGTGATTTTGCTGCTCCCGGGTCTCAGTGTCTTGAAGTCCTAAAGCTGGTGGTTCAGGTTTCCGCAGTTTTTACCACCCCCCCAACTCATCAACACACAACATCGAGCCTAATCCCAACTACTCGTGTTTCTGTTTTTCATATCGAGAGTTGTTTCGTAAAGTGGTAAAAATCTGTGTTTTGGTAAAGGAAACTTTCCAACCCCGCATTCCCCCCGGCAGATACTTCAATCAGAATTTCTTTGCCAAGATCTATTGAAGTTTCTTCCCTTTGTTTTTGCAAGCTTCTAATGTTGACGGTTCATTCGATCTCTTTAAAACATGAATTTGTCCGGCAGATATTTCCCCTTGGGATACAAGGAGGTGTAACGGATGACTGATTTGCATTTTTCCCATTGACCACATCATTTCCCATCTGTCTGCTTTTGAAGCCGTCAGCTCTGTCCAAGTTTGTCTTTCAAGAGCTTCGGCAGGCAAGTGCAGTAAATTCCTAACAGCATCAGCTGTACCGAATCCTTTTGTGTCAGTGGTCATTTATGTACATTCTCGATTCCATTTTACATTTATTGACGGGATTACGTGAGGAAAACAACTGGGACTGGATTATGTAAGGAAAATAATTTGGTCTTTGGCCTTATCACTGGTCAGAAGTTCTGGGAAAGTTTTCTTGGAGAAATTAATGCAAAAATAAGGGTTATCTTTAATTTTGCTACTTGTATAACCAATGTATAGCATGCTCTAAGTTAACGGGACAAGTTTTATCAATATTTGCTGCAATTCTTGAGATTAATATTTTAAAGAAAACTGATAAGAATGACGAGATGTATTGAAAATGGCAATACATACTTAACGGGGGGGAGGGGGGTCCATGTCCAGGATTTTGTAACTCAAAAGTCTTATTTCCTTTGGCTTTGAATTGCTTTGTTCCTTTTGTTTCTGTGTGGCATCTGGTTTGTGTTTTGAAACTGTTGAAAAGCCATGTATTGTTCAGAAAATCATGTGATTTTTAAATGACTGTACCAAAGAAGTAATAGGTTTTTGGGGAGCAAATGTGTGGCAATTGTAATTGTCTCAAACTTCAGATGCTTCCTTCCTATTGCTGTGGCCACCAAGTTTAACGCCTGGTCGCAGCTGACACTGAAAACTATTCTTTAGTGTTCAAAGGATCTTTGTCTTCTCTGAGGAGCAATCCTTAATCTCAAATTTCTGAAAGCTCTGAAACAGATTTGAACAAATGAAGATTTGGATTGAGTATCTTGAAATTTCTGAAAAAGGTTCATGTTAAAAATTCCACCTTTTTTAATCATACTTATAGGCTGAGTAATGCTGCTGAGGGTGGGATGATTAAGTCTGTGTCTTTGTTATATATTGGCTAAACGTGAAATTCTTTCAGCATTTTGATTTAGTAAGTCGTGCCAGGAAGACTAGAAAGGTTTCATTTTTTGTTTCAATTCTTTGATTACTCACTGAGCCGTCTGGGTTAGTGGATGGGCTGTAACAGTTTTGCACTACTTGGTAATGGAATGGAAAACTACCTGGAGTTGCATCTTCTGATTTCTATCTAATAATTCCCGTGTGGACAACATTGGCCCTGTTCAACTCGTAGTTCACCATGTGTGAAGAATGATCACCTGGGCAAGGTGAAAGCTTTTTTTTAAAGTTTGTTCATTAGTGTCACATGTAAGCTTACATTAACACTGCGATGAAGTTACTGTGAAAAATTCCCAATGACCAGCAACCCTGGAATCATTACCCAGTGAGGAGCCTACGTCCCCCAAGGGAAGCAGCAGAAACCAAATATACCAATAATTCAAACAAAAATTATTTGACATTAGAGGTACAAAAGTTACAAAGATTTTTTTGTCCCTGCTTGAGAAACAATATTTCTGTTGACTTGAATGAAGAGTTAAATAATATGGCTTTCTAGGAACACAAATAATTAAATCCATTTGCTTACTTCTCACAATGTCCCTGAATAATTTATCTCCAAATTGGTCTTTGAACTTGTTCATGCTTTTTAGCTTCAAGCACTGACTGTTCCTGGTAACATTTCACAATGCATATTGCTGCCTTTTGGTACAGCAGTTCTCTATCTGCTGTTAATTCATGTTTAATTTTTGGAGCAATTAGTTTGAATCAGTTTTGTCAATTATCTTCATAATCTTAAATTTCAACTTTTTATAAAGGAAGCAGTCAATTTCTTTTAAAGCTTCTTTATGTCTTTAGTTTCCTCAGAGATGAGACCTAACCAATGACTGATATACCAACAGTATCTGGTACACAGGACGATGCTTGTGGTTGTGGAAGGTCAGTCATCTCAGCTCCAAGATGTATCTGCAGGAGTCCCTTAGGATACTCACTAAGTCCAGTAATTTTCAGCAGTTTCGTCAATGACCTTTCCTCCGTCACAAGATCAGAAGTGGGGATGTTTGCTGATTGCGCAATGTTTAGCACCATTTGTGACTCCTCAGATACTGAAGCAGTCCGTGTTCAAATGCAAAAAGGCATGGACAATATCCAGGCTTGGGCTGATGAGTGGCAAGTAACATTCGCGCCATACAAATGCCAGGCAATGACCATCACTAATAAGAGTTATTCTAACCACCACCGTGTGACATTCAGTGGTGTTACGTAAGAAATAGGAGCAGGAGTAGGCCATCTAGCCCTTCAAGCCTGCCCCGCCATTCAGTAAGATCATGGCTGATCTGAAGTGGATCAGTTCCACTTTCCTGCCTGCTCCACGTTGCCCTTAGTTCTCTTGTCTATCAGAAATCTGTCTACCCGTGATTTAAATATATTAAACGATGTAGCCTCCATTACTTCAATGGGCTGAGAATTCCAGAGATTCACGACCCTCTGAGTGAAGAAGTTTCTCCTCAATTCTATACTAAACTGACCTCCCCTTATTTTGAGGATGTGCCCTCTAGTTCTGGTTTCCTTTCTAAGAGTCTCTCTATCTCTACCTTATCCAGCCCCTTCATTATCTTGTAAGTCTCTATAAGATCTCCCCTCAGCCTTCTAAACTCTAATGAGTACAGGCCCAGTCTATTTAACCTCTTCTCATAAGCTAAACCCCTCATCAGTCTGGTGAACCTTCTCTGTACTTCCTCCAAGGACAATATATCCTTTCGCAAATAAGGAGACCAAAACTGCACACAGTACTCCAGTTGTGGCCTCACAAGTGTCTTGTGCAGTTGCAGCAAGACCTCCCTGCTTTTATATTTTATCCTCCTCACGATAAAGGCCAACATTCCATTTGCCTTCTTGATCACCTGCTGCTCCTGCTGACTGAGTTTTTGCGATTCATGCACAAGGACCCCCAGGTCCCTCTGTACAGTAGCATCCTGCAACATTTCACCTTTTAAATAGTATTCCATCCTACTATTATTTCTTTGAAAGTGGATAACCTCACATTTGCTAACGTTATACTCCATCTGCCAGGTCCTCGCCCACTCACTCAGCCTATCCAGATCTCTCTGCAGACTTTCTGCATCCTCCACGCAATTTGCTTTTCATCGCTGAACCATTACTGAATCCTCCACTGTCAAAATCCTTGCGATTACCATTGACCATAAACTCAACTGGACACTCCACATAAACACAGTGGCTACAAGAGCAGTTCAGAGGTAGGAATACTGCAGCAAGTAACTCACCTCTTGACTTCCACCATCTATAAGGCAAAAGTCAGGTGCCTATTCACCATCTACAAGACACAAGTCAGGAGTGTCATGGAATACACTCCACTTGCCTGGATGGGTGCAGCTCCAGCAACAGTCAAGAAGCTTGACACCACCCAAGGCAAAGCAGCTCACATGATTGATACCACATCTACAAACATTCAATCCCTCCACCACAAATGCTCAGTAGCAGCAGTGTATACCATCTACAAGATGTACTGTAGTCATTCAGCAAAGATTCTTAGACAGCACCTTCCAAACCCACAAGCACTTCCATCTCAAAGAACAAGGGCAACAAATAAATAGGAACACCACCACCTGTGAGTTCCCCTCGAAGCCACTTCTTCACAGTCGCTGGGTCAAGATTCTAGAATTCCCTCCCTAATGGCATTGTGGGTCAACCCACAACATGGACTGCAGAGTTTCAAGAAGGCAGCTCACACCACCTTCTCAAAGGCAACTCAAGATGAGCAATAAATGCTGGCCAGCCAACAAATCCCATGACCTTTGAATGAATTTGTTTAAAAGTATAACAAAGAACAAAACAGCATGGGAAACAGGCCCTTCGGCCCAACGAGCCCGCGCTGCCACCTCGATGTTCCCACTTCTACACGCGATCCCTGTCCATGTTTATAGATCTATGGATTAAAAACCAAATTTGAGACAATTTAGGGAGAATTTGTTTTGCCAATTAGCCTAAGAGCACATCTTTGGGATGTGGGAGGAAACCGGAGCTCCCGGAGAAAACCCACACAAGCACGGGGAGAATGCGCAAACTCCCACACACACAGGCCCAAATCCATGTATCTGCACTGCACAGCACAGCTATAGTTACTGCGCTGTCGTGTTGCCCATCAAATGGTCCAGGTCAAGCATACACTAACGATGTGAAGCAGTAGGATACTCTTGAAAAAGGTCCAAGAGCAGTCCTCTCACGACCCATCGCGTGTATGCCCCTCGTTAGACAACCTTAAGTAAAAGCAGAAAATACTGGAAATGCTCAATTAGTCAGTAACTGAGTTGGTGTTAATGGGTGAGTTGGGACCTTTCATCAGAACGTCAAATGTTGACTGACTTATTTCACAATTTCAGTATAGATTCTTATTTCATTTGCAGTATTTAAATATGTTTTATTACGGTCCTAATCTTATTTGTTTGCTCTTTGTTTAATATATGTAGTTAATAAAATTGTGAAGGACATAAAACTATACTAGCTTTGGGATGACAAGCTGGATTAAGGTGTATAACTCTAAATTTTCCAAAAACAGTAATGTGTAAGCTGTCATTCTGTTAATTTTTTAAAATCCTTTCTCCTGCATTTGAAAAAAAGTATTACTGTGCAGGATCAACTTTTAGCTGGTCGCAAAGAAATGAGTGAGTGGGCCAGGTAACTCATTGTTTGAAGTGACTTGTTTGTGGCGAAATACCTGGTCTTTACTCATTTTCTCATTCAAGTTCATGCATACATTATGAATATTGTCTTGAAGTTGCAGGGCCCTAAGTTAAGCCAGTAAGTTAAATGTTCAAGCATAATTTGCTCTGTTTTCTATGCAGCAAAAATATACGTACTTAAATATATGCAATATTTAGGGTTTAAAGTTTTAGTGCAAAACCTTGGATGGCAATATTTTCTTTCTTTAGAGAAATTGGTCTTCAACTTGGTTGCAATTGGTTAGTATTCTAATCGTTGCTCATTTCAAAATCATGGGTTGCCTGGTGCTTCATGTCGTAAATGAGTGCTTTATCTGGACCATCTGAAGGGCACCATGACAGCTCAGTGACTATTGCTGTAGCTGTGCAGACACTTGGAATTGGGCCGGTGTCTGCGGGAGTTTGCGCGTTCTCCCCGTGGTTGCGTGGGTTTTCTCCGGGCGCTCCGGTTTTCTCCCACATCCCAAAAATTTGCTCTTAGGCTGATTGGGAAACAAATTTACCCTATATTGAGATTCTTCTATATTAGGAATAACCTAAAATTAGAATAAGAAAGTGGAATTGTTACTGTAAAGTTATGACAGCAGTGCGAGCTTGTTGGGCCGAAGGGCCTGTTTCCCGTGCTGTGTTGCTCTTTGAAATCTCTTTGAAACCACGCTTGTAAATCCTAAGTTTTGTTTTAAACCTACAAACCTGTAAAACATCTACATTAGTTAACCTTACTTTCTTTTTCCACAGTTGTTACTACAATGAATAGTTTTGGCTGCTGTGTAAGTTCTTGTGATGTTTGTTTACATTTTTGAACTGTTACCTGAGTGCAGCTGATGCTCCACATTCATGAACTTTTATTAGCAGCTGAAAGTAGATAAGATATAAGTTTATAATTCTTATGGTAACTTGGCCAAGTTTTTCTTTTGACAATTATATAGTTGGTATTGTGGATCAAAAAATGTTATGATTCTAACTCCTTTGAGAATGATGTACAAAAGAATGTCTGCCTGATGTTCGACTCATATTCTGAGTGTCAAAAATTTAATTCCTGAAGTTTATCCACTGCCATTGAGTAGTCACATCTTGATCATTACTTCTTATGCATATGTCTTCGCTGACCAAATGCACAATTGTGTTGTCTGACACCTGTGCATTTGATTTATTTGCTCGCTCGAGTTTATCTGTTACCCCACAACCCCTATGTTTGTACGTATCTATCATAAAAGTAAGACATTTGGCTCATTCTTTTTGTTCTGGCTCTCTGGCTTTTGCTACAGCCCTTTAAGTTTCTGATCTTAGCCTGCCTCTCCAACTCCCTTTAATTTATCAGTTTTTCATGTTGAGCCTTCCAGATTCTGAGTCTGCTAAGTGAAAGCATTTCTCCTTAACTACTGTCTGAATCTTTTGCCAATGGTTTTATTTCTGAAATCTTGTTATTGACTTAATCATAAGTTTTTTTCTTCTCCTCTATCAAAATCGCTCATCACATGGAAAACCTTAATGATGGTGACCTCCTTAAGGAAAATGACCTAATTTCAAACATCTCAGATCTGAAATCCCTCATCCTTGATAACATTCTAGTAAGCCTCATCAGTACACTAAGAACTCTTGTATCTTTCCTGATACTGTGATGCCTAGAATTGTGTGTGATTTGTCAACTAAGGCCTAACAGTAATTTACAGAAATCTACCATAATATATTTAGCTTCATCCTTGTAGTTAATAAATCCATGAAAAACGATATATTCTTTTCACCACCTTATTCATTTGTCCTCCAATATATGTCCTCTTTCTACCTCCTTTCTATCACACTTCTGGTCTTGCTCTTATCCTCATGCCTGTGTGCTATGATTTATGCATATCTTTGTTCCCATGTCTAGTCATTTACTTTCTCTTGTCTGTGTGCCATTGTGCTTTCTATTCCAGTCACTCTGCCTCTAACTTCCTTGATTTATTTCATCCTTCTGCCCTCATCCTGTTTTGTTGGTGTTTATTTTATCCTCACTCTGTCTGTTTTATCTGATTGCATTTACTTTCCTCCTCCTTCTCCTACAAGTTGGTCACTTGCGCTGTCATTGGTTTGCATCGGTTCTTAGTCTTTGGCACTTAAACATAGTGGACAATATTACAACATTATATTCCAAGTTTAATTATCTCAGTACTGTAACTTAATCCATGTGTTACATTTTTAAATTACCATATTTTTAAACAAAAGGCCATATGTTGCCAATTTTTGTCTGATCTAAGTTATAGAATTACACTTTTAATATGTGTCTCTTTCCTGTAGAAATTAAGAAGCCACCGGTGGCCCCTAAACCCCGATTTGTTTTGGGAAAGAAGCTACCTCCTCCTCCAGTTGCACCAAAGCCTGACATCATTATATCAGAACCATTATCAACACAAAAAGGACCAAAACCAGCATTAGCACCAAAACCAATATTGTCAAAAATTACACCAGTGGCTGAAGTAAAGCCAACACCACTACGAAAGAATAAATTCTCAGAGGAAATTGAGCAAAGGTTGAGTGAAAATGTGAAGTGTTCAGCTTGCCAAGATGTTGGTGATGGCATGCAAAAGAGAGGCTGTGAATTTGCTCATCATTACATTAAATCAAATTGCCCATGTAAAACTGGATATGAGTATAAATTCTTAAATGGTGAAAATACATATAAAACACACATTGTCGCTGACCATTTATCCAAACTGGACGCTTTGGAAAAAAACAAGAAACGCGACCAAACAAATTATTCCTCAAGAATACAGCACAAACCAGAAACTCAGTGTGGCAAAACCTTTAACAGGTACCAAATAATTAGCAAAACTGGTTTCCCAGAGCAGAAATTTAAAGATGTATTAACTCAGGTTGTATCACCAAACAATTATCTTCCAAAACAGAAGGATACACATGGTAATGCAGAGACCAAATTACACAGTAGCAACAGTGGGCAAAGTGAACTGTTTAATTCTGACTCAACCTTCCAAAATGTAAGGAATTGTAAAATAAATTCAGAAGAGCTATGTGTTGGTGAGGAAAAAGAGAATGAGGTTAAAAATGCTGCTGATCAATCAGAAAAAGTGATGAGTGATGAGAAAACTTGCCAGTCTCCTGCTATTGATCACAAAGAGAGGATGCCTAACAATCTGCCAATAGTTTCATCTACACTTGAAGAAAAGGAGAGATTGATCATAGAAGATACTAACCCTTTAATTGCTACTTCAACATCCACTTCAGTGCCTTGCACCAAACCAGTTCCTATGCCAAAGCCAAAGAAAGCACGCTTAATTGGTCTCATCAGACAAAACTGTATAGACAACAGTGTGGAAGACGTTGTGGATCCTAATGTGATATGCAGTGATTCTCGCTTTAAGGCTCCAGGTGGAACTATAGACTTCAAGAAGTCATTTGGTTCTGTAGATTCAGATGATGCCTGTAAGTATAACAGTGAAAATTCACATCAGACTGACAAGATGAATAACATGTGCTTAAAAGATAATATTATTGAGCCAGGTCAGATGAAAGATGAAAGTGATCAAAGTGTTTTGTTCTCCAAAAAACCAATTCTGGACACAGTCTCCAAAGTCAAAATCACTTCAGATTTACAAAGTAGAAGTAAAATAGAACAAATAAAGAAACATTTGGAAAATGGTAACAGAACATTGCCAGCAGACAACAAGGGCAGTTTTATCAGAACTAGTTCTCTCTCTATGAGTTTGCCCAAGTACCTCAGTTTGTCATATGCTTCCAAAGTGCCTGTATTGAACAGTGAGATTCATTCAGATTTTGAAAGAGTAATTGACAGTGAAGAAATGCCCACTAAATCGGACATTTCTGCAAAGACTGTTCCAGAAAAGCCACAGCGTCACAGCCTGCCTGCATCTGTTAGAGTTAAGAAAGATTTGTCAGCAGGCAATAAGGGTGCAAATGGTTCAATGGAAAATGAATCCGAACGTGGACATGCCAGTTTATGCAGCAGAGAAACTAATAGTAGTGAACACACAGCAATTCATCTGAGTGAGAAACCTGTATGGAAACTGCCACATCCTATTTTGCCTTTTCTGGGAAGTCCCAGCACTGTGACAGTAACAACTACTTCACAAAATAATGAAGCTATTATTACAAAGCCAAGAGCTAAATCCTTGTCATCTGCTGATTCCGAAAAGTTGGAAAGATCACCAAAAGAGTCTTCAAAGAAAAATTCATTTAAAAGGATTCTTGGTATAAAACTCTCTGCTAAAATTAAAACTGATTTTCAGAAAGTTTTACCAAAAGGCAGCTATTCAGTAGACAGTGCACCAGATGGACTTTCATCTGTGGAGAATAGAGACCATAATCACTGCATTTTGGAGTCGCTAGGTGATCAAAAGAATAAACCTGTGAAAGCACATTCTGCAGACTCCTACTACCAAAGTAAAAAAAAAGGCCATATACTCAAAAACTCCTCTGATTTTCCAAACAACCTTCCCACTGAACAGGAATCTCATATTGATGTGCATAAAAAATATCCACAGAACTCTAAAATACAACTGATTGAAGCACAGTCTCTGTCTCCTAAATATGAAAATATTAGTGCCAATTTTGATTGGAGAAGTTCTTCCAGTGTCGAAGATTGTGACTCTACTATATACGAAATACAGCCATATGCAGTGTCGAACTGCTATCAAAAATATAGAGCCACACACAAGAATCAATGCCTCAGGTAATTATGACAATACTGGTACATTATAACTGAATAGTTGTAAGGAAGGAAGAATCTGATTATCTTAAATGTGGAAAATGCTTCAATTACTTCACAGATTTAGCTGTGTCTCTTCATCAGTAGAGGGAAAAAAAGTTAATGTTTGATATCTGTGATCTTTCATCAGAATTCTGATGAGCAGACCTGAAACAGTAACTCAATTTCTTACTCTCCGATGCTGTCAGATTGGCAGAGAATTTCCAGCATTTGGAATATTTTGCTGCTGATCATCCTGAACTTGATTGTTCATGGTCACAATTTCAGCGTATTCCGTTTGCAGTGTGACTGAGTGGAGTAACACTTAGTTGATAATGAATTTGATTATAAAGGATAACCGTTGAACCAAATAACAAGGCCTTTCCATCATTGCTGTCTTAAAGCAAACTGATAATGTGTCTTGTAGACTAAACTCTTGATTAGTAGTTTTTAATTGTAGGTGTAAATGAAGTTGAAAAACTTCAGTCTGTGCATTGCTTTAAAGTGAACACATTTTAAGCAATTCACAGATTGAATCTTTACTACATTTATGTATGCAATTAGAAACCTTTGTAATTCTGAGATAATCTTGAACCCGTTCTAACTCCCAATGTCAATCCTCAGAATGTTACATTTCACACGCAAATCATCATAAACAAAAGGTCTGAACAGGTAACAGCAATATAAATAGAGCTGGCTAGACCAGCCTATATTGCCCATCCCTAATTGCCCTTGAGCTGTTTTCTTGAACCACTGCAGTCCACACAAGCTGTTAGAGTGGGTGTTCCAGGTTTTGACCCAGTGACAGTGAAGAATGGTGATATATTTCCAAGTCAGGTTGTGTGTGGTTTGAAAAGAAACTGTCAGGTGCTAATGTTCCCATGCTTATGCAATCCTTGTCTTTATAGGTGGTTGAGATTGTGGTTTTGGAAGGTGCTGTAGAAGGCATCTTGGGAAACTGCTGCAGTGTATCTCATAGTGCACACTGCAGCTTGAGCGTCAGTGGTAGAGGGTGTGAATGTTGAAGGTGATAGATGGGGTGCCAATGAAGCAAATTGCCTTGTCTGAATGACGTTGAGTTTCTCAGGTATTGGAGCAGACTTATCCAGGCAATTAGAGAATATGCCTTCATATTTCTGACTTGTGCAGATAGGCAATCTTTGGGAAGTCAGAAAGTAAGTTACTCTCTGGAATTTCCAACATATGGCCTTCTGTTTAGGCACAGTATTTATCTGGCTGATTCAATTCAATTTCTGGTCAATGGTAACCTCCAGGATGCTGATAATAGGAAATTCAGTGAAAATGGTTGAATTCTCATGTGTTAATCTTCATTGCCTGGCACTTATATGACGTAAATGTTAATTGCCATTTAACAGCTCAAGGCCTGTATGTCGTCCAGGTCTTTCAGCATATGGATACTAATGCTGAACATTGTGGTCATCAGCCAACACCTTCTGACCTTCAATGATCTAAGACTGAAATAATTGGCCTCCAAGAGACACAATCTTTGTGCTAGGTACGACTCCAATCGGTGGAGAGTTTTCCACTGATTCTCATTGGTTCCAGTTTTCTTGGGATCTTTGATGCCACACTCGGACAAATGCAGCCTTGATGTGAAGGACAGTCACGTAACCTCTGGAACTCAGCTCCTTTCATGTTTGGACTAAGGTTGTAATGGGGTTAGAACCTGAGTGGCCCTGGCAGAACGCAAACTGAGCATTAGTGAAAAAGTTAGTGCTGAGCTAGTGCTGCTTGAGAGCATCTGTGCTTACCATTCCCCATCACTTTGCTGATCGAGAGTTGACTGATGGGGTAGTAATTGGCCAAGTTGGATTTGTCCTGCTTTTTGTGCAGAAGGTATATCTGTGCTCCTATTTTGCTGGATAAATGGTAGTGTTGTATCTACTGGAGCAGCTTGACTAAAGACACAGCTAGTTCTGGAGCACATCTTCAGTTTAAATTTATTTATTAGTGTCACAAGTAGGTTTACATTAGCACTGCAATGAAGTTACTGTGAAGTTCCCGCAGTTGACATGCTTGGGTATACTGAAGGAGAATTTAGGATGGTCAACGAACCTAACCAGCATGTCTTTCAGACTCAATATTATTGCTAGGATGTGGAAAGTTTGCAGAATCCAGTGCCTTCAGCCATTTCTTAATAGCATGTGGAGTGAATCAAATTGGCTGATGACTGGCATTTGTGATACTGGATCCTCCAGAGGAAGCCAGGATGGATCATGCACTCATGCACTTCTGGCTGAAGATCGCAAACAATTTTCCAATCACAATACGATGTGAATCATGACTCAATTCTATAGTATTCACTGCAATCAATATAGAACAAACTTTTGAAAAACAATTCCATTGAGCTTCATCGCTCTGTTTTGGTCAGTGTTAATCTGATTTAATACCAGTTTGTGGCAGTAACGTCAGTTGTTTGATACATGACTACAGTGAAAGAAGCACATTTCAATATGGGATCTATGTGTAAGAATACTTTGAAATCAAGCTTTGTCAGTAGCTGTAACTCAATGTCAGTAATATTTCTTCTCTTCGTGAACTGTTGCCCCCAAAAATACATGGACGTGACAGCTCTGAGGAGAATGTGACAAAAGGGATTTAATTTTAGGATGGCAGATGTTTGGGAAGAGATGGTTGTGAGGAGGAGCATGCAAAAGATTTTGTTTGTCTATGGGCTCCTGGCAAAACACCCTGAAGTTCACCCTGAAATTGAATATATACTTGAAAAGGAAAACTATTGCTAGGCAATATAGAAAGAGAAAGGGAGTGAGACTATTTAGGTCATTTAACAATCTGCCGCAAACATAATCCACTGGTCTCCTTCAGTTTTATTTATTTTATAACTTCATGAAGTTTTTCCGAAATGATTTTTGTGCATCCAGACTTGTATGTTAGCTTGCCTTGAGGTTAATACTTCAACTTCTGCTTCAAAAGAGGTCAGAGTAATGTAGGATCTCATGTATTGCCTAAGCTATTAGCTTAGGTAAAGAAGGAAAGCTGCATTGCAGGATTTATCTAGCTGCTGTGTTTGTCTACATAACAAGTTGCCACAAGTCAGAGTAAATTAAATGTTTTGAAGTTCTTTGAAATGTTTTTATGTGTTTTCATATTATCTAATTGGTATTATTATGGCTTTGAGTTAAATGATTTTCAATTAAGATAAGTCAAAATGCAAAACTATTTTTAATACCATTGCCTTCTATTGGAGTAACAAAACACTTCAATGTTCATGTTTCCTAATGTTTAATAACGCATGAACCTCAAAAGATACTTTTACCAGTTTTTGAATATTTTCATTAATTCCACCCAGCAACCATAAAGTAACCAATACCATTAAAAATAAACGACCATTATTTCATTGCTGTTTATAAAAAAACTTATGCATGAAACCCAGTCTAAGATAACCATTCAGTCCAATTCTAAGAAAACATTGCATTATTGAAGGTACCATCCATCTGTTCCTGTGTGCCAGTTAAAGGTTCTATAACTCTGTTCACCAGTAACTTGTTTAGTCCATTTCAAGTAATACATTGAACATAAATTTATTATTAGCAAGTATGAGACCAGTGGTTAGCCTTGTTTATTTGTTGAAATGATTCTTGGAATGCATACATCTTTTAACACTGGTTAATTATTTGAATCAGTATCACGATAAGGCAAGGAAGATGGAATTAGATAACAAACTAAAATAATGCTGCAACAATTTAACCGGTTTAATGACACTTGGCTGTTGCCACCAAAACAAAACTGTATAATTTCCTTTAAGTTTAATGCAATTGACGAGTCTTGTTTATTTGTTGAAATACTTTATTTTAATTTTGTGATTTGTAAATACGTTTGGTAGTTTTACCTTTTAGATTTCAGCCTAAAGAGCTATATCTTAGACGAATGATGTATGAAATAAAATGTGTATTTTGTATACTGCAAACCATTTTTGTAGGATTCTGGGTCTTCAATTAGATTGGATCTTGATAAAGGAATAAAGAAAATGTGCAATGAAAATGTATATTTACATTTAAGTGTTGAAAGTCAAATTTTAAGATAAGTTGAGTAATGTTTAGCATCAATATTAAAACAAAGTGAAGAATATCATAATGAGTTTTCATATTTTCAGTTGACTTAACCTAATTGCCAGTACATTTGTGTTGTACCCTGTCGATCTACTTGTGATTGCTACTATGCTAAAGTTAGACAAGCTAATCGTACTTGGTCACTTCAATGAAAGAAATATTGATCATCAGCTATGGGAGCGCAAAGGAAGCAGGGTAAACAGTTGCAACAACAATAGTCTCCTGTTGTTGAAGATATGCTGTGCAAGAGCTCTTAATCACTAACACATATTTTTCCATCTTCATAATCACAACAAGACATCTTGGATGCATCCCTGTTCTATGCATTGGCATCTAATTGACTGCACCACCAGTGAAAGGGAAGTGGCAAGATGAGCATGTAATGAAAGCCATGTGCAGCACTAGCTACTTGACTATCTAATGTCTTATCATTTAAAAACTAAACATCAAAATCCAACCCCCTAGACACCCCCAGGGCTAAAGTGTTTCACTGTCTTGGTTCAAGCAAGTAGCAAAAAGAAATCTGGAGAGTCACCAGCAGACAATGAAAATGGACATTTACTGCATTGAAGATGACTGGGTTTCCTGTAGAGGTGCAGTGTACTCCACTGCTCTAGAGGTCTGTGGCCTGCCCCTTGTAAGCATCAAAATTGGTTCATTGGAACATAGGAAACAGGAGCAGGAATAGGCTATTCGGCACTTCAAGCCCATTTCACCTTTCAACCAGATCGTGACTGATCATGTATCTCAATGCCATTTTTCTGTGCTGACCCCGAATTTGATCTGTGTCTTGTATATGCTCAAAGATTGAGCTTCCACAGTCCTCGGGTAAAGAATTATAAAGATTCATCGCCCACTAAATAGGAGAGAAATTCCTCATGATTTCATTCCTAAATGGCTTGAGACTGTGTTCCCTGAGCGTGATATTCCCAAAAAGATCAAGAAACTATGTTTACAAGATGTTGAGAGGAATAGATAGGGTGGACTCTCAGAGACTATTTCCCAGGGCTGAAATGGTCACGACGAGAGGGCACAGATTTAAGGTGCAGGAAAGCAAGTACAGAGGGGATGCTAGGGGAAAGTTTTTCACTCAGAGGGTGGTGAGTGAATGGAATCGGCTGCCATCGGTGGTGGTCGAGGCGAACTTGCTGGGGTCTTTTAAAAGACTTCTGGATGAGTATATGGGATCCAATGGGATTGGGGGTTACAGATAGGTCTATGGCTGGGTAGGTTTTGATGTGTTCGGCACAACTTGTGAGCCGAAGGGCCTGTTGGTGTTGTAGTGTTCTATGTTCTATATGTTCTAAACAACTGATATGGTGTTTGCAGTGAGACAGGTCTGGAAGAAAAACCAAGGACAAAATGTGGAACTCTACACCACACCTCTAAATGACCTAACCAAGCCTTTTGTTACCGTCAACTGTGAGGACCTCTGGAAAAACTCTCTTCCTCTGAGAAATTCAGCACGATGGTTTAATAATTTTGCATGCTTGTTTGCCCTTGGTAATGGGGAATCTTCTGACTTGCTTCCTTGATAGTGATGATGTGGCATCAAATTTTTGATATCATGTGGACAGAATCTGCTCATTGAGATGACTCTAAGCGAAGACCAAGGTTTTCAAGGATGTAATTTGTGTTTGTCGATGACTATGCACTAGCTACCAGCTCAGAGCTGAATGTTTTTATAAACATATACAACCTGCCAAATCCCTGTAACCCTGCACATTTACCATAGCTAATCTAATTTACACATTTTTGGACTATGGCAGGAAACCAGAGCATCCAAAGGAAATCCATAAAGACACTGGGAAAGTGTGTACACGGTCACCCAAGGCTGGAATTGAACCTGAGTCGTGCCTAGGCAGCCATGCTAATTGCTGTGTACCGTGCTGCCCTCAAAAGATACCTTGAAAATGATGTACTTGGTTTCAAGCCAGCGCAGCAAAGTTTTACCAGACTGATTCCTGGGATGGCAAAATTGTCATAACAGTGGAGCTTGTATTCAATGGAGTTTAGAAGGATGACAGGGAATCTAATTGAAACATATAAAATTCTGTCAGAGCTGGATGGACCCGATGCAGAAATGTTGTTTCCTCTGGCTAGGGTGTCCAGATCAAGGGATCACAGTTTCCAGGAGATTGGGTAGGCCATTTGAGACTGTGATGAGGAGAAACCTCTTTACTCAGAGGGTGGTGAGGGTAGTTTTCTTCACCATAGAAGGCTATGGGGGCTAAGTCATAAAATATATTTAAGAATACAGATTTCTGGACACTAAAAGCATCAAGGAGTATGGGGAAAATGTGGGAGTGCAGTTTCGGCTAGAGGATCTTCCATGATCATACAGAAAGGTGGAACTGGCTCAATGAGTTGAAAGATGTACTCTTAGAGGACACACAGCAGTACTTTGGATAAGCTGAAAATTCTGGAAAGCAAAGTTTGAGAATTCAGGAGAACATAGATTCAGTTTTTTTAAAATATTAATTTATGGGATGTGGCATCACTGGTAGGATAACATTTATTGCCCATCCCAAGTTGTCATTCAAGAAGGCTATGGTGAACTGTCATCTTGAACCGCTGCAGTCCCTGAAGTGTAAGTACGCCTGTAGTGCTCATGCTCGGGATGGGGGAGGAGAGGTGGTGGTGGAGGACAGTGAAAGAACAGCAATATGTTTACAAGTCAGGATGGTGAGAGACATGGAGAGGAATCTTCAGGTATTGATGTTCCTAGGTATCCACTGTTCTAGTCCTTCTAGATGTTAGTGGCCATGTGTTTGGAAAGTGCTGGCTAAGGAATCTTGGTGAGCTCCTGTAGTGTGTATAATAGATGATGGCTACAGTTGCCATTGTTAATCAGTGGTGGAGGGATTAAATATTTGTGGAAGAGATAGAAATCATGCAAGCTGCCTTTGTCCTGGACACTGCTGAGCTTCTTTAGTGTTATTGGAGCTGTGCTCATCCAGGCAATGGAAAGCATTCCAATATATTCCAATTTCTATCTTTTTAGAGATGATGGATAGGTTTTAGAGAGTCACTCAGCACAGGATTCTTAGTCTTGGTCTGTTAGCCATAGTATTTATATGGCTAGTTCAGTTTCTGGTCAATGGTAACCCCCACTCCCCATGATGTTGATAGTATGGGATTCAGTAATGATAATGCCATTGAATGTCAATGATTTTCTCTTGTTGGAAATTGTCATTGTCTGGCATTTATGTGGTGTGAATATTACTTACCACTTGTCAACCCAAGCCTGGATATTGTCGAGGTCTTGCTGGGCATGGGCAATTTTGTTATCTGAGGAGTTGCAATTGACAATGAGTATTGTGCAGTTGTAAGTAAACTTCTAACCTTATGATGAAAGGAAGGTCATTGATGAAGCGGCTAAAGATGGTTGGGCTAAGAGACTACCTCAAACAACCCCTGCTGTGATGTCATGGAATTGAGATGATCAACCTCCGATCATATTCCTTTTATTGTAATTCAGGTCAGAAACTCCAAATTATTTTATGAAGTCAGTCTAGACCATAAGTTTTGCACTTTGAACTTGTCTAGGGTAAGCATGAGCTACTTCTGTTCAGGTATGATTCAAATGACCCATTAGGGTTTAGTTTATTTAAGAATGCAGTTAACACATTGAAAGAAAATTAGCAATAACTTTTACCAATTACAAACAAGAACAAAAAACAATCACAATATTGTGTATGAACCGTAACAACTCAATGCGCTGTTCGAGTACGACAAAATTCTTTATGACCATACAGCTTGTACAGGATTAGCACAGAAAATAAAAGCCCCCATGTGATTTTGGAACTTAGTCCTTTGATTGGAGAATTGAAACTCTGACTTCCCAGCCTGGTAACTTCCAGCAGCCCTTGAGATAAAACTGGCCTCTAGCTTTTAGTAAAGTTTTACAACACCAATTTTAAATCCAACCAATTTATTTGATAGTAAATTCGCGAGCTTTCGACTTTATAGCCTTCATCAGGCAAATGCAGTGTTCTGGTCTGCAATAGCACTCATATCTACACAGACAGTTACAGATTGCTGATTAGAATGCGAATCCTTACATCTAACCTGCTATTCAAGTGTTAAAGTGGCTAACAATGTGTGTGAAGGGAATCCTGAGCATTGGTTAGAGAATTGTGTATTTTCTCCAGACAGCACAGTAAGTGAGGTTTTTTGCTAATCCAGGCAAGTTAAGGGGGTTACAGATAGTGTGACATGAAGCCAAGATCCCTGTTAAGACCGTCCTCATGTGTGCGGAACTTGGCTATCAGTCTCTGCTCAGCGACTCTGCGCTGTCGTGTGTCACAAAGGCCCCTTTGAAGAACATTTACCCGCAGGTCGGAGGCCGAATGCCCATGACTGCTGAAGTGTTCGCCCACAGGAAGGGAACTGTTTTGCCTGGTGATTGTTGAGCGATGCTCATTCATCCGCTGTCATAGTGTCTGCATGGTCTCCCCAATGTACCATGCTTCGGGACATCCTTGCTTGCAACGTATTAGGTAGACAACGTTGGCCGAGTTGCAAGAGTATGTACCGTGTACCTGGTGAATGGTATCCTCACATTTGATGATGTCGTCCATGTCTATGATCTGGCATGTCTTGCAGAGGTTGCTGTGGCAGGGTTGTGTGGTATTGTGGTCACTGTTCTCCTGAAGGTTGGGTAGTTTGCTGCGAACAATGATCTGTTTGAGGTTGTGCATTTGTCTGAAAGCAAGAAGTGGGGGGGTGGGGATGGCCCTAGCGAGATGTTCATCGTCATCAATGACATGTTGAAGACTCCGGAGAAGATGTCGTAGCTTCTCTGCTCCGGGGAAGTACTGGACAACAAAGGGTACTCTGTCCACCGTGTCCCGTGTTCGTCTTCTGAGGTCAGTGCGGTTTATCGCTGTGGCACGCTGGAACTGTCGATTGATGAGTCGAGCGCCATATCCTGTTCTCATGAGGGCATCCTTCAGCGTCTGGAGGTGTCTGTCACGATCCTCCTCATCTGAGCAAATTCTGTGTGTACGGAGGGCTTGTCCATAGGGAATGGCTTCTTTAACGTGTCTAGGGTGGAAACTGGAGAAGTGGAGCATTGTGAGGTTGTCTGTCGGTTTTCGGTACAGTGAGGTGCTGAGGTCACCGTCCTTGATGGAGATGCGTGTGTCCAAGAAGGCAACTGATTCTGGAGAATGGTCCATGGTCCAAACTCTAGCTTTTAGCCAGCAAACCACAGCAAGAGACAGAGCATAGTATAGTCTGCTAGCCTGTATAGTTACTAGCTAGCAAACCACTCACAGCAGAACTTTCCCTCCACACAGAGAGGCAAGAAAACCTGCTTCCTGTCTGCTGTCCAAACAGCATCTAACTAAAACAGCAGCCAAAAAACTGACATTAAAAGAAATCTTGTCACCTGACCTGTCAATTATTTTTTGCCTTAACAAATTAAAAGGGTCATAAACTCACAACACCGCATTAGGCCCAGTTTAAAAATAAACAGAAGCCCACTTAAACTTTTTAAGCAGCAAGAAAACAATATACAGGCAGAAAGTTGGCAACAACTTGGAAAAAACAAAGCTGCTTGCAAATTGCAGAGAATACAATTCAAAAAACACATTTCTTAAACACAATAGTATGACTAATTAATCAAGTGTTTTCCCCTGACTCCCATTGACTTCAGTTTTGCCACAGTTCCTTGATGTCATGGACAGTCAAATAGTACTTCGATGTCAAGGGCAGTCACTGTCACCTATGGTAAGTGGGTTTTAGAAGTTCCACATCCAAGTCTGACTCAGTCTCTGGGAATAGAGTGAAATTTGAGAAGGTACAAAATTTGTGGTGGAGACCAATTACAATGGCATTCTTTTTCTGACGTTTAGTGGAGGAAATTATGGCTCAACCAAGACTGCTTGTTGGTCCCTCCACAGTATTCAACACAGTGGAGGGATCGATAGATTATCGGGCAAGGGTGCTCTGTTATAATGGTGCAAATGAACTCCATGTCTTTGAATTATGTTGTCAAGATGAAAAAGAGATATGAACCATGAATTATTTATAATCTTTGTGGATATTCCAGTGAGAGGTTGGAAGAAAGTTCTCACCGTTGGCTTAAATCAGACAGATAAAACTGATTTACTGTCTGGATCTGTGAATTTGCAGTTTGAAATTTTGGTTGCATATCAAACCAAAAAATTCTCTTAACAGATGTCTAACAACAGTGTTTGATTTAATCAGAATGTCCTCATAGCACAGCTTTACAGGATCTATTGCAATAATAGCCAGACTGTGTATTGATGACAGGATCCAGGTTTATTAGAATCTGAATTGGCATATTTGTGCTATCATTACAATATATTTACATAGTGAGGCCTTAGTGTAGTTGTTTAAAAAAAAGCACATCTTCTTAGTTTTGTTTAGTCTGGAATCTTTTGCTCCACAACAGTTAATGGCCAAGAATCCTTCATAACTATTTTCATAGTAATGGTATTAATAGTATGAAAAGCTTTCTATTTTAGATAAACTGCAGAAGAAGGTCTAAGTAAAGTTCCTGTTTATCAGTGGCAGTGTAGTTGATAAAATAGGATATGTTATTAATAACTCAGGATGAGAAGGCTAAACATAAATTGAGCTATTTTTGCTTTCCTCAGTTGTTGAATAATAGATAAACATTATGCACAGAAACTCGAATTCTGGATGCAGAATGTAAAACTTGTAGGCACTCTTTCCAGGCGACAAGAACACAATGGTTATGTTGCTAGACTAGTAATCCAGATGTCAGGATTAAATTAACTGGGGCCTTTGGGTCTAATCCCACTAAGGCATCTGATGGAATTTAAGTTCAATTAAATAATAAAATCAGTTAATTAACAAACAATCTAGCATTGTAAGCTAGCCATAGTAGTGGATGAAACCATTATCAATTGCTGTAAAAACCTATCATTAATGTTTTTTTAGGGAAGGAAATCTGCCATCCTTATCTCACCTGGCCAGTCTGAGCCCAAACCCACAGGGATATGGTTAACTCATAATCGCTGTCTGAAATGAACCACGGAATGGAATCAAGCAGATTGGCCTAGGTGGCAAAAGTTATAATGGCACTCCCATATTGCAAAGTCTCAGCAATATCTGGGAACTATATCAAAATTGGGAGAGCTGTCCCACAAAACCAAAACTAATCTTACGTAATCATACTCATGAATTGTCCAGATATGTTCTCCCCATAAAGTACAGGACAAATTGAATCCAGTCAGTTACCACGCATCAGTCTACTCTTGATAGCACTGTCAACAACACGTTCATCAGCAAAGTGATGAAAGTGTTGATGACAATACTATCAAGCAGCATTTAAAGCAATTACTTACTCACTAAATCTCAGTTTGAGTTCTGTAAGGGCCTCTCAGCTTCTGACATCATTACAGTCTTGGTTTAAATATGGATAAAAGTGCTGAATCTTAGAGGTGAGATGGGAGTGACTCCGTGGACATCAAGGCAGCATTTGACTGAGTGTTGCAATGAGCCTTAGCAAAACCAGTGGGAATTGTAGGGGAAATGCTCTACTGGCTGGAGTCATACTGCACACAAAGGAAGGTGGTTGTCATTGTTGGAAATCAACCATCACTGTAAACATGAGGTAGTGTTCTAGACCCAACCATTTTCAAACGCTTCATCAATGATCTTCCCTCCATCATAAGATCAGAAGTGGGGATGTTCACTGATGATTGCAGAATGTTTCTATAGTGATGCTGTTCGTTTTCATATACAGCAGCAACCAACACCCCCTTGTCATTTGTCAGAGTGCTATGACAGTCATCCAGACTTGAAATGTTGGCTTGCCAGTGGCACCTGCATTCCATGAAAGAGTAAACAAAAACATGTAGAGATCATATTATATCTCCACTTATCCATACCAAAGTCCACTATTGTTACTTGTCAGTGCCATGTTTTCTTTGGAAACACTGTTGTGACTAATTTCACAGTCCATTGTATCATTTGTTTGTAGCCAACATGCAAGATAACTAAAAAGGGATGCTCAAGTTTAACAAATTCTTTTGTATTAGTAAGTCCACCAAACACATTGCAAGTTGCATCATTTTTGTCCATACCCCTGACAATCATCTAATATTGTAATATATTATACCTCAGATTTCAATATCTACTTTCTATTTGTTGAGAAATAGAAAATGAGCACAAATAATGGCAAATAACAGGGAAAAAAATCACTGGTTTACTTCATGTTCAAAATCTATTCAAAATAACTAAACTTGATGAGACTTGATAATTTGGTATGACATCTCAATACCTATTCACATGTAATTTACAAGTGAATCTGAATCACGTGCATTTATTGGTCAACTGTTCAGACTAAAAAAGTACTTTCTTGGTTATTGAATGGTGATAGACTTAATAAGTAAACATATTCTTGAATTACATTGATCTGTTTTGTGTGCGCGTGCTGTTGGCATAGTCATATTTATTGCTAGCCAGCAATTATACTACATAAATTGCAGATACCCATCAGAGCACACCCAATCTGAATGCAATCATTTGTAACTGGTTTGAATAGGGTATTCTATACTTTGCATATTCTTTATTTTTTCCATGGGATCTGAGCATAACTGCAAGGCTAGCATTTGCGACTTATCCCTGAAACACAACGTTTGTTTGTGTTCTATAAAAAGTTTAACAAACTATATACACATACCATTGCTACTTTTCTTCTGAGATAGCTTTCAAATTGAGATTAATATTTTAAACGAGGAAGTGTGGATTGTACGACTTTATTTAACCTCTTCTTGTTAGATATCTGACCACTCTTGATTGAAATGAACTTAGTCTACTTGAGCTCAACTGTTAACAAGATTTTGATGATGCATTTACTTTTATATTTCCAATATAAACACATAAGTGGGTGATAAGTGGAAGAGAGAGAAGAAGATCACAATGCACTACAGCATCCTGTTTTGAAGTTATGACAACAAAGCATAATAAGCTAGCATTGCCTTTGGCTTATACTATAGCTGCCAGGAAAGTTTAAAGGTTTTGTTCCTCACACTGCCATCTTTTTTGATGAGTTCAAAATAAGCCCCCGCCCATCAGCCAAAAATAATTTTGATATTCAATATCAATTCAAGTAATAAGACTCTACCTTGATCTGTTTGTAGCCCTGTACAGGATCAGGATAATCATTCTTCAGAAGTGGACATCAACTCAGATGAAGAAGAAATCATTTTTAGCTCCGATGAGGAAGATACTAGTTCGGATACAAGTAAAGGTGAACTGGATCAGCAAGATGAGAAACAGGTATCTTGTTATATTCAGTTTGTTTCTTAAAACAGGAATTTATTTAATCTGATTCTAGTAGATCTTCTGTGACATTAACGGACAATAGAGATCATTATACCATGTAGCAACATTAAAATAAATCTAATTTATGAAATGTTATTCCTATAACTTTATGTTTAATCTTTATCTCTCATCAGTTTTTAAAACTGTGAATATGTTTTGATTGAGGGCGGAGGGAGGTGAAATTGAGATTAATATTATTCATTGTATTGCATATCACTATGTAAAGCAATTTTATAACTCTGATTTACAGAAGAGGATACATCAACAATAAATGATGCATATTTGTGCAGTAGTTTCAAACTGGTGATCCAAGCTGCTTGGTAATTTCCTAATGCTAATAGAGGTCAGACATAACATGCTGTGCCCGGTGCCTTTGTAAATAAGCAATACTAATGTAGGCTTGTATACCCTATCTACAAATATTACATAATGTCACAACTTTAGATACCTTTTGGTATCAGCATTTAGAACTTTAAATTGCAATATTAATATATGCTGTTCAATTTTTCACTTGTCACAATATAGTTGGAAGTTCTAGCCACTTGTGATGCCAGAGAACTACATTAACAGTTTGTCCCAATACTGTTGCTATCTTAGAAACAGAGAAAATAGGTGCAGGAGAAGGCCAGCCAGATCTTCGAGCCTGCTCTGCCACTCAGTATGACCGTGGCTGATTCTCTAACTGAACACCATATCCCTGCAATCTCTCCGCACTCCTTAACATCTTTAGAGTCTAGTCATCTATCCATTTTCTTCTCAAATATATTCAGTAACTTGGCTTCTACAGATTTCTGCAGGAGAGAATTCTACATCACCCTCTGAGTGAAGTGATTTCTCGTCATCTCAGTTGGCACAGTGGTTAGTACTGCTCTCTCACAACGCCAGGGACCTGGATTCGATTCCCAGCTTGGGTCAATGTATATATGGAACAAACAAAAGGACAACATTTGTTCCCCTTCAATCTTCAGGCATCTCATCATATGGCTGTCGATGATTCAAGAACCTCTGCCAGGAGACCTGCAATTTTCTTCTTAGTTTCCCAGACATCCTGGGATACATTTCGATTTGATTTGGTTTATTATTGTCACATGTAGTAGCATACAGTGAAAAGTATTGTTTCTTGCATGCTATACAGGTGAAGCATACCATTCATAGAGAAGGAAAGGAGAGAGTGAAGAATATAGTGTTGCAGTCATAGCTAGGATGTAGAGAAAGATCAATTTAATGCAAGGTAGGTCCATTCAAACACGGGATAGCACTAGGGAAAAAGCTGTTCTTGAGTCGATTGATATGTGACCTCAGACTTTTGTATCTTTTTCCTGACAGAAGAAGGTGGAAGAGAGAATGTCCAGGGTGTGCGGGATCCTTAATTATGCTGGCTGCTTTGTCGAGGCAGTGGGAAGTGTAGACAGACATGGATGGGAGGTTGATTTGTGTGATGGATTGGGCTACATTCACAAACTCTTTGTAGTTTCTTGCAGTCTTGGGCAGAACAGGAGCCATTGCCAAGCTGTGATCTAGAAAGAATTTAATCATGTCCCAGGGATTTATCTACCTTGATGTGCTTTAAGACTTACAGCACCTCCTCCTCTGTAATATGTTCACTCCTCTAGACATCACTTTATTTTCCCAAGCTTTTAACATTCATTCCTTTCTCAACAGTAAATATCAATGAGAAATATTCATTGAGGATCTCACCCATCTCTTATCGATCCCGTACATAGATGACCTTGTTGATCCTTAAGAAGCCCTACTTTCACCCTAGTTACTCTTTTGTCCTTTTATATATTTGTAGAGACTCTAAATTCTCCTTTGCCTTAACTGCTGAAGCAATTTCATGTCTCCTTTTGCCCTCCTGATTTCTCTTTTAACTCTATTCTGACAACCTCTATACTCTTCAAGAGATCCACCTGATCCCAGCTGCCTATGCGTGACATATGCCTCCTCTATCTTTTTACCAGGACCTCAGTATCCCAAGGCATCCAGGGTTCCCTACTTCTATCAGCCTTGCCCTTCATTCTAAAATGTATGTGCTTATCCCAAACTCTGGTTAACACACTTCTGAAAACCTCCCACTTACCAGACTCCCCAGTTCAACTTTTGAAAGTTCCTGTCTAATACTATCAAAATTGGCTTTACCCCTATTTAAAATTTTGGGCCAGACCTATCATTCCCCATAGCTATCTTTAAAACTAGTGGAATTATGGTCACTGGTCCCAAAGTGATCCCACACCTACACTTTTGTCACCTGCTCTTCATTATTTCCCAAGAGTAGGTCAAGTTTTGCCCCCTTTCCAGTCAGGCCTTGTACATACTGAATGTGAAATTCTCCCTGAATACACTCAACAAATTTCCCTCCATCCAAGCCCATAATAATTTGGCTGCCCCAGTCAATGTTGGAAAAGTTAAATTCCCCTACTATTACCAGTCTATTTTTCTTGAAGCTACCTGTAATCTCCTTACATGTTTGCTCCTCAATTTCTGTAGTACAATCCCATCAAAGTGATCTCTCCCTTCTTATCTCTCGGCTCTACCCATATAGCCTCACTGGGTGAAACCTTGGATGTATTCCCTCTCAGTACTTCCCTGATGTTGTTCTTGACTGAAAATGCAACTCCGTCTCCCCTCTCTCCTCCTGTTCGATCTTTCCTATAGCATCTATACCCTGAAACATTGAGCTGTCAGTTCTGCCCCTCCCTTAGCCATGTTTTCATATTAGCTGTAATATCCCAGCCCATGTACCCATCCATGCTAAGTTCATCTGCCTTGCCGTCAGGCCTCTTGCATTGGAATAAATGCAGTTTAATCTACATTTCCCTTGCTATCTGCCCTGCTTCCTCAGACTAACTATCCTGTCATGTTTTGTACATGTTTTACTTCAAGTTACTGGACTCAGTCAGAGGTCTCCACAGTTTTTGTACTCTGTACTGTGGCCCTTTTTGATTTTTGTCTTTTGTTTCTCTACCTTCCATTTTTCCCTTTGCTCCCTTCTGTTTCTGACTCTACTTACTTCCCTCTGACTTTCTGCATCAAGTTGTATCATCCTGCCACATTAGTTTAAACCACCCCAACAGCACTAGCAAACCCTGTCCTAGGACATTGGTTTCAGTGCTGCCCAGGTGCAGATTGTCTGATTTTGTACTGGTCCCACCTCCCCCAGAATCCGTTGGTAACATCCAAGGAATTTGAATCCTTCCCTCTTGCACCATTTCTTAAGTCACATATTCATCTTAGCTATCCTGACATTTCCTATTCTGACTAGCATGTGGCACTGGTAGAGTCCTGAGATTACTGCCTTTGAGATCCTACCTTTTTGTTTAACTTCTAACTTCCTGAATTCAGCTTGTAAGACCTCATCCCTTCTTTTTAACTATCTTGTTGATACATATGTGTGCCATGACTGGGGAGGGGAGGGTGAGCAGCTGCTGTCCCTGAAACATCTTTGACACTTCCACCAGAAAGACAAGATACAATCCTGGAGTCTCTTTTGCATTGACAAGAATACCTGTCTTTTTTCGTTACAGTTAAGCCACTACAGCTCTACCAATTTTTTCTGCTCTCCTGTGCAGCAGAGCCAGCCATGGTTAACATGAGCCTCGCTGCTGCTACCTCCCCGAAGAGTATCCAAAGTGGTATATCTGTTTTGGAAGGAGATGACTGCAGGGAACCTTCCAGCTCTTCATCTGAGTGGTGGTCTCACATTCCCTAACTCCCTGAATAATTTTTATCTGCAGTGTGACCAGCTCATTGAACCTGCTATCCAGAACTTCCTCAGCATTATGAGTAATCCAAAGTGAATCCATTTTCTGCTCTAGAGCTGTCAAGCAGTCTAACAGGAGATGCAATTGGACACACTTCTTGCACATGAAAGAGCCACAGACACTGAAAGAATCCCTAAATTCCCACATCGCATAAGAGCAGCATGATATGGATCTAAGATCTCCTGCCATGACTTAACCCTTAAGTTAACTTACATCAACAGCTACAATGCCAGGACAAACAGAAAGGAAGGGAAAAACTACTTACTCGTCACCAGCTAATCACTTATTTGCTGGCTTTGATAGCACAGTTCGATTTCTTTCTACCTCTAACTTGCCCTCGAGTCTCCCTTGCAGATGGCCTCTCCACTCCTCCTGAAGGTGAGCATCTCTTTCCCTTCTGACTGAATTCCCACTCAGCTTCAAATTCCTGATTCCCTCACTCTAGGTGAATCTCACTCAGGCTGCAGTTTCTCTCTGGTTGGCTTGCACAAGCTCACTGGTCTGTGAAACTTTGTGAAAAGCTTTTGAAAATCCAAATACACCATATCCACTGGTTCACCCTTACTTGTTTCACTCTTTACATCCTCAGAAGACACCAGTAGATCTGTCAAACATGATTTTTCTTTTTAAATTTTTTTTTACTTCATCCTTAAAGTTATTAATGCCAATGCTCTGATTGGACTAGGCAAACCCAAGTCCATTCCTTGCTTGCTCCAAAATCCAATTGAATCCAATTCATGGTCCCCACAAGAGACAAACAAGATCCATGCTGACAACATAAGGCATTGTCCTATCTTGGGCTTGATCTGATGCTTAATCTTAGCTAAAAGGCCGAGAAGTGATCAGTTCAAAATCAAACGTCCTGTTATCACAACCTTTATAATGGGCTCTAGCATTTTCCCTCCTAGTTACATTACGCTAACCAGTTTGTAATTCCATTTTCTCTTTCCCTCCTTTTTGAAATAGCAAGATTACGTTTGCCATTCACCAATAAAGAGGGAATTAGGGTGCATAGGTTGGACTAGGAAACTACAGGGACTGGGAACATCTGAAATGTGGAGCTTATTCAAGGAGCAGCTACTGCGAGTCCTTGATAAGTATGTCCCTGTCAGGCAAGGAGGAAATGGTCGAGTAAGGGAACCATGGTGTACTAAAAAAGTTAATTCGCTGGTTAAAAGGAAAAAGGAGGCTTATGTCAGGATGAGGCTTGAAGGCTCAGTTAGTGCAATGGATAGCTATAGATTAGCCAGGAGGGAGCTAAAGAGTGAGTTGAGGAGAGCTAAAAGGGGACACGAGAAGACTTTGGCTGATAGGATCAAGGAGAATCCTAAAGCTTTCTTTAGATATGTTAAGAATAGAAGATTGGTTAGGACAAGGTTAGGGCCAGTTATGGACAGCAGTGGGAAGTTGTGCGTGGAGCCTGAAGAGATTGGAGAGGCACTGAACAAATATTTCTCTTCGGTATTCACACAGGGAGATGTAAATGTAGTTGTGGAGAACACTGGGATACAGGGTTGCAAACTGGAAAGTATTGAAGTAGATAAGGAGGATGTGCTAGATATTGAGGTTTTGAAGTTAGATAAGTCCCCTGGCCGGACGGGATTTACCCTAGGATTCTCTGGGAGGCGAGAGAGGCGATTGCAGAGCCTCTGGCTCTGATCTTCAGGTCGTTGTTGTTACAGGTATAGTGCTGGATGAGGGTATTGAAGGATGGATTAGTAAATTTGCAGATGACACTAAAGTCGGTGGAGTGGTAAATAGTGAAGAGGGGTATTATAGTTTGCAGAGAGACTTGGACAAGTTGCAGAGCTGGGCCGAGAGGTGGCAAATGGAGTTTAATGTGGAAAAGTGTGAGGTAATGCACTATGGCAGGAATAATAAATGTGTAGAGTATACGGCTAATGGTAGGATTCTTAATAGTGTTGATGAACAGAGGGATCTTGGTGTATATGTGCATAGATCCCTGAAAGTTGGCAGTCAAGTCGATAAGGTTGTTAAGAAGGCATACGGAGTCTTAGCTTTTATTGGTAGGGGGGTTGAATTTCGGAGCCGCAACGTCATGTTGCAACTGTACAAAACTCTAGTGCGGCCGCACTTGGAGTATTGTGTGCAGTTCTGGTCCCCACATTATAAGAAAGATGTGGAGGCATTGGAGAGGGTACAGAGGAGGTTTACCAGGATGTTGCCTGGTATGGAGGGCAGGTCTTATGAAGAGAGGCTGAGGGATTTGAGGTTGTTTTCGTTAGAAAGAAGGCGGCTAAGAGGAGACCTTATTGAAACATATAAGATGATTAGAGGTTTAGATAGGGTGGACAGTGATAGCCTTTTTCTTAGGATGGAGAAAGCTAGCACAAGGGGACATAGCTTTAAATTAAGGGGTGGTAGTTATAGAATGGATATCAGAGGTAGGTTCTTTACCCAGAGGGTGGTTAGGGTATGGAATGCCCTGCCTGCGGCAGTTGTAGATGTGCCAAGTTTGGTGGCATTTAAGAGGTTAGTTGATAAGTTTATGGACGAAAAGGGAATGGTTTAGTTTGGAGGGTCATTGCTTTTTCTTAATTGGTCGGCGCAACGTCGAAGGCTGTTCTGCACTGTTATGTTCTATGTTCTATAATCTGCCAGGACTGTTTCAGAATCTACAGAATTTTGCAAGACGATACTCAATACATCCAGTATTTCCATAGCCACCTCGCTTCATGTCTGGGATGTAAATTATCAGGCCGTGGGAATTTATCAGTTTCCAGTCCTAATGTATTTATCTAGCTAGTAACACTAATTTTCTTCAATTCCTTTTTCTTACCAGACCTTTACTCCTTAGTATTTTTGGGAAGTTATTTGTGTCTTCCTTAGCAAAGGAAGAACTAAAGTAATTGTTTAATTGTATTGCCATTTCATTATTCATGATTACAAATTCTGTTTCCTAAGGGACCTATATTTCTTCTTAGATACTTCTAGAAGCTTTTACAGACGGTTTTAAGTTCCTACCACATTTACTCTTGCATTCTATTTTTCACCTCTTAATCTCATGGTCCTCTTTTACTGAATTCTAAACTACTCCCAATCCTCAGGCGTTCTACTTTTTCCAGAACTCTATATGGCTCATTTTTGGATCTAATGCTATCTTTAATTTAATTTGTAAACCAATGGTTGCGCTGCTTTTTTTTGTTCCAGAAAGGAATGTGTAACTGTTGCAATGCACACATTGTTCCTTAAATATTAGCCATTGTCATAAAAGTTACGTCTTTAATGAAATTTTCCTATTTTACTTAGTCAACTCACACTTTGTGTCTTTGTACTTTGTTGAAATTTTAGATCCTGGTTTCATATCAAACTTCTTCACTTTCGTCTTGTTGTTGCTTAGTTCATCCACCTTCCCCACTCAATTGATTCTGCATCTAGATTTGAGTCAATGTTCTCTCACTGTTGCACTGATTTTACCCTCGGCTATCAACACCACCCCATCCTGTTTTCCTTTTTGCCTGTTCTTCCTAAATATCAAATACCCTTGGATATTCAGTTCCCAGTCTTGGTCACTTTGCAGTGTCTCTAATGACAAACATATTGTGCCCATGTATGCCAATTTGCCAGCTCTTGTTTCTTTTGCCGTCCACTTTTGCTTTCTATGTGTCGTCTTTGTTTCCCTCTCAGATACCCATTCCCCTTCCACTCAAAAATAAACCCTTCCCAGCAGCATTTCTAGGAAGATATTTTTCTCAGTCAAGAACAGTGCAACACAGGAAACAGGCCCTTCGGTCTACCAAGCTTGTGCCAACGCATGACGCCTTTCTAAACTAAAGACCTTTCTGCTCTATAGAGTCCATGTTCTCTATTCCTGGCCTATTCATGTATCTGCCAAGATGCTTCTACCACCTTCTCTGGTAGCGCATTCCAGACACTCACCACCCTCTGGTTTAAAAAAAAACTTGCCTCTAATCTTCTTTAAACTTTCCCCTTTTTATCTTAAAACCAATGTCCCCTAGTAATTGATATTTTTACCCTGGGGGGGAAAAATCCTCAGACTATTCATTGTTTCCACATCCCTCATTTTGTAAACTTCCGTCAGGTCGCCCTCTCAACCTCCAATGTTCATGTGAAAATGAGCCAAGCTTGTCCAATCTCTCCTCATAACTAATACCCTCTCTTTTTGTGTCCTCTCTAAAGTCTGTATATCCTTTTGATAGTGTGGCAACCAGGACTGAATGCAATATTCCAAATATGGTCTAACTAAAGTTCTTTACAGCTGTAAGATGACTTGCCAATTTTTATACTCTATGCCCTTACTATTGAAGGCAAGCATACCATTACAGCTTCTTGACCACGTTATCCACTTGTGTTGCAACTTTCAGAAAATTACAGACCTATAGGCCGAGAACGATCTGGACAGTACTTCAGTGTTCTTCCACTTACTATATACTTTCTTCCTGCATTAGGCCTTCCAAAATGCATAGCCTCTCATTTGTCTGGATTAAATTCCATTGCTCTGCACAAGTTTCCAGTCTGTCTATATCCTGCTGTATCTGTAGCTATCCTCCTCATTATCTTCAACTCTCCGATGTTTATTGTCTTCAAACTTATTAAATATTCTATTCTAGATAATTTATATATCACATAACATATGTGGTTTACAATATATCTGGTATAGGCAGCTGGGATCAAGTGAATCCCTTGAGTATAGAGGTTGTAGGTGTGTACTTAAAAGGGAAATCAAGAAGGCAAAAAGAAGACAAGAGATAGCTTTGTCAGATAAGGTAAAGGAGAATCCAAAGAGATTTACAAGTATATTAAGGGCAAAAGAATAACTAGGGAGGGAATAATGCCTGTTAAAAATCAATAAGTCATATATTTATTGGAGCCCCTGGATATGGGGGAGATCTCCTAAGGATAGTCTTTACCGTGGAGAAAGAAATGGAAGCTGGGGAACTTGGAAAAATAAATAGTGATGTCTTAAAAGCGAGTCTGATAGACTATGGTTTGCAAAATATAGACACAGCTTCTCAATTAGGTGAAAGAAAACAGCTCACTTTGTTGGAATTCGAACTTAATTTCCTTACAATGGGATTTGGTATAATCATGGACTAGCCTTATTGGCAAAAAAGACAATCTCTAATACAAACTAGCAAGGCTTATTAGACAAGAAAGATGAATATTTAACATTCAACGGCATAAGGCATGTCTTTCCTATAGATTCAAAGGCCTTTGAAATCTTTTTGGTTCCTGAAACTTCTGGAATCTTCTCCACTCCATCTCTCAGATATGGTCTCTTCACTCTCAATTCTTGAGGACTCTACCTTACTTAATTCTAATATGTATGCAGAATCCTTTTTGGGTTTAAGACTTCTAAATTCTACTTTGCTGATTGTTTACTCTTTCTTTCCATCTCTGTCTACAATTGCTACTGAGTGCTGAAGGCAGCTTTCGCTTTCTTCTTAAAGCAATTAGCTCCAATCCTAATATTGAATTCTAACACAGATTTAACACCGAGGCCTCCTGGCAAACGCAGAGATTCCTGTTCTTATACCCTTTCCCAGGCATCCTTTGTAACTTGCAGCCCAAGTTTATGTAAGTATAACTAATAAGTTGCCCCAAATATTTGTAACTCCTGACCATAAGATATTGGAGGAGAATTAGTCCATTCGGCCTATCGAATCTGTTCTGCCATTCATTGAGATTATGACTGATCAGATCTTCAATTCTACATCCCTGTTTTATCCCCATTGCCTTTGATTCCCTTACTGATTAAAAATCTTTCTATCTCGACCTTGAACATATTTGATAACCCAGTGTCCACAGCCCTCTTCAAAAAAGAATTCCACAGATTCACTACCCCCAACAGAAGAAATTTATCCCTATCTTTGACTTGAATGGGTGACCCCTTTACTCTGATCCTAGAGTCTCCCGCAAGAGGAGATGCCTTCTCACTTCCTACTCTGCAAAGCTCTTTAATAATCCTATACATCTCAATAAGGTCACATCTCATTCTTCTGAACTCCAATGAGTACAGGCCCAATCTATTCAACCTCTACTCATAAGAAAATTCCTTCATATCAGAAATCAACCTAGTGAACCTTCTCTGGATTGTCACCATATCTTTCCCTAGATAAGGGATCAAAGCTAGTCAGTGTTTCAGGTGTGTCCTAATTTGTGCCTTGTATAGTTTTAACAGGACTTAGCTATTTTGTTTTAAATGGAGTGGAGTATAAAAAGCCAATATTCAATTTGCCTGCCTTATTACCTGCTGAACATGCATGCTAACTTTTATGATTTTTGCACAGCAACCTGCAAGTCTCTGTGCTGCAGTCTTTTTCCATTTAAATAATATTCTGCTCCTTTATTCTTCCTAACTTACTACTTACTTCACATTTTTCTACATTGTATTCCATCTGCTAAGTTTTGACCCATTCACCTATACTGTTTATGTCCTTCAATTCTATTATCCCCACCACTTGCCTTCTCACCTATTTTTGTATCATCTGCAAACTTTGCAATAGTACATTCATTTCATTTGTCCAAGTCATTAGGATATATTATAAATAATTGTGGCCCCATTACTGATCCCTCTGGCACTCAGGAAGCATTGACCTAGTGAGTGGTATTATCACTAGACTATTAATCCAGAAACTCAGCTAACATTCTGGAGACCCTGGTTTGAATCCTGCCACACCATGTCGTGGAATTTGAATTCAATAAAAAATCTGAATAAAAATAATCTATTGGTGACCATGAAACTATTATCGATAGTTTGGGGAAAAAACCATTTGATTCACTAATATCTTTCAAGGAAGGAAATCTGCTGCCCTTACCTGATCTAGCCTACATGTGACTGCAGAGCCTTATGAATGTGGTTGCTCTCAGCTGCCCTTCAAGGGCAATTAGGAATGGGCAATAAATGCTGACCAGCCAGCAATGCCCATTGCCCCACGTATGAATTTAAAAAAAAAACTCAACAAGTTACAGTTGCCCTTCATATCTTTTCTATCAGTTAGTCAATTCTTTATCCAAGCTAATGTAAGCTCCCCAACACTTTGGGCTCTTACCTTATTAAGTAGCCTTTTGTGTGATATTTTGTTGAAACTTTTAGGGTATCCATCTACTGGTTTCCCTTTATCTACCCTGTTCCTTACTATCTCAGAGAATTATAATAGATTTGTCAGACCTGATTTCCCCTTCATGAAGTCATGCTGACTCTGTTTGCTTATATTGTGTATTTCTAAATGTTCTGCAATTATATCCTTTATAATGGACTCTTAAATTCTGTCATTGGGAAAATGTTAAGTTGGCTTACAGCTACTTTTTTTTGTTTCTCTCCTTTATTAAATAGGGTGTTACATTGGCAGTTTTGCAATCCTTTGGAACTTTAAACACAAATTTAAACACGATTTGAAAAATTATGACCAGAAAGAAGGCGGCTAAGAGGAGACCTTATTGAAAATATAAGATGATTAGAGGTTTAGATAGGATGGACAGTGATAGCCTTTTTCCTAGGATGGAGAAAGCTAGCATGAGGGGACAAAGCTTTAAATTAAGGGGTGGTAGTTATAGGACGGATGTCCTATAACTACCACCTAGTAACTAGGTTACTAGGTGGTAGTTATACCACCTTATATAGTTCTTATATAAAGAACTAGGTTCTTTACCCAGAGGGTGGTAAGGGTATGGAATGCCCTGCCTGCTGCAGTTGTAGATGCGCCAAGTTTGGTGGCGTTAAGAGGTTAGTAGATAAGTTTATGGATGAAAAGGGAATGGTTTAGGTTAGAGGGTCATTGCTTTTTCTTAATTGGTCGGCGCAACATCAAAGGCCAAAGGGCCTGTTCTGCGCTGTAATGTTCTATGTACATCCATACCTCTGTCACTATTTTCTTTACTATCCTGGAATGCAAGCCATCAGGTACAGGGGATTTCAGTCTTTAGACCCATTATTTTCCTTGTACTTTTTCTCTGGTGATAGTTAGTGTATGCAGAAAAGATTGATTGGGCATACACCATGGATTGTAATTATGTAGATAAAATGGTGAAACTGGACTTTTTTTGCTTAAAGTTTGAAGGAGATTTGACAGAGGTATTCAAAATGATTAATAGTTTTGATAAATAAGGAGGAATTAAAGTGATGGCAGATGAGTCAGTAACCAAAGAACATAGATTTAAAGTGATTGGCAAAAGTATCAGAGGTGACACAAAGAAACTATTTTCTTCTGCAATTTGCTGTCTGAAAATTTAAGAGCAGATTTCTGACCATAATGTTCAATACTGTAATGGATGTATAAACTTGAAATAAAAATGATGCAAAAGTATGAGGAAAGATCAAGGAAGTCGGTATCTCTATTGAAGTACTAGCATAGACACAATTGATCTAATGGCCACCTTTTATACTGTATTTTTTTTTAAAGAGTCTTCCTTCACTTGCTTCTCTTCAGTAGTCAAGGCAAATCAGGAAACAAATGTGTAGGAATCCAAATCATTTTGAGAGCAACCTGAGAGGTGGCAGCTGTTGCTCACATTTGCCATCTGTGAAGACTATCTACAACCCAGATAGGACAGTTTCTAGAACCAGAAAGGGCAAAGACCTCTTCTTTTGAATATATATCCTGTTGCATCTGACATTTTTTACTGAATAATATGTATCCCTCAGTCAATGTCATTATTTTCTCATCATATTGTTGTTTGTGGGAGTTGACTGTTTTTAATTTGGCTATTGTGTTTCCTACATTGGTAACAACATTCAAAAATACTTAATTAGCTGTAAAGCACTTTGAGATGTCTGGTAGTTGTGAAAAGCACTTTATAGATGCAAATTGTTTTTGCTTGATTTTTATTTGATCGTAAATGAGATCTATGCTCATTCACCCTACTTATTTTTTATTCATTTGTGGGACATGAACTGAATGGCTTGCTAGGCCACTTCAGAGGACAGATGAGAGTCAACCACATGGTTGTTGGTCTGGAATCATATATATGCCAGACCATTTAAAGGCAGCAGGTTACCTTTCCTGAAGAACATTAATGAAGCAGATGGATTTTTCTGACAATTAACAGTGGTTTCATGGTCATTAGTAGATCCTTAATTCCATACATTTTTTTATTGACTACACATTCCACCATCACCATGGCAGGATTCAAATCCAAGTCCCCAGAAAATTAGCTGAGGTTCTAGATTAATAGCCTAGCAATAATACCACTGGGCCATTGCCTCCCTGCTGCATCTATAAAAATGTATAGTCCATCATGTAGCTAATTATTTTCTCTCAATCTAATTTGTTATTAACAAAACTGCTTATCAATATAGATATGTTTATCATTTGTGCTTAGGTGAATAAAATACTTGCATCATCACCTACCTTAGTGTTCAATTTAATTGTGAAGCAACTTCACTTAGTCCACTGTCTCAGTCAGGAAATACTGGTAAAACTCAGCTAATCAGGCAACACCTGGAGAGAAAGAGTTTAAAAAAAAGGCATAGACCCATGTGGGTACACTGCTGTCTCACAATGCCAGGGACCCAAGTTTAATTCCCAGCTTCGGTCATTGTCTGTGTGGATTTCCTCCCGGTGCTTAGTTTCCTTCCATTCTTTAAAGATGTGCGCTTAAATTGATTGGCATTCTAAATTGCTACTAAAGGCCTGAATTTACCAGTGTGTTGTGTCTGTTTTCGGGTGCATAAACTTGGTAAGGTCAGGCATGAGGCGAGTAGCATGAGCTGCGACCATCTCCACCTGTTCCCCCTTTGCCAGGACCCAAAAATGCATTTAAATTGACTTAATGAGCTGCACGCCCAACTTTAGCGGCACTTTCCCCTTTATCGCTGTGACGTATTTGTTTTTATCCTACAGGTGCTTTGGTCCACCTTGTTGTCTAACGAGGGGCATACATGCGATGGGTCGTGAGAGGACTGCTGTTGGATCTTTTTTGAGAGTATCCTAGTGCTTCACGTTGTTAGTGTATGCTTGACCTGGACCATCTGATGGGCAACACGACAGCTCAGTGACTATCGCTGTGCTGTGCAGATACATGGATTTGTGCCTGTGTCTGTGGGAGTTTGCGCATTCTCCCTGTGCTTGCGTGGGTTTTCTCGGGGAGCTCCGGTTTCCTCCCACATCCCAAAGATGTGCTCTTAGGCTAATTGGCAAAACAAATTCTCCCTAAATTGTCTCAAATTTGGTTTTTAATCCATAGATCTATAAACATGGACAGGGATCGTGGGTAGAGATGGGAACATTGGGGTGGCGGCGTGGGCTCGTTGGGCTGAAGGGCCTGTTTCTCGTGCTGTTTTGTTCTTTGTTCTTTGTTCGCTCATCCGGAATCGGTGCACGAAAGAAATGTTTCATATAAGCCTGATTCGGGCACTCCATCAGTGAGGATTAGTGAGAAGTTAAGTGCCTGGCATCCGACGGCTCTCTGCTTGAGATCAGTGGATGGGGTGCTGCCACTCTGCCTGAGATCAGTGGCGGTGAAAGGGGGTAAAGACCAGCGATCAGTCTGAGGGGTGGGGGGAAATAAGAGGATAAGTAATGTTGGGGGTGGAACAATGTCTGTGAGGGCCAGGGGGATGCTTTTCCTGGCCCAGGAGGGATGTGGCAGGGGAGTAGCATTCTATCATTTTTAACTTCGTGTGCACAGTTAGAGGCGCTGATCAGAGCTGCAAGGATTTGGGCATGTTAAGTCCTGCCCACAGGCTTGTGCAGCACAATTTGGACTGGCTGATATTTTTGCAGGCAGAGTTCATATAGGGGTGCCTCAGAATGGTCTAAAAGTTAGACCTGAAATGTTCCCAGTTTCAAGTCCACCCAGCGGTTAGAATCAAAATGTTAGATCCCTTAGTGTCAGGAGATTGGCAGAGTAAGTACATTTTGGTCATGGGGATAGGCCCTCGGTGAGATTGTTGTCGGTGCAGGCTTGATAGGCTGATTGGCCTCCCTCTACAATGCAGGGATGTAATGCTATGATTTTAGGAACTGAAAGGAATTGAATGTGAAATTCTTCAACAAGAGAACAAATTCATCTGGTGGAGGAAGAGTAATGGTCGATGAAAAGTGGTTGATCCTTATTTCAAGGAAAAACTGAAGGCAATTGGACCATTCTAGTGGGGAATGGAGATGTAGAGAGAATGGACATCCAAGGTAATGTAATGATTGGGACTCTAGTCAAAGATTGTGAGGAAGAGGACATAGAAGGCTGTTGGTTCTTCATTTTAATTCATAATGTTTGCGTTATTGCATCATGCTTTGGAGACCATTGAGTGGTTTAGCCAAGTTTGATTCGGCTCCATAAGGTTAAATATACCTAATGCATTGGGTTAGCACACACCCTTTCACTGGACTTAAACAAGTAGAAAAACATGTAAGCTCAACAAGAGAGACTCATCATCATATAGCCTTGGTATTCAATGGCATTACCACTGTTGAATTCCCACTCTCAAAATCCTGGGTATTACTATTGACCAAAAACTCAACCAGAACTATGCCTGTAAGAGCAGGGCAGAGGCTGAGGATTCTGCAATGTGTAATTCACACCTTGACTTCCCAAAGCCTGCCCACCATCTACTAGGCACAAGACAGGAACGTGATGAAATACTCTACGCTTACCCGGATGTATGCAACTCTATTAATACTCAAGAAACTCAACACCATCCAGGAAAAGGCAGCCCAATTGATTGGAATCCCATCCATCACCTTTCAATTCCAAGACCTTTCTCGTCTAGAAGTATATGGGCAGCAGATACATGGGAACACTACCATCTGCAGATTCCCCTTTAAGCCACACACCACCCTGACTTGGAACTATATTCCTGTTCTTGGGTCAAAATCCTGGAATTCCTCCCTGGTCAGTAAAGTTGGTGCATCTACACCACGTGGATTGCAGCAATTCAAGAAGGGTGCTCACCAGCACTTTTTGAAAGGCAATTGGGATGAGCAAAATGAAATACTGGCCTCGTCAGCATAAACTATCATGTCCTGTGAAAGAATTTTCAAAGATAGTTTCTAGTTATTTAAGGGTTTCAGCACACAAACTCTCCAATTGACATAGAAATTGGTAACATCAAAGAAGTATTACAGTGCAAAAAAATGGTGTCATACAATTGCAGAAGATGCTCCTATGCGTTTTCAATGAAGTTACATGTCTGGAGTAGAGGAACACTTGCTCTGCTTTGTCTAACTTCGATGTTGATACTGCACAACTTTCAACTTTCTCAAATTATTGACTGCATAAGTTTCTCACCAGACTAAAGAATATTTCCCTTCTGTATAGAATCATTGAGTCTTCAATATATTTGGCCAATACTCCAGTGTTGGTGCTTGATCTGTGTCAGTAATGTATGCTGTTGTGTTGCTGTGCTGTTCCTCTATGCTCTTTGAATTTCTTTCAAGTGAATTATTCCTCCTCGAATGTCACGAATGGGTCAGATTCAAACACCTTGTAATATTTCATTCTCTATTGTAATGGGAACAGAGGCTGGCAATACTGTAGCTCACTTTCTGACTCTTTAAAGCCTATCCACATCTACTAGGTATAAGTCAGCCAGAATAAGTTATATCTTCAACAAAACATGAGAAGCTCATTCTAGGTAATGCAGCTAGCTTCCCTTACGCTCTGTCAACCATCTTAAGTATTCACTCCCTCCATCTGTGGCACACATTATCTGTGTGTGTATCATTTAGAATAGTAGTATCCAAACTCCAATCCTGATGCGGCCCACGGGCCGTAGTTTGGAGACCCCTCACCAAGGAGGTGCATAGGCAGTCAAGTGGATAAAGTTGTTAAGAAGGCTTATGGAGTCTTAGCTTTTATTGGTAGGGGGATTGAATTTAGGAGCCGCAGCATCATGTTGCAGCTGTACAAAACTATAGTGCGGCCGCACTGGGAGTATTGTGTGCAGTTCTGGTCGCCACATTATAAGAAAGATGTGGAGGCATTGGAGAGGGTACAGAGGAGGTTTACCAGGATGTTGCCTGGTATGGAGGGCAGGCCTTATGAAGAGAGGCTGAGGGATTTGAGGTTGTTTTCGTTAGAAAGAAGGCGGCTAAGAGGAGACCTTATTGAAACATATAAGATGATTAGAGGTTTAGATAGGGTGGACAGTGATAGCCTTTTTCCTAGAATGGAGAAAGCTAGCACGAGGGGACACAGCTTTAAATTAAGGGGTATGAGTTATAGGACGGATATCAGAGGTAGGTTCTTTACTCAAAGAGTGATAGGGAGTGGAATGCCCTGCCTGCAGCTGTTGTAGATGCGCCAAGTTTGGTGGCGTTTAAGAGGTTAGTGGATAAGTATATGGATGAGAAGGGAATGGTTTAGTAGGAGGGGCATTGCTTTTTATTTTGGTCGGCACAACATCGAAGGCCGAAGGGCCTGTTCTGTGCTGTATTGTTCTATGTTCTATGTTCTATTGCAGTAACTTACCAAATCGCCTTTGAAATGTATGATCTCTGATACCTGGAAGAACAAGGACAAATGATATATGGAAAGATATTACATGCAATTCCCCCCCAAGTTGCACACCATCTTGACATAGAACTATATCACCATTCCTTCATTGTCATTGGGTCAAAATCCTGGAATTCTCCTCTTAACAGCATTATATGTGCACACGGACCACATGGATTGCAGTGATTCAAGAAAGTGACTCAAGTCAAGTTACCTAAGTAAAATTGTACTAAATTACCATATTGTTATTTATTTAACTGAGATTAGGTGGTTAATGCAGAATTTTTAGTAGATGTGAAAATAACTTCAAATTATTAGCAATAAACTATTTTTATGGAAGTGTTTATGGATTGCAGTTTATAGGCAAATGAGGCAAATAAGGCAAATAATTCTTCGGTAATTCAGTATGAGCCTTGTATCATATTTTGAAGTTTTGCCATTTATTTTGTGTAATGATAGTGTGACATTTTATTTTACTGTAAATAGTGATGAACTTTCTAATGCTTGTCTTTAACTTCCTCTGCAGAATGATGAAGGAAAGAAAACCAAAGTCTATCATATAGCCAGAGAAATCATGAACTCAGAGAAAGTGTATGTATTGTGTTGATTTTGACATTTAAAAGTTGCAACAGAGTTTGAATAATCTGTATTTCCATGTAAATGAATAATGCTATGGATTTTTTTTGTCAACAGATTTGTGGATGTTTTGAAGCTCTTGCACATTGTGAGTAATTGATTTTCTGCTTTTCTAATTCTAGTCTTTTATGCTCTTTGAAATGAGTAGATAAAAGAACTTGGTTAGAACAGGTGGCCTATGTAGAAAGCGTTGTGCAACAAAGTGCAATAAGATCCCCTTCTGCAGTGCAGTGCTTTAGTGTGACCATAAAAAATGAACTTAAATAGACTTTGAATAACATTCTGGTCCTCTACTTTTGAAAAACAGTTTTTGGTATGTGCTGGTCAGCTGTTGCATATTTGAAGAAATGTGTGGTTGCCCATGAACAACAGTGAAAAGGATTTAATATGCATTTTAGACATACGTAAGGAAAGTGGCTGGCCACCTGTCAATGCCTTCCATTTTTGTGTTACTATATCATCTGGTAGTCTTTAATCACATGCTACTTCCCACTACTAGCAAAATAAACCATTGACTTTTCAAAGGGTGAAATGCAAAGATATCATTGCTACACAATGCAAAACCACTGGATCCAAAAATAACTCTGTCTTTTACTGTGATAGGTTGTACATTGCTTGGGTCAGCAGTTCAGAATTGTTTGCTTGCTTTCTTCAGAAATTTTTTTTTGAATAGTCAGTCATTCAGACGGTGGTTTTTTAAAGTCTAGTTATAGTTCTAAAAGAATAGTAATTTGTATGATGCAGTGTCAGCCAGTTCAAAACTGCAAAATCTCTGTACTAAAAAGCATTTATGTTGGCATGATTGATTCCAGAAATGAGGGGTTTGTCATATGAAGAGAGATTGAATAGCTTAGGTTTATACTCTCTGGAATTTAGAAGAATGAAGGGAGATCAAATTGAGGTATACAAGATGGTAAAAGATATGGATAAAGAGTACATGGAATTGATGCTTTCTCTTGTGGGGCTTTCTAGGATGAGAGGAATAAGTGTTAGTAAATTTAAAACATAGTTGAGAAGAAATAACTTCACCAAAAGGGTTGTGAATCTATGAAATTCACTACCCCAAAGTGTGGTTGGTGGTGGGACAGTGAGTAAATTTAAGGAGGAGGTAGACAGATTTTTAATAATGGTTGAAGGGTTATAGGGACAAGACAGGAAAATGGGAATGAGGAGCGTGTCAGCTATGATCAAATGGCACAGCAGACTCGATGGGCCAAATGGCTTAATTCTGCTTTATATCTTATTAACTTTTAAGATGTGCGCAAATACAAACTGTGGAATCAGTTTTATATATTGAGAAGTAGTAATATGGGGGGATTGTCAGTAAATCTCCGACAGAGGCTTGCCCTATAAGAAAGGAGCAGTAGGAATTTAAAACCAACTGTCTCTACCCTGACCGAGCACTGTAAGCCTCTAGGCTTTGACTTTGGCTGCAGCAGCCATGCTTTATTTGCTATGTAAGACGAGCCTTAGTGACAATGTGTAAAGAGAATTTATTAATGTCACAAGTAGACTTAAGTTAACACTGCAATGAAGTTGCTGTGAAAATCTCCTAGTTGCCACACTCAGATGCCTGTCTGGATATACTTAAGTAGTATTTAGTATGGCCAATATCCCTAACTAGCACATCTTTGGAACTGTAGGAGGAAACCAGAATACCCAGAGGAATGCAGACTCTGCCCAAACAATGACCCAAGCTGGGAATCAAGCCCAGGTCTCTGGCGCTGTGAAGCTAACCACTATGTCACCATGCCAGCCAATGAGTTTTTTCTTCCTATAGGCAACCTTCACCATCAAGACAAATTATTTTCCTCTGCGAAGAAAACAGGTTTCATATGATGTAATCATAAAAGACTGGCTCTATCACACACTGTGCATGTGTTACTACTTCCGGGCTAATAATATCAATGGAGATGAAAAGCAGAAGTAATCTTGTTGGAGTGTGGGGTGCCAACATCCAGCATGAATGTCTGACCTATCCAGATGCCCCCTAATTTGAAAACTTTTAATGAGCTAGTAGACTCTAGGAACCAAGAGATACAAGGAACCAAAGCGCTCTAGCAGGGTGATCCCCAGGAACCTGTCACTGAATTTTTGACTACATTATGAAAATTGACAGAGCACTGAAAGTTTGGCCACCCCAAACAACAAGTTGCAAGACAGATTTGTATGTTGAATTACCAGACCTTGCTAGTGCATGCAAGGTAAATCAAGATGCAAGAGAACTCAGTTCTATGTGGTGACATAGTGGCTCACATTGTTGTCTCACAATGACTGCTACCAGGGTTGATTCAGCTTTTGTTGACTGTGTGGAGTTTGCATGTTCTCCCTGTGGCTGCGTGAATTTAGTCTGGGTGCTCCTGTTTCCTCCCACAATCCAAAAATGTGCTGATCAGATTGGTTAGCCACTCTGTTTTGCTGCTCAGGAGGATTGCCAGGGTCAATACTTGGGTTACGGGGAATAAAGCCTTTTGTAGAGTTGGTACAGATTCAGTGAGCCAAATGACTTCAATCTGCACTGCAGGGATTCTGAATGGCAGATTCAGAGGCCAACCTGCAGGTGAAATTAAACCCGTTCTGATGAAGAAAGTCATGATTCTTTGGGTCCAGCATAGTTGTCCTTCGCCCAGGACAATGTCTGATATACACTCTGAAATAGTGAGAATGAAAGTGCTAGCCAGGAACTCTGTATAGGTCCATCCTTGATGTAGATGTTATAGGTTTCTCCGTTCAATTTGAAAGGAGTAGCAGGAGTTTAAATCCAGGAGTTTAATTGCCTCTGCTCAGACCCGGCACTGTAGGTCTCCATGCTTTGACTTGTCTACTGTAGTCCCAGAAGCGGCACTTTATTTACTGTGTAAGTAAAGGGTGTTAGTGATGTAAGACTGTCTTGACAAAATTATTATAAATAGATATGAACTTGCTGTTTGACAGCACAGTGATTCAGTTCTGTTCACTGGATCATGGAAATGCATATATATTTTTGGTGAAAATTTGAGTAAATGATGAGAAATGTTGCTCTAATCAGATCTCCTCCTTGACATTTGTTCCTCTAAAACTTGACAATGTTCAGAACCCAATGACCAAAATGAATGGTTGCATATCTCCCAATGTTAGTGAAGTTCTAATGTTCATATAACTCTTTCATCTTCATTATTTCCACATCACATGTTTTAATGGATGATATTTTAAATAATTGTTTTAACAGGGCCTGAAGCAGATGGGAGGGAGGGAACCTGTGGGCGATGAACTTAGAATTGGAACCAATTTGGGAAGGGAAAAAGTGACATTTCCAAATAGTTCTCTGTGCATACATACCCAGTTCTGACCCACATGATCACCCATGGTGGCAAGTCAGGGTATGTTAGCGCATACGTGTAGCCATTAACACACCACAACCCGCTGTCAGCATTTTGATAGCCTGCTCTTTGCCTCAACATGTGCTAAGGAAAACTGACCATAAATTGCCTTTACGTGCCCCACGAACAGTTTGGAAACCTGTGTTGTGGAAGGTCAAATGCCTCTGAGATGAGGGATAGATGCTTGATATGAGAAGTGCCTACTGAGGTGATACGGCAAATAATACTCTGATTTCTTCAAAATTTAGATGTATTTTTTATTTTCCTATTCAGATAGAAATATTCACAATTAACCAGAAATGTAATTTTTAATGTTTATGAACCTCATACAGAATCTCACATTTGCACTGCCAATGTCATTGCATCATTCAAGTTATATTATAATTGAAGTTTAAGGAGCAATTTGCATTTGATTTTCAATTTTAGAGGTGCATTTGTGATAAAATATAAATTATACATGTAAAATGAAGATCTAAGAATAAAATTTTGTTGAGAAGTGTAGCTGTGGTAGAAAAGCGTGAAAGAATCTGAAGTTGCACACGATTTGAATGTGAAAATTTCAAATCCCATTTTGAATCGTTTTAAGTCTGTTTGTACGCGAAACCCGATGAGGAAATGTTCCTTTACCTATTACCTTGAGAATTGGTTATCTTCAGGCATAGGTTAAAGAAAACATGCCAAGTCTTTCCTCTTCTGCATCCTACTGACATTCCTAAGGTTTCTCTATGGGTCGGAAGTATATCTGCATCTGTACTATGCTCAGTATTTTAATAACAAGTAGAAACATGTTTTCTATTGACTATATTGCTGCCCCTCTACAGGAGTATTCATATATGACACTTGGACATTCTCACAGATATCCCAGGGGATGTCCAAACATAGACAAAAAAAAACAATTTTCTTAGCCCTCAATAGCAGTGAGATTGTTGTATTTTTAGCAAGAATAGATTTCATCTGGTAATTGGTTTTGAATTGTCCTCAGTGATGATTTATTTTTCATACCATTTGAAGGTAACTTTTTTTGGATTTAGCTTGCATGTAAGGTGTAATATAATCTTGTAATTCACTGCACATTTGTCATGTTATTGTATGGTTTTAGAATACAAAATAATCTAGATTTTTTTTCCTCTTGGCTTGTGTCATCAACCTGTTGATGAACCTGATTCGCAGTTACTATTAGCAGTGTAATTAAATACCATTTTAGTGATTTTTCTGTTCATGAACTTAGACTTACTGTTATAATCCATAAGATGAGCAAAACCAAAAGGACATAGAAATACATAAATTATCTATAACTGCATTTACCTTCCATGCAGTTTACCTACCTAATGATCTCAACCCCCTTTTCTTAATCTAGTCTTGAATCTTAACATAGTTTCTGCTTCGATCACTAATAATGTTTATAGTCTCGTAACTCTTGTGCAGAAAAGATGGTCCTAAACCTCTTGTATTTAATCTTTTATTTGCAGCCCTTCACTCTTGATCCCTCCACAGCTTGTAGAAGTCTCCTATTTATCCTAACCCATCCTTTGGTAATTTAAGACTCATTATATTCTGTTTCAGTAAAGAAGATCCAATTTTGAAACTTTCTTATTTATAAGCAGGTCAAATCTGAAAATTCAAACTTTACATATTTCCGCAACTATGTTACAATTTTATACCCTTACTTTTATGATAAAATGCAATAATAAATTAAGGAATTTAAATATTAAGCAGCTTTGTTTTTTCCGTTCATCTGGATTCCAATAGGATTTCCGGGATTCAGTGATCCAGTCTTCAAGACAGTATGGAAAACAAGTAATTGAAGATAAGGTCTTGAATCAGATCCTGTACTACCTGCCACAGCTGTATGAACTAAATCGAGGTTTGCTGCGAGAACTGGAAGAGAGAATGGCACACTGGTAATGAATCTTTTAGCATTATATTTGGCTTGATAAAATCTATTTCTTGACTGACATAAACATTTGCATCTAATCAGTATCATAACAGGAATGAATTATGAAGAAAGTTGAAGAAAAATGAGTTTTTCAATCTTGAAAAGAAGTCACTGAGAGATGACACAGTGTGATTTAGTAACCAGGATATTTCAAAGTAAACAGTGACAGTAAAATGAGGAGTATGAGTGAAATGGGGCTGATAATAATGTCAATACACCAGTAATCCAGAGACCCAGGTAATATTCTGGGGACATATGTTCAGATTCCACCACAGCGACTGGTGGAATTTGAATTTGATTAATAAATCTGGAATATAAAGCTGGTCTCAATACTGGTGATGATGACTAGTATAATCAATTGTTGTAAAAACTGAGCTGGTTTACTAAGTATCCTTTAGAGAAGGAGATCTGCCATTCTGACTTGGTCTGACTTTCAGATTCACAGCAATGTGGCTGATCTTAACTGCTCTCTGAAATGATCTAGCAAGCTACTCTGTAGAACCATGGAACACTATAGCACAAAAACAGGATCACTGGCCCTTCTTGGCTGTGCCAAACCATTTTTTTGCCTCGTCCCACTGACCTGCACCTGGAATATATCCCTTCACAGCCTTCTCATCCATGTACCTGTCCAAGTGTTTCTAAATGTTAAAAATGAGTCCGCTTTCACCACTTCATCTGGCAGCTCATTCCACACTCCCACCACACTGTGTGAAGAAGCGGCCCCTGATATTCTCTTTAAACTTTTCCCCCTTCACCCTTGTCCTCTAGTTTTTTTCTCCCCTAGCCTCAGTGGAAAAAGCCTGCCTGCATTCACTCTATCTATAACCATCATAATCTTATACACCTCTATCAAATCTCCACTCATTCTTTTATGCTCCAGGGAATAATTTCCTAACCTATTCAACCTTTCTCTGTAACTCAGTTTCTCAAGTCCCGACAACAACCTCGTAAACCTTCTCTGTACTCCTTCAACCTTATTAATATACTTCCTGTAATTAGGTGACCAAAACTGCATACACTATTCTAAATTCAGCCTCGCCAATGTCTTATATAACCTCACCATAACATTCTAACTCTTGTACTCAATACTTTGATTTTTGGTCCAAAAGCCCTCTTTATGATCCTACCTGTGATGCCACTTTTAGAGAACTATGTATCTGTATTCCATGATCCCTCTGTTCTACTACACTTTTCAGTGTCCTACCATTTACCTTGTATGTTCTACCTTAGTTTGTCCTTTCTAAGTGCAATACCTCAAGCTTGTCTGCATTAAACTCCATCTGCCATTTTTCAGCTCATTTTTCTAGCTGGTCCAAATCCCTCTGCAAGCTTTGAAAACCTCCCTCACTGTTCACTACACCTCTAATCTTTGTATCATCAGCAAATTTGCAGATCCAATTTGCCACATTATCATTCAGATCATTGATATAGATGACAAACAACAATGGATCCAACACTGATCCCTGTGGCACACCATAGTCACAAGCCTCCACTCAGAAGCAATCCTCCACTACTACTCACTGGCTTCTTCCATTGAGCCAATGTATAATGCAATTTACTACCTCTCCATGTATACCTTGCAACTGAACTTTCCTAACTAACCTTCCATGCGGGACTTTGTCAAAGGCCTTACTGAAGTCCATATAGACAACATCCACTGCCTTCCCTTCACCCACTTTCCTGGTAACTTCCTTGAAAAACTCTAATAAATTGGTTAAACATGACCTATGACTCTCAAAGCCATGTTGACCCTCCCTAATAACTTACTGTCTGTCCAAGTATTTGTAGATCATATCTCTTGGTACTCCTTCTAATAATTTTCCTACTACTGATGTCAAGCTTACCAGCCTATAATTTCCCGTTTTTTTTTTTTAATCCTTTTTTTAAACAATGAACAACATGAGCTATCCTCCAATCATCTGGCACCTCACCCATGGATACTGACATTCTAAATGTATCTGCCAGGGCCCCTGCAATTTCAACATTAGTCTCCTTCAAGGTCTGAGGGAATACCCTGTCCGGTCCTGGGGAAGTTATTGACTGATTTGCCTCAAGACAGCAACCTCCTCCCCTTTAATCTGTACAGGTTCCATGACCTCCCTACTTTGCTTTATTTCCGTAGACTCCATGCCAGTTTCCTTAGTAAATACGGATGCAAAAAATCTATTTAATATCTCCCCCAATTCTTTTGGTTCCATACGAAGCTGACCAACTCCTCTTCAAGAGGACCAATTTTATCCCTTACTGACCTTTTGCTCTTAATATATCTGTAAAAGTGCTATCTTTCACCTTGACTACCAAAGCAACCTCGTGTCTTCTTTTAGCCCTCCCGACTTGCTTCTTAAATAGTTTCTTGCACTTGTTATGTTCAAAGGCTATTAAGAATGGGCAACACCTTGCCAGCAATGTCCACGTTCCAGGAAAGAATAAAGAAAAAGACTAGTTCAAGCTGATATAAAGATCTTTTAGCACTGTTCTTGGTGAAGGTTCGGAGGCCATCTTTACCGATGATTCTCTCATGATTCAGTAGATTGGGTGGAAGGGAAAGGCCTGCTTATTTTATAGTCTGTGAGATATGGAGACTGTGTAATACCAAGTTCTTTAGACATTTGAATTTAGCTGCAGTGAACAAAAATTTTAACTATTCTCAAATAGGTGATGAGATTCAGCACCACAAACAACTTGCCATCTTGCAAGTCTACATGGAACAGTCCACATGACTGTGCAATTCTGAAACATTCACAGTGGCCATAAATGGTTTTCAGAAAATATTGGATGGACAGTAAGTCCTGGCCTAGCCTGTAATGTCTGCATTGCATGAACAATATTTTAAAAATGTGACTTGCTGGTGGATAAATACTAAATCAAAGATTAATTAGCAACTTGACATCTATTTAATAAAATGGGATCATTTATTTAAGCTTTCAGTGTGGTGCCTGAGGCTCCATGTGTGCAGCTGTGAAATCCACAAAAATGAAACTGATCACTTTCATTTTAATAAATTGCTGCATTAGGCTTTTCTGTATTTATTTATGTTTGCATAGCCAATGATCCTTTTGCAAACCTGGAGATGTTAACAAACAACGAATAAATCTATTAGCTTCAGAAAAGATGATAAGGGTGAACATTTTATTAGGACGCTCCTCAAGTGTTCACCGTTTTTCCTCCCCAGATATTGGTGAAACTGCTTGTACAGCTTTGGAATTTTATCTTTATTTTGCATTTCCAGCTTTCACAGTTTTTCTTCTATTCACTTCAGTAATCTTAAAACTTAATCATTCAGTAAAATCCTGTTCTCATTCCAACAGATATACCAAAAAAAATTGAAGTGCACTATTAGTGTACTGAGTAGTTGGAACTTTTCAAACAATTGTGCATGTTCTTTGATAAAAAGAAAGAGATCTACTTTGTATTATAGGATGTTAACATGGTTCTTTCCCCATTATATACAAGCTACTGCTACTTCACTGCTAGTGTGGGAAGATCAGCATGTTTGCAGAAGATGAGTTCTTTCACAGAAGAATCACAGAATCCCTATGGTGCAGGAGGAGGCCATTCAGTCCATTGAGCGTGCACTGACAATAATCCCACCAGGACACATCCCCACAGCCTCTCATATTTTAACCTGCTCATTCCCCTGACACTAAGAGGCAATTTACTATAAGCAAATCCATCTAACCTGCACGTTTTTGAACTGTGGGAAGAAATCGGAGCACTTGAAGGAAATCCATGAAGTCACCTGAAGCCCTGAATCGAAACCAGATCCCTGGCCCTGTGAGGCAGCAGTGCTAACCACTATGTTGCCATTAGGCCTTAGCTACAATAGTTATGCAACTGAGAACGAATGAAACTTGTCTGAAGAAGATAAGTAGCTTCGAATGGTGAAAGTGCCTAGGATTTATATACTGTTTTTCCCAGTATAGAATCTTGCATTTTAAAAATAAGCAGGTCTTCCTTTCACAGCTAATTTATTGAATCACAAGGTGGTAAATAGAACATAGAACATTACAGCACAGAACAGGCCCTTTGGCCTTCGATGTTGCGCCGACCAATATAAAAAGCAATGCCCCTCCAAACTAAACCATTCCCTTCTCTTCCATATACTTATCAACTAAAATTTTAACTATTCTCAAATAGGTGATGAGATTCAGCACCACAAACAATGTTACCAGGACTTCCAAAACTTCATCAAGCAGCCAATCTTCATGTGTGCATAATACCTATATAATTCTGAGGTTTTGTTTTAAAGTATTTGCAGCTGTGGCTGACCTAATTAGCTGGCAACTATGGCACACAATTATAGTATCAGTTGCTAAACAGTAAGAGTGGAATTCCTTTTCAGTTTTAAACTGTTAAATATCTCCATTGCTACCATAGCTGAGATTGTCTTGCTCAATGTAGACTAGAGGCTAAACTTACCATTTGGTTTGATTATATAGTGTGTGCTACTTTACATTGATGCATTTATTCACTGAACCATGGAGAGAGACTGAAGCAACCTCTTCCTGTGTATCAATAGCAGATGTACATTAACATTACCAATTTAGTCCTTTTTAAATAAATTAATTGCTTTTATTTCTGTTTGACATTATCAAAATAATCTGTAGGGATGAGCATCAGAGAATTGCTGATATCTTCATGGAGAAGGGGCCATACCTCAAAATGTACTCAACCTATATCAAAGAGTTTGACAAGAATGTTTGTTTGTTGGATGAACAGTGCAAGAAGAACCCAACCTTTGCTGCTATAGTTAAAGAATTTGAGGTAATAAGTATTTTTAAAATCAGTGTCAAATTTATCATTTCTGTGGTGTAGACACATCATATGTGAAGAGTAAATAACGTGTGCTGTCTCCAAAATGCATCATCCAAAATACTAAGATGGTTTCACAGCTATTATTAACTGGTTTATGAATCTTCCTGTCAAGAAAATTTCAGGCTTCTGTTTTCTTTCAGATGAGCTCTCGTTGCGCAAACCTGGCACTCAAACATTACCTGTTAAAACCTGTCCAGAGGATTCCACAGTACAAATTGCTCCTGACAGGTATTGTTACTTCATTATTCTTGAAATGATTGTTACTGGTTAGGTATTTAATATATATTCCTGCTATTTCATTGAAGACTACTTACTCAAGCATACATTAGACATTGTGTGTTTATATGCAATTGGCTATTGGAAGATATTAGTTATAGTTCAAATTGTTGCATAATGTTAAATAAGTTTATCTCTGTTAAACAGAAGCACCTAAATGCTTCATATTTTTCTATTTGTTTACTTGCATATAATGAATGTAATTTAATTTCTTCTTAAATTAAGCTTGCAAACTAGGCACTACAAATTAGGCATTATTGTATACAACATTCCTTGAGGTGGACCTTGTTAGTTCATAACTATTTTGTGTAGTAGGGTAGACAACATTGTAAATATAGGTATTGTATTTGCTGCATACCAAGGTAGGTAAATTTGTAGTTCAGTATAGCCTCTGTCATTATCTAATTAAATTGTAATAAGTGTCTTATTTCCAGATTGTAATGCATTGAAGCAATGACAAGTAATGGAAATTTAAAATTAATATTAATCTCAGTTTGAATTAAAGTTAGAAATTGTGCCTTGTATTTTATCTACTTTGTCAAACTACAGAACTGAAATGTATTTATCATGTATAAAGTGACATTCCTGCATATCCTTTTTATTAAATTGTTTATCACAATTCTTCATCTTTCTTTTCCCTTCTCCAAACGTTCATGAAACATTTTGTATCTAATACAAGAAAATATACAACAGCAGAGTGGTAGATAAGACCTTCTGACTACCTTTGTCCGTCTGTGAAAGTGCCACAATTTCACTGGCACCTTACCAGATAGCCACCACTGAGACTAAGTTTGTCCCATGTAGAAAAAATATATTAAAACTTCCACGGTTCTTCAACATGCTACATTTGAGGGTGTTGAGAAGTTGCTTAACACCTTTACAAATGCAGCAATAACTCTGTCAACATCTGACAGATGAGGTTAATGACTGTGATATTCTGAATTGATATCTTTCAAGACATTTTGTAATCCAGTATGAGCCCTTTTTAGTTCAGTTTTGAAGACCAAACTTCCGTTTCTAATATTCACTAGCCTCACCTTACATTAAGAACCCTTTCTGCAATTTATTCAACCAGCTGCGTAGTTTGACAATCAAATGTTGAAAGCTCACTCTCTGGTCATTAAGATTTCTATACTTTGTAATCAAACAAGGTCTTGATGTTCTGTCAGTACATCAAGAATTAGCCAAGCAACGTGTGCTTGAATGGGAAATTGAAGCAATTGGTTATTGATCAATATAAATATATACTATATCACAGCCAAAATATATCATCAGCAAAATAAGTTGAGCCTAAGTGGAGACTTGGGGTGAAGGAACATAAAATCATAAATAAGAGGAGTTGGAATAGAATCATAGAAATCCTACAGTGCAGACATAAGCCATTCAATTCATCAAGTCTATACTGACAACAATCCCATGTAAGCCTCACCCCTACTACTACCCCCCCCCTCCCCCACCCAATCCCTCTAACCTACACATCCCACTAAGGGGCAATTTTGCATGGCCAATCAACCTAACTCAGATATACAGCCCATGAAGGGCTGCTCCATCATTACTGATATGTTTGCAGTCATAACTCTATTTTCCCTGCCTTTCCCCATTACGTTTGACTCTATTGTAATGGGAATCTGTTTAACACAACCTTGAATATATTCAATGCCACAGCCTCCACTGCTCTTTGAGGGAAACAATTCCAAAGACTAATGGTCCTTTTGAAACAAGCAGTTCTTCTTAATCTCTATCTTAACGGGAGATCCTTTATTTTATGCTGTTCCTCTTAGTTCTAGATTCCCAGTATGGGAAACTTCCTCCCAGCATCTGTCAAGCTGTCTCAGAATCGTATATGTTTTGATAAGTTCATTTTTTGTTCTTCTCTAAGGAGGGAATCTCATTGAAACTTACAGAATACTGAAAGGCTGTACATAGTGTATATAGGGAAGATGTTTCCATTGACTGGAAAGACTAGGATTCAAGGCTTCAGCCTCAGAATAAAGGAATGACTCTTTAGAACCTAGATGAGGAGAAATTTCTTCAGCCAGAGGGTGGTAAATCTATGGAATTCATTAACACAGAAGGCTGTGGGGCCAGGTCATTGAGTGTTTTTGTCAGATATATAGATAGGTTCTTGATTGGTAAGGGAATCAAAGGTTACAGGGACAAGATGGACAAATGGGGTTAAGAAACATATCAGCCATGACTGAATGTTGGAGCGCGCTGAATGGGCTTATTCTGCTCATATATCCTATTGTCTAAACTTCAGTGAGTATAAGATCCAAATTTATTTAGTCTACCATGAGATGTTCACGTTGTTGCAAGGCAGGCATTTGTTTCCCATCGCTAATTATTGTCATGTTGTGGCACTTGAGCATCAAGTGATTTCAGGTTTTGAGAAACAAAAGGTATTTTTTTGATTAAAATAAAACACAGAACAATACAGGCCCTCCAGCTCTCCATGTTGTGCCAAGCTACGTCGAAACCCAAGATTAAGCTATCCCACTCCTCCCTATCATTCTCGTGTGCTCCATGTGTCTATCCAATAAACGCTTGAAAGTTCCTAAAGTGTCTGACTCCACTATTACACCAGGCAGTGCATTCCATACCGCAACCATCTGAGTAAAGAATCTACCTCAAACATCCCTCCTGTATCTCCCACCATGAACGTTATAGTTATGCCCCCTGGTAACAGCTACATCGACCCAAGGATTTAGTCTCTGCACGTCCACTTTATCTATCTCCCTCATCATCTTATAAACCTCTACATCGCTTCTCATCCTCCTCCGCTGTAAAGAGAAAAGCCCCAGCTCCTTCAACCTTTCCTCATAAGACTACCTTCCAAATCAGGCAGCATCCTGGTAGATCTCCTCTGCACTCTCTCCAATGTTTCCACATCCTCCTTATACTGAGGTGACTAGAACTGCACACGCTAGTCAAATGTGGTCTCACCAAGGTTCTGTATATTTGCAGCATAACCCCACGGCTCTTAAACTCAAACCCCCTGTTAATAAATGCTAACACTATAAGCTGCCTTCACAGCTCTATCCACTTGAGTGGCAACCTTCAGAGATCTGTGGATATGAACCCCAAGATGCCTCCGTTCCTCCACGTTCCTCAGAGCCCTGCCGTTGACCCTGTAATCTGCATTCAGGTTTGTCTTACCAAAATGAATTACTTCGCATTTATCCAGCCACTTTTCTGCCCAGCTCTGCATCCTATCAATGTCTCTTTGCAGCCTACAAGAGTCCTCCATCTCATGCATTACTCCACCAATCTTGGTGTCATCAGCAAATTTACTAATCCACCCTTCAGCCCCTTCTTCCAAGTCATTGATAAAAATCACAAATAGCAGAGGACCCAGTACTGATTCCTGTGGTACATCTCTGGCAACTGGCCTTCCTCCATCACCACCCTCTCTTCTATGAGTTATAATCTGGAGATACTGGCGTTGGACTGGGGTAAACACAGTAAGAAGTCTCAGAACACCAGGTTAAAGTCCAGCAGGTTTATTTGGTAGTAAACACCACTAGCTTTCGGAACGCTGTTCCTTCGTCAGGTAAGGGGGGGAGTCCTGATCACAAACAGGGCATATAAAGGCACACAGTTTGCAGAATACTGATTAGAATGCGAGTTTTTACAGCTAATCTGCTATTCAAGTCTTAAAGGTGCAGACAATGTGAGTGGAGATAGCATTGCAAGTTCAAGATTGCCTCAACCGGGATCTTGGTTCATGTCACACTATTGGTAACCCCCATGACTTACCTGAACTTGCAATATCTTTCTTACTGTCCTGTTTGGAGACAATATGCATTTCTTTAATCTGTGCTTAATGCTATCTCCACTCACATTGTTTGCTTCTTTAAGACTTGATTAGCGGTAAAGACTTGCATTCTAATTAGTATTCTGTAAACCATGTGTGCCTTTATATGCCTTGTTTGTGATCAGAACTCCCTGCCTGAAAAAGGAAGAGCATTCCAAAAGCTAGTGGTGTTTACTACCAAATAAGCCTGTTGGACTTTAACATTGTGAGACTTTTTTCTATGAGGCAGCCAGTTACTTACCCAATGGGCCAAACTTCCTTCTATCCCACACCTCCTCACTTTGTCACGACAGCTCAGTGACTATCGCTGTGCTGTGCAGATACGTGGATTTGGGCCTGTGTCTGTGGGAGTTTGCGCATTCTCTCCGTGCTTGCGTGGATTTTCTCCGGGAGCTCCAGTTTCCTCCCACATCCCAAAGATGTGCTCTTAGGCTAATTGGCAAAACAAATTCTCCCTAAATTGTCTCAAATTTGGTTTTTAATCCATAGATCTATAAACATAGACAGGGATCGCGGGTAGAGGTGGGAACATTGAGGTGGCGGCACGGGCTCGTTGGGCCGAAGGGCCTGTTTCCCGTGCTGTTTTGTTCTTTGTTCTTACCGGGGGAACCTTATCAAAAGCATTACTAAAATCCATGTATGTGACATCAACTGTTCTGCCTTCATCTACACACTTAGTTGCCTCCTCAAAGAATTCAATCAAGTTTGTGAGGCAGGACTTACCCCTCACGAAATCATGCTAACTATCCCGGATTAAACTGCATCTTTCCAAATGATTGTAAATCCTATCTCTCTGGAGCCTTTCCATTAACTTACCGAGCACTGAAGAAAGACTAACTGGCCTATAATTACCAGGGCCATTCCTATTTCCTTTCTTGAAGAGAAGAACAAAATTTGCCATTCTCCAGTCCTCTGTCCACAGGAATTGTGCCAATGAGGCCCCAAAGATCAAAGCTAAAGGCTCCACAATTTCACTCCTTGCCTCTCAAAATATCCAAGGATATATCCCATCTGGCCCAGGGGACTTATTGACCCTCAGGTCTTTCAAAATTGCTAACACATCTTCCCCCAGAACATCTACTTCCTCCATCCTGTCAGCCTACATCACACATTCATCCTCGAAAACATGGCCCCTCCTTAGTGAACACTGAAAAAATAAACTAGGTAGAGGAGTTGCTACTCTAAGTTGCCCTGGATTTGTGCTCCGTTCTTTAGAATGTTAACTACATAACTGCTTGATGACTCTGCTCAAGAGAAAGCTTCCCCCATGATGTGATCATTTACTCCCAGTTCACCATTGGTTCCTCAAGCTAGGTGACTCTCTTCTGCTGTGTTGTCCTAAAGATACACTACATACACAACAACTGCCCTTGAGAAGGGCAGGGATGAACTGTCTTACGAACATGCATGTAAACATAGAAATTAGGAGTAGGCCACTTGGTTCTTCAAGCCAGCTCCACCATTTAGTAAGATCACGGTTAACCTCAACTCCACACACCTGTTTTTTCCTGATAACCTTTCATGCCGTTGCATATTTAGAATCTATCTGGTTCTTGCTTTAAAAGGCTGCCACTGCCTTTCGAGAAAGAATTTCAAAGATTGTTGACCTTCAGAAAAATATTGTCTTCATTCCTATCTTACATAAGCAACTCAATTTTACACAGTGTTTCTCAGTTCTAGGTTCTCTCGTAAGAGAAAACGTCCTTTCTGCACCAATCCTTTCAAGATCCCTCGGGATCTAAAAGTCTTATGACTGTCTTAGGAGTAGGCCACTTGGCCCCTCAAGCCTGCTCCACCATTCAGTAAGATCGTGGCTGACTTGATTATAACTTCAACTTCACATTCCTGCCTTCCCCTGATGATGTTTTACATCCTTTCATATTTAGAATCTGTCTCTTTCTTGTGTCCATGGGAGTTTAGAAGAGTGAGGGGCAGCAAAATAATTATAAGACCTTGAATGATATTGTCAAGGTGGATGTTGAAAGGATGATTCCTTCTGAGTGAATCCAGAATTAGGGGAGTACTGTTTTAAAATTAAAAATCACCCTTACAGGCTAGAGATGAGAATTTTTTCCGAGTAGGGTAGGTCGTGCCTTACTAACCTCATTGAGTTTTTTGAAAAAGTGACTAAAGAGGTGGATGGGGGTAAGGCGGTTGATGTGGTACATATGGACTTTAGTAAGGCGTTTGATAAGGTGGCCCATGGAAGACTTCTGCAGAAAATGCAGATGTATGGGATAGAGGGTGATTTAGCTAATTGGATTAGGAATTGGGTAGCAGATAGAAGACAGAGGGTGGTGGTTGATGGGAGATATTCATCGTGGAGTTCGGTGACAAGTGGTGTACCTCAGGGGTCTGTTTTGGGGCTCCTGCTGTTTGTAATTTTATAAATGATCTGGATGAGGGTATTGAAGGATGGATTAGTAAATTTGCAGATGACACTAAAGTCGGTGGAGTGGTAGATAGTGAAGAGGGGTGTTATAGTTTGCAGAGGGACTTGGACAAGTTGCAGAGCTGGGCCGAGATGTGGCAAATGGAGTTTAATGTGGAAAAGTGTGAGGTAATGCACTATGGCAGAAATAATAAATGTGTAGAGTATAGGGCTAATGGTAGGATTCTTAGTAGTCTTGATGAACAGAGTGATCTTGGTGTGTATGTGCATAGATCCCTGAAAGTAGGCAGTCAAGTCGATAAGGTTGTTAAGAAGGCATATGGAGTCTTAGCTTTTATTGGTAGGAGGATTGAATTTCGGAGCCGCAACGTCATGTTGCAACTGTACAAAACTCTAGTGCGCCCGCACTTGGAGTATTGTGTGCAGTTCTGGTCCCCACATTATAGAAAGATGTGGAGGCATTGGAGAGGGTACAGAGGAGGTTTACCAGGATTTTGCCTGGTATGGAGGGCAGGTCTTATGAAGAGAGGCTGAGGGATTTGAGGTTGTTTTCGTTAGAAAGGAGGCGGCTAAGAGGGGACCTAATCGAAACATATAGATGATTAGAGGTTTAGATAGGGTGGACAGTGATAGCCTTTTTCCTAGGATGGAGAAAGCTAGCACGAGGGGACACAGCTTTAAATTAAGGGGTGATGGTTATAGGACGGATATCAGAGGTAGGTTCTTTACCCAAAGGGTGGTTCGGGAGTGGACTGCCCTGCCTGCAGCAGTTGTAGATGCGCCAAGTTTGGTGGCGTTTAAGAGGTTAGTTGATAAGTATATGGAAGAGACGGGAATGGTTTAGTATGGAGGGGCATTGCTTTTTATATTGGTCGGCGCAACATCGAAGGCCGAAGGGCCTGTTCTGTGCTGTAATGTTCTATGAGTATTGCGCAACTTTAGAACATAGAACATTACAGCGCAGAACAGGCCCTTCGGCCTTCGATGTTGCGCTGACCAATTAAGAAAAAGCAATGACCCTCTAACCTAAACCATTCCCTTTTCATCCATAAACTTTCTACTAACCTCTTAAACACCCCCAAACTTGGCGCATCTACAACTGCAGCAGGCAGGGCATTCCATACCCTTACCACCCTCTGGGTAAAGAACCTACCTCTGACATCCGTCCTACAACCACCACCCCTTAATTTAAAGCTATGTCCCCTCGTGCTAGCTTTCTCCATCTAGGAAAAAGGCTATCACTGTCCACCCTATCTAAACCTCTAATCATCTTATATGTTTCAATAAGGTCTCCTCTTAGTCGCCTTCTTTCTAACAAAAACAACCTCAAATCCCTCAGCCTCTCTTCATAAGACCTGCCCTCCATACAGGCAACATCCTGGTAAACCTCCTCTGTACCCTCTCCAATGCCTCCACATCTTTCTTATAATGCGGGGACCAGAATTGTACACAATACTCCAAATGCGGCCGCACTAGAGTTTTGTACAGCTGCAACATGACGTTGCGGCTCCGAAATTCAATCCCCCTACCAATAAAAGCTAAGACTTTAGAATTCTCTGTCTCAAAAGTAAACAAAAGCAATCTCTTTAAGGCAGAGGTAGATAGATTCTTGTAAGCCAAGGGGATCAAAGGATTTTGGAGATAGGTGGGGAATGTGGAACTCAACACAGACAGATCAGCCATGATCTTATCAAATAGTGGAACAGGTTCAAAGGACCAAATGACGTATTTCTATTTTGTTTGTTAGTTTGTTCATAAGATAAAGTGCCCATCCTGATATTAATCTAGTAAATCTTTGAACTCCTTGCAATACATTTATTTGACTCCTTAAATAAAAAGACCAATACTCTACACAGTTCTCCAGAAGTTGTCTCACCAGTGTCCTGGAGCATATACTGCCAACCCCAAACCCTCCTCTCCCCCAGCTCTGTTATCAATTCTCCTTGAAATAAACAATAACATTTAATTAGTTTTCCTTAATATTTGCTGTACTTGCATTCCAGCCTTTCATGATTCATGAATCTACTCCTACCCCTAATTTCTGTTTGTATGCATGTTCATAAAATAGTCATAAGACTTTTAGATCCCGAGGGGTCTTGACAGAATCGGTGTAGAGAGGGTGTTTCCTTTATGGGAGAATCAAGAACTAATAATCATTGTTTACAATTAAGGAGTCACTCATTTAAGACGGAGATGAAAACAGTTTCTTTCTCAGCGTGAGATTCTTTGGAACTCTCTCTCAAAAGGCAGTGGCAGCCTTTTAAAGCAGAAACCAGATAGATTGATAACATTTCATGTCCTTGCATGTTATCAGGGAAAATCTAAAGTTTATTTATTAATCACAAGTAAAGCTTAATACTACAATAAAGTTACAATGAAATTCCTTTAGTCACCACTAGTCTAGTGCCTGTTTGAGTCAATGCACCTAACTAGCGTGTCTTTCAGAATGTGGGTGGAAACTGGAGCATCTGAAGGAAACCCATGCAGACATGGGGAGAATGTACAAACTCCACTCAGACAGTGACCCAAGCTGGGAATTGAACCCAAGTCCCTGGTGCTGTGAGGTAGCAGTGCTAACCACTGTGCTACTGTGCCACCCTACTGGAGAAGATAGGTAAGCGAAGTTGAGGTTATAATCAAGTCAGCCATGATCTTACTGAATAGTAGAGCAGGCTCTTGTAAACTCCAGTGGATATAAGCCCAGCCTATCCAACCTTTCCTTACGAGTAGATAATAAGGAAATGGCACATGAAATTAACAGATATTTGCTTCTGTATCCACTATAGAGGATACAAGAAACATTCCAGTAATAGCTATAAATCATCAGGTGGAGGGGAGAGAGGAACTTGGTGAAATTACAATCACTAGGTAAGCAGTATTAAGCAAACTGATGGAACTGTGAGTTGCTAAGTCTTCATCTTAGGATCTTAAGAGGTGGTGAATTAAATAGCTGATGTATTGGTGTTAACTTTCCAAATTCCAGTAATTCTGAAAAGATTCCATCAGTCTGGAAAGTCACAAATATGACCCTTCTGTTCAAGAAGAGAGGGAGGCAGAAAACAAAAAATTACCAACTAGTTATCTTGACAGTCTGTCATGGGGAAGGTGTTAGAATCGATCATCAAAGATGAACTCAAGGTAATTGGGAAGAGTCAACATGGCTTATAAAAGGGATATCATGTTTAACCAATTTAATAGAATTCTTTGAAGGAGTAGCATGTGATACAGATAGAGGGGAGCCTGCGGATGCACTGTACTTGGATTTCCAGAAAACATTCTATAAAATGCCACATCTAAGGTTACGGCAAAAATTAAAAGCCCATGGTAACATATTAGTCTGGATTGAAGATTAGCTGGCTGATAGAAAATAGAGTATGTACAAATAGGTCTTGTCTGGTTAGCAGGATGGGATAAATGGCAAGGGTCTTGATTCTTTCCGATTTACAATAACTTAGATAAGATAATTGAAGGCATGGTAGGTAAATTTGCAGAAGTCATACAGTTGAATAGAAAATTATGTTGTGAAGAAGACAGAATTTGCAAATGTAGATAGATGGAGCGAATGTATAAAAATTTGGCAGGTGATGTATAATGTGAAAAAGTGTAAAGTTCACTTTGGCAGGAAGAATAAAGTATTACTTAAATGGAAAATAATTAAAATGTCATGGTGCGGAGGAATTTCGATGTTCTCGTGCATGAGTCACAAAGTTTGTATGCAGATAGGCAAGAAGGCCAGTGAAATGCTGTCCTTTATTATGAAAGGAATAGAGCACAAAAATAAGGATGTTTATTCCAGTTATGAAAGGCATTGATGAAATCACTTCTCAAACTGTGTGTAGCCTAAGTCTCCTTATTTAAGAAAGGATGTCAATGCATTGAAGGTGGTTTTGAGGAGGCTTACAAGATTGATACCTGAAATGAGTGAATTGTCTTATGAAGATAGGTTGGAAGGGCTAGGCTTGTTTCCATGAGAGTTCAGAAGAGTGAGGGACAGCTAGATAATTGTAAGATTCCGAATGATATTGACAAGGTGGATGTTGAAAGGATGATTCTTTTTGTGAGAGACTAGAATTAGGGAGCACTGTTATGAAATTAAGAAACACCCTTATTGAACAGAGATGAGGATTTTTTTCCTCTGATGGTTGTGCAACTTTGGAATTCTGCGCTTCAGAAGTAAGTGAAAGCAGTGTCATTGAATATCTTTAACAGAGGTAGGTAGATTCTTGTAAGCCAAGGGGATCAAAGGATATTGGAGGTAGATGGCGAATGTGGAACTCAACACAGACAGATCAGCCGTGATCTTATCAAATGGTGAAGCAGATTCATAGGACCAAATGATGTACTTATATTGTTAATTTGTTCATAAGATAAAGTGCCCATCCTGATGTTAGTCTAATAAATCTTTGAACTGCTTGCAATACATTTACATCACTCCTTAAATTAGGAGACCAATACTGTACACAATTCTCCAGAAGTGGTCTCACCAGTGCCCTGGAGTGTAATCCCTTCCCAACTCGCAATTCTGCTTGAAATGAACAAGAATATTTAGTTACTTTTCCTTAGTACTTACTGTACCTGCATTCTAGCCATTCAGGTACAAGGCCCCTCTGAATCTGCAATTTCTTAATCATTTTAGATGAATTTTTTTAATTCTTCCTGTGAAAATGGAGAATTTCACATTTTCCTACATTGTACTTGATTTGCCAGATATTTGTCAACTCGTATAACTTATCTCTGTCCCTTTCTAACTTCCTGCACAATTTACTTTGCTGCTTACTTTGCTGGAGTGAAAGTAGTAGGGTAATTGTGATGGGGGACTTTAACTTTGCTAATATTGATTGGAATAGCTATAGCTCTAGCTCGTTAGAGGGGTCAGTTTTCGTACAGAGTGTGCAGGAAGGTTTTTTGACTCAGTATGTATATAGGCCAACTAGACGTGAGGCTACATTGGATTTGGTGCTGGGCAATGAGCCAGACCAGGTGTTAGGCTTGGAAGTTAGTGAACATTTTGGTGATAGTGACCACAATTCGGTTACGTTCACCTTAGTGATGGACAGGGATAGGCATGAAGCTGGGCTGTAGTTATAGCTGGGGGAAGGGTAATTATGAGGCCATCAGGAGAGAATTAGGGTGCATAGATTGGACTAGGGAACTACAGGGACTGGGAACATCTGGAATGTGGTGCTTATTCAAGGAGCAGCTGCTGAGAGTCCTTGATAAGTATGTCCCTGTCAGGCAGGGAGGAAATGGACGAGTAAGAGAGCCTTGGTGTACGAAAAGAGTTGATTTGCTGGTTAAGAAGAAAAAGGAGGCTTATGTCAGGATGAGGCTTGAAGGCTCAGGTAGTGCAATGGATAGCTATAGATTAGCTAGGAAGGAGGTAAAAAGTGAATTGAGGAGAGCTAAGAGGGGACACGAGAAGATGTTGGCTGATAGGATTAAGGAGAATCCTAAAGCTTTCTTTCGATATGTTAAGAATAGAAGATTGGTTAGGGCAAGATTAGGGCCAGTCATAGATAGCAGTGGGAAGTTGTGCGTGGAGCCTGAAGAGATTGGCGAGGCACTGAATAAATATTTCTCTTCGGTATTCACGCAGAGTGCTGGAATGTAGCTGTGGAGAGCACTGAGGTACAGGGTTGCAAATTGGGGAGTATTGTAGTAGATAGGGAGGATGTGTTAGAAATTCTCGAGGGTTTGAAGTTGGATAAGTCCCCTGGGCCGGACGGGATTTACCCTAGGATTCTCTGGGAGGCAAGAGAGGAGATTGCAGAGCCTCTGGCTCTGATCTTCAGGTCCTCGTTGGTTACGGGGTGGTTCCGGAGGACTGGAGGATGGCGAATGTGGTCCCATTGTTTAAGAAGGGGAAGAGAGACCTTCCTGGGAATTATAGGCCAGTGAGTCTTACTTCTGTGGTGGGCAAGGTATTGGAGAGAATTATTAGGGATAGGATTTATAGTTATTTAGAGAGAAATGAATTGATTGGGGATAGTCAGCATGGTTTCGTGAAGGGTAGGTCATGCCTTACTAACCTCATTGAGTTTTTTGAGAAAGTGACCAGAGAGGTGGATGGGGGTAAGGCGGTTGATGTAGTATATATGGACTTTAGTAAGGCTTTTGATAAGGTGGCCCATGGAAGACTTCTACAGAAAATGCAGATGTGTGGAATAGAGGGTGATTTAGCTAATTGGATTAGGAATTGGCTGGCAGATAGAAGACAGAGGGTGGTGGTTGATGGGAGATATTCATCGTGGAGTTCGGTGACGAGTGGTGTGCCTCAGGGGTCTGTTTTGGGGCCCCTGCTGTTTGTAATTTTTATAAATGATCTGGATGAGGGTATTGAGGGATGGATCAGTAAATTTGCAGATGATACTAAAGTTGGTGGTGTGGTAGATAGTGAAGAGGGGTGTTTTAGTTTACAGAGTGACTTGGACAAGTTGCAGAGCTGGGCCGAGAGGTGGCAAATGGAGTTTAATGTGGAAAAGTGTGAGGTAATGCACTTTGGCAGGAACAATAAATGTGTAGAGTATAGGGCTAATGGTAGGGCTCTTAATAGTGTTGAGGAACAGAAGGATCTTGGTGTATGTGTCAATAGATCCCTGAAAGTAGGCAGTCAAGTGGATAAAGTTGTTAAGAAGGCTTATGGAGTCTTAGCTTTTATTGGTAGGGGGATTGAATTTAGGAGCCGCAGCATCATGTTGCAAGCTGTACAAAACTCTAGTGCGGCCGCACTTGGAGTATTGTGTGCAGTTCTGGTCGCCACATTATAAGAAAGATGTGGAGGCATTGGAGAGGGTACAGAGGAGGTTTACCAGGATGTTGCCTGGTATGGAGGGCAGGTCCTATGAAGAGAGGTTGAAGGATTTGAGGTTGTTTTCGTTAGAAAGGAGGCGGCTAAGGGGGGATCTTATTGAAACATATAAGATGATTAGAGGTTTGGATAGGGTGGACAGTGATAGCCTTTTTCCTAGGATGGAGAAAGCTAGCACGAGGGGACACAGCTTTAAATTAAGGGGTATGAGTTATAGGACGGATATCAGAGGTAGGTTCTTTACTCAAAGAGTGATTAGGGAGTGGAATGCCCTGCCTGCAGCTGTTGTAGATGCGCCAAGTTTGGTGGCGTTTAAGAGGTTAGTTGATAAGTATATGGATGAGAAGGGAATGGTTTAGTTAGGAGGGGCATTGCTTTTTATTTTGGTCGGCACAACATCGAAGGCCGAAGGGCCTGTTCTGTGCTGTATTGTTCTATGTTGTTCTATGTTATGTTTGTGTCATCAACAAATTTAGCCCATTCATCCAAGCCGTTAATATAAATTATAAAAATCTGAGGCCTCAGGACTGATCTCTGTGACATACCACTTGTTGCATCCTGCAAGCCAAAAAAGGTTCAATTTATGCCAAGTGTTTCCCGTTAGCTAATCAATCATTTATCCATGCCAATATGTTAATCCCTATACCATGAGCTTTTATTTTTTGCAATTGGTCTCTGATATACCATCTTATCAAATGCCTCCTGGAAACCCTAAGTACAGTATATCTGTCTCCTGATTCTCTCTATGTAGTTTTTTTATTCATTCATGTTCATGACTTCTTTACAGAATAACATCACATATAAGTTCCCCTCCAAACCATACACCACCCTGACTTGGAACTATATCACCATTACTTCACTGTTGATGGGTCAATATCCTGGAACTCCTTTCCTAACTGCACTATGGGTGTACCTTCACCAGGTGGATTGCATCTATCTTCACTGTAAAGGATACAATTAATATCACAGAAGTAGTTTAAATCAAGAAATGGGAGGGAGGAACTCATGAAAATTGCAATTACCAGGAAAATAGTACTGAACAAATTGTTGGAGCTGCAGACTGACAAATAGCTGCATCCTGCTGGGTTTCAACCTCTGGTCTTGAAATAAGTGACTTGTGAGATAGTTGATGCATTGGTTTTAATTTTCCAATAATAGGATTATGAGAAAATTCCAATGGATTGGAAGAAAACAAATGGAGGGAGACTGAATGCAGGAAACCACAAACCAGTCAGCTTAACATCTTGGATAACTGTCAAGAGTTATTTTATAGTAGGCCAGTTAGAAAAATGTATTCAGAATCAACATGGTTTTTTGGAAAGGAAATCATTTCTAACCAATTTATTGGAGTTCTGTGAAGAAGTCACGAACATGAATGAATGCTGCCATGATCTTTCTGGGTATTTGGGATTATGGATTTGATAAGTGCTGTTGAAGGAGTCTTGAAGAGTTGCTTTGCATCTTTGTATGTGATGTACACAGCTGACACTGTGCACTAATGGTGGAGGGAGTGAATGTTTAAGTTGGGTGGATTGGTTTCCAATTTGATTTGGATGGTGTCTAGTTTCTTGAATGTTATTGGAACTGCAATTACCCAAGCAAGTGGAGAAAATTCAATACACTCCTAACTTGTGCCTTGTGTAGACAGACTTTTGGGAATCAGGTGGTGTGTTACTTGCCACAGAATTCCCAGCTTGTGACAAGAATATTTATTTGGCTGATCCATTGTAATTTCTGACCCGTGGAATATTGATGGTGGGGAATTCAGCTAAAGGGGAAATGTTACTATCTTTCTGGTTGGAGACGGTCATTGCCTGGCCCTTATGTAGCACAAATGTCACTCATGACATATCGACTCAAGCTTGAATGTTGTCCAGGTCTTGCAGCATGAATGCATGGGTACTTCAGTGTCTGAGAAGTTAGGAATGGTACTGAACACTTTGTGATCATTAGTGAACACCCCCACTTTGACCTGAGGACAAATTGGCAGTTGAAGATGTATGGCCAAGGATACTACCTGAGGAACTGCTGCAGTGAAGTCCTGAGACTGAGTGACTATCCTCCAATGATGATAGTATCTTCCTTTCTGCTAAGTATGACACCAGCCAGTGCATAGTTTTCCACCTAATTTCCATTGGCTTCAGTTTTGCTGAGGTTTTATTATGCCATACCCAATCAGATGCTACCTGAATGTCAAGGACAGTTATATTCATTTCACATTTTTGTTTCCAATTTTGGTCCTAGACTATAATGTGGTTGTGAGTCAAATGGCCCTGGTAGAACTCAGTGACAGGCTATTACTGTGCAAATGCTGTTTGATAAAACTGTTGGCAACAATTTTCATTACTTTGCTGAAGATTGAGAGTAGACTGTTGGGATGATAAATTGTCAGGTTGGATTTTTCTTGCCTTTTGTGGACAGGATATACCTGTGTAGCTTTGCACGTTATTGAGTAGATGCCAGTGACGTAGCTGGAATGGAACCAGATTGGTATTATTCACTGCTTTTAGCCACTTCTTGATATCTTGCCTTGTAATCTGCTTTTGCATTTCATTTTACCAACTCTGAGGATGTTCATATGCCTGGAATTGTTTTTATTGAAGTTTTAAGATGACAGTTTCAGACCCAAGTTTCTGATCAAATTGAATGTGAAATACTATCATTATATGATCATTGCTATCTAAAGAATCCTTTGCTATAGTGTCATTAATCAATCCTGCCTCATTACACATTACCAGAAAACAGTCTGTTGCAGACCTGAAACGTTCCAGTGTATCGATTTGAAAAACTGTACTAAATGCATTCGAAGAACTCAAACTCCAATCTGTTTGCTAATTTGACCTATCCAATCTACATGAAGAAATCTCCCATGATAATTGCAGCATCCTTTTTAAAATCCCCTTTTCTTGATTTGTACTCTACCTTTCTCTGTAGCTATTTTTGGGAGGCGGTGTATAAACCAGTGACTGACTTCCTTTGTTCTTCAGCTTCTTGCAAACTGATTCTATATCTTGAACTTCCAAACCAAAATTATTTCTCACTACTGTACTGATCTTGTTTTATTAACAGAGTTACTCCAACTCGTTTTGCTTTTCTTCTATCCTTGTGAAATGCAAAGTACTCTTGAAATATTCAAGGCCCAGCTATGGTCACTTTGCACCTATGTTTCTGTAATGGCTATCATATCATGCTCATTTAATTTATCGATTTACCCATGTTGTTATGAATGTTGTATGCATTCAGATAAAGAGGCTTTAATGTTTCATCATTTTTCCAACTCTGACCTTATCTGCTGCTGCACTTTCTGTTTGTATTTTATCATTCATCCTGTCAACTCTGGTGCTTATTATCCTTATCACTACCCTGTAGCACACCTTTGTCCTTTCTCTTCAATTTTCCAAATATCCCCTCTATGAACACACCCCACACGATTTATTTTGAAACCTTCCATACAGTTCACCAGGACACTGTCCCAACATAGTTCAGGTTTGATTTGATCCTCACTAAATTGGTAAAACCTGGAAAAGTGTGAAAAGACCTTAAAAATTAGTTGGAAGCCTGCGTCATTAGATATTGCAATCTGCTGAATGTTTGAAAATTCTGTCCTATGATGACATAGCTAAGAATTGCAGAAAAGTGTAGTGGTATCACTCAAGATTGACACAAAAAGTAGCATAGTGATGTTCAAAACTCCATGTTCTTTCCTTGTTTCGTGGCTTTAGTTTAATCTGCAGAAAGATCATGTTACATCAGACCATGCAGCAAAGGAGTGATATGTAACAATCACAGAAGATTGCTGAAAAGAGACATTTTGCCAAAGCTTCATCTTGTACTCATTAAGACAAACATAATAGCAAATTTAAGTAATCAGTTTATACTACAAGGTAAAAGTGTTGATTAGTCAGCAAGTCATGTCTGGTTGAGTCGTAGCCTTGGGAAATACAATAAGGAACTATAGGCTCACAAGCTGCCAGATAATTCAAAGATGATATAAGGCTTGAAAATATTCCTTTGTTTGAAGAGAAAGAGGAATGTATATCACTTCTAGCAAGCATAAATAAGCCACGCTATGAGCTTGACTTATTACGTTAAATTAATTGTTAGTGCAACTATTAGTGCACTCAGGGTTTTTTAGTGGAATCGCATTTAACAGTGGATGCTTTGTTTTGGGTTTTGCAAGCACAGTTTGGTCAAATGTAACCTGCAGTTTGCCTAATATGAACAATCAAAGGAATATGCTGTTTGGTTCAATTAACCTGAAAATCAGGCATTGAAGTTTTAAGACAATGTTGCTTAATTGTGTTGTAGGCAGACTTATTTTTAGAAAGATGGCTGCATCCTGTTGGTGGGAAATACCACTGCATAGTAATAGCAGTAAACAGCTTACTTAACTACTATTTCAAGTTTGAGGTTCTTTGCCAGGATAATTGAAGGTAGATCGGGTGGATTCCGGATCCAAAAGTGTCAGTTTTTGACCCATTTGTGAGTTTATGTGATAACAAAGCCACATTCATCTGATCAGGATAATCTTTGTTGCAAGAGATAGCTTTGATGAGCTCTATTTCTGCATCAAGCTTGAGGGGTGAACAATTAGCTCGTACCTTATTCAAAGGTTTGTTGCTCAGTCCAATCTTGTTGCCTGTGGAACTATCTGCATCCCAACTGGTTTATTGACCAATCAAGGTAGGCTTACAGTAGATGGTGGTGGAGAATGGAGAACAGATGGCATTCTTCAACGAGCACATTAAGAAAAGGGAGTGAATTAGACTGCAGCATCTCAAGTGTAGGATCACTTACACACTTATGGTGTGTAAGTAAATCCTTATACTCAGCTGCAGATTCAAAGATTATGAACATATCACCTATGGTCAGAAATATTTACGGGGTAGAAGGCTCAAGGACACACCCTCAAAAATGCATTTCTCGTAGAAACCAGCAAAGAGGATCCCATGGCTAGACCATAAGCAGAAAGAAATCCCACAACACCAGTTTTAAGTCCAAACAGGTTTATTTGTAGTAAAAGCCACAAGCTTTCAGGCAGCCTGTCCCTTTGTCAAGTGGCTGGGAGTTCTGATCGTAAAAAGACACGAAGACACAAACTCAATTTATATGCATAATGATTGGAATGTGAATCTTTATAGCTACAGTAAATTGAGTTTGTGTCCTTTTTACGATCAGAACTCCTAGCCACCTGACAAAGGGACAGACTGTCCTGAAAGCTTGTGGCTTTTGCTACAAATAAACCTGTTTGGACATTAAACTGGTGTCATGGGATTTCTTTCTGGTTTACCCCCGTCCAACGCGTGCACCTCCACATCATAGACCATAGGCATTCATTGTATCATTAAAACTAAATTTGACTGCACAAGTTGTTAAGTTCAGGCAGTGGAGACTGAGAAATAGCAGTTCATTTATGTTGCTATGATGGCATTGGAATCTTGGTATTGTCACTGGACTAGCAAACCAAAGACCCAAGATAGTGCTCAGGAACCCAGGTTTGAATCCTATCATGGAAGATGGTGAAATTTGAATTCAACCAAAATGTGGAATTGAGGGTCTAATGATGACCAGGAAACTATTGTCGATTGTCATCAATACCTATCTGATTCACATTTTTAGGGAAGGAAATCGGCCAGCCTTGTCTGATTTGGCCTATCTGTGACTCTTTTAATATTCTCCAAAAAACATAAGCCATACAAATAAGATAAGTTAGGGATGGACAATAATTGCTAACCCAGCCAGTGACACCCTCATCCCATGAACAAAAAAAAAGTCTCAAAATTGTATTCTCCGTTCATTCATACTGATTTTGGACTTAATAAAAAAATGAAGAACACTAGCTGATTTTAATAATGTTCAAAAGAACATTTCAAAAGTAATACTAAAACTCCTCTGTCTTTCCACAATAATTCTTCCAACGCACACTGGTTAAAGTATGTATTGTGGAATGCTACTAACATTTTACAAAAGTCTAAAACTTAACAGAAAAATGACATAAGCAGTAGGTGTTTTGTTTTATTTACTTCTTGACTATTAAGATTTTGGGAATCTTCATTCTGTGTAAAATTAGTCTGTATTACTTGCTCAGCATACTACTATTAATGCAACCAAAGTTCATCTAATGCTCTCTCACCTGGAGGAAAGGGTAGTGCTTATTTTCCACTTGGCACATGCTACATTAGTAACATGTTGTGTCAGTAGTCTGAACCCGCACTCAGTCTGGTTTATATCTTTCAGTGTTGTATCTTGAACTGGTAGCTTGTAGTAAGGGTTTAGGCATGCAGTATCCTGTTTTGTACTGCCTGACTTGAGACTCCAATCTTTCTGCCCAGAATAGATCACAGTACATCTGTATGGTTATACATTGCACAGTTCTTATCCAGCAGGTAAAATATAGATGGTAATTCTGATATTGTCTAAACATTGAAATTAATTTCAGGCTGATCTAAAACATTTGAAACCCATTTTCCTCAGGCACTTAAGTCCAATTTGATGGTGTACTTGTGATATATGCATAAATTGTATGTTAGGGTTAGGGGTGTGAACTATTCCTTTAAGGATGCAGGTCAGGTGACCCCTGGGTAAGTAGCTCCACCCAATAGGGAACCCATACAGGCAGTCTACAATGGAACAGAGCACACCACCAATAAAGTGTTTCCAATCTTCAAATTATCAAGCCTACCCCCATGATTGTTTTTGCATAAATTAGTAATTATGCATAAATAATTATCATAGAAGCATACATTAGAGTACTGAGTCAAATTCCATGCCATACCAAAATGAAAGAGTGATGACTGTTTCCCCTCATGCCTCCTTTTCTTCCAACTCAGTTGGGCTCAGTGTTCAAATTTAAACAACAGTCTTAGAATCATAGAACCCTACAATGCAGAAAGAGGCCCTTTGGCCCATCAAGTCTGCGCTGAACAGAATCCCACCCAGGCCCTATCCCCATATCCCTACATATTATACTCACTAATCCCTCTAACCTCTGTATCCCTACACACTAAGGGGCAATTTCTTAGCATGGCCAATTAACCTAACCCGCACATCTTTGGACTGTGGGAGAAAACCGGAGTACCTGGAGGAAACCCACGCAGATACGAGGAGAACATGCAAACTCCAAACAGATAGTGACCCAAGCCAGGAATCGAACCCAGGACCCTGGAACTGTGAAGCAGCAGTGCTAACCACTGTGTTACCATGCTGCCCCAAACTTAGCTTTGCAGCAAAGTTGATAGGGCTTTCCATGAGATTGAAAGTGTAAAGTAATTGCATTCAAAGAGTTGTCATGAAACCTTAACTGTATTTAAGCTTTTTGGAAAAACTGTCTTGGATGTGACCTCTTTTTTAATGCTTGTTACACCTAATTAGTATGATGTAGTAAGAGACTCCTCCTGTACTTTGCCCTGCTACACGCACAGGTAAAAGTTCATGTTGTAACACTCATGATTCTGACTCCAATACAGCTAAATAAAATTTTCTTATACTGAAGTTGATGTGCGAGTGATTATAATTAGTTAAGGACTGATCAGAATCAACATGGCGAACAATGAAGACTTAATTAATTTATGCTTGGAGCAGGACACATCAGTCAAAATTGCATTATATGAGAAGGTTGGTATGTTGGAATTCTACGCTTGGATTAGATATTAAATGATTTGATATTGATTGTCCCTGTAATATACTGCCATCTTGTGATTATCTCCAAAACTTAACTTTAAAAGCTTGTTGCATGACATTTTGCTGTATCTCTTGCTACTTGAGGTAAGAGAGAGCTATAGAGGTAGATGCAGCTCAAGTTTGGCAAGAGAGGAATTAAGAAGGAAAGAAATGTAAACTGTTATAATACTTAGTCTGTCAATGGCATTTACTTTGTATTCAATTAAAATATTCTTCTGACTTTGTCCTTGGAGGGCAGTTGAGAGTCAATCACATGGCTGTAGGCCTGGGGTCACATGTAGGCCAGACCAGATAAGGACAGCAGATTAAAGGATATTAATGAACCAGATGAGTTTTTCTGACAATTAACAATAGTTTCATGGTTATCAGTAGTTTCTTAATTTCAGATTTTTTTATTGAATTCAAATTCCACCATCTGCCATGGCAGGATTTGAACCAGGGTTCCCAGAACGTTAGCTGAGTTCCGGATTAATAGTCTAGGGATAATATTACTAGGCCATTACATAGAACAGTACAGCACAGTACAGGCCTTTCGGCCCTCAATGTTGTGCCAAGCTATGTCCAAACCCGAGATCAAACTATCCCACTCCCTGTCATTCTGGTGTGCTCCATGTGCCTATCCAGTGACCGCTTCAAAGTTCCTAAAGTGTCCAACTCCACTATCACAGCAGGCAGTGCATTCCACTTCCCAACAACTCTGAGTAAAGAATTTACTTGGACATCCTCCTGTATCTCCCCCATGAACTTTATAGTTATGCCCTCTGATAACAGCTACATCCACACGAGGAAATGGTCTCTGCACGTCCACTCTATCTATCCCCCTCATCATCTTATAAACCTTATTAAATCACTTCTCGTCCTCCTCCATTCTAAAGAGAAAAGCCCCAGCTCCCTCAACCTTTCCTCATAAGACCACCCTCTAACCCAGCAGCATCATGGTAAATCTCCTCTGCACTCTCTCCAATGCTTCCACATCCTTCTTATAGTGAGGTGACCAGAACTGAATACAATATTCTAAATGTGGTCTCATCAAGGTCCTGTATAGTTTCAGCATAACTTCACGGCTCTTAAACGCAAGTCTCCTGTTAGTAAACGCTAACACACTATAAGCCTTCTTCACGGCTCTATCCATTTGAGTGACAACCTTCAGAGATCTGTGGATGTGAACCCCAAGATCTCTTTGTTCCTCCACATTCCTCAGAACCCTGCCGTTGACTGTGTAATCCGCATTCAAGTTTGTCCTACCAAAATGAATTACCTTGCACTTATGAGTATTAGACTCCATCTGCCACTTTGCAGCCCAGCTCTGCATCCTATCAATGTCTTGGACAGTGATAGCCTTTTTCCTAGGATGGAGAAAGCTAGCACGAGGGGACACAGCTTTAAATTAAGGGGTATGAGTTATAGGACGGATATCAGAGGTAGGTTCTTTACTCAAAGAGTGATTAGGGAGTGGAATGCCCTGCCTGCAGCTGTTGTAGATGCGCCAAGTTTGGTGGCGTTTAAGAGGTTAATTGATAAGTATATGGAAGAGAAGGGAATGGTTTAGTTTGGAGGGGCATTGCTTTTTATTTTGGTCGGCACAACATCGAAGGCCGAAGGGCCTGTTCTGTGCTGTATTGTTCTATGTTCTATGTTCTATGTCTCTTTGCAGCCTACAAGAGCCCTCCACCTCATCCGCTACTCCACCAATCTTGGTGCCATTAGCAAATTTATTAACCCACCCTTCAGCCCCCTCTTTCAAGTCATTGATAAAAATCACAAATAACAGAGGACCCAGCACTGATCCCTGTTGTACACCGCTGGTAACTAGCCTCCAATCTGAAAATATTCCTTCCACCACCGCCCTCTGTTTTCTGAGACAGTCAGTTACTTATCCAATCGGCCAAATTTCCTTCTATCCTACCCCTCATTTTCTTCATGAGCCTACCATGGGGAACCTTATCAAATACCTTACTATGTATACAACATCAACTGCTGTACCTTTGTCCTCATACTTAGTTACCTCCCCAAAGAATTCGATCACATTTATGAGGCAGGACTTACCCTCACGAAACCGTGCTGACTATCCCTGACTAAGCTGTATCTCTCCAAATGGTCATAAATCCTATCTCTCACGACTCTTTCCATTAACTTAGAAAGCACTGAAATAAGAGTAACTGGCCTATAATTACCAGGGTCATACCTGTTTCCTTTCTTGGAGCGGAACAACATTCCCCACTCTCCAGTCCTTTGGCACAATCCCTGTAGACAGTGAGGACCCAAAGATGACCTGCTGAAGAATTTTAAATCAAGGCAAAGTGCAGGGATGCTGAGTGAGTGAAGTTTAATGAGTTAAGAAACAGGCAGTTCATTTTTGGATAAACATCAGTTGGCACAGTATGCAAGTTTGAGAGGTCAGCCAGAGTGCATCAGAATAGTCAAGTCTAAAGCTAACACGAGGTATTGATTAGGGTTTTAGTAACCAGCAAGCTGAGGCAAGGATGGAGTTGGAGGAGGGAATAGTAGCATTGGTGGTGATGAGAATACGTTGTCAGACCGTCATTTGGGTTCAAGTACGGCTCTGGGTCAGCCTCGGAGTTGCCAGGGAGAGAGATGGTCTGAGTTCAGAAGTAGATTATAAGAAGATAGAAGAGGTTTAGAAGTTCCACAGCTTAAGGTCCAGGTAGTTGAAAGACAGCTTGTCAAGACTGGAGCAGTTAAAATCAGGTAGGTGGAAGAAACCAGAATTGAAGAAGCACAGGGAACAGAGTTTGTGGCAAAATTGGTAGGCTGAAGTCAAACGTTTGTGCTCCTAGTATCTTCTGTATTTATCTTTCCACCTCAAGTCTCAGTCTTGCTGTTAAGTCTTTGGTTAAGCAAGTTGCTGTGCAGTTTGGAAACAGACTTCTGTTAGTGTTATCTAAGAACAAGGCATGCATGGAGCAATCTGGTGGTTGGCACTGTAGATTTTTCATACGCACCATGTATTTTCTAGTGAGGAATCTGGTCCTGCCTCCACTTGATGGCCTCTTAGAGTCTGGAGTAGTTAATTGGAGTCATTATGCATTTTATAGTCATCGGTAAGAATGATCGTTGGATCATTGCATGTGTATGCAACTTCTAAAATAGTGAAATCAAATTGTATGTTTACCATCAAGAGCGGCAAGAATGGCTTTTATTGCCCGTCACTGGTTTCCGCTGCTGCAATTTTAACTTCTGTGATTCTTTGTAACCTTTCCATTCAGCTGAGTCTATCTCTATGCCACTTCACAAAAGTCAGCCTTGTTGCTGGAGGTAAACCTGGTGTTTCATAAAAGCTAAATTTTCCCTGAAAGTCATTACTTAAGTTATGTTCCTTTATTAGTGTAATCTCAACCCAAAATTTTAAAATAAATAAACCCTGAAGAATGGCAGACCTATAAACACTGAATGAAATTTATTTTATAACACAAGTTCCAGTTTCCACAGAGTCATCAATAACGAACCAATACTGTGTAGCTGCGTAGATTTAAACAATGTTGCTGAAACGTGATGCATGTTGCCCATGTCTGTCTTTCACAGATCAGGATGAATTGGCTTAAGTGGGATATTCCAGTAATCCAGTTAGTAATGCCCCCAAACATGTCGTGTATTTGTTCAATCGTATATCCTCTGAAAGTGAAGAGAACATAAGGCTTCGTTCAACATGTCCCCTATCATATGGGAAGAGATATTTGCTGAGTTTGATCTCTGTTCTCAACTCTTATGTCACAAATCGGTCCTTGAAAGCATGCCTAGCCGTTCCGTTGAATGCATATTATGGAATACCTAATGACTTGTCTCAACCAGCCTGCAATTGGAAAACCCGAACAAAATGCCTAATGTTACATGTGATTGCATGATTGGGCATCGTTTGCAGAACAATCCTGAATATGTTAATATCTACACTGACTCCAGTTTGAGATTATCATTTGAGTTTGCAACATTGTTTAGATACCTTGCAGGGTTTTTAAAAAGTTGAGATTCTTATAATAACATTTTGTACAATTTTCCCTCCTCTGGCACACTTTCCCCTCTGCACTGAAGGCATTTGTTTCTTGTTGGTATATTGCTCCAAGGTTTCTAGGTAGTAACATTGCAGAGTTTTAAGATTAATAAGATCTGTATGTCACAGTCAAGGCCAGCATTTTATTGCCCATTCTTGATTTCCTAAGAATTGAGCCTTAATCGTAATATAGACAGGCTAGTCATCTAAATCAAATGTGAGCCATTTCTTTAATTCAATATCTATGCAAGAGGCAATCCTGGCCTGTGGACGACATTTACCTACTCAGTACAGATCAGATCTAATCTGTGTGGTTCATTCATCCACTGAGAAACTTACTCACCAACGAGAGAGCAAATTTACTTTCTGTACTTACATATAAAGGTGCAGTCTGACTTCAAATTTTATAATCTTTGTATTGCAGATTATGTGAAGAACTTGTCTCGAGATTGTGCTGATTACAAAGATACTCAAGGTACCAAATTATTTTTGCAATTAATAAAGTGCTAGCACTTTTGCCATTAATATGTTAAGATAATGCTCTTTATCTTTATGTTGTCAGCTGCACTTGCCATTGTTGTAGAAGTAGCGAACCATGCAAATGACATATTGAAACAAGGGGTAAGTAAGCAAGTTGAGCTAACTTCTACATTGATGCATTTACTTGGTTTGTTTGAAACTAGCTGTGACCTTAATTTTTTTTTCTCTCTCTCGCCTCTAGGATAACTTCCAGAAGCTGATGCAGATTCAGTATAGCCTAAATGGCCAACAAGAAATTGTACAGCCTGGAAGGGTGATTATTGCTACTGACATCTGAAACTTCTATTTAAAAAGAGCTGAATTGTTTGGTAGACTGTTGAGTGTATACGAGGGGATATATAGTTCATTGAAGTATTGGTAGCTAAATTCTTATTCTAGGCTACTTAGTCAATTTTATTATTGTGTTAGCAAATTATTTATCTGCCTTGTAAGTCCAGACACAAACCTTTAATGTTCTGGCAATTTTCTTTTGAGGCTGGCTCAAACTTGTTAAGATTGACAAATGTAAACTTAATTTGGGTCTAGAACAAGGGGTCACAGTTTGGCATATGGATTTGGCCATTTAGGTCTGAGATGAGGAAGAACTTCTTCATTCAAAGGGTGGAGAACCTGTGTAAGTTTCTTAAAGGCTGACAAATGGTGCAGTGATCTGAGACTGCACATGAGGTCAGAATTGGAGGTGAGTCAAGCTCTCAAAGACTTCTATGCTTATGTATTAATTTGGCTTAACTATATTCACATTTTTAATTCATCTAGGAGCATCACTAGCGAGGTAGGTCCAGTGAGAATGGACCTGCTCCTGGTAAATAGTATCAAAGATCAGCAGACAGAATTGTAGTTGAGCACTGAGCTGCCTTTAAAGTCAGCCGAAGGGCCTGTTCTGTGCTGTATTGTTCTATGTTCTATGTTCTATGAAATAGTTGGGGTATATTCCTAGGTAGTGGAGAGATAGGACAAATACAACCATAGTTCCTTGTATGATGAAAGAGGTGGAAAATAAGGAGCAGCAGGAAAAGGGTACATATGGTAAATAACAGATTGATAATAAATGGAGAAAGTTCAGATAGGAAGTGAAAGGAAAAAAGAGCAAAACAGAGTATGAGATAAAGCTGGCAGCCAAAATAAAATAGAATCCGTATAAATATTAAAAGGGAAGTAAGGCTGATCAAATATCAAAAATTTGGTGTGTACGTGAAGGCAGAGGTCATGGCTGAGGCACCAAGTCACAACTGTCTTTACCACGGAAGAAGATAGTGTTGAGTCATAATGAAGGAGGAGTTAATTGAGATACTGGAGGGGCTAAAAGTTGATAGAGATGTTTAAAGTGTTTGGCTGTACTTTAAGTTAGTAAGTTAACGACCAATTCAGATGTATCTGAGGTCACTGACAGAATTAACAATGGAAATTGTGGAAGCATTGGCCATAATCTTCCAATCTTCCTTAGATACAAGGGTGATGTCAGAGGAATGGAATATTACAAATATTTATATGCCTGTTTAAACAAAGGGGTAAGAATAAACCCACCAACAATGGGCTAGTCAGCTTAACTTCAATGCTGGCAAAGTATTTAGAAAAGAGACAAAATTGGCAGACACTTCACAAAATCACAGATTTGTTACAAATTTGGCCCATTGTGCCTGCATCTACTTTCCAAAGATACATTTCAGTTAGTGTCATTCTTCTTGCGTAACCTTGTTTGTTGTTCCTCTACAGATAAAAGTCTAATTTCTTTTTGAGTTCTTGATTGAACCTGCCTTCATTCTACACTCAGACAATATTGGACAAATTGGATGAATTAAGGAAAGCCAGTATAAACTTGTTGAGACAAGTTGTGTTTAAAGAACAAAACAGCACGGGAAACAAGCCCTTCGGCCCAACGAGCCCGTGCCGCCACCCCGATATTCCCACCTCTACCCGTGATCCCTGTCTATGTTTATAGATCTCTGGATTAAAAACCAAATTTGAGACAATTTAGGGAGAATTTGTTTTGCCAATTAGCCTAAGAGCACATCTTTGGGACGTGGGAGGAAACCGGAGCACACGGAGAAAACCCACGCGAGCACAGGAAGAATGTGCAAACTCCCACAGACACAGGCCTAAATCCATGTATCTGCACAGCACAGCGATAGTCACTGAGCTGTCGTGTTGCCCATCAAATGGTCCAGGTCAAGCGTACACTAATGACTTGAAGCACTAGGATACTCTCAAAAAAAAATCCAAGTGCCGCGCTGTCACGACCCATCGCGTATATGCCCCTTGTTTGACAACAAGGTGGACCAAAGCACCTGTAGGATAAAAACAAGTACATCAATATCATCATCTATTTACACACTTCCCAGGGACTCCCAAGGCTCATGATCCCTATTTTAAATCAGTTTTCTATACCCCTCCATTCCCATTCTGTTCATGTGCCCATCTAAGTATTTCTTAAATAACTCCAGAGTGCCTGCCTCCACCACTTTACTTGGCAGTGCATTCCATACTCCCACCACCCTCTGTGTGAAAAAACTCCCTCTAGCATCCAAATTATACCTTACCCCCCCTCACCCTAAGCCCATGACCCCTCATGCTATTTGAGTCCATTCTAGGAAAAAGCTTAATCCTGTTTATTCTATCTATACCCCTCATAATCTTGTACGCCTCTATTAGATCTAAGTATTTTGATGAAGTGAGACTTAATGAGGAAATAAGGTTGATGTGATATACATGCAGTTATTTGACAAGGTGCCACACAGACTTCTCAGCAAAGCTGAAGCACGTGAAATAAAAGGCACAGTGGTAATATGGATACCATTTGTGTGAATGATGGAAAGTAGTAGTGAAAGATTGCTATAGTACGAAAATCAGTGTGTAAAATGGGGTTTCCCAGGGCTCAGTATTAGGACCACCAATTCACTAATGGCTTAAACTTTGGCATGTAGGGAGCAATTTCAAAATTTGCAGTTGACACAATTAAATTTAATGGATGAATAAAATTTAATGTAGAGAAGTCTGTAGTGATAAACTTTGGTAGAAAGAATGCAAAGATATAATAAAATCGAAGGATGCAATTCTAAAAGGGCTGCAGAGCAGAGGGAGCATTTGTACACTACTCAGTGAAGGTTTTGAAACTGTTTATTAAGACATACCAGTCCCTGGACATGACAAATTGGGGTAGAGTACAAAAGCAAGAAAGTTATAGTATCAATGGCCCAGCCTCAACTGGAGTCTTGTGTGCAGTTCTGGGTGTAACAGTTTAGGAAGGATGCGATGGTACTGGAAAGGTATAAAGATTTAAACAAAAAGTTCCAGAGATGAGAGTTACATAGACTGGAGAATCTCGAGTTAGTTCCTTTAGAGAAGAAATGGTTGAGGGGAGATTTTATTGAGGTTTTCAAAACCACAGAGACTCTGGACTGAATAGTTAAGGAGAAACCGTTCCTATTGACGCAAGAGTCAAGAACCAGAAGGCACTGATTTAAAACGATTGGCAAAATAAGCAGAGATGATATGATGAAAAACAGAATTTTGCAGTGAATGGTCCAGACCTGGAATACGCTGTCTGAAAGTGTGGTGGACACAGATTCAACCATGTCTTTCAAAAATAAATTGAATAAACACCTGAAGAGAAAAGATTTGCAGACTATGTGGAAAAGGGCACGATAAAGTGATTAACTGAATTGATACTGCAGAGAGCTGATATTGACATCTTGGGCTAAATGGCTTCCTCCTGCTCCATAACCATTCTACGATTTGTATTCTATAATTTTATCTTGGGGGTGGCTTACTTGATATTAACACCTAGTACTGAACATATTTCCTTTGCTTTTGATTGGGATAATACATCCATTATGCACGGCCTATACCATGCTTCAATTACAAGGGCTATCATAAAAAATGATCTGTTGTGGCATGAAATAAGCAATCTGTAAACATTATAGATCTTCCTATTTCATGCCATTGATGTAACTACATCCATAGGGTTAGAATTTCTGCCTTCCCTCAAATACTGCATATTCTGGCCTGATTCAAGAATTTAAAAACATAAAAAATAGGAGCTGGAATAGGCCATTTGGCCCTTTTTGCCTGCTGTGCCATTCAATAAAATTGAGGCTGGTTTACCTTAACCACTTAACATTACCCCATTATCCTTAATTCCCCTTGGTACCAAAAATCTATCGACTTCTATTTTGAAAATATATTCAATGTCTGCACTGTCAAACAATGATTTAAGCAGCTCCTAAATTTATAATTTAATGCAAGTATCATTTTATACATTCATTAATTATTTTGATGGGCAGCTCTGGTGATTTGGGATGCCACGGAGGTTAGCACTATTGCCTCACTGTGCCAGGGACCTGGGTTCAATTCCAGCCTTGAGTGACTGTGGACCATAGAAACCCTATGGTGCAGAAGGAGGCCACTTGGCCCATCCAGTCTGCATTGACTCACCAGCTCTCCGCAAGAACATCTCACTCATGCCTACCCCTACCTGCTCTATTCTCATAACCCTGCTCACTTAGCATGACTAATCCCCCTAACTTGCACTTCTTTGTACTGTGGGAGGAAATGAGCACCTGGAGGAAACTCATGCAGACATAGGGAGAATGTGCAAACTTCACACAGTCACCGAGGCCAGAATCAAACTTGGGTCCCTGGTGCTGAGACAACCAGCTAACCACTGTTGCCTGGAAATTTCACTCTGTCTGCATGGTTTCCTCTGGGGGGTCCGAATCCTTCTACGGTCCAAAGATGACAGGATAGAGGTGGATTTGCCATGATAAATTGCCCCTTAGTGTCCCTGAAAATGTAGGTTAGGGGGATTAGCAGGATAAATGTATGGGTTATGAAGATGTGTCACAACACTAGGTTAAAGTCCAACAGGTTTTTTTGGTAGTAAACGCTACAAGCTTTCGAAACGCTGTTTCTTCGTCAGGTGAGTGGAGAGTTCTGCTCACAAACAGGGCATATAAAAGGGCACACATATAAAGGTGCCCTGTTCGTGAGCAGAACTCTCCACTCACCTGACGAATAAACAGCGTTCCGAAAGCTAGTGATGTTTACTACTAAATAAACCCGTTGAACTTTAACCTGGTGTTGTGAGACTTCTTACCCCAGTCCAACGCCGGCATCTCTACGTTGAGGATGTGGCAGGGGATGGGCCAATATAGGATGCTCTGCCAGAGTCAGTGAAGAGCCAGTGGGCTGAACGGTCTGTTTCTGCATTTTTGGGATTCTATGTATATTTTGCCAAATACATTTGGTACGTTATTGTCCAGCTGAAATGAAAATTCTAACTTGCAACACAAATTGTGCATTGTTTCAGTTTTGTTTTTCTTTTTAGCAAGGAATATTGATTAAGATTTGTGGATTAAAACAAATGTTTTGAGGAATGATCAATAAACTAATATTCAAAAAATAAGAATACTTGTGCCAATCTAAAAACTGTTCAATTATTTATGTTTTTATAAAAACTCATGATCAACTAACATTTTTCTTGGTCGCATAAGACTTTGTTTTTTTCCACATTGTGCTCCTTATTTTGAAAGAATAATTCAGCCCCAGATTTTTCTCTTGTGAGCCTGTGCAATATGATTTTCAATTGTGGAGTAGTTAAGCACATTGTTTCCAAAGAAATCTGTCATGTCTGCTTTATCCAAAGCAACTGATAGCATTATTTTGTTGTTTGTCTTTTTGTCTAGGTCTTTTTGAAGGAAGGAACTTTGATGAAACTGTCCAGGAAAGTTATGCAGCCACGAATGTTCTTTTTGGTAAGTAATTTCATGTTTAAATCCACTATATCTAAACAATCTGGAAGCAATAATTATTTTCTGTATATTGTTTTGTTCAACCTGTAATTCTGTTAAATAATATTTTCAGTTGACATCCCATAAACACTTTCAAACATGGCTTTCTAAGGGAAATTATTTAAGCACCTGAAGAGAGAAGATTTGTAGGACTATGGAGAAAAGGCAGGGTTGTGTGATGAGACAAGATGCTCTTGCAGAGAGACAGCATGGACACGATGAACTGAACAGCCTCCTTCAGTGCTGCACAATTCTGTGATTTTAACACAGTATCAGATTTGCCTAGTTGAGATGTCTATACACATGATAAGTTTTCTAGCATGAACTAATTTCAATTTCTTTATGGGAAATATGTGCAAAGCTATTTGGAAAGATCAAAGGAGTGGGACAAATTGAATAATTCTATCAGACATTTGTAACACGTACAATACGCCAAAATGTCACCACCTGCGTTGTAAGGATACTAATAAGATAAACCAGTCAACCAGGCTCATTACTACTCATTACTACTCAGGCAGTAATGAGGAAAATTCTGGAGTCCGTAACCAAAGATTTTATAGCAGAGCACTTGAGAAACAGTGGCAGAATCAAACAGAGTTTGTATGGCTTTACAAAATTGTAATCATGCTTGACAAATCTATGAAATATTTTGAAGATGTAACTAGTAAAGTTGATAAAGGGGAGCCAGTGTCTTTCAGAAGGCTTTCAATAATGTGTGTAAAATTCAAGCACTTGGCATTGGGGGTAGTACAACAAGATGGATATAAAACTCGTTGGCAAATAGGAAACCGAGTAGGGATAAATGGCAATTTTCCTGAATGGCAAGCACTGGAGTACTGCAGAGATTGGTACTAGGGCCCTAGCTATTCACGATATATATTAATGATTTAGATAGGGGAAGGAAATTTAATGTCTCAAAATTTGCAGATGACACAAAGCTGGGTGGGAAGGGTGAGCTGGAAGGAGGATGCACAAATACTGCAGCATGATTTGGACAAGCTGAATGAATGGGCAAATACATGGCCAATACAGTGCACAGATGTGAGGTTCTTCACTTTGGTAGCCAAAATAGGAAGGCAAATTATCATCGAAATGGTTTATATAAATTAAGAGGGAGAATATGCAACGAAACCTGGATATCCTCATACACCAGTCGCTGAAGGTAAGAATGCGGGTGCAGCAGGTGTTAAAGAAGACAAATGGTATGTTGGCCTTCATAGCGAGAGAATTTGAGCATAGGAGCAGGGATATCCTGCTGCAATTATATAGGGCTTTGCTGAGAACACACCTGGAATATTGTGTGCAGTTTTGATTTCCTTATCTGAGGAAGGATGTCTTTACAGAGGATGCATTAAAAGTTTACCAGACTGATTCTTGGGATGATGGGACTGACACAAAGGAAGTGATTGAATTGATTGGGATTAAATTCATTGGAGTTTAAAAGAATGGGGGTGATTTTAAATTTGAAAACAGTGAAATTGTTCTACAGGGGGTGCAGGACAGTCTCAGCAGCAGACTAAATTCCAGCAGAATTAGACAGGGTTGATGCAGGAAGGATGTTCCCAATGGTGGGAGTGTCCAGAACTAGGAGTCATAGTCTAAGGATAAGAAGTAAATATTTTAGGACTGAGGTGAGGAGAAATTTCTTCCCCCAGAGAGTGTTAAGTCTTTGGAATTTGCTACCACAGAAAGCAGTTCAGGCCAAAACATTGTGGGCAGGATTTTACGGCCTCATTTGTCTTGAAATTAAAATCCTGTTCGAAGTCAGTGGACTTTTCCATGGTCTGCCCCTCACTAGCTCCGATTCTCATGGCGGGCAGGATGGTAAAATTCTGATGCATGTGTTTTTTAGAAGGAATTAGATATAGTCCTTGAGGCAACAGAGATCAAAGGATATAGAGAGAAATGGCATCAGGCTATTAAGCTGGATGATCAGCCATGATAATAATGAATGGCAAGTAGGCTCAAAGGACTGAGTGACCTCTTCTTCCTACTTTCTATGATTATGTGTTAAGATACTTGTCGGTGTCTTCTGGCATTGCTTGCCTGAAATTTGGAAGATGGTTGTGCTATTTCCTAAAATTGATTGTATTTGTAAGAGTTGACACTATTCCATCCACAAATAGCCATAATCCACACAGGATAAATAGGTATATCACTTTGTTCACTGCAGTTCTGCACACTGCTGTCTACCTATCCAGCCTTTCTCTGACATGGCTTGTCTTCCCTGTCTTGTCATCAACTTCAGATCCTCATTCCACCTTTTGCACTGCATTTTCAATTTCCACTTCTTGACTTGAGCTTAAAGCCCATGGGATCTGTGACTTCAATTTTTCCACTGACAAATTCATTGGTTTTTCACTCTATCTAGCTAATTCCAAGGACTCTACATCAAAGCTACATTTCAAAATCTGTTATCAAACTCACCAAGAGTTTAGCTCTCGCTCCCATCCAGAACATTATTCCATACCAAGGATTTTGTAAGTTTTGTTTTGAGTGCAGGCGATTTGCATACTCTTCCTGCTTCAGTCACAAATGCACCCAATGTTAGGAACTGTTAAAAGACAGATTCTGAGGTCAACCAGAGCATTGTTAATTTCTCAAGACTGACTTCAACCTTTGGGAGAAGAAGAGTTACTAAGCAAGCAGAAATCAATGTTAAAGTAGTGCCATCTTTTTTTCTTACAATTTCAACATGCATACTGGTATTTAAAGTGAGATGTTTTTAAGTAAACTGTTTTTAAGTGAATTCTGTTCCAATTTTTGAGCTAGCACAAGGTGTCATTCTTTTATCTCTTCCTAGGTATGCAAATAAGAAATATTTAGCTAAGACGAATGTGGGTCCAAGAGTCAGAGTTTATAATGGCGAATAGAGAAATGGCAAAGAAGCTAAATGATTATTTTGTCTATCTTCACTGCAGGAGATACAAAAATCTCCTAGAGTTAGAGTTTTAAAGGACTAAGGAGAATGAGAAATTGAAGGAAATTACTATTAGTAAAAAGGTGGTGTTGGAGAAATTAGTAAGACTGAAAATTCATAAATTCCCCCAGACCTTATACTCTACATTCTACATTCCAGTTGAAAGAGATAGCCATGGAGATATTGGATGCATTGCTGGTCATCATCCAAAATTCTATAGATTCAGCTAATTTGAGGGTAGTAAATGTCATACCTTTATTTAAGGGGGAGAGAAAAGAAAAGAGGAACTACAGACTTGTAGCAAAATAAGAGGGAAGCTATTTAGAATAGAGATTAGATTTTTTTTGAGGGCTAAGAACCATTGGAATTCACTATCCCAGAGCACTGTTGAAGCTCAGTCATTGAATATGATTAACATAGAACATAGAACACTACAGCACAAACAGGCCCTTCGGCCCACAAGTTGTGCCGATCATATCTATACTTACCAGGCCATAGAACTATCTGTAACTCCCAATCCCATTAAATCCCATGTACTCATCCAGAAGTCTCTTAAAAGACCCCAGCGAGTTCGCCTCTACCACCACTGATGGCAACCGATTCCATTCACTCACCACCCTCTGAGTGAAAAACTTAAAGCAATGAATTCCTCTTGCTTCTGTGTTCCCAAACAATGTCCACAAATAGCAGCTATTTGCCTTCTACACCCAATAATCAGGTATCACAACAGTACCATAAAGCAGTACTTATACAACAATAACCTGTTCACTAATACTGAAATTGCATCCTGCTAGGACCACTCAACTTCTTTGTTTTATTTCAGCCTTAGTCCAAACATGGTTGGGGGTGGTGGGGGGGTTGTTGATTGGTGTTGTGTGTGTGTGAAAGTGACTGCTGATGACATTAAAGCATCAAAAAGCCCTAGCAAAATTGGAGTCAATAGGAATCAGTGGTAACTCCTAATAGTTGGAGTCAAACCCAGCACAAAGTAAAATGGATCTGTTTGTTGGAGGCAGTCATCTCATTCTCGGGTATTGCTGCAGGAGTTCCTCACAATAGTTGGCTAGGCTTAAGCATCTTCTGTTACTTAATCAATAATCTTCCTGCCATCAAAGGATGTGCTGCAGCAACTCTTCAAACCTCCTTCGATAATTCTGGGACTTCTGATATCTGGAAGGGCAAGGGCAGCAGATGCATGGGAACACCATGGCAAGTTCCTCTGTCTGAAACCAAACATCATCCTGACTTAGAATATATCACCATTCCTTTACAGTTGATAGATCGAAGTCCCGGGGCTGCTGACCTAACAGCACTGGGTGTACCTGCACCTCGAACTGCAGCATTCAAGAAGACAGCTCATCACTCCATTCTCAAGGGCACTTAGAGATGGGAAACAGATACTGGCCTAGCAAGCAATGCCCCACGTCCCTTGAATTTTTTTTACATCTTACAAAGGAATGTCAGTGTTTTCCACTGTTGTAATAAGAAGTTCATCGTATGAATGATTTTTTTAAGCATAAAACTGTCCAACTTGGGATCTCTCTTTAAACAGTATACAGACTTTTGCAGCTTAATCCTGAATTAAAATGCTTTTTTCTTTTAGCTAAATGATGTGTTACTGTACACTACGCCGGTACAATCTGGAATGTACAAGCTTAACAACATGCTTTCTCTAGCAGGTATGAAGGTAAGTGTTTTCTTCCCACTTATCATCCTTTGTTGTTCAGGTATAGTAAATACTATAGCTACAGTAAGTTTTTTGAGAAAATTTGCTTTTGCACAACTATAAAGATGTATGATTGAGAAACTGATGGAATAAACTAGGTGAGTTATTTATTCTCTGTGCAGACTTCAAATGTTCGGAGAGCTCAACATTATGACTCCATTGAGAAATAAATTGATATTATTACAACAAACAAAGTCACTCAAGTATTGCTGGAAACAAGACATTGGAATAAAATCCACATCTCTATTAGGTTCCCTCTCAAGCTTTGCTGCTTCAAGGAAAATAGCCTCAGCCATAGCTCAGACCCTCAAGTCCAAGCAGCAAATGGGTTAATATTCTTTCACCTTTTCCTATGCAATAACGTCCTTCCTATAATGTTATGACCAGAACTGCACGCTATTCTCCAGTTGTGACCTAACCAACATTTTACATGATTCCGGCATGACCTACCTGCTGTAGTAGTCTGTTCCTCAGCTAATAAGGGCAAGTCTTATCTCATATGCCGCCTTAAGCATGTTATTTGATTTATTGCTGTCAGATATATTAACATATAGTGAAAAGTATTGTTTCTTGGGCACTATACAGACAAAACATACCGTTCATAGAGAAGGAAATGAGAGAGTGCCAAATGTACTGTTAAAGTCATAGCTAGGGTGTAGAGAAAGATCAACTTAACGCAAGACAAGTCCATTCAAAAGTCTGACAGCAGCAGGGAAGAAGCTGTTCTAGAGTTGGTTGATACGTGACCTCAGACTTTGTATCTTTCCACCAAAGGAAGAAGGTGGAAAAGAGAATATCCAGAGTGCATGGGGTCCTTAATTATGCTGGCTGCTTTGCCGAAGCAGTGGGAAGTGTAAATGCATGGATGGCTGGCTTGCATGATGGATTGGGCTACATTCACAACCTTTTGAAATTTCTAATAGTTTATATCTACCTGCCCTGCCACCTTCAGGGAACTGTGGATATTCACTCCAAGTCCCATCTGATCTTTAATACTTTCTAGGGTCCTACCATTCATAAGAAGGTAAAACAATCCTTTACCTTGTTAGCATTACCTCATGCTTTTCCATGTCGAATTTCATTTGCCACTTTTCTGTCAACTTGACCAGTCTGTTGACATCCTCCTGCATCCTATGGCTTTCCTCCTGTCTACCACCTGATCGGTTTTTGTGCCATCCACAAACTACTTGACCTTACTGCCTACATTTATTTGAGTTTGATTTGATTTATTATTGTCACATGTATAAGTACACAATGAAAAGCATTGTTTCTTATGTGCAATACAGACAAAGCATACCATACGTAGGGAAGGAAATGAGAGGGTGCAGAATGTAGTGTTACAGTCATAGCTAGGGTATAGACTCAATATGAGGTAGGTTCATTCAAAAGTCTGATGACAGCAGGGAACAAGCTGTTCTTCAGCCAGGTGATACGTGACCTCAGACTTTTGTACCTTGTTACCCCAACGGAAGAAGATGGAAGAGAGTACGTCCGAGGTGTGTGGAGTCCTTAATTATGTTAGCTGCTCTTCCAAGACAGCAAGACGGGAGATCAGAGTCAGCGAATGGAAGGTTGGGTTGCATGATGGGCTGGGCTTTGTTCATGACCCTTTGTAGTTTGTTTGCAGTCTTGGACAGAGCAGGAGCCGTACCAAGCTGTGGTACAACCAGAAAGAATGCTTTCTATGATGCATCTATAAAAATTAGTGAGAGTCACAAAGGACGTGCCAAATTTCCTTAATCTTCTGAAAAAGTAGAGGAGTTGGAAAGCAGGGAAAATGAATGTCCTGTGAGCTAGAAATGTGAATGAAAGCTGCGTGTGTATTATTTATTCTAGGTAACCTTTTGGATAAATTGGTTTGATTATGCAATACATCTTATCAGCTGACCTAATTTTCTGCATGCAAACACAAAAGTCTTCACGCAGTTGCTGAGTGATCAGATATTACTGCACTGTATTCACTCAAAATCTTCATTCGTAAGAACAAATTCAAGCATCAGATATTGCAACTGCCCTAGTTGCAACCAATCTACTTTCAATACAATTGCCTGTTGTCTAGTGTTTTGATAAGCTGCAAATCAATATTCAACAGTTAGGAACAATTTCATGAATAACTATAAAATATTATCCTTATAAAACATTATTTTTCACTATGAAAGTGTGATTTTTGTTAACCAAATGATTTGTGTAATGCATTGTTTATCTTCAAGGTCAGTAAGCCATCTCAAGAAGCGTATCAAAATGAACTGAATATAGAAAGTGTGGAGCGGTCATTCATTCTTTCAGCAAGGTAATATCTCATCAGCCAGATTAAAGTCAATAAATATAGCCGCACCAATGTTACATCAATGTTACAAGGAGGGATAATTACTTTAATGGAAATAAAATGTATGAAAACTAAGAGATCTAGTCATCCAAATGGATAAGAAAATGGAACTATTGCAACAATGCTGAATAAATTAAATTAGATGTTGGGATCTGTTAAAGGATCATTTTTGATCTGAAATAATGAAGTGATTCTGCCATTTTATAAATAATTGGTGCAACCACACTAAGAAAGTGAATTCAGAATAGTGAATTCTGAATTCACTATTCAGAATAGTGTTCTATTCTGATCAGCAAGGTATGAAAAAGAAATTTCAGTTTTTGGAAGGATATAGAATGATTGAGGAAATGGGTGGGTTGAATTAATCATTGAATTAAGACTAATTATGTAAATGTGGCATATTCTCACTGGCAAGGTTACAATTCAAAGGTTATAACTGCTGTTAATCAGATTTTAAAAGGACTGGCTAACATAGACTATGATGAGCTGTTTCACCTTATCCAAAATAGTAGAATCGTAAATAGACAAGTGGTCAGTCAAACAGATTCTCGCTGTTGGCACTAGAAGCAGATTCTCAAAGATTTCAGCATTGTTCTCTGCATCTCATGCATGGGTCTTTTCTAGACTACTGGTAAAGATATATTGTTATGATTAGTCAGCAGCTTCTGTATCTTACTATAATGCAACTGGCAAATTAGCAGAAGGTAAATTAGATGGACAATGATTTCTTTTCATCCAGCTGTTCTGATTGGCTTCTGTGTACTCAAATGCATAATAATACTGTGAAGCATTTAGCCTGATAATATTATTGGATAAACACAGCTCTGAGGTTACAACTGCAATAGGTTTTGGAGGCTGGAGAATAAGAGCATGTGTTTTGTTGGCAGATAGACTGTTGCTCATTAACTTTATTTCAGCAGCTGCTGCTTGAATGTTCCAATTTTTGCTGGGAGAGCATCCTGAACATTATGTTTGTGATATATAATTAAGTGATTTTGCACAGGTTCAACTCCTGTGACAAGCCCATCCAATATCGGCAGTTGATCAAAACTCCTCTTTCTCACAACTTCCCTATTCTGTCACAAGTTCAATACAGATGAAGGTGGTCTGTCACCTATCCAAAGAAGGTGTTCCCAATTACAACTTTCAACTGTATTTTTAAAATTAGATCCAGGGTTTTGCCTCCATTACAAAACCCAGAAGTTAATTCCATTCATTTATTCTGGACCTAAATTATAAATTTGGTGTCTGTTGAATTAACTGTATTATCATGTACTACAACCAGAGATTAGCTTCTAGTTAGTTCGGATTTGTTTGTAACATTTACTATCTTAAACTCTGCAACAAAGTCACCAGCTTTCAAAACTGAAAACCTTAAATTTCTCCAATATTTCCCTATGACCAGTGCTCTGAGTGGGATTGTCTAAAAGTTAAGGTAAAAAATCTGAAGAATTTTAATGCCTCTTTGTGTCTTGAAGGTCAAGAATGAATACAGTCTGACGTGGTTTTGGCACAGTATGAACTTCATTGACTTGGCAATATTGCTCAGTAATCTATTTCCTTCAATTTGGAATTTTGCAACAATATGAAATGTAAGGGCACTAAAAGTTTTTGGTCACTTTCAACGTCACCCCTCACGATTTCTAAATCATCCATGTAAATATGCTGCTTAATTTTCTTCCTAAGATGCAGCACTGTTAACTTAGTCATTAATCATTTATATATCTTATGCAGTTTATTTTGTCAACCTTTGGCAGCTACTAAATCAAGGCCATTAATCCAAATTGGAATAGTGGGCAATTCAATACTGATCTCTTTGGCACTGCACTCAGTTCTTTCTCCTCCAGCATCACATTTCCCACCAATGTTCGCTGTTGATTCTTCTTTCAATTTCTTATCTCTTGAATTTCTGCTGCTGTTTCTGCGTCTGCTTTCTTAAATTATTTCTTTTGTCTTGTTTTGTCTCTCTTTGTATGTTTGTGTAGGTTTGTGTGTGTGAATTCTCTTTTATCTTTTCTCTGTATTCAGGCATATTTTCATATTGTTGCTCCTGAGTTAGGATATATGTTACGAACCAGAGGTGGATCCCCCTCTTGAGAACTAATACCATGCCATTCAAACAGAAGTATCTTGCCTCATAATCTGTAAAAGTGAGTGTGAAGTAGTACAATCTGTGCTTCAGAAACTTGTAGTGGTTAAATTTAAATTAACACCATGACATTGTTTGAAGTCAACGAGTAACAATTTATTTATCTAACTAACAGTGAACAGGTTAACTAAACAATTAACAAATCCAATAAAACACAATTCCAATGCATGCTATTTAGATAAATACAATTTGTATTTATTAACAAAAACATAGAATTTTAATCACTCTCAATTATACCCAGATTTGCATCTTATGGAATATTCTGGGCTTTCTCTGTTGATTCATCTGTCTGGAACTTCTGTCTTCTTTGGTACCATCATTACCAAGATGGAGCTTTCTCTAAGACATGCATGAGGCTGTTACTCTGGCAGATGGCAGTTGTCCCACTGCCCTCTTCTTTTGTACCTGTGATAATATATCAACATCCCTCACAATAGGAACAGTCTCAGGTTGCCAAAACCATTAAATTTAAATCTAATAGGTTGCTGGTATCAAAGTGCCTGATTTAAACTGGATAAATTCAAAAGCCTTTTCTGATTCAAATTGGTTAAATTCAAAAGCCTGTTTGTTGGCTTGGCAACACCACTACTTGGTCTTTCAATACAAATGTTTCGGCCTGGGACCCCATATGCACATACACTTTTTTATCTTAATGGTAGGGCATTGGGAAGAGTTACAGAACAGAATCTAGAGGTAACCTTTTGTGATTCATGCACTAAGGCACCCCATGCAACTTAGATCTCTACAGGTTCATGGCTCGTTGAAAGTGGAGTCACAGGTGGACAGAGTGGTGAAGAAAGCATTCAGCATGCTTGGTTTCATTGGTCAGAACATTAATACAGGAGTTGAGATGCTTTGTTGAAGTTGTACAAGACATTGATAAGGCCACATTTGGAATACTGGTCACTCTATTATAGAAAGGATATTATTAAACTTGAAAGAGTGCAAAAGAGATTTACTAGGATACTACCGGGACTTGATGGTTTGAGTTATAAAGAGAGGCTAGATAGACTGGGACTTTTTTCTCTAGGCTGGGATGACCTTATGAGGGGCATAGATCCGCTAAATAGTCAATATCTTTTCCCAAAGGTAGAGGAGCCTAGAGAGCATAGGTTTAAGATGAGAGGGAAAAGATACAAAAGGGTATCCGGGGCAATTTTTTCAGAGGGCAGTAAGTGCCTGAAACAAGCTGCCAGAGCTTGTAATAGAGGTGGGTGCAATTTTTTTTTTTTTAAGAGCAACACAACACGGGAAACAGGCCCTTCAGCCCAACGAGCCCGCGCCGCCGTCATAACTATATAGTAGCAATTCCATTATCCTATTATAGATTTAGGTTATTCCTAATATGGAAGACTCTCACTATAGGGACAATTTGTTTCCCAATCAACCTAAGAGCGAATTTTTGGGTTGTGGGAGGAAACCGGAGTGCCCGGAGAAAACCCACGCAACCACGGGGAGAACGCGCAAACTCCCGCAGACACCGGCCCAATTCCAAGTGTCTGCATGGCCACATCGATAGTCTCTGAGCTGTCATGGTGCCCTTCAGATGGTCCACATAAAGCACTCATTTACGACATGAAGTACCAGGCAACCCATGAATCAACATCCAAGAGCTGTACTCGCACCACCTGCCGAATGCATGCTCATTGTTGGTCAAGTATGGACCGAATTACCTGTGGAAAAAAAAGCCGTAGTTAAACAGTCCTACTATATCCCTCTATCTGCATACCGCTCATGTGGCTGTCCAAGAGACCCTTAAACAGCCCTAGCGTGCCTGCTCCCACCACCTTACTCGGCAGTGCATTCCACACCCCCACTACCCTTTGTGTGAAAAACTGCCCTCTAATATTCATCTTATACATAGCCCCCCTCACCCTATGGCCATGACCCCTCGTCCTATCCATTTCTGAAGGTGGAAAAAGTTTACCTCCATTTACTCTATCTATACCCCTCATAATCTTGTACACCTCTATGAGATCCCCTCTAAGCCGATTTTGTATTTTAAAAAATGTTTGGACAGCTACATGGGTAAGATGAGTATAGTATAGAGGTATATCAGCTAAATACAGACAATTGAGACTAACCTAGGGGTTTAAAAAAAGGACGGCATGGATAAATTGGGCTGAAGAGCCTGTTTCCATGCTATAAACCTCTGACTTTATGGCAAATGGAGTGTAATGTGGAAAAATATAATGGTCTCCATTGTGGAAGGAAGAATAACAAAGAAGCATATTATCTAAGTTATAAGAGACTGTAGAGATCTAAGTTGCATGGGGTCTCCTAGTGCATGAATCACAAAAGGTTACTATGCAGCTACAGCAAGTAATCAGGAAACCTAATGGAATGTTACTGTTTATTGCAAGTAAATTGAATATAAACGTTGAGAGGTTATATGTTTCAGTTGTACAGAGCATTGTTGAGGTGACATTGGAATGATCACTTAAGAAAGGATGTATGCTTTGGAAACAATTTGGAAACTGTATAATAGACTAATACTTGGAATGGACAGCTTGTATTATGCAGAAAGGTTGAGCAGACTAGGCTTGTAAGCAGTGGAGCTTAAAGTAAGAAATGACTTGATTAAAACATGTAAGATTGGGAGGTCTTGACAAGTTGGATGTGGAAAGAATGTTTCCTGTTCTGGGAGAATCTAGAACCAGGGGTCACTGTTTAAAAGAACTCACCCATATAAGGTAGAGATGAGAATTTTTTTCTGAGCATCGTCAGTGTTTGGAATTCTCTTAAAAGCTGGTGGAAG